>JASAUF010000209.1:7925000-9130833 GCA_030180095.1 Magnolia changhungtana
CGGAAGGGGGCACAGATTAGATACTGACAGGTTGAGTAGCAAGTCAGCTACTGAAGTGATGTCACCAAGTTCTGTGGGCCCCACTATGATGTATGTGTTATATCCACACCGTTCATCCATTTTTAGATATCATTTTAGAGTATGAACCAAAGAATGAGGTAAATAAAAATCTGTAGTGGACCCCACCAAAGAAAACAGTGGGGAGAGTGATTCCCACCGTTGAAACTATCTTAAGGCCCATCGTCATGTTTATTTGAAATCCAACCTGTTCAAAAGTTAAAAAAGACATGAAATAAGAGAAAACACAAATATCAGCTTGATCTAAAACTTTTGTGGCCTTTAGAAGTTTTTAATAGTGGGAGTCACTGTCCCACTATTTTCTATGTTGGGTCTAATGGAGCTTTGGATTTAACTTGTTCTTTGGATATTGTCCTCAAATGATCTCTCCAAATGGATGGAAGGTGTGGATACAAAACATACATCATAACTTGCTGACGTCACTTCAATAACTAGTCTCGCTACTCAACTTGTCAGTAAGCTAATCTGCGCCCAGCGGAAGGGAGCAGATTAGGTGCGGACTCCGCCTAACCTATGACAATGTGTCCCTCATCGCGGGGCCCAACTTCATCTACATATTGTGTACCCATACGGTTCATCTGTTTTGGAAGACAATTTTAGGTCCTGATTCTAAAAAAAAAAAAAAAAAAGAAGATTCAATTTTAAGGTGAACCATACACACCCAGATCCATAGCTCAATTGGCAAACTGAGTGGAGATACCTCGTTTCAACACTTGAGGTCTTGGTATTGATCCCCAGCAGGGGTGGCTGACATGGAGTGTGTGTACTGACATGGGTATGTCCTAGTCAACTAACCTCAAAAAAAAAAAAAAAAAAAAAAAAAAAAAAAAAAAAAAGGGTGAACCATACTATCGGAACAGTAGTGATTGAATACTCTACCATTAAAAACTTCCCATGGCCCACTGTAACGTTTACATCATGCTTATTTTCCATCTAACCTGTTGATACGTTACATAAACCTGGATGAAGTAAAATAAAAATATATATCAGCTTCATCCAAAATATAAGTGACCCATTAATTGTCAATCACAACTTTTTACTATGGTTTGGTCCGCCAGATAATTGGATTTGCTTTAGATTTGCTTTAGGTTCTGAATCATATCTTAGAATGATTTATAAAGACAGATGGGCGGAGTAAATATAAAATTCATACATCAATGTGGGCCTACAATAAGGGCCGCACCTAATACACTCCCCACGCAAACAGCCTGTCATTTGGATTGTATGGGAATGAATTTTTATCTACACAGATAGGTTGCCCATTCTACACATAGGTGGGCCCATTATAATGTTTACAAGAAATCCACCACGTTCACTGGGCCCATTATAATGTTTATGAGAAATCCACCACGTTCATTCATGTTTTCTGGTCCTGTTAGGACGTGGGAAAAATAATGAGGTATATCTATAATTTAACTGGGCCACACAACAACCAAAAATGTGAGTAGTTTAATGCCTACTGTTGAAACCTTCCTAAGGTCTACCATTATTCTTATATGTCATCCATACTGTTCACAGGCTTATTCTTACTAGGATGAACTAAAAATACAAAAATATTAGCCCAATCCAACTTCTGTAACCCCACCAATGTTCACCAACAGGCATCCATTCCTCGCTATTTCTTGCCGTGAACCCACGTTATTTTTTTGGATCTGCCCCACTTTAACGTGACATGAAAAATCAAATGGGCGGTATGGATTTCTCACAACATGATGGTGGGCCCTAACTAGCTTCCTATCCCATTAAAGTTCCCCGAGAGGTTGCATCTCTCCGTCAGATGCGCATTTTGAATATTTATCATCCAACGGCTCAAACTAAGACACGACTCGTCCTTATGTTAATGTTCTATGCGCTCGACCTTATAGTACCACTTCCCCCTATATATATATATATATATAGAAGCGCTCACCTGCGAACCAGTTCGTACGTACGTAGTACGAACTTTTTTGAAAACCCATCATTAGTGATGTGGATCCAAAATCTGAACCGTTCATGTGAAGCAGCACCTAGTGAAACCCCCCAGGACCAAGTTTTACTTTTATCTAAAACTTTTATCCATACCGTCCATAGCAAAGAGAAATTCAAATCAAGGAAAGAAACTGTTTACATTTTTCACGGTCCACCAAAGTTTCGGATCAAAGTAAAAATTCATACTATGGGGTTTCATGAGGTTCTGCTTCATGTGGACCGTTCAGATTTGCAAGATTCATCACGTATGATGGGTTCTCAAAAAAGTTTGTACGTACTACGTACGAACTGGTTCGCAGGTGAGCGTTTTCCTATATATATATATATATATATATATAGAGAGAGAGAGAGAGAGAGAGAGAGCTCACAATCACTCTTTTAACTCTTCCATTGCGCCGCTTCTTCCGCACGTTAAATTTTCCTCTACAATTCTGTTCAAGCAAAAGCAGGTTCCCTGCATTCTCTTCCTTTGATATGATAAAGAATCCATCCATTGATAAGGACGAGCAAACAAATATTAGCGGGAGAGAACATTTCTGATATGATAAAGAATCCATCCATTGATATAGTGAATGCCATGAGCAAATTAAAAGTATTCAAGTGCGGTGGGTTGTAAAGTAACACCATATTCCAGTCATCCGATGGGTCAAGAAGCGTAACTGTTTGTCGAGCCTTGCTCTCCAAGCAGAGCATTACGGACCCCAAATCCTAGATGAGATGGAAGTGTTGGCTTTCATCCCACCTGCGGATTGGTCCATCTGTCCTGTCCACATTTTGTGCAACACCCAAACAAGTGTTAATCTGATATCCTGATTCCAATCTGCCTTAACGGCAGCATATATACATCCAAGGAGGAAAAAAGAGAATTGAAATTCGTCAAAAAAAAAAAAAAACCACAAACAAACATATATGGAATAAAGATGTAGGGGGTGGTCCAAATGATACTTGTGTTATACTTGTGTTACCACTGCCAGTGCCCAAATCCGGATCACCAGAGACTCCACACATGAGAAGCTTCAATAAACATTTCTTACACCGATTAATACTGCATTGCATGTACCAGTGAACTGAATTGCAATAAGTACTTCTACAGAGGAAATGAACAAATCATAGTTTTGGTAATGAGAAAGTAGCCTCAAATTGCACTTAAATCCCCAAATTCAACTTGAAAGTGACATAGCAATTTGAGCCTCACCCATCAATACAAATAGTAGTGTATTCGTGATTTGCTCATTTCCACTTTATTGAACTAATTATTGCAGTTCAATTCAATAGCACATCCAAACACAGCTCAACTGAAGGAATCTAAGCCAGACATGATCACACACTGACAACAGCGGCAAGAAGCTCATGCCACTCTGCTAATCAGTGTATTACGGGCTTGAGGGGGTGTGCTCGAAGGTCCGACAAGTTCAGATTCGAGTCGAGCTCTTCATCTAATTCTCCAACAACGCTTCTGCATAAGTTGAAAAGATGAATTAAAAAATGGAGTGGGTTCATAATAAGAAAATGATCAAGTTGATGAAAGAAGAAAGCCTAAGGATGCATTTGGGCAGAAAATCAAGAATATTTGATCTCGTGGAATATGTCGGATAGAGATTGCATAAATTCGATATGTTGTTTTGCATGAGGTTTTCGGCAGAATGCAAAAGATGGAAAAACAACTCTTAGACATTCAGCAATATCTCGTGTTATGCAGGAAAGCTAGAGCAAACAACAAACTAAAATCTGATACACTTATTCAACGAGAATAAGTATTTTCAATTCCCTGCTCTATAGACCACCTAAGTGACAAAGATGACATCGATGTTATCACCCCTTGTGATGTATAGGCCTAGTACAAGCTGCTGAACTCCTTCCTGCAACAACCCACCAAATAAATATGAAAAATGGTACCCAAGATGGTAGACATGGTTCAGCTTCTTTTTTTCCTTTTTTCCAGAAAGCATTTTTATTAGAAAAGTGGCTGGTGCTATCACATGGATATCAACACTTACATCTCAATATCCTAGTACATGTGGCAATATACATGAGATCCAGATTGTTCATCTATTTAGCCATTAAGTGAATGGGGTATACCCTAAAAACTCCAGCCACCCTGATGATACTAGCCACTGATGACAATCTTATATGATTACAAATGGGCAATTGGAAAAGCTGGACCAACACACAACATTCAGTAGGTAGCAGTCCTCCAGTCAGCACAGCTCGGATCATCTGATCAGTGTGCTTTGGTGACAGTACGCAGCTTATACATTGAAGAGGCACAATAGATGAATGATCCAGATTTCACACGTGCAATATGTACAGCTTGGGTTTTATAAATCTGGTATCAATGTTGAGAACTAAATCCTTTCCTTTCTATTAAAAGGTAAGAGGGGTGTGTTGGATGTTCGAAGCCACCTAAAAGATACTCTGAATTGCACCCAAAATAGATCAAAACTTGTCTTAGACAGACTGATTTTATGCAATTGTTATAATTCAAGGCAGCAGAATCCTCAGTACCAGTAGAACCTGATTCATACTTTGGTCCAAATTTTAATATGTTGGTTTAGAACTTAAGAGGCATTAACACTGGGCATACATCCAAATGTCTAATTGTTGCAGTGTGAGATGTTAGGATTTTAATATCATCCCCACATACACCCCTCTCCACACCCACCTTTACATGTGTTATGCTTACTAACCTGGCACGTGTGTGGGCCAACTGACCCATGCATAAGGTGGACCCACCTAACATAAATCATGCCCAGTCCACCAACCAATAGTGCCACTGCGGGACAAGAACTTGATAATGGACCAATGTACAGGTGCGGCCTACCTAATCAGTTGCCTGGCCTGATTTTGTGCCAGATCATCTGCATTCATGCATGGGTTAGCTGCCCCACACATGCTAGGTTGGAAAATGTGCTGCAGGTAAAGGTGTGTATGCAGAGTGTATGTTGAGTAAACCTCTATTTCCTAAAACACAATCATGCACAGGTAAGGAATCATAACCAAAGACGTAGAGACAGATCTATGTAAACACACACTCGGGTTTCATCACAAAATTTATCCACGTAAAGTATTTCTTGTTGGATAATATGTAATCTATTCACATGCATTGGAACCAAGACTTGTTAAATAACAAGAAACAATAGCAGAGTACAGGGAAATAGATATTGGAGTATAGCAAAATCATTTCATAACCAAAGAAACATAGAGTAATTGTAGTCTTGTTTCATTTCATGCATGTGATCTTTCCAAGTATATAGAAACATTCAGTTTGAATCTCTGCTTATCAATTCTTGTTGGTTTTATTGGACGTCGTTGTTTCTGGACAATTAATAAACATACCCGGGGTAGACATCCTGCACTACCCCATCCCAGATGTTCATTCCATCTTTAGTTGCTCTTGTATAGTTAGGTTGAGAACAGACCCCGGGCAGACATATTTGTTATTATAGATGGACCTGTTTAAGTGATGAATCATACCTGAAGGAACAATACCAGCAGATACTGTAAGCCCCGAGGGCACCTCTTGTTGTGAAGAATTGTCCAAGTTGGAGCACAGAATGTCAGCTCGCCTTTCATTTGAAAGCCTCTGAGCACCGTTCTTCTCAATAGCAGCAGAAGAATGTTTTTTGCCTGTATTGAATCATGTTAGGATTGATAAAGAGAAAAAAAAAAAAAAAAAGAATAACAGAAAATTAAGATCTAGAAAGTAAGAAATAAGCAAAGGTCCCACTCTCAAGGCTGGCAGCAGAGGATCCAGTTGTTGAGCTACGAGTGTGGTTCACTTCTCCCCTGCAAGCTGCATCACATCCCCTGGATGTAGCTGTTGCAGCACGCATTTCCTGGAAATTGTTAACCAATTATTTAAGACTTTGAATAATCAATAAAAGAAGCAAAACATTGTATTTTATTTGTAATGAATTTATTGAATTAAATTGAAATTAATGTTAGCACTTAAAAGTTGCATATTCTTTAAAAATCCATCTCCGTCTGTTACGTGTTTTTCTACTTCCATTCGATTTGAGAGAGAAAAAAAAAAAAAGCATGTGAAATTGCATTGGATTGTTAGACTCACCTCCACAACATCACCTTCCTTGGCAACGACCCACTTAATGAAGACATCCCCATCGGTATATCCTACTTCCTGCCAAGTTAAAGCATTACCAAGCACACAAACAAAAGATCTCTGCATGAGTTCATGACCTCTACAGACAATACATTAAGACCACCATGGAAATGTCAATTGTCTGTTATGTGAAACCGACCTCTTCATTCAAAGAAGAAGCTGAAGATGCCAAAACTCATAGTTGAATAAATCATGAGAGTATCTTAGACCCTGCATAAAACACAGCCAAATTATGAGAAATCCTAAATCAAAACCTAAATTTCCAAAATATTAATGAACAAAAATATTTACACATATATGCTTTTGGTGTAATTTCTGTACACATGCAAAACCAACAGCAGTCGTGGAATAATGATGAACTTCTCATCGGAGCTGATTGCATTCTCTGCAATAGCTGTCATGGATGATGAAAATTCCCTACAGTTCTCTCTCTCTCTCTCTCTCTCTCTCTCTCTCTCTCTCTCTCTCTCTCTCTCTCTCTCTCTCTCCGAGTGCAAATAACACTAAAAGAAGTGAAAATTATTACAAATTATTCAATTCCTCAAAGGGAGGTTGAAATGCCAACCAAATATAACAATGCATAAATGTGCGTGTTAAATCAATTCCATATATGTGGGTGTAAGTTGATGTGAGTGTTAAATTCATACCATTCCATAATATGCATATAAGTGTTTATGTTACTGTATAGTTTAAAAGCAAAAGTAAACCGTGTCAGTTATTGTAATGTTTAATCAGAAACATCATGAATAGATGATTAGAAGTAGCTTGAACCAAACAACAAATCCTCCTACATCGAATTCTCCAAGTGTATGATGATAACCATCTTCCTTCCACAACTTTGCCTGCGAAGCTATAATCTCGATCAGGACAACACTAAAATTTTCTTCACCCAGATCTGATCTATGGACATGGGCAGTTGGATCAACTTCATACACCTCACCACGAGCAATTACCTATTTCTTTCAATCGCAAAGATCGCGTCTCTTGCCAATATTTATCAAATCAGGCTACATGTACACGTATAACATGTCATTAGTATTTTTAAATGGAGGTGCATATAATCATAAGCATAAATTACTATTAGAGAAATACATACATACTGACGAGGCATGACTAGATTTAAATGGAGGTATTGTCGGTGGATCCACAGGCCCATTTTTCTCTTGCTTATCTACAATACAATTAACCTTCATACGGAGTTCTCCCAAGCTTTTCTTCATTTTACCTACTTCTGCCTTCAAATTTTCTCGATCCTGCGTCACCATATTGAGCTTATCTACAATAGGGATTATCTTCTTAATGCCTACATTTCCACCTATACCCCGCATGCGCCCTCTACTATCACTCCCAATTGACTGTAAACAGAATTGCAAGTCGATTTATCAAAGAATGCATAAGTCTAAATTAAATTAAGTATTTGAAAGACAAGCATATATACCTGTATAAGGGCATCATCTACATTGGTCATCCGAGATGCAGGATTACTATGAATCGATTTTATTTTTTTCCTATGACAACATCCAAAAGAAAAATTAGCAACTGAAAGTCACATTTAAAATTCATATGGATAATGACAATATGTACGAAGGTTGCACTTACAAAGGTTTCGGGAAACTGTAATTTGTCATCCTTTGTTGTATGGGCTCTGATGTACACATCAGCCCTACCAACCTCGGCATCACTAGTAAGATTCCTCTCAATTGCCTTTTTCTACATTACATACATGCCAAAACACATTAGTAATGGAATTTGATGACTAATAATTTGAAATAATCATCATAAATAAAGAAAGATTTATATATATATATATATATATATATATATATATATTAAGACATGTACCATCTAATGGCGTGTGATAGCCATGCTACGCCACCCAAGTGTAGAAGGGTCAACTTGTTTGGCCCGATTGGATGCATTTCTTGCACTTAATTCCTTGAATTCATTTGTATTGTGTTGATCCACAAAGATAATCCAATCCTCAATAGGCACACCAACAGGGGCGGGAGACGATTTCACAGCTGCAGGATCCTTGTCCTTAATACACTTTAAATGTAACTGGTTCTTGTAATTTCTCCAAGAGGTGTTCACGCGTTCACGAACGTAATTTGTCATCGCATGTTGGTTATTCTGAAAATCATGACTACACTCCAAGCTATCAATGACCCTCTTTAAGGTGCTTAGGAGGCACCTGTCGAAAGTCTGTGTAGGTGATCGGGATGTGGGTACGGGTGAGAACACCAATGCATGAATTTAATGTGACTTGATTTATATCCCCCGCATTCGGTTGCCCAAATTCATTAGTTGTAATGACCCTCTTCAATGAAGTCTTCTCATTTAATTCTCAACCTCACGTAGGACCTCTTTTCTTAAACGATGAAGATGACAACCCATTTGCATAAATTGGGAAATTAGTTACACACATGTTTCATCACCGCCAATAAAAAAGAAAATTAAATGTCGAGGTTAAAAAGAAGAAAATATAAAAGCTATCTTATTACCTATGGCATCTACAGGGTATGCATCCCCTATCGGCTCTGCGCTGAATGACTCTGCCTCTAGATCCATATGCCTGTTTCATTGCCAATAGAAATCAATGTCGAGGTTAAAAAGAAGATATGACACTAGACTATCAAATACATCTTTAAGGGCTACATCGCTTAATGCTACAAACCAAATAAGGAAAACAAATGATTGTAGTAATTGATTAAGTAATTTACAATAATTACATTTTGTAATGTAAGTACTATAAAAATCTTTATCCAAATAGCAACATCAGTTTACCTTTAAACAATGTAAAATTAGCAACATCGAGTTCCAATGTAAGTATAATAAAAAGACGAGTAAAAAAATTAGTAAATATTTTTCATTACAATAATATAATAATGGGAAAATAAAAAAGGTCTCAAGTCAAAATCATTTTGTTACATACATAAAAGTACGAACAAATCAAGTTTTTCTCCCTACTCGCTTTCTTTTCGTTTTCTTTTCAACAACTACACAAATATCTTCAATGTCATTGAATAACAACTCGCCACCCATCTCTACTTCAGTGAGATTAAGTCCTACTCCAGCATCAGTTACAACCCGTGTTTTTTATAAAAGGTTTGTCTCATCTTCGAGGAAAATCTTTCTTGGAACCTCCAAGACCACATGCCAATCAGGATTTTTTGGATATCTAGAATAGAAAACCTGCACAGCATGCTCCACAAGAATAAACGACTCATCACCCACTTGGTCTGAACTGAGAAGATTAGACAAATTCGCCAATCTTAAATTCCCTTCAACATCGAAAGAAACACCTTGATGCGTCACCTTCACCCAATCACACTTTAGTATGATGATTTTGCGGAGGACTTCGTAATAAGGTACGGATTCATCCACTGGATTCTTGTCCTTAGCACTAGATCAGAAGGTGGTCATACTCCCTGTGCTAACCCCACTGTTCTGGTTCATTTTATTCTCTTCGTAATCTTTGGTGACGAAGAGGAAACCGTTGATACAATACTTATTGTACTGCATCGCAAAAGTCTTTGGTCCCCTACCTATATCTCTGAAGACTTCATTACTTGATTCATCCAAGTCTAGTTGTTTCTTCAACCAGGGTATGAACTCATCATCACTTGCCACCTTAGTCCTTTTCCCGGCCACTACAGTGCGTTGCTTCAAGAAATTAGCATATTTCCTGCACGTTAAGGAGGTTGTTACAAAATTGACAATTCTATTTTTCAGAAGTGTTGTTACAATGTTGTTGAATCAAATTTGCAAAATATGAAGAAAACATATACATACAAGCTAAGTCTAGTGCATACCCTTATCATGTATCATACTTGGGTTGACTCTTTAGTACCCAGGTGCGAGCTTGTTCGTATTCAATACCTTCTAAAACGACACTTTGACCAAGGCCAACTGGGCTGACCTCGTCAACATCGAAATCATCAACAATATCTTGCAACTTCGGTGGGAGTAAAATTGATCTGTCAAACCACTTTTCCAGTTTCTTCAAGAGGCTTGTATTATTTTTGCCTCTATATTGGTTGCAGCATATAAGTGTCTCCTCTTGAATGTATCGTTCTGCTATACAACCTTCAGGTTGTGTCTTATTGCGGACGTACGCCTTAAACGTTTTCATGAACCTAAAAGAGTTAACGACAAATTAAAAAAATGTAATTGTAGACGCTGGGTCGGCTTATTCACATTAAAATCATATTATACCTTTCGAATGGATACATTTATCGATAGTAGACAGGACCACATACGCGAGCCTCATAAGCCAAGTGGAGAGGCAGATACATCATCACAACAAAATTTGAAGTAGGGCATGCAATCTCAAGCTCATATAATGTCCTTGCCATGCCCTTCTCGAGAGTCACTAACATTTCAATATCTATGGTTCGCGAGCATAGGGCATTGAAAAAGGTACTAAAGCTTCTAATTATAGTGTGCATATGCTTACTATCCCTGAATGCATGTTAGATCAAAATTGGAAGCAAATGTTGCATCAGCACGTGGTAATCATGAGACTTCATTTCCTTTAAATCCACACTATCTTCCTTTACGATGTTCTTCCAATCCCCACTAAAATCGACCGGAACACGAAACTCACATAAAGTCTGGATGAAAAGTTTTTTCTCTTATTTTCAAAGCAAGGACCTCATTTTTTTATTACCTTGCCATTAGTATTTTCTAGTCATAGATGCTTCTTAATTCCTAACCACTTCAAGTCTCTGCGTGCATTATTGTCACCCTTGGTTTTCCTGTTGTGTTCAACATCAATGCAATAAGGATTTCACATACATTCTTCTCGAGGTGCGTAACATCAAGGTTATGAAGTACGGGAATATCCTTCCAGTACTTCAGATTATATAATATGGACCGCTTCAAGAAGCATGCTGATTCAGCATCATCAGCTTGTTCCCATCCTCCTTTTGTACCCCTTTGTTTTCTTTTTCCGATCTTCCTCCACTGCACATTCAGTTTCGCAACGATGCTGTCGACCTCAATCCCAGTCAGACGAATCGGTTGTGGTTGTGGCTCCGCCTTTTTATTGAAGGTGCCCTCACTTGTGTCTTTTTTAGCCTCATCGTTTAGCGGCAACCACCTTCTGTGACCCATATAAACGTGTTTCTTTCCATGGTGTAGTCATAAGGAATCGGTGTGGGAACAACATGGAGGACAACTATACTTACCTATGGTCCTACAACCAGAAACATTACCATATGCGGGAAAGTCATGAATTGTCCACAGCAAGATGGCACGCATGTTGAACCTGTTTCCATGGTATGCGTTGACTGTCGTGATCCCTTTCCATCACAAGTCTTATAACTCAACAATCAATATCCTTCCTGGGCTGTTGTGGTCCTTCAATGAGCAAAATGAGCATAGCAAACTGCGGTTTCATACATAACTTTGGTAGAAGGTTATATGTCACATACATAACATGCCAAGAACTGTACGACGTGCTGAAAGTGCCAAAGGGGTTAAACCCATCTGTGGATAAACTCAATCGAACATTGCGAGACTACTAAAAAATCCTTATACTTGTTGTCAAGAAACTTCCATGTGTTGGAGTCCACCGGATGCCCCATCTTTCCACGGGTGGCACACTGTACATTCTTTGTAGCCTTGGTGTTAATGAAAAATACCTTAACACCTTCACATGTATTTGAGCTCGTCTTGACTTCGAATCAAATTTTGTCTTGTACCTAGAAGTACCATAGTTTGGACAACACATCTTCGTCTCATGCTCTCTCCAGTATAACATGCAGTCATTTGGACATGGATCTTTTGGTAATCAGGACCCAACTTTGTAATGATCTTCTTCACTTGGTAGGTATTAATTGGAGTCTTATTACCGGATGGCAAGACACTCTAGAGTAGTTGAAGAAGAGCCGTAAATCTTTGTTCACTCCATCCATGGTTCACCTTTAATTTAAAAAGTTGTACTATGAAAGTCAGCACGATGAATTTGTGACAACCAGGATAGAGCTCAATCATCGCATCTCGTAGATTTGCTTCAAACCCATTAGTTGAAAGCATCTCCAGCAACGTCTTCAGCTTCAGGGGCTACTTTTGGCTCTTCTTGAATAACTTTGTCAAGGTTATTCCCACCGAGGTCTTCAACAACTGCATTGACATTGTTGTTTAAGTCTGCCACACTAGGATACTAGTGAGAAGTTGGTACATGTTCAGTACACTTGGGCGATGTATGCTCACCGTGCATGTTCCACACCCTATATGTTGGATTAAATCCATATTTAGTCAGATCTATCACCACATCATCGATTGGGCAGAGTAAACGTAAACATTTGCATCAGGTACATGGACAATGGATGGTTTGTCTACCAGGAAGATGTTCTTTTACGAACTTCACGAAGCTCATCATACCATCTATAAATTGTGGGTCCAAGTAACGTAGAGTTATCCACTCCCTGGAGTCCATTGGATACGACCTGTAGGTAGGCACACGATTATACCTAATTTATCATCCAACTAACTATTGACAACATTTATAAAAATAAAAGATATCCAACCAACTTTATATAACAACTTGCAACTTAACCTACTGGGAACCGTCATGCACCGTAATATCTTACGGCAGAGCGGAATCTGAGGAGTAACAGGTTAGATTTATACAAAATAATATAAATGAAGAAATATAAATATAAATTAAGCAAGACTGTAGGTAGGCACACAATTATAACTGATTCATCATCCAACTAACTATTAACAACATTTAAAAAAAAAAAAAAAAAAAAAAAAAAAAAAAAAAGATATGATATGTTGCTATGGCATCCAAACTGCAGGCATTCAATAAAAAGTTCATCATACAAAAAAATCAAAGCACAAGAGGTTAATAATAGAACCTGAAAATCAAAGTTGACTATGTTTTTTTTTATCTTTTCTTTTTATCTTTTTTCTTGAACTTCATAGTAGAAAGTGTAATGGAAAACATACAAATTCATAGACTCTATAAATGTGACAGAACCCATTGAAAGTAGGCCTACGGCTTATACAAACCATGTGGGTCCCTCATTTGTTCAACTCCACCACAACTCGTATTGGACTCCATGTTATTAATCCCCAAAAGAAAATACGTAAAACAGAAACAAAAATTCATGTGATTGGTCATGTTTTGGGACATATATGAGAGGAGACGATTGGACAATGCTCTAATGAATGAAGATTTTTGCAGGAAATTCTGCTTCTAAGCAAATGTACTATTTGCTGACATGCAGGATTTTGCATCATGGGGGACCTGTTTCAATGATCCAAACTGTCTATAGGATAGGCCTTATCATGGATGGTTAGGATCAACAAACTATAGTCCATATGTTTGAAAGCACCATCAGCTGTATGTTGGATAATAAGCATGACACCATGACCCTATAATTGGTTCCCACATGTATGAAATCATAAGCATCAGCTGTTGGAGAGAACCAAATCAAACCACCTCTTCAAGATTAGTGCTTTCGGTTGGTCTAGTACATTTTCACTGAGCTACTAGCAGTGCCACCAGTCCTTGGGCCAAGACATGACCCAGACTGCTTATTGAGTGGACTGCTACTGAATTAGTTTAGTGGGCGTTCACACAAAATTATTCTGATTAATGAAGAAATTTCATGATGCAACCAAATGCACCATTACCCTAAAACAAACACCAATTGGATTATCCTAATAATCCATATTATGGGCTGAAAATGGATATTTAAAAACAAAAATCAGCAGCACATATATAACAAATAAGAAGGAAAAAAACTCTGATATGGTCAGGATTGTTTGATTATAGTAGCTTCTATAGCTAATCCACAATGAGACCCACCCAAATAAATGGTTGGAATTACAGGGCAACTCATGTCCAATCAAATCATTTCCCATACACAATATAAGGATAAAAGAAAACATGAACTCTGTTGCAAGACTTTGGCCAAAATAACCAGTCCCTAGTGTACATCTATATGCAGAATAAGAACTTGAAGAAGAAAATCCATTGTACGTGCAGGTAAAGGCATATCCAAATCATGTATTGCAATACAAGAAGAAAGACATTAAAAGAAGAAGAATCTCATATCTAGTATATGAATTACAACAAGAAATATCTATCAAATCTATAATGGTGCATTTGGATGCACATGAAATTGAATTGTTGATATTCAGTCCAATCAATGAGAAGTGAGAGAAATACTGTCATTTCCCAGTACTGATAAAGAGGAAGCAGTACTCAAATTGCAGATGCATTCCTTTCAAGTCTGACTTGAAAGAATGTAATTGCAATTTGAATCTCAGTGCATCAACATGGATACTAGCAAAGGTAATCACGATTTGGCCAGTGCCTCTCCATTAGACTAATAAATTGCAATTCTATTCAATCGTACATCCAAACGGCCAAAAAAAAAAAAACCCAGATACATTTAAAAAATATGGGTTGGTGAAATCAACGATCACACCGGCTGCTTTCAACTGCCAAAGGAAAAAGAACCTCATCAGAATGAAATATGCAGGTTGGAGTCCAGTTTATTCCCCGTACAAAATGGCATTTTCATATGGAGTTCTAGCTGCACAAGATGGAAAGAGGCAGTGCAAGTTGTACTGGTTTCAATCTCCAGGTGATCCAAAACCATTATTTCAACTATGGTTACATAGGCCTAAAGCAACATAGCATGAAAAGCCTTCAGCATGGAGACTAGATGATCTAAGGTGCAAAGACAAGCTGGGCACATGCACCTGCTGCATTTTCATCAACAACCACCATCATCCACAAAACCATTCACAGCATCACAGACAACACCTATTCTCAACTTTAGTAGCAAGAGCAATGTCAATTGCAAATAAGAAAAAAAAAAAAAATTTAATGGTTTTTTTTTTTTAATGCCAAACAGTGCATGTTACTAGATGGATACAAATATACAAATGCATACCTTCCAAGGAAATGGTTTTTTTATGGAGTAAAATAATCATTTCCTTTTGATAATCGGTGATAGAAAATGGGAATTCTTGAATAAAAATAAATCAAACAAAGCAGTAAAAATAAATCAAACAAAGCAGACCATCCTTGAATTGTTCCAAAAGCAAGGGGACTTTCTATGAAACTCAGCAAAGAAGGAGAAACAAAACCGGCTTGGGATCCAGCTTCATGGACTTCTCCTAAAAGATAGGCTGGTCTACTCATAAGGTGGGCCAAACACGTCTGTTAATTGTAGGCCATTGACTATTTTCTTTCTAAAGATTTGTTTTTTCATGAAGAATGTGGTACAAAAGATGAGTGGAATGGCTTGATTTATGTTCCAGGCCATGTTCATGCTCAGCCCCACCCGATGATGGCTAGTGCCTCACAAGTGTGCCCCATTGTCAGTTCTACCATGATTCACCTCTTCAATCTCTCATTGGGCCAATTGCAGTAGCATTACTCTTTTCAAAAGAAAAAGCAATCACTACATATCAGTGGCGGATGACCTTCAAATGGTGTTCATCTATGGAGGAAGCTAATATGCAAGCTTGAGTCACATAAATACTATGCAGCCATCTCATGGAACACATGGCAAACATCTGACAATTAAACTGCTGATTGTGGACCACCTGACCACAAAAATAGCTTGAATCACCCCAGACGGTTGTCACCTGTATGCTATGAAGGAAGCTGAATAAGTTTCTCTTATTCATAGTTTAGGAAAACTCTACTGACCGACGTGTAATGCAAATGGTAACTTTAAGGGCCTGTTTGGATGCACTGTCAAAACCAGGGTTCCGAGATGAAACCCTCGTTTTGATCTGAAACCCTTTTTGCAGCCTGTTTAGATCCCACCTGATGATTTAGGCGGGGAATCAACAATATCTCAAAATCCAATAGATTTTTCACGAAGCGATGATTGCTTGACAATCCATCCAAACGGAAGGTTTTGTAAGCTACTGAAATTGACTAAGTTGGACTGAGAAACAAACCAACTTGCTAAAACACCTACACATCCACGGACTGATACGCCATAAAAACCAAAACCGCAAGAAATAAATTAAAAAAAAAAAATTTTAAAAATAAAAATTAAAACGCCCGAAAATAGATCTAATCGCGGGCGTATGAACAATAAATGCCAGAAATTGGAGAAAATAGTGCAAATTCTTACATTCTCTCACCGATCTGCAGAAAATACGTTAGGATCTTGGATGAGCGGCTCTGGAATGCGAGTATTTTGGACGATCCACAGAAAATGCCTACCCTTTTTCCTATTTTGCATGTGAGAGAGAGGGGAGAGAGAGGTCTGGATTTGGGGGGCTTTCTGATTTTAGGGGGAGAGAGAGAGGGCTGAGAGAGAGGGGAGAGGTTTGGATTTCGCCATTTGGGGAGGTTTTCTGATTTTGGGGGGAGATAAAGGGGCGAGCGCTTTGATTTTTCGGCGGGGAGATACGTGTCGTGCGAAGACGACTCGAGATCCGAGTTCTACGAACGGTTCAAAGGTGATCAAAGTTACATGGCCCCACACCGTCGATAAAATTTAAGATATCATTCTGTAGCATTATCCAAAGAACGAATCGTATCAAAACTCAAATCGACCACACCAAAAATAGCAGCGGGATAATGATTTCTACTGTTAAAAAATTCGCACGGCCCATCATAACGTTTATTTTCCATCTAATCCACTCACAAGGCCAAAAATACCTAGATGAAAAGGAAAAACAAATTTCATATTGATCAGAAACTTCAGAGAGCCAAGGAAAAACAAATTTCATATTGATCAGAAACTTCGGAGAGCCCCAAAAGGGTTTCGATGGTAGACATTTAATCGACCACTGATATTTACAGTGTGGTCTACTTTATCTTTAGATCTATCTTATTTTTTAGCTATGAGCTCGCCAAATGGATAGACAGTTTAGATATAACACATACCTCATGATGGGACCCACAAAACTTGTTGACTTCAATACACCAGCTATACAGCATGTGGTACACCAGCCGACTACTAAGGGGGCATTTGGCACATGGGATTAGGGGGGATGGATTGTATTTGGTCCATGCCAATTCCACTCAATGTTTGGGAAGAATGGAAAAGCTTGGAATTATATCAGATAGAATTGCATTGGGTACGTGCCAATTTCACTCAATGTTAGCAAGGTGTGTAGGTCCCACCATGATGTATGGGATATATCCACACCGTCCACCCATTTTTCGAGATCATTTTAGAGCATGGGCCGAAAAATCGAGTAGATCTAAAGCTCAAGTGGACCCCACCATAGAAAGTAGCGGGGATTGAATACCTACCGTTGAAAACTTCTCTAGGGCCACATAAGTTTTGGATCTACCTCATTTTTAAGCCCATGCCATAAAATGAGGTTACAAAACAGATGAACGGTTTGGATATAACACATGTGTTATTCTCAATAGCTTCAAATGATGGTGGGTATATCCATTCAATATACCTATGTATTACAAACATAGCATGGAATTAAGCTTATCCCATGGTAAAATGGGACAATCCCGCCATATGTAATAATTACGTTTTTTTAATCCCATCCCACCTAATCCTTCCCAATACCATGCGCCAAACACTCCTTAAGTAGTAAGGAAATGGATTGCGTCCTACCCCCACCCAGACAATGTTCCATCCGGGCAGGGCTACGTTGGGCCCACTGTGATGTAAGGATTTCATCCACTCCATTCATCCATTTTCTCATATTATTTTACATTATGTTGTTAAAAAAGAGACAGGCCCACAACTCTATTGGGCCACACCATAGGAAACGGCAGTGATAACGACACCCACCGTTGAAACCTTTCTAAGGACCACCGTGATGTTTTTTTTCCCATCCAACGTATTCACAATATCATGTAGACTTGGATGAGATGAAAACACAAATATCAACTTGATCCAAAACTTTTATAGCTCCTAAGAAGTTTTTAATGGTGGGCATTCAATCCCCACTTTGTGTCCACTTAAGCATTGATTCTGCCTAATTTTTTAGTTCAAACCCTAAAATGATATGTAAATATGGATGGACGGCCTCGATAAAACCCTTACATTGGGGTGGGCCCCACATAACCTTGTGCGGACGGATCATCGTCCGGCGAGGAAGGATGCAATCTGCTTCTGGATGCGCTTCTGACGCTACCACTAGCAAGGTGGGTAGTGTCGGTGCTCTGTGGGGCCCACCATGATGTATGTGCTCTATCCACACCATCTATCCTTGTAAACACTGGAAATCAGCGCCTACGCTGATTTAAATGTTAATGTTTTGATGATGGGGCTGATTAGGCTGATTTGTTGATGTTGGAGTCGCCACTAGTCGAAAGATTTCAAAATCCCGCGGTCGGCTAGAACCACAGAATATGTAAAGTTAGAGAAATCCGAAAACTCTCTTACCTTAGATTGCCTCCTGATCTACGATCTGGGATTCCGGGTAATGGACCGCGGTTACAAAGAGGGAAGGTCTTAGGCACCCTCTCTGCCCGTACAAGTGTACGGTCTCTACTTTGTGTGGTAAAATAATCTCAAGGGATGGATGATGTGGTCGAGATAGGACTAGGCACACACATGAATTTCTGATGTGACAAGATCCAAAATTTCGACAAACCACAGAGCATACGTCCAACGGCGTATCTAGAAGGGGGATGTGATGATGTTTATACCAAAAGGTGAAGAAAAACTGGACTAGATCAGCTAGGAATTTCTGATGTGATAGAATCCGATGCACGACAAGTCAAAGAGCATACATTCACTAGATATCTAGGGAAGCGGGGGGGTTAAGAAGGGAATAGATGTCATGATGAATGCTTGTATGTAAAATGGATGGATCTTTGGCTTGCTCTTGATATGGCTAGAACATAAAGTACACCATGGCTAATTCGGGCTAGACTAAAGGGTTGAGTTGGTTGAGGTGAGGCTAAGAAGCGGCTAGAAAATCAGGACTTTGGGGCTTGGGAGCTCCTTCTCACTCTCACCCTCACTCTCTCTCTTTTTTTCTCTTTCTCTCTCACTCACTTGGTTTGGTGTGTGTTGAAATGAGAAGAGAAGAGGGCTATTTATAACCTTCTCTAATGGTAATGTGGTAATTTTGGGATTTGGGAGGGGTAAATGTTGATGTGGCAATATGTGATTAGTTGGAGAGAGAGAGAGAGAGAGAGAGACGCCACGTGGTGTGCTCTCATTAGCTAATGGGGTTGGTAAATGGGTAAATAAGCTCGGATTGAGGGGTAATTCCAAGAGAAAGTTGACTTTCGGATGCTGGGACAGCTGTCCCCAGATGTCCACACGCGGGCCGCACTTGGTTGGGTTGGGTCTGAAACTTGTGTGATTAGCTCCGCACACATTTTTTTAGAGGAAGCGGTAGTTTAACTATCGCATGCGGTAGTCAAACTACTACCTCGGGTACAGTTTCTCCCGAAATTTGGCCGGTGGGTCCTTTTTTAGGTCCTGAGGGTGAAACAAAGTCCATTTTGGATATTTGGCTTAAAATTGCTCAAAATTGACTCGATTGTGACCTAAAAATGGATTGAGAAATGGGTTGATTGTGGGTGAAGGTTTGGGTATGCTTTGGCTTGAACAATGACTTGTGATGGCTTATGTTTGGTTGGGGTTTGGATCATGGTTTTGGCTAAGGTTAGAGTTTAGGTTGGTATTAGGGCTTGGTTTGGATTAGGGTTTGGTTTAGGATATGCTCATGGTTCCCGGATTGTCTTAGCTTTCTCAAGATGTTAACCTGGGTAGGGTGTCTATAGATGCCCCTCTTTGGCTGAGGTTGCAAGCAACCGAAGGCCAAAGCGAGTGGACACCCCACCCTTCTGGTCAGAAAGGATAATGATTCGAATCTATTGTCTACCATTGTATCATTGTCAATTGATTGTCTGGAAAAAGATGACTTGCACATATCACGAGGGTTGAGAAAAATGTTGTGATTATCTCCTGCGCATTTGTCGTGGCTTTACGAATCACCAATCACAACCCTTTCACATTGGATTATTAACAGCATTGGAGGGTAAGTCTGAAAAGTAAGGGCCTTTGTGCATTTGTCATGGTTTTACGAGGATTCATGTACTGTTAGGTCTGTCGTTCCTTTGCTATGTAATCACCCTAGGAGTGTTCGTTCCATTTGATCGTCAAAGTGGTTAGCTGCCCTATGCGTTGGTGCGGCCTTACGGGGAACTCACTACCCCGACTTAGACTCGATCAAATTTTCCGAATATCCCGGACTAGGTATGTGCAGGTAATCTGTTTGCTATGCAGTCCACTGATTCTGATACTTTGGTTACAATGGATTGTTGTCACTTTGAGTTTAATTGTTCTTTCCAGAGATAGATCCACTCACTTCTACTAGCATTCGTACGACTGTCCAGATATAGAAATCGGGCCAATCTTTTATGTATCATGTACGGATTTGATCATCCTCCAGAAAAACCGGAAGAGAACGAATCTTATTTAACTATTTGCACTAACCTCAACTGGAGAATATGGAAGATTCCTCAGTGTACTGCGCACCGCGTGCATTTTTTGGAAAATTATTATTATTATTTAGAAAACTTTGATTGAAGGCTGTTCCCTTTGGAGCTAGACCCCTTGGGGATTTTTGAAAGTATTTTTGGATTTTTTGGAAAATATCCGTTCGATTTCGCGGGTGGGCGTTGTCCTCCGGTTTTTATTTGTACAAGTTAAGTAAACAGTCACGTTGCCTCCACTGATGAGTTGGCGGGGCTAACGGTTTTTATTTGAGGTATTTTTGGAATTTTTGAAACATCCGTTCGATCTCGCGGGAGGGCGTCGTCGTCTGGCTTTTATTGTACGGTCTGTATCGAGTAGCCAGATGGCCTCCACTAATGAATTAATGGGGCAATTGGGGAACATGGGCCTGATTTGGACATGTGGGCCTAGGACCATGGGCCTTGAAAGCGGGCTTGTGTAGTGGGCTTTGCTTTGGATGTGTGGGCCTAGGAAATGGGCTTGAAAACATGGGCTTTGAACCATGGGCCTTTGGACAATGTGCTTGGTAGGCTTTTGACATGGAGGCCTTATGGACTTTGAACTTGTGGGCCTTGTGGTTCCGAAATGTGGGCCTCTAGGGCTTTGAACTTGTGGGCCTTATGAGCTTTGAAATGTGGGCCTTTGGGGCTTTGAGATGTGGGCCTCTGGGGGCTATGAAATGTGGGCCTCTAGGGTTTTGAATTGGTGGGCCTCTGGGGCTTTGAACTGTAGGCCTCTGGGGCTTTGACTTTGATTTTGTGGATCCCCGACTTTGTTGACTGCTTGTCTTGTATATGCATGTATGTTCTTATTTTTGTTCTTGTAAAGGAAAACAATGTACTTGTAAAAAGATGTTTTAAAGGAATAAAAAATTTTGTTTATGCCAAATTTGTCAGTGTTTGCTTGCGTTTGAGCTTGTGCCTGGATGGTGAAATCAGAATATTGAACTTAGCCCATGTCAAATCCGGTATTCTGAGTTATTTACCAGGGATCTTGGCTCCCTAAGTGTAGCGCATACTAGAATCATGCCCCTTGGATTTGAGTAGAGTTTAACAGAATTATGATCCAAGACTTATCTTTTCCTTGTGCTTCTTTACTTTGTTTGTTGCCTTGGCTTCTCCTGTTACTACACTTTTTTTTTTCATTTCTAGCCATTTTTGCCCGTAGCACCTTTTCAGGTTTTCACCATGACCGACTTTCTCATCATTTTTGTCCATGGTGTCCTCTCGGATTTTCACCATGTCCCGAGTTTTTGCTTTTGCCTGCCCATTGGCAGCTGTGCTCTTTTTACCCTTGGTGCCTTTTTAGGTTTTCACCAAGTCCACTACATGCCCTCTTTTTTTACTCGAGACGCTCTTTCAAGTTTTTACCTCGCCCGTTTTGCTTAGGCACGTTACTTTTCTTTTAATTTCTCTTTTTCTTGTACAGAGGTGGGATACTAGACTCCATTCATTGCCGGCCGACTGGTGAGCTACTTGACTTTGTCTTCAATCACGATCGTAAAGTTGTTAACATCGGTTTAAACTATCCTGAGGGGAAATGGGTTGGTGAATTGTGTTCTCACTCATTGGGTTTGACTCTTCTTTTCTTTTTTTTTTTGTTTTTGTTTTTGTTTTTTTTTTGTTTTTTTTTGGATTGCACGCTTTATTCGTCCATTTTTTTTTTTTACTTTTTTTTTTAACCCTTTATTTTTTTTTAGAACAGTTATTGGAAGGAGGGAATGATGATAGAATGTACCTCAGGATGCTAACCTCTTGTCATTTGACTTTAGCTTTATGATTGTGGTTGTTGACATAATAAGGTAGGATTACCCATGATAGATATTTACGTTGTCGGCGTTGATGGGATCTGGAAGATCCTTGCCCCTAATGATGGTGAGACGAAGGGCACCTCCCGGAAGAACCTCGCAGATGATCAGCGGACCGTCTCAGGATGGCCTGGAGTTGCCCCCTGGATCTAGTAGGCGCAATGATAAGATGTGTATGATTACCATGTTGCTAACCTTCCTTTCAAACTTGCTTGTCATTAGTCCTAGCGATCATCGTGTGCTTTATGTTTGCGAGATGCAGTTGGTTGCATCGAGCTTACCACCAATCCTTTTCATTGACTTCTTTTTCATTCGTACTGATGATGTAGGACGTTGTCGCTGCCCACTTTTGTCTGACACGAGAATATACTCATTACCATTAAATGCCTTTGGGTTCACTCTTTCGATGATGTCCATACCCCATAATGAAGAAGGGTTAGAGTGTTGTCAGGTTATAAAGACTTGAAGCATGCACATGGAATCCGTTATGCAAGCTTTGAATATTTGAAGCATTTCCTGACATGTTACAATAACTTATCTTCATCGTTCATCAGTAGGACTCTATTGTAGACTTTAGGCATGATCTTAACAGCTTTGCTTGATGGGCTTAACTTCAGGCTTCATAGCAGATGGTGTATGACTGGTTCTTCATTAGATCTGGGAAAGGCTTCCATAGGAAAATGCGAGGTTGGATAGCCCCGGGCCTAAGGAATTTTGTCATTGTCTGCTTGTATTCAGGAGGCGAGGATCTCTTGATGCGTACTGTTTTAGGGAGCTCAAGAGATCCCAAGTTCACAATTTCAAAATCATCCGTGATGACATTGGCCTTTGCCTTGAACTTTCGGAGGGAATCCTCTATCTCGAGAGTCGGATCATCATTTTCCCCATCCTGGGCTTCGTTCAAACCCAAGAGTTTGAAGTCTTAACTCTAGATCGAAATTATGTGAGTCGACTTTAAACTCGGGTATTGTAACAGACGCATTTGGCACATTATCGCTTGTGGGTTTTGAAAGATTTTCTATTGTTTTTGTATTTTGAGAAATTTCTGTTGTTTTTGGATTTTGCCAAGTATCTGAATTTTTTGGCATTTCAAAAATATCTAATGTTTTTGGCTTTTTTGAAATTTTCTTGGGCTCGTTCATTAGGAGCCAAGTTCAAGAGATTCTCGCTTGGTCCTTACACACAACCAAATGAGAGTTTGACTACCCATAGTACCTAAGTTTAATTTCTAAGCTCACACGACTAAACCTGAAATGTTTAAAGGGCCTAAGGTTGTAAGTTTCTAAGTTCTCAACCTTCCTTAACTCAAGAGAATCTCACATAAGTTTGAATGGTACTCCAACAATTTCAAAAGGGTACTTAAGTCCATTTCTAAGTTCCATGGTTATCCAAACAATTGCCCAGGGGGCTTAACATTTTGACTTTCTATATTCTTAATTTCTCCTAACCAAAGGGGAAAGTTTAAATAAGTTCAGATAGTTGTCCTAATAATTTTAAGGGGACCTAAGATTTTGAGTTTTTACCTTCTCATTTCTTCCCAGTCCTAAGGGATTCCTACATAAGGTTCAAATGACTATCTAATGATACTAAGGGAACCTAAATTCACTTCTAAGTTTTACAGTTATTCAAGCAATTTCCTAGGGAATTTAAAATCTTAATTCCCTGTATTCTCAATTTCCCCTAGTTACAGGGAAACTCTTCATAAGTTCAATTCAAATGACTACCATATCAATTTATGGGGGAGCCTAAGTTTGGATCTCTACACTCTCAACCATTCTTCTAATTCTAGGGAAATTCACCTAAGTTCAAATTTCTAATTCCGAACACCCTAGCTTGAGACATTTGAAGTTTGTAGAAGATTATTTCCAAAGGCCAAGTTTGTCTAAACCATGCTCTGATACCAACTGTAACGCACCGAATCTTCAGGACCCGAGTACAAGACCCGTTTCCCAAAAACCCGAGTGTTAACCTTCAAGGATGGTCAAATATATATATATATATATATATATATATATTCTTTTATCAGAGTAAGGAGATGAGCGTAGAATGAACAAGTAAGCATAAAGAAAAATTCCATTATCATTTAGAATATACAAGAGAGTGCCCATAGTGACTTATACAAACCAATGTCTCGATATAATAATTATAAGAATCCACATGATTTAGTACATGAAAAATAACATAAGAATGTAAACATAAGCTGCAAAATCGCGCAGCTCCTCGAGGTAGATACAACCATGGAACCCTGACATTTGTACTCGGCTCCACATCAGCCTGAACCTGAAAGTCACTTAAGGCATTTGTGCTACCTGTAAGGTTATATATTTGATGGATGAGTGGCCAACTCAGTGTGAACTCCCCTCAAGATTACACACCGCCGCATTAGGTAAGCATAATTATAAAATAAAGCATACAAAACAGTACATGATACAGATCTTATTATGTGCATGGATGTATAGGATGCATTTACACCCCGGGGATGCTCATCCGTGCAGACAGGGCCGCCGCCTACGCAATGCGTTCACGCCCCGAGAATGCTCATCCGTGCGGACAGGGCCGTCGCCCATGCAATCATCGAACCTGGGAAACATCATGCAGTCGGAACAATACGTACATCACGTACGATAACAATAGATGCTGGTCTGTGCGATGTATGTATGCTTAGCCAGTCCATTATTAATCCAATTACACTCAGCAGGTTTAATAAGCTCAAAGGTCACTACGGGGAGCTCAGAGCCCAACGTAAGCTGACAGCTCAGGCATAGTATTCCATTCCACCATCCCTGGCTCATGAGGCTACCACCTTAGGATGTTTAATGGAAACCCATCGACTAGTGGCCAATCAGGTTATAGTATGTGGGGCTTACCATCGCATGGTTGTATAGTATAAAACATCGAACACAAGTAAGGAAGATATCAAATAAAACCACGTAGGGCGAGTATCAAAATATGTCACATAAGGCAAATATCAAAACCATATGATAAAGACCATCCTTAAAAAAACCATTAGGCACAACAATCCTGGATGGTAGGCCTACGTCAATGATCCATCTAGACCGCCACTCAAAAACCACCGAGTCGAAGGTCCATTACGATCATAAAGAGTCAAGTTACATCCCAAGTATGGGTGTACATTCATATGTGAGAATTTCCCACTAATGTACTAGTTTAAGTTCCGTAAGCAATCCACAACTAATCCATAAGCATGAACAATTATACAAGATAATCATAAAGCATGTAAGACAACAATTTAATTTCCACCAGCTAACATATGTGATTATAAAGCGAGATATCAATTATAAATTTAAATAAAAACTATAACTTAAGCTAATGAGAAGATGGAAAGCTCAAGGGGAAGAATTATCACCTTATACTTTGAATCACCTACCAGTGTTACTAGAGGGTGCAAGTTTCCTTAGAATCAAACCCTATTATGAATTGTAAAGTTATACAGTTAGGTCCAAGCTTATACGCTATTTAGGGTTAGGGTTTTAACCTAGGGTTTAGGCTAGATTTTTAGGTTTTGGTTATGGGATTTGAACCCCATTTTGTGTGGCCATTTATGATACTATCAATGGAAGAAATTAAACAGATAAAATTAATCAAGTGAATTGATTATTAATTTTAGGAATATTAACAATGACTACTATTATAGTAAATTTATCTAGTACAACCCACGATGGATAATAACATTAAAAATTCTAAAACAATTATTAATATTAATAATATACTTAACATTTAGCCCATGTGATACTAATAGTCATTTTGATGAAAATAAATTGTATGTTTTAACATTAATAATAATATTTTAAAAATGACAAGGCAAAGTATTAATATTTTAATAATGTATTTAATATCCGTATGGGAAAATTTACTAATGATTAATCATATTTAATTTTAATAAATCTAAAAATGATAATAACAATTAAAATGAAAAATAAATCTGGAAAGAGTGGGGCCTCACATAGGATGGGGAGAAAGTGTTGACTCACCTTAATGATTCGGTGATTTGACTCGGTGGGTCGACTCGGCTAGAGCCGATCTAGTCAATCCTCCTTCTCCCTTTGTTCTTCTTTTCTCCTCATTCCCTCCTTTACTTCCTTCTTCTTCTCTCTCTCTCTCTACTAGCACCAGCTAGACCCAGGCCAGTCCCATGGTCAACTCGTCCAGTGACTCAGCGAGTCAGCCCATAACTCGGACCCAACTCTCCCTTTCCTCCTCTACTCTCTGTTTCCTTTTCTTTCCTTCTTATTTTCTTTCTCTTCTTCCCCACTCAAACCTACACCAGCAGGTTTACTGGACCAAACCAGGCCCAGCCTTACCCAATGCAGCTCGACTCAGTTCAAGTTAGCAGCGAGTCGGGTCAACCTGGAGGGTGCCACACCCGACTGATTCACTCTCCTCTCTCTCTATTTCTTCATCTTCCTCTTTGCAACACCCAGCAGCAGGTCTGGATGAATCAGACCCGAACTAGGCTCAACCTAGTTAGAACAGGTTCAGCTCGGACGTGGCTCTGTTCGGAAGTGCGGCACGGTGGTGCGGTGCAACAGCCGCACCTCCCCTTTCTTCTTTCTTCTTTCTCTCACGCTCTCTCCCTTTTTTTTTCTTCCTTCCCTTGCTCTCTCTCATTTTGTTTGCTGAAGATCCAGCAACACCAGTGGACCCTGCCTGATGGACATCCAACGGCCACAGGACTAAATGGTGGCTATTTTCTGACGAAGAAGGACGTGAGCTTTAATGGCGAATCTCCAACCAGTAAGTTTTCTCCCATTTCGCTTCTACTGGACACTTTGTATTGGTCCACAGGAGGTTGAGGAAGTTAGAGAACGAAGCTTTAATGCGGTTTGGGTGATGGGTTCGGAAGAAGAAGAAAACGGCTCTTTTCTAGGGCTACTGTAGGAATGGATGGCAAGATTAGTCTGCGCTCGATCCCAACCTCTTATAATGCCCCCCTAATGTTCCTAAACCGTCAGATCTAAAACGAGTGGTCCGGATTTTCTCTAGCAGAAACCTCCTCCAAATAAGGTGGGAAAAAACCGAAACTGGCCACGGTTTCGTTTGAAAAACCCTAAGTAAGATAGATGGTTGAGATGCTTTGCATCTAACGGTTGCAAATGAAAGGGAATAACGCACCCAGTTGCCAGTCTGGCAACAGCAGGGCAGAATTTCCATTTTTTGGAATTTTTCAACCACACGTAACTCACCTTTCGCTCGAGTTTGTGTACAATCACGCGGGTAGATGCGACTGGAAGCTACATGGGTTTGGTCAGAGGGAGCGTCCGCACCAAATGGATGGATCAGATCCCCTATCAGGGCATCGAAGGTGGGCCACAATGCGAAGGAAATGGGGTCGGTTCGTTTGAACGAGCGTTGGCAGGAGATCCTCCCTCTTTTGGAAAACTTCGGTCAGACCTGTCTGACCGATTTATTCAGGTTCGGTGTTTCGCTAAAACCCCTGCACGGTGCACATGCGTGCTCCTATGAGGGGTCCACAGCAGTGCCTTGTGCAATCCACACCATTTATTTATCTTGGACGTCCCAAGGAAGGCCTCTGATCAAAAATTCTGGTGGGTCCAAAGCTTAGGTGGGCCATACAGATTGATTTTAGGTTTAACTTATGGATTCCCATTGATTTGTTGGTCGGATCATTCCAAATTCGATTGTGAGTAGTTAAAATGGTCCTAATGGCTTATTTGTAAGGTTTTCATCCTATATTACTAAACGATACTAATATTAATATAATTTCTTATTACTATTGTACATTAGTTATAATTATAATGATTAAAATCTCGTACACATATATTCCTATAATTTTAATATTAACATAGTACTATATGCATGCCATTGATCTCCTATTTATTAATATATAATTCATAATATACACTCTCATATTATACATATATATGAATTGCAAATTGTACAATATCTTATTTAAAATCACACCGTTAAATATAAAATTTTATTTAAATATCTTATTATTTTTGGTATATATGTTTATAAAAATATTCAATACTGCATTAATATTTATAATTCAATTATATATTAAAAATCATTATTCATTATGTTTAATTAATATAATATTATTTTCATAATATTTTACGTACATTAAATATATATATATATATATATATATATATTACTCTTAGTATAATATATTTTCGTACTCTTCTATATGATAAGTAATTTATCATGATACATCTATAATTTTTTTGATCTATGTTTGTGCAAAATATAATAGATAGAATAAATACACTTATTAAATATTATATGACTACTGGATGGTTCGTCTCGAAGATTAACGGATGGATAGTTTGATACACAAGTGCTGACTGTTTTCAATGGTCAGATTTAAACAAGGATGTACGTGAATGTTCACTAAGCTAGGTTTATATTTATTTCTAAATTTGGCTACATGGTAACACCTGAGTACTAAAAGTACGAGGTGTTACAGGTGGGATCCAGACTGTGGTCCAGTCAATCAGAGGCAATTCTTGCCCCTCGCCCGAGTCGTTTCCTAATAGCTTGGCTAGGCTCATTCCGCTCATTTGATCCCCCATGGTGGATCTCGGCCTGTCAATTGGATGGATGATCCCTTCTCTGAGGGATCTGATTGATGCGTGGATGAAGGGATCGTCCTCCTCTTGCCGACTTTGCCCTCCTTTGATCCATTTGTGCTTCAGTATCTCACCCTTAGGAGGCTGATATCCCAGACATGTAATACCTGCATTTCTTGATATTCGAGCTGATAATAAAAATGTTGGTGCTCGACTGAAGGGAAGACATAGTTTGATCTAATGGGACACGCAAGAGGCATGTAATTCATAGTCTCGAACTCGAGACCATGGTATGGGATATCCTCATCAGAGCATCGTATGTCTATGATTGGGATATTTAGCTCTTGACAATTGACTACTTTTATCGAAAAGATTTGTTTGGGATCGTCCAAAACAGTCAGCGCTTTGTCTCTAAAAATATACTTGGCCTTTTGGTGAAGAATTGAAGAGAGAGCCTTGACTCTATGGATCCAAGACCGATCAGGGAGGAGATGAAATGAAGCTATGATGTCAAAGACCTGAAAAGTGATGGTCGATGCTTTAAGGCTAATCAAGATCTCGACATTAATCTCTTCCTCAATCTTTCTCCTAGAGGCGGGAACCACTCATCCTAGACTCTTCTCTTGAAGGATTAAAGACTGAGGAGAGCTAGGCAAATCTCTTTGAGCAGTAGAATGTCCTTCTTGGAAAGTTACAACATGAATGAAGCTGGGCCCTGATTTTGCTAGGGCATGCGGTATGTTGATCGGGGAAGGAGGTTTCTCTTGGAGATGACAATTGGAGTAAGGGTCGAATATGCAGATGTGCCCCTTGCGAGACAGAGGATGTATGGATTGAATTGATTGGGGGTGGCTCCTGTATACTTGGAGGCACGGAGATTAGACTGGATGGAGATGCTCCTTGCATATTTGAGAGCAAAGAGATTGGACTAGTAGGGTGTGCCCCTTGTAGACTTCAGGGATTCGAGACTGCACCGGCTGGAGATGCCCCTTGCGTATTTGAGAGCAAATATATTGGGCTGGTAGGGTGTGTCCCTCGTAGACTTGAGGGATTCGAGACTGGACTGGTTGGAGATGCCCCTTGCGTATTTGAGAGAGAAAAGATTGGACTGGCAGGGTGGTAGACTTGAGGATATTGTTGTTGGGCTGACAGTGATTGAATGGATGCATTGGACTGGATTGACCAGGGGTGGCTCTCCTTGACTAATATTATTAGTAAGGATTCCTGATGAACTAGGGTATACTTGATACGATGACAGGGAATTCTGGAGGGTGTACTTGGTGGTGGCAACAACAGGAGAGATAACCACAATCGTTTGGTTGTCAATCAGATCTTGGACCACATGTTTCAGGGCGAAACAACGGTCCGTTGTGTGACCTTAGGATTGGTGGTATGCACAGTACTCATTCTCATTATAATTTGGTGGCAAAGGGTTTGGGAGGAGCCTAAGCAGTAGCAGTGTAAGTATTTACCTTTGGATTAGCGTGGCTAGTATCTCACTATAAGTTTGGGCTATCGGTGTAAACTGCCTAGGTTCCTAGGTCATTCTCATCTGCTGACCATGATTTGGGTACTGAGGAATCTTCATTTGCTGTTGTTGTTGCCATTGTCCCTTTTGAGGAGAAAATTGAGTACCTTGAGTAGAGGCGACAAGATTGTCTTCTTCTGTTAGAGGGAGGTTAAGAATACTTCTGTTACCATTCTCGTATCCAGTAAGCCTTCCTTCCACTACCCGTTGTACTGGGGAGGCCTGATGAGGCCACCAGGGGGAGATTGTCCTAGCTCTTATTTCGGCTTCGACTCGCTCCCCAGCACGAATGAGTTGGGTGAAGTTGGTATATGGATACGATACGAGGTATCCGGAGATACTTGGGTTTGCCGAGTAGATGATTATGTAGATTTGCTCCTTGTCATCAATGGGTGTTTTCATTCTGGCGGTCATGGCCCGCCACTGTCCAACATAAGCTGACAATGACTCATCATTTCTCTGCCTTAAGGCAGCAAGGTCCGCCCTTTTAGGCGCTACATTAAGATTGTACACAAAACGATCAATGAAAGATTGGAAAAGTTGTTCCCAAGTTTTAATTAAATGGTAGTTTAATGACGTATACCAATCTAATGCACCACCTTTTAACGATTTTTGAAACAAATGGATCAACTCTCCATCATTACCTACCATAGTATTAAGCTCTCCACAGAATTCTCTTAAATGGTCCATAGGACACCCCGTACCATCATATCTCTTGAATTTTGGTACCTTAAAGTTTTTAGGTACCCTTGCATCGGGAAAGGGACATAAGTCCTTGAATTTGGTGGATGAATGATCCACTCCTTGCTGCCTTTGTAGTTTTCTCTGCACCTCTCGCAATTGCTCCTGGAGCTCTTTGATTTCGGAGAGATCAGTCGAGGGGGGTTTTACCCCCTGAAATTGATTGGATCTCCTATTAGGAGGAAGATGTTGGAACTGGCTGGGATTCCTGACTGTGGGAGATTGCATTTAATAGCGGTTCTCATCAGTGAAAGGTTGTTGGAAAGGATTCTCAGTTGCTGAAAATTGGCCTTGAAGGTGACTCCCATTATGGGGAGGATGCTGGAAAGTTGAAATGACTAGGGCACTAGGTGATGATACTTGCATGGTTTGGACAGTCTCTTTTTGAACATATTGGGCAAGAAGGGCATGTAAAGCCTTAAAATTTTGGGTTATTTCGTCCATAGTTGATGTGAATGCGGTATTATTAGCCATGAATTCAGGTCATCTGGGAGTGCCTTTTAGGTGTAATGGTTTCTTCTTTTTGGTTTGCTAGGCAACTTTGGATTTGATAAGCATGGGGTGAGTGAAAGCCTTGAATGGGTGTAAGCCAAAGATCGATCCTCATTTTATTTTTTATGTTTAATGCAAGGCATGAATGCAAATGTAGAATATCCCCCAAGATTATTACCACATTATTTCGAGTCGGGTCTCAGCTAGTACGAGCTAGCAAATTCCCAGCGGAGTTGCCATTCTGTAGACACTGGAAATCAGCACCCACGTTAATTTAAATGTTAATGTTTTGATGATGGGGGTGATTAGGCTGATTTGTTGATGTTGGAGTCGCCACTAGTCGAAAGATTTCAAAATCTCGCGGTCGGCTAGAACCACGGAATATGTAAGGTTGGAGAAATCCGGAGACTCTCCTACCTTAGATTGACTCCTGATCTGTGATCCAGGATTTCAGGTAAGGGACCGCGGTTACAAAGAGGGAAGGTGTTAGACACCCTCTTTGCCCGTATAAATGTACGGTCTCTACTTTGTGTGGTAAAACAATCTCAAGGGATGGATGATGTAGTCGAGATAGGCTAGGCACACATGTGGATTTCTGATGTGATAAGATCTGAAATTTTGGCAAACCACAGAGCATACATCCAACGGTGTATCTAGAAGGCGGATGTGATGATGCTTATGCTAAAAGGTGAAGAAAAACTGGACTAGATCACCTAGGAATTTCTGATGTGACAGGATCCGATGCATGACAAGTTACAGAGCATACGTTCACTAGAGATCTAGAAAAGCAGGGGGGTTGAGAAGGGAATAGATGTCATGATGAATGCTTGTATGTAAAATGGATGGATCTTTGGCTTGCTCTTGAGATGACTAGAACATGAAGTACACCATAGCTAATTTGGGCTAGACTAAGAAGTGGTTGGAAAATCAGGACTTTGGGGCTTAGGAGCTCCTTCTCACCCTCACCCTCACTCTCTTTCTCTCTTTCTTTCTCTTTCTCTCTCTCTCTCTCTCTCTCTCTCTCTCTCTCCCTTAGTTTGGTGTGTGTTGAAATGAGAAGAGGAGAGGGCTATTTATAACCTTCTCTAATGGTAATGTGGTAATTTTGGGCTTTAGGAGGGGTAAATGCTGATGTAGCAATAGATGATTGGTTGGAGAGAGAGAGAGAGACGTCACGTGGCGTGCTCTCATTAGCTAATGGGGTTGGTAAAATGGTAAATAAGCTCAGATTGAGGGGTAATTCCAGGAGAAAGTTGACTTTCGGATGCTGGGACAGCTATCCCCAGATGTTCACACGCGGGCCACACTTGGCGACACTCCGAGTACCGCCCGCGGTAGTTCGACTACCGCTTGCAGTAGTTTGACTACCGCCCGGGTTGGGTTGGTTCTGAAACTCGTGTGGCTAGCTCCGCACATATTTTTTGAGAGGAAGCGGTAGTTTGACTACCACCCGCGGTAGTTAAACGCTACTACCTCGAGTACAGTTTCTCCCGAAATTTGGCCGGTGGGTCCTTTTTTGGTCCTGAGGGTGAAACAAAGTCCATTTTGGATATTTGGCTTAAAAAGGCTCAAAATTGGCTCGATTGTGACCTAAAAATGGACTGAGAAATGGGTCAATTGTGGGTGAAGGTTTGGGTATGCTTTGGTTTGAACGATGGCTTTTGATGGCTTAAGTTTGGTTGGGGTTTGGATCACAGTTTTGGCTAAGGTTAGGGTTTAGGCTGGTATTAGGACTTAGTTCAGATTAGGGTTTGGTTTAGGATATGCTCATGGTTCCCGGATTGTCTTAGCTTTCTCAACATGTTAGCCTAGGTGGGGTGTCTACAATCCTATTCTCAAGATCATTTCAAAGCTTGAACCAAAAAACGAGCCAAATCTAAATCTCAGGTGGACCACACGAAAGAAAACATTAGTGATTGAACATCCACCATTAAAAACTACTTGGTCGCGTCGATGGATTTTCTGTGATACAAAAGTTGTCGGCGATTTCGACGGTTAAAAGTTGTCACGAAAACTAGTATAGGACCGACAACGGGAAAAGGTTCTATATGGTCGAGCTCATGGAAACTTCCCATGAGGTCGAGCTATGTGGGCCCCACCATGATGTATGTCAAACATCAACACCGTGCATTTGATGGGTCCCCTTTAAATTATGGGATATCCCAAAAATCAGCAATATACGGAACTCCGGTGGGCCATACCATCTAAAATCAAGTGAAGACATGTCTAAAACATATAAAAGCACTTGGTAGGGCCCACTCGAAATTTGGATGCATCTGAAACTTGGTCTGACCCCTCATCCAAGTGGGACACACATAATGGATGGGCTAGGTTTGTGAACCACATCTCTGTGGGCCCAAAAAATGATTATGAATGTTTTAATGGAGGGTAACCCCTCTTAACTTTTGTATGTCGTGTGGCCCACGCAAGTCACGAATTAACTTGATTTTCAAGCCCTAGGCCCACTATGGAATGGTGCATCTGACTGACGGGGTAGATGTTCGACACACATCACAGTGGGGCCCACACAGCTCGACCTCATGAGTTCGAGCTGTGTGGGGCCCACCATGATGTTTGTCGAACAACATATACATATACATATATATGAGAAATGCTCACACACAACTAGTTGGACATTGCATTTCGTCCAACTAGTTGATTAATTCAAGGACTAATTAATGCTATTTAATACCAAGAAAGAAAAGTTATTCTAAGAGGAAAAGTAGCCACCGGTGGTGGCCCCACTATAGTGTTAAAGTGAAATCCACCCAACCATCAGGTGAGTCACACCACATTAGAATTGTGGATTAAAAAATCAGCATCATCTATGGTTCAAGTGGACCACATGATTGAAAATAATGTACAAGGAAAACTCACTCTCCAAACTATTTTCATTGGTTTGGCCCACCTGAATCACGTATGCCCCTGATTTTTGGACATTAGGCATAGATTTTTAGTGCTTCATCTTAATGGTTGGAGTGGATTTCACATGCTTGTTATGTTGAGCATAGTATAAATCAAGGGTGGACGTCTCTCCCAATGTTTCCATTGCCGTGGTGAATTCAATCAAAGGTTAGCATTATTATTATAATTATTATTGGCTCCAGACCCATAATGGGATTACGCATATATAATTATTGGAGTGAATCTTACTTATACATCATGGTGGGCTTGTAAAAATAGGAGGGTGGTTGTCCGCGCTGTGGCACCACTTGATTACATAGATGAATACCACCAAAGATGAGTGATTTCAAGTTAGAGAAATTTAGGATTGTGGACCCCACCTTTTATCCAGCTGTTTTTATGAAACACTACAAACTTTGTTTTAGAACTTAGACCTGCACGTGCGGAGACAAATTTCAGGACGAAAATACCCCACCTTTTCACTGTTGTCCACTTTTCCTCTCCCTTTCCACTGTTTGCTTTTCATCTCCCTTTCCACTGTTGCTTTACTCCCTTTCCTCACTCCGTTTCCACGATAAAGACCAAAAAACCTCATTTTGTGGGCCCCCCTTATCAGCATTTTGTCTTCTTCTAAAAATGGTCTGTCCAGTGAAGAAATCACACACCACAGGTATCTTTTAAACTCAGTTGGGTCCATATTGAATGCATGTAGTATAGGAAACGGATTGGCCTACTCCCCCTGACACCAGCCCCGTGGCTGGCGGTCAGTGCTCTGTGGGCCCCACCATGATGTATGTGTTTCATCCATTTCGTTCATCCATTTGTAAAGATCATTTTAGGGCTTTATCCTAAAAATAAGAGGGATATAAATCTTAGATGTACCACACTACAGGAAAACAATAGTGATTGGATATCCATCATTTAAATCCTCCTAAGGCCCACTGTACTGTTTATCTGAAATCCAATCTGTTTTTTTGGTCATAAAGACCCAGATGAAGGCTAAAAACAAAGATCATCTTGATCCAATACTTTTATGGCCCCCAAAAAGTTTTTAATGGTTGATGTTCATTAAACACTGTTTCCTATAATGTGGTCCAATTGAGATCAAGATATACATAATTTTTTTGTATAATATCATAAAATGATCTATAAAAATAGATGGATGGCATGGATGAAACACATACATCATGATAGGGCCCACAGAGCACCGAACATCGGTTTCCTGTAGTATATCTACATCGTCCATCGGTTTTTCCATCTAATTTAAGGGGTTGAGCTCCAAATTAAAGCATATCAAAATATCACGTGGATCATACCACTGGAAACAGTAGGCATAATGATTTTCTAGTTTTCCCCACTGATTTCATGTTTCCCCAGCTCAATTTCATGTTTGCGCCGCTGATTTTCCAGTTTGCCCACTCAATTTCATGTATGCCTCGCTGATATTCTAGGTTGCTCCACTGATTTTTTAGTTTACCCCATTGAATTCATAGTTTCCCCTGCTGAATTTTCTATTTTTCCCGCTAAATTTCATGTTTGCCCTGTTCAATTTCTTGTTTGCCCCATTTAATGTCTAGGTTCCCTCCCACATATGGGGTTTTGGTGTATACATAATCCGATGAACATGATGTATTACAAATAAAACATCATTGTGGGGCGTAGTAAGCGTAATCGGATTGCGTACTAAGTTAGTCAGTACACTCCCATTATACTAAGTAAACTCAGATGGGCCCACATTGAATGTATGTAGTATATCCATGGAGTCCATCCGTTCTTCCATCTAATTTTAGCTTTTAGCCCCAAATTGAAGCATATCAAAAGTTCAAGTGGATCATACCACGGGAAACAGTGGGCATAATGATTTCCACCATTGAAACCATAGTGGGCCCAACAGTGATGTTTGTTTGTTATGAAACATATTCATAAGATCATATAGACAGGATTAATAGAAAACACAATTATAAGCTTCATCCAAAACTTCTGTGGCCCCTAAGAAATTATCAACATGAGAAGTTCAATTCAAATTTTTCATGTAGTGTGGTCCATTTGAACATTAGATATATTTAGTTTTTTTGGCTCAATCTATGAAATTATCTGTTAAGTTTGCACTGCTGATTTTCTAATTTGCCCCACTGAATTTCATGTTTCCCCCACTCAATTTCATGTTTGCCTCGCTGATTTCCTAGTTTGTCCCGTTGATTTTGTAGTTTGCCCCACTCAAATGCAAGTTTCTCCAGCTGAATTTCTTGTTTGCCCAGCTGAATTTCTAGTTTGCCCCGCTCAAATTCAAGTTCACCCCGCTGAATTTCAAGTTTGCCCTGCTCAAATTCAAGTTTCCCTCGCTGAAATTCAAGTTTGCACCGCTGAATTTCTAGTTCGCCCCGCTGAATTTCTAGTTTGCCCCGCTCAATTTAATGTTTCCCCTGCAAAATTTCTAGTTTGCCCCGCTCAATTTCATGTTTCCCCTACTGATTTTCTAAGTTGCCCCGCTGATTTTTTAGTTTGCCCCGCTGAATTCATAGTTTGCCCTGTTGAATTTCATGTTTCCCCCGCTGAATTTCATGTTTGCCCTGCTCATTTTTTATTTTTTCCCACTGAATTTTCTGTTTCTCCCACTAAATTTCATGTTTGCCCCGTTCAATATCTAGGTTCCTTCCCACATATGGGGTTTTGGTGTACACATAATCCGATGAACATGATGTATTACAAATAAAACATCATTGTGGGGGTGTAGCAAGCGTAATCGGATTGCGTACTGAGTTAGTTAGTACGCTCCCATTGTACTAAGTAAACTCAGATGTATTACAAATAAAACATCATGTATGTAGTATATCCACGCCGTCCATCCGTTCTTCCATATACTTTTAGCGGTTTAGACCCAAATTGAAGCATATCAAAAGATTAAGTGGATCATACCACAGGAAACCGTGGGCATAATGATTTCCACCGTTGAAACCATAGTGGGCCCAATAGTGATGTTTGTTTATTATCACATCTATATAAATTGGCCAACCTAATCACTATTTGTGAACAAAAAAAGAGTCTATATTCTTTAGCACACATAAATATCATGATCAAATATACCTTTTAAATGATGCAAAATCTTTTTCCCTACTTGTAGATGAATCTAACTTAGAAATTTCATATGCAAGTTAAGTAATTTTACAATATACAAGATGTTTAGGCTAGTATGAGTCAAGTATTTAAAACTTCTAATCAACAACTTGAAGCCTTTTAGGATCTATTAGATTGTTTTTCTTGTCCTTGCTCAATTTTAACTTAACTTCCATGAGTATGCACACTAATTTTGAAATTTTCATCTCAAAGATTTTTAGAGTTTCATGAATACACGTGTTCTCAAATGTAAAAATTACATCATTTATTTAATTTATCCTGATTCAAGATAATATCCCATAAGACCTCATCAATTATAACACTATCATTGTTTGTGAAGATTGGATCACCAATGTATAAGGATGTCAATAATACATCACCATGGTCATTGTGTTAACATAGATAACATGCTCATTAGGATAACTTGTTTGTTTGTTATCAAACCTATTCATAAGATCATACAGATATGGATTAATAGAAAACACAATTGTAAGCTTGATCCAAAACTTCTATGGCTCTTAAGAAATGATGAACATGAGAAGTTCAATTCAAAATTTTCATGTACTGTGGTCCATTTGAACATTGGATACGTTTAAACATTTGGGCTCAAGCCATGAAATTATCTGTTAAGTTTGCCCCACTGATTTTCCAGTTTGACCCGCTGAATTGCATGTTTCCCCCGCTTAATTTCATGTTTGCCTCGCTAATTTCCTAGTTTGCCCCACTCAATTTCATGTTTGCCCTGGTCAATTTTCATGTTTGCCCCGCTCAAATTCAAGCTTGCCCCGCTCATTTTCATGTTTGCCCCACTCAATTCCTAGTTTGCCCCACTCAATTTCATGTTAACCCTGCTCAATTCCTAGTTTGCCCCACTCGATTTCGTGCTTGCCCCACTCATTTTCATGTTTGCACTGCTCAAATTAGTGCTTGCTCCACTAAATTTCATGTTTGCCCTGTTTAATTTCGTGCTTGCTCCGCTAAATTTCATGTTTGCCCCGTTTAATTTCGTGCTTGCCCCGCTCATTTTCTTATTTGCCCCACTCAATTCCTAGCTTACCCCACTCAATTTCCAGGTTTGCCCTGCTCAATTCCTAGTTTGCCCTGCTCATTTTCATGTTTGCCCCGCTCAAATCCGTGCTTGCCCTGCTGAATTCCTAGTTTGCTCCGCTCAATTTCATGTTTGCCCGGCTCAATTTCATGCTTGCCTCGCTCAATTTCGTGCTTGCCCCACTCATTTTCATGCTTGCCCCGCTCATTTTAATCAATGAAAATGCATTACCTGATGGTTAAGATGTTTTCAACAATGCAACACTGATTCTAAAGCTCAAAATCTCTGATTTTTGGGTGTTGGGTACAAAAGAGATTTTAGGAATCAGTACTCTCAGCTGACTGATATCATACACCAAAGAAATATGTATGCACTTCAGTAATGCAGATTAGGTTGTTTAGAAGCCACTCAACCATATTAAAAGAAAAAACAATCTTGATAATTGATCGATTCAATTATGTTGTGTCAATGTGAATCATGGCCATGAATGGGATGATTTTACCACAACTCTTGAGGTTTTGTGGGAACCTCTGGATGACCATTAGAGCATCGAAACGAAGGTTCTCTTTAAATCCATAGAGTTATGGCATCTTGTGGAGAATGGCTATACCAATGTAACTGTAGCTGAGACACAGGCATTCGAAGGCCTTCTAAACAAGGGAAGAGAAACTTGTTGTATTAGGTGCAACCATGCAGGTGCTTGGATCTAAACTAATCACCCTCTCAATCAACAAAGTAGCAATGATAAAAATAAAGATAATGGAGAAGAAAATAACAAATCTAACATCTCTTATTCACTTTCAAAACCAAGATGCATATATCACGTTTAACACCAACTAATACTCATATTATGAACAAAATCTGGATGCATGTAAGTTTCTAAGTTGCAACTTGCAAGTGATTTTCAATTGTAAGTCACTTATAGTGAAGTGAGCTCATTTTCATTTTTTTTTTGATAGGTGTGTGCTTAGCAAAACTCTATATTATATGATGCAAGTGAATTTGCATGTAGTTTTATCACTGATCTGGGTTTTGTCATTTTTGAAGGTCAAGATAAGATTGTTGATTTTGAGATGAAGTTCATGGTCATTAACAGCAAGCATCTTGGTGGAAATGGATTCCAACAGGAAACCAATTCCAAGTATTTACATGGGCCCAAATGCATGTAAGGTGACATGTTTGATCAATGGCTGTTTTGTCTTTGCAGGCACTAGCATCTTAATCTCAATGACTTAACTTGTTGCAGTAGCTGTTCGCCGATATAGCTTTAGAGGTTAATGGTCGAGCTATGGGTAAGGAGCCAATGCATTATCTTCTTTTCTTTCGACTTGAAAGGTTCTCAATTTCATGTTTGCCCCACTGAATTTCATGTTTGCCCTGCTCAATTTCATGCTTGCCCTGTTGAATTTCATGTTTGCCCCGCTCAATTTCCAGTTTGCCCTGCTTAATTTCATGCTTGCCCCACTAAATTTCCAGTTTGCACCGCTCAATTTCATGCTTGCCCTGCTCAACTTCCAGTTTACCCCGCTCAATTTCTAGTTTGCCCCGCTCAATTTCATGTTTGCTCCACTCAATTTTCAGTTTGCCTCGCTCAATTTCAGGTTTCCCCCGCTTAATTTCCAGTTTGCCCCGCTCAATTTTCAATTTGCCCCGCTCAATTTCATGCTTGCCCTGCTCAATTTCCAGTTTGCCCTGCTCAATTTCATGTTTGTCCCGCTCAATTTCATGCTTGCCCTGCCGAATTTCATGCTTGCCCCGCTCAATTTCCAATTTGCCCCGCTCAATTTCAGGTTTCCCCTGCTCAATTTCCAGTTTGCCTCGCTCAATTTCCAGTTTGCCCTGCTCAATTTCATGCTTGCCCCGCTCAATTTCTAGTTTGCCCTACTTAATTTCAGGTTTCCCCTGCTCAATTTCCAGTTTGCCCTGCTCAATTTCATGCTTGCCCCGCTTAATTTCCAGTTTGACCCGCTCAATTTCATGCTTGCCCTGCTCAATTTCCAGTTTGCCTTGCTCAATTCTTGTGAAAATCCTTTCAAAGAAAAAAGATTCCTAAATAATACACTTGAGAAAAGAACAATTGGGCATTTTTTTAGCTAAGACATACGAGGAAACTTAATATTTTACTAATATAGTGAGGAACTCATGTACTTGTTAATGAAATAACATGTTCATGACCACCAATTAAATGACATGAAAAAATCAAGTGCTAAAATCAATGATATTAAGAAAGACTTGTGCATATTTAGAATTTCCAACAACATTCCCCAAAGACTTGTGCATGAAGCCTTCCTGTCTTGAGACTTTTCAATTCTTCTCTCATTAGCACTGACAAGTGAGCTTTCAAATACGGTTCATCAAGAGGAATTCCATAGAGAATCATTCTCAACGCAAGAAAATCATCCATGTCTCCGTGATTCAATGCAGCTACAATTGTAAGAACTAGTAATTAGTGGAATTTATCATAGAAGGTGTCAAAATATTTTTTTAAAGAACAAATTGCCCAAAGAACATTTTTTAGGTTATTCAGCTAGAACAAGTAGATGAATAAGTGTATTTCATCTCTCTTTCAACAACACATCTAATAAGTCTTAAGTAGAAAATATGAAAGTGCACTGGTTTGTCAAGTTACGTGAGCGTTGAGTCAGATTGTCTACAGAGCTTGATAGGAAGATCAATTCAAGCGTCTGCCTCAACCGGATGTGTGCAAGCTTGCCATAGGTAAACCTAAAGCCTTACATCCCATAACCCAAAACACCAGGTGAATACAACCCTTAAAAACAAGTTAGAAATCATAGGGTTTTAAGGTAAGAAAACATTTTTCAAAATAGGAAAATCTCTAAGTTTTTCTCGCCTTGTCGATTTTATCGGAACACCTCGATATATCGATCTGCTCTGTCGATGTCCTTGATACCTTAATGATATTATCGATGTGAGGACCAAAAGTGTCCAGCAACTAAATATTCATCTGGATGGATTTATCGATGTATCGATACACCTATCGATATCATCGATATAAGAACTAAAAATGTCCAGTAACTTCACAACATATCTGGACGAATTATCGATGTATCGATACACTTATCATATCATCGATATTCAAATCTCGAGTCTATCAAAAATGGCTCGATAAGATCGACAGGCAGATTTCCGGCGCCCTTGTTTTTTAATGAAAATCCTAAATTCCTTCGATATATCGATGCTCTTTCGATACGATCTGAAATCAAATATTGATAACATCGAAAGTCCATCGATGATATCGATCATGGGCGCGCATTTCTTACAGCAGATATTTCAGGTTATTTTTAACTATGATCGGGAGCCCTTCGATAGAATCGATATTCAAATATCGATGATATCGGCACCAGGTTGATTGCATCGAACAAGGTCATAAATCGTCCAGCAAGCTTAAAGACAAATCTGCTGGATTTATCGATGCATCGACTCTAATCTCGATATCATCGACATTCAAATTCTGATGATCTCGACGGTTCCCCGATCATTCATGAAATCCTGAAATATTTCAAAGTCAAATCTCTCTCATTTTTCAAGTGTCAATAGATCGAACCTGTCATCGATGGAATCAGAGTTCAAAATCCGATGACATCGACAATAGTTTCGATTCATCGACCAATTGGCAAAAGTTTCAAAAGCGTCGATGCTACGAGAGTATACGTTCGATGATATCGAACCTGCTCGATGATATTGAACTCTGTCATAAATGTGACCATTTTATATCCGTTGGAACTTTTTGCCTATATATAGAGGACTTGTCTTTTGTTGCTGTGTGGGAAAGAAGAGAGAGCTTTTGTGTGTTTTAACTTATATCTTATATTCAAGGCCCTTTCTCTCAAGGGAGTTCATCCTCCAATCCACCCTCATCATTGACATTCAATAAAGTGGATTGGGGATTGAACTTCCGCATTCAAGGATCCTTCAACTACTACCTTAATGGCAAATCATTAAGCTGGGATGCCTTGAATACATAAGATTGGAATCGCTTTATCTTCCTGATAGGAAAATATTTTGAGAGTAGGATTCCATCTTCACCTTGACCCAACCCGAAGCTGAGTATTGGTATATCATTTTATGTTACGGATCAAGGGAGAAGAAGACTCTTTGTCAACAAGGAGGAGGAGATCTTCGGCACTATGCTAAATGAGACTCATCAGCTTATTTGTAAGTATCCAGAGTCCAAAAGGACACTTGTGATCATTCCTTTCTAGGATTGGGTCTTAAGTGGTTCTTACCCTTTGAAGTCCTCTAGGAGGCCTCCGGTGGAAGTGTACATGGTGAGTGCGTTGTGTGGACCCTTGCTTTGTGGAGAGCATAAACATCTGGTTAGGAGTGAACCAGTAAAATTCTAGGTTTTAGGTGAACCGAGTAAAACCTTAGGGTTTGAGGTTAACCGTGTATAAACCTCCAGCAGGGTCTTATGGAAGATCCTTGGCCAGTGTGCCTAAAAGTAGGTGCGCTGTGTTGACCCTTGCTCGTGAGAGCATAAACAGTCAGCCTCAGTGTAGGTTGTAAAGGTTGAAGGTGAACCTGATTTAAAACCTTAGGTTAGAGGTGAACCATTGTGAAGCCTCCTTAGTGAAATCCGGTACACTCAAGGGTTGAGTGCGGTTACCGGAAGTGGAGTAGGCTCATCATCGAACCACTATAAAAATGACTATGTTTGAGATTGTTATTCTTATGATTGTGTGATTTTCTTTAATACTTTCATATCTGAACATTTAATCACACCACACACACCTACACAGTCATATCCATCATAAGCTAGAGTGCATACTGCTTATCTTTAAATAGTTTGTGATTGGATCCTCTACCAGGCTTGGAAGCCAGTAGAGTTACATTTGAGTAATCCTAAAAATTGCATGATCACAGGATTAGTGAAGTAGGATTTTTAAATAAATCATAAAAACTTTAAAAAGTCTTATTCACCCCCTCTAGGACATATTGGCATATTCCTTCTTCAACTAGTGCGGTCTTCACCGCCTTTTCAAAACATACATCTCAATGCAATGTGCTTATTGGAACAAACATTTTGAGCATCATTCAAAGCATTCCTTAGAAGATCCATAAAATATTCTAAGGGAACACCTCCATAGTTTAATAGTGAAATAAAAGTCTTATTTAAATATGTTTTCCTTGGCTGGTTGCTAAAAAAAAGGAAGACAAGTAATTTGGATCAACTCTTCACATCACCTTTGCAGATAATAAATAACCGTTACATACAAGCACTAAAAGTTTGCCTTGATAAATTTCATCGAGGCTTATTTAATGTTTGCCCAGCTTAATTTCATGGTAGATAAGGTCAATTTCATGTTTGCCCCGCTTAAGACCGTGACAACCTGAGTGAACCTAACCCCATCTCAAGTTGGGCTAGTTGATCCAAATCCAAGTTGTAATGAGGGGTAGGTTGGGTTGGGTTGAGGGCAACTTGAGCCCAACATGACCTCTAGAGGACCCAACATGACCTCAGGCCATTGGTATCCACAACGTTCAACTGCTTTATCGGTTCCTTTTCTCCTCCACTTACACTTTGGCTATTGAGAACTCCTCCGGATATGGTTTGTTGGAGCCAAAGGGTTCCTTTTCTCCTCCATAACATGAGCTTGTGTTTAACATCCTACGATTTACAATTCAGGTTCTATAATCTAATTCATTTATCATGGAAATCAAATTAGTCCTCAGTTTGATCTTTGTTTGATAGGCATCCCACAAGATTTGTACAATTTACTTCACTAAAAGAAGGGATGGCATGGGGATCTCATGAGATGGCAGTGGACTGTCGAGCTTCTAAGCCTGTCTTGTTGTTGACTGGGATCTGGCCTGGGTCTGCATTAGATTCACATGCTGTTGGTTTTTTTTTTTTTCTCTTTCATGGCAAGTGATAGGTCATAGGTGGCCATGATTGTTGGCTATGAAAAAGATGGACTTTTTCGGAATCTCAAGAATTGCATTGTGTGATCACCATATACAATCAAAACCACATGCATGTTGTAGGAAGATGTTACCCATGAAGCTCAGACGGGCAAAACATTGCCTTTTAAGATTACATTCTCTATGGTGTCCTAATGCTTTGTTTCTTTGTTTCTTTTTTCATTTTTTTGTTTTATTTTGCTTTATTTATTTATTTTTGCATTAGGTATGAAGAAGAAAGTTGATAAAGTAATAATACTTGTGGGGAAAAGAGAGGAGAAAATGTAACACTCCGAACTTTTCAATACTCGAGTATTAAAAGTCCTCGAGCATTACTATAAGATTCAACGTGACATATACATGTGTACGATACCAATCCAACTATTCTAGCCTTACATCCTTTCCCTAACACTAACTTAACCATTGGAGATGATCTTCATTCATAAATAAAGTCATCTGACTGTTGAATTTCAAGACAAGCCCACCTATCACGTGATTTGATGAAAGTACTTTTCCATGAAGAACACGACGAAGAGCTCCCTATCCATAATGATTTATATATATATATTCTTTTGTAAGAACTTCTTAGAAATGTGTCTATAACCATGTAGAACCATTGAATTTCCCAAAACTCACACATTAGCAATAATTATGAAAATGCCATTGACCTAAGCCCCTGAATTCTAATTCACACGATCCTCATGATCCATTTCATGCAAAATTTTATACCAGGCCTAATTATCCTAAATTAACTGTATACATCAAATTTTAGCCCTTAGATCATAATAAATCAGCTACTTTACCTCTACATCTGTTCGTACACTTATCAGATCAAGATTTTGATCCGTCTACCTTGTTCACACTACATGAATATGCTTAACCCACCATTAGAATCAGAATCTGAGAGACTTTCACATGTAAGAAAGTCACTCGAATCTAACGTTATATAAGCCCTACCCTTAATTACTCCGGAAACGTGTTCATCCCTTCACAAAACTGACCATACATCCACCCATATACATGGTTAGAGCGTTAATCATAAAGTTTGCTTATTTTTAACAAGTCATTTGACCCTCCATCGTATCGGGATCCGTCAAACGGGGCATCTAAACATTGGAATAAACCACTCAGTTTGGAGATCTTAGAACACGGGTCCAAACTACCGGATAATATTACAACTAGACATATGTAAACATCATATTAAAACCCAGAGTAATATAACCCGTTGAAGTGGTATCTTGATTTTCCATAAGCGATCAAGGCTCAAATTTAGACATTAGGAAGAGTGCGAGAAATAACAAACTTTAGCGAAATTTCATCTTATTTACATGGTGCAGCTAGGAGATACTGACTGCAGAAGTTGTAATAAAGGATAAGGGTATAATTGTAATAATACATTCCAAAACTCATGTCACATACACAGCAACGTGAAATCGGAGGTTTTTACGTATATTTCGCTCACACGTTCTTTCAACGTGTGGCCTACCAATAGCTTTGAACTACTTCAAATTTGGGCCCATGGGTCCACAGAGCGAGCTGAAGTCGGTGAGTGGAATGAATCTCCCAAAAGATCACCATGGTGAATCCCACCAAACATCATGACGGACCCTGGTCATTCTTAAACCAAGAATCTGCACGAAACTTACGTGCATGGCACGTAACTGAATTTTTCCATTTTACCCTCTTCATTCCCACGTTTACTGATGATGTGGGCCACCCACGGCTTGAACCTTCTTCATATTTCGGTCCTTAATCTAAAACGACATACCCAGACTAACGAACGGAGTGGATTTATCACAATCATCACTGTGGACCCCACTCATATGATGTGTGTGCATAGAGCATGTGCACAGGCGGTGCGCGGGACCTTGGAGCTCGGTCAGGCAGGTCTGACCTGCGTCTTCCCAAAAAATAGAGAGCTTTTCTCTCTCTGGTTCTCGTCAGTGGACGGACTGATGTCCGTGATTTCGGTATGTGGCCCACCATATGGCCCCTTTAGTTCAATCCAATCCATCCATCTAGTGCATGTGTGAATTTTGATCAAACCCCACTTTTCCTCACACTTGGAAGGGCAAGTTCACGCTCACAATCTTCGACCCAAACAGGCCATACAAACATAGTTTCCACAAATGGAAACTGTCTTCCCTGCAACCTGTTAGCGATCTGCGGGAAGACGGATCTGCCCATCCTAGCCACCCCTTTTCCGAGGCATCTCAGCTACCCAATTGCTCAGGGCTTCCCAAGCAAAACCGGGGGCCGGTTTCAGTCTCTACCCATGGTTTTGAGAGGTGGATTCTACCAGATTAAATCTGGGACGCCCATCAACGATCCGACGGTTCTGAGAGAGAGAGAGAGAGCTTAGGGCTCGATTTAAGTCCAAGAGATGGGAGTCGCAACGGGTCTCTCTCCCACTCCCTTGCCTCAACTCGAAAATCCGCCATTTTCTTCTCCAGCCGAACCCACCCACCTAACCTTCACCAAGCTTCAAAAATGAGTTGCTATAAGATGTCATGTATCCTTATAAACTATCCCTAGCTGTCAGAATGAAGAAAGAAGTAGCGGGTGGGGAGATGTCATTATCGCTTGCATCTTCTTCCTCGCCAAGCTGCACCAGTCGTTGAGCCCAACCCGACCATCAGTTACTCATCCAAGGCATCTATTTCATAGCTCATTTGATAGTGTCTGATTCCTGTTAACTCCTTTAAGATTAGATTAGCATGTTAGTGGCAATGATTTCATAAAAAACGTATTAAAACTGGTCAGGTGGGTCTGTCTTAAGTCTGACTCAGCTTAAACTGAGTCGATTTTAAATCCTTGCTATTCAAAGAGCCCTCGGTAGTAATGGGAAAACTGAGAAAGAAAGAAAGGAAGAACTAGGAGCAAAGAGAAATAGAAGAAGGAAAGAAAGAGTGAATGGAGGGAGTGTGGGTGTGCACGTTCCAACTTTAGGCCAAACCGAGTCAGGTAAACCTTCTCTCCATCTCCTCTTGCAACTCCAAACTAAGCTCTAGTTGGGCTGCTTGTGGTCTTTGCCAAATGCAGGTGGGCCTCACTTAAAGCCAATGGGCTTACCCAGTTTTGGGCCCTGCACAAGTACAGATGGGCCGAACCCTGTATCAGCGGGTGGACCCACCCTACCATGGTTGGTGGGCCATGTATGTGGCCCCACCTTGGTGTTGTGGCTCATGTGGGCCATCCGTCAAGAGACACGAGTCCCTGGACATTTTCAAAAAAAAATATATATATATATATATAAAGTACATATACATATATACATTTAATACATGTGCATGCATCTCTACATGCATGAAACTTTCAAAATAAGATATTTTAAGATACCTTAGATGCATAAAGCATGATTGCATCTAGGACCGTCCATCCCATTTCCCGCCTCATTTTAGGCGTTGACCGAAAAAATTAAGCCAACCCAACTCTCTGGTAGGCCACACCAGCATAAAGACTAATTTAATAGGGGTAGATTATTAGGGCCCTTTGTGATATTTTGGTGCGTCAAGACATATCCAAAATTGGACATTGGACCTTTCCTGAGTCTTGGAACCTAATCAACCGAGTAGATCCTCCTTAGGCGGGCCCCACCTATCAAAACAAAAAAAAAGATAATACAAGAAATATGCACGTTGTCGTCCTCTGGACGCTGCCTCAGTTTACTTAAAATTTTGGCTTGAACCATGGCCCCACCACAAGCTCTATTATGATGTGTGTTGAACATCAACACCGTCCATTAGATGGGTCCCCTTTATATACGGGGTGCCCCCAAAAACCAGCCATACACAGAGCTAGGTGGCCCACACCATCTACAATCTTTTGAATACATGTTAAACATATGAAAGCACTTGTCAGGGTCCATTTGAGATTTGGATGCACCTGAAACTTGGTTTGACCCCTTAAACTAGCGGGACACACTTAATGGATGAGTTGGATTTGTGAACCACAACGTGGTGAGCCAAACAAATGATTATAAATACTTTAACGGTGGATTTTAGTATATATTACCATGATTGAATCTACTATTAATACTTGATAACTATCATTATTATATATTAGTAATTTAATTATCATTATTTGGTACAATCATTAATAGTAGATCATACCATTACTAACATTATAATGATTATTATTAATAAATTGGCTAACGTTAATTATAACACTAATGTTAACAATTACTCTTTAATTATTAAAATCATCATACGCTAACTACAATCCAAATCCTAAAAACGTATCCTAGACATAAATTCTAGGATGAAAACCTAGTTCTACATTAAAACCCTAAAACCAAGGTAATCCAAACCTTAGGTTAAGACCTTGACCAAGAATAGCGTATAAAGCTTGAACCTAACAGTGTAACTTTACAATTGATGGTAGGGTTTGGTTCTAAGGAAACACACGTTCTCTAACAACACTGGTAGGTGGTTCAAAACATAAGGTGATGATTCTTCCCCTTGAGCTTTCCATCTTCTCATTAGCTTAAGTTATAGTTCTTATTTAAGTTCATAATTGATATCTCCCTTTATAATCACATGTGTTAGCTGACGGAAATTGAATTGTTGTATTACATGCTTTATGATTATCCTGTATAATTACTCATGCTTGTGGATTCCTTTTTGTGGATTACTTATGGAACTTAAACTGGTACATTAGTGGAAAATTCCCACATATGAATGTACACCCATACTTGGGATGTAACTTGACTAGTTGTGATTGTAATGGACCTTCGACTTGGTGGTTATTGAGTGGTGGTCTAGATAGATCATTGATGTGGGCCTACCATCCAAGGTTGTTGTGTCCAATGGTTTTCAAGGATGGTCTTTTATCGCATGATTTTGATATTCGCCCTATGTGGCTCGTTTTAATACTCGCCCTGCGTGGTTTTGTTTTGATATTTTTCCTATATGGTTCGATGTTTTATATCGTGCAACCACGCGATGGTAAGCCCTATATGTTGTAATATGATTGACCACTAGTCGACGACTTTCCATTAAACATCCTAAGGTGGTAGTCTCATGAGCTGGGGATGGTGGTAATGGGACACTATGCCCGAGCTGTCGGCCTACGCTGGGCTGTACGCTCCTCGTAGTGACCTTGAGCGTATCTAAATTGGCTGATTGCAACTGGACTAATAACGGTTTGGCTAATCATGCATCCATGACATATTGGCGATGATGGGTGGCTAATTCTGGATGCTGTAGCATGTGCCCTAGAGTTGTTGGGGTATCGTTTCACTAGCTCCCAGACCACCGACTATCGACTCCTATTCCGACTGAATGATTTTCCAAAGTCGATGATTTGCATGGGCGACAAGCCTAAGTCCGACTGGATGTGCATCCCCAGGTCGATGTGCATTCACGCATCCATGCATTTAAAAAGATTGCATCATGTATTATTTTGATTGCCTTGTTGTTTTATAACTATGCTTACCTAATGCGGCGGTGTGTAATCTTGAGGAGAATTCACACTGAGTTGGCTACTCATCCATCAAATATACAACCGTACAGGTAGTACAGGTGGCTTTAGTGATATGCATGTTCAGACTTGATGAGGAACAGGGTACGATCACCAGGGATGCATGGCTGTATTTGCCTAAAGGAGCTGCGTGATCATGCGACTTACATTTATATGTTTTCTGTTATTTCTTATGTATGCAAATCTTATAATTGTTAATGTTGAGACATTGGTTTGTATAAGTCATTATGGGCTGCTTGTATATTTGAATGATAATGAGATTTTCCTTACATTGATTTGTCCACTCTACACTCATTTGCTTACTCTGATAATTGAAAAAAAATATATACTCAAATTTGACCATCCTTTAAGGTTAACACTCGGGTTTTTGGGAAACGAGTCATATACTCGGGTCTTGAAAACACGGGGCGTTACAGAAAATGACCGTAAACCTTTGGCTACGGATTATAACCATAACAATAGATTGTTGATAATATAGACCATAATTTGATAATATCGAAGATGAATGCCAAATTGTCCAGCAATAAAACTCGAAAAATAGATGAATTTTCGATAATATCGAGATATGTTCGATAGTATCGAGCATAAGTCATCGATAATATTGAGACATGATCGATAATATCGATAACTAATATCGAGTAATGACAGTAGACCTATAGCTACGGATTATAACCATAGCAATAGGTACTGTATCCGATCTGGCATCAACTGTAATAGGAAATTTTTTTTATAGCCTTTTAAGGACTACAGTTATGGCTACAGCTATAATCCGTAGCTATAACTTCAATACATATTGAAAACATTGCGATATGTATCGAAAATTGTAGGATTTTTTAGGCAAACTCGCTGGACAATTCTGGACTTTTTCGATAATATCGAAAGATTTTCGATAAATTGAAGCTAAGATTATAGCTACGATTATAATCCATAGCTATAAGGTCACACTAAATGCGACAATGGGGTCGTTGTGGAACGAGAGAAATGGTTCATGTTTTCAAAGGGAATGAGAGTTCTCCCAGGATAGTAGCGAACAAAATTTTCAGGTTGGTCATTGACTGGAAAGGGAGTGATGTAGGGAAAGGATTGTATGTGATGGTTGGGACAACAACAAAAATTATATTGTTGTTAGTAGGCTCTTGATTTTGCATCTATTTGGCTCAGCTCTGTATTTTCTGTTTTGAGTAATGAAGTAATCCATTCTCCATCTGTTTGGTTCGGCTACATGAATCCTTTTCCACCACTCCACTCTTTTAGAGGCCATAACTTCAATTAGACCATAACTCATCAAGTCCTTTATTACTACATCCACCCACGTCCTTTTGGGCCTTCCCCTTGCCCTTTCAGAGCCTTCAACTTGTACCAACTCACTGCTTTTAGCTGGCGCAAATCTTGGTCTCCATTGCACATAACCAAACCATCTAACTCTACTTTCCCTCATCTTGTTACCTATTGGTGCTACTACAAAATTCCCTCAAATGCATTCATTTATAATCTAATCCTTTCTTATATTGTCACTCATCTATCTTAACATCCTCATTTCAGCTACACTCATCCAATGGCCATTTTGTTTTTAACTGCCCAAAATTTTGTCCTATAAAGCATGGTTGATCTTAGAGCCATCTTATAAAAATTTTCATGGAGCCTAGAAGAAGGTGATTCACGCGGACAACTGACTCCTTTTCAATAGAAAGGAATAGACAAACCAACCCAATTGAATGGATGTGAAGAAGTAGACCATTGTTTTGGCAATAATGAGACAAGCTAGTATTTGTGGTGAATCCCCCCATTAAATCATCATGCATTATGATAAGAACTCCCAATTTCCTAATAAATATGACCCTTTTGATAATTTCTTCACATGTACACTCCCGAAAAGGACATTATATCGACTAGATTAGAAGGATCAGTCATCCTAAATTAGGATGCATTTTTTGTCTCAAATTTTCACTTGTAGCATACCATATCTCAACGGATTGACGTAACTTTTTTTTACCGTGTGTACATTCCCATAGTGATGGTACTTTTCTAAAATCAAACTTCGCTGTTCAACATCTATTTTATAACCATTTTTTCTAGAGACCACATGTTCTTCACCTACCTCCGCTTCACATTTTGTCACTTGAAGCACGAAGGAGAAGAAGTCTACAAGCAAAAGTAGAGAGCAGCCACAACTCTACTTTCACTTGACGATGATGGTAAGGAAAGAGGGGAGGGGGGATTATGTGCCTCTTCAATCTATTCCCTTGCTACAGGGCTCCTGCTTGCCTCTATCCTTAGTCAATGGGATCGGGGCAGTTTAAGTGAGTACACGACGATCACATAAAACTCCAGAGGCACATCTCCATTTCTTCCACCTCGCCCAAATTCTATGGGCAGCATCCTTCTCAATCTATCCACTCTCATGAACTGTCAATCTAAGTAAGCAATCTTTACTAATTCCTCGTTCTCACTCTTTTTATTACTAAAATTGCACTCCATATACTCTATTTTAGTCTAACTAATTTTAAATCCTTCAGATTCTAAAGCATTTGTTCATATGTCTAGCTTTGTGTTTACACCCTCCCTCGTCATGTCAATCAAAATGAAATTGAGCGGGACAAACATGAAATTAAGCAGGGCAAACATGAAATTCATTGGGGCAAACTAGAAATTTAGTGGGGCAAACATGAAATTGAGTGGGGCAAACTAGAAATTGAGCAGGGAAAACTAGAAATTCAGTGGGGCAAACATGAAATTGAGCTAGGCAAACTACAAATTGAGCAGGGCAAATTGAAAATTGAGCGGGGCAAACTAGAAATTGAGCGGGGCAAACCAAAAATTAAGCGGGGCAAACATGAAATTGAGCGGGGCCAACGAGAAATTGAGCGGGGCAAACATGAAATTGAGTGGGGCAAACCGAAAATTTAGCGGGGCAAACATGTACATTAAACAAATACCTTTTTTCTCCTTTTTTTTTTTAGTTTTTATGTTACTTAGAAGGTGTTTGATAAAACACTTGTAAAACCGTTGTATTTGTTTGTAAAACAGTGGGTTTTTGAAGTTGCAGTTCAGGTATTTGTAAAAATGCCTCATGGTAAGGGCTGCATCACTCTGGGTGAGGCTAGGGTGCACCTAATATACTCTTAAAAATTGGGTGGCTTTTCACTTATAGGACAAGACGTAGCAAATCATTTGCATTCTCTCTGCTTGTGCAATAGTTTGCATCAGCGAGGCAAACTACCATTATTAGCAAGGAATGGATGTTTAATTGACCTATAAGTGAGGGAATAGAAACTTTACAGACATCATTTTCCGATAGTCAATGGAAGAACCAATTTTATGAACTAAACATCCCTTTTACGTTGAAAAGTTATTAGATGTGAGACAAACAAATTGTTTTCTTTTAGTGTTCAAATTGAATGGAAAAATTGAAATAACATGGAGCTATAAGAAATCAAAGCAATAATAAAGAAACCTGAATTAACAAAGAGGAGAGGGAGACCCTCAAGGCCATCTGTAAGGTTTCGACCTCGGCACAGGTTGTCGCAGCCACTTCCGGCTCCGTAGCTTGGGCTTGGATCTACTTCATTTTTTGAAGCATGCCTTAAAATGAGCCATCAATTTCATTTTAGCGGGGCAAACATGAGCCATCAATTTGAAGCATGCCCCGCTCAATTTCATTTTTACCCCACTCAATTTCTAGTTTGCCCTACTCAATTTCATATTTGCTCCGCTCAATTTCTAGTTTGCCCCGCTCAATTTATAGTTTGCCCTACTCAATTTTCAGTTTACCCCGCTCAATTTCATGTTTGCCCAGCTAAATTTCTCATTGGCCCTGTTCAATTTCATGTTTGCCCCCCTGAAATTCATGTTTGCCCCACTGAATTTCTAGTTTGCCCCGCTCAATTTCATGTTTGGCCCACTCAATTTCTAGTTTGATCCATTGAATTTCTAGTTTGCCCCGCTCAATGTCTGTTTGACCGTGAAATGAAGGGAATTGACCATGAAATGCACGGAATTGACCGTGAACTGAAGGGAATTGACCGAGAAATGCATGGAATTTACTGTGAAGTGAAGGGGAATCGCCGGTATTGATCGTGAAATGCATGGAATTGATCGCGAAGTAAATGAAATGAATGAAATTGATCGCGAAGTGAATGAAATTGATTTTTGACCATCGACCTGATGGAATCTTGAAAAATAACTAGGTTGGTTAGCTAATGTAGCTTCTCCTACCCCAAAATCATATAGTGTATGTCAAGTAACTAATTTTGGTTTAGAAGATATTCTTGTTAAATGAATAAAGAAAAAAATGTAAAAAAGAGAGAATTTTTTTTTTATATACTTATATATACATATTTATATAAATATGTATTAGAGAATATTGTAGGTAGAATAAAGTTCTCCATGTAAAAAAAAAAATTGTATAAACTGGCACAGACTACAGTTATAGCTACAGTTATAATCTGTAGCTATAGGTAAAAATCACCTTCGATATGTATCGAAGGTCTTTCGATATTATCGGAAACGTCTAGAACTGTGTAACACCCCGTACTTTTAGTACTCGGGTGTTAGGATGTAAACCTAATATAGTATAAACACTAATCAAGTCGCTCATTTTCAAGATAGATTGTCAGGTCATTGGAGAAGCCTGATTTAGGATTTTAATAACCTTGCTAGACAATTGAATTCCACATTAGTTATCACAAGCCTTACACCACACAATCCACAAATTGTTCGACTTATGCTAACCATACGATTGTAAGAGCTATCATATGTTTAAATTATGCGCCTGTTCAACCAAAAGATTGAGCATCCAAAATATTCATTGCAGATCATAGAAAGTCTTTATCAGTCACCATTGACTTCCCTATGATCAGTCTCCAAGGCCACTTGATTACTAAATTCCTCAATGAGTTTCACCTAAACTAGGCCAAGAACCTTAGGAATCATCACTGATCATAATTTGTAATGATTTGATGGTCAGATATCCATAGATTGTAAAGTAACCTATGTATTTAGAAAACATGGCTCACTTACGAATTTAAATTCTTCCTATCAAGCCCTACAATAAATAAAGGACGTTAATCAAAATGTAAACCATGATAAACACCTTAGAAAATAATGATAGTAATATAATAATAAAAATAATAATAATAACAAAGGGGAAAAAATAATTACGTATATAGTTTATACTAAAGTAATAATAATAACATTAGTATTAATGTTAATTTCTAGTTAGTAAATCATTACAAAAGACATACAAACAACCATTAGACCCTTTTAACCGTTGACGTTCGGTTTCGGGATGATCCAACCGTCGGATTGATGGGAATCCACCGATATGACCCAAAATCAAGTCGTGGGCCCCACTTAAACTTTAGATCTGCCTGATTTTTAGTCTGGGGACATATTTGGACCTATGGGTCTTAATGGACGGAGCAGATTTATCACAAACAGCCATGTGGACCCCACACTCGAGTGCAGGTGCATCAAGTGCATCTTCACTCTCTGCACACGGGGTCAGCCAGCTGGGTCAAACAGCTTCTGACCCGAAATTTCCCAAAACGGGAGGATTCCCACCCGTAGCCATTTGAAAGAAGAGATGTATTGTGTTTCTCTTCTTGTATTTTATCTGTATGCGGGCCACCATATCATTCCAGCTGGGAGATCCAAACCGTTCATCTGATCATGGAGGTGGGCCTGAACTTATCCACGCCTTCCATACACGTTCATGTGTTCGTGCGTGTGCACAATCCCTTATGCGGCAGGCGCGTGCGTGCGGCTGTCTTGCCTAAAATGGAAAACTTCTGTTTCTTCTTTTGTCTGCCACCTTGGCAATATGTGCAAGGGGAGGATCCCTCCAATCTCATCCATCCACGCAATGTTATCTCGACCGTCCAATCTCCTAGGTTTTTCCAAATGAAACCGTGGGTCGATTTCAGCTTCTACCCACCGTTTTGAGAAGCGGTTTCCACCAAAATGAATTTGGGACGTTCGTTGATGATCCAACGACTTAGAAAAGCTAGGTTTTCCTACATAAAGAAGAGAAAATGTCTCCTCCTATCCTTCAGCAAGAGAAAATGTAGAAACAACTGTTTTTCCTATCCGCTTGAACCCACCAATTCAACCTCCTTAAAGCTTCATGAAGCCTATCTGCAAGCTTCCTAGGGCCCACATGGACCATCTGGAAGAAACGGATTGAAGGGAGGAGCTCCATTTTCAATGACGCCATTAATGGCTGTCATCTTCCCCGCAGCTCCAAACTGAGCTGGACCCAGTTCGGGCATGCTATCTTCGGGCTGGGGTGTTTAGTGGTGCTGTGGGACCTTCAGTAGGAAGAAATGAAGTGGGAAGAGAGAAGGAGAAGGAAGATGATGGTGGTGCGGTTGTTGAACCACCCGGAACTGGACAGAGTCTGTCCAGATTCGATGCCCATTGCTGGGCATTCAAGCATGAAGAGAAGAAGGAGAATAAGAGAGGAAGGAAGAAAAGAGAAAGGAAATAAAGAAAAGAGAAAGAAGGAAGGAAGAAGAAAGTCAGAGAGAGAGAAATCTGAGTGGGGTCATGGCCGGCTGCAATAACTCGGATTGAACCAGCGACCCAGTGACGAGTCCAACTCGCTGGACCCAGTCGGCCCAAGTTGGGCATGGGCCTGATGCGTTCCTGTGCCTTGTGGGAGGCCAGGTGATAGGAAGAAAAGGGAAGGATAGGTTAGAGAGAAGGAGAAACAAAAGCAAAGAAGAAGAAGAATGGGAGAGTGGGTGCGAAGCGTGGTCGCACCACAACTCAACATTGCCGAGCCCGAGTTCTTTGGGGTAAGTGTCCGGAGGTTTTGGGCCCGACAAATCAGGTTGGTCGGTGTAGATAAGAAGTAAGGGAGAAAAAGAGAGAGAGAGAGAGGGAGAGAGTGAATAACTGCCCAGTTGACTCGAGACCGAGTTAACTCGCTAAACTGTGGGTCGGGGCTGATGCCCATCTGAGTTGGATTTAGGCTCGATCCAGGCGCTGCTGGGTTTTCCAACATATGGAAAATAGAAGAAGAAGAAGAAGAAAAGAGAGGGATGCGGGTTGTCCTAGCCAAACCTATCGACTCGCCGAGTCAACTTGGTTTAGAACCGAGTCAAACCACTGGCCCATGGGTTGGGCCGCATCCAACTTCCCTTGAGATATAAACTCTTTAACCTCTTGTGTTGAAATTTTAATTTGATCATTTAATTAGATGTTGCACCTATGAAGCTTGTCTTTTTCCAACCCTAACCTTAGGCTAAACTAGTTGTTGCAAACAAATTCCAATTATCAAATCGTAGTGCTTTATCTATCAATCTTAAATATTCATTTTTAATAGTCATTGACGTCACCATGATGATTATCTTGCTACACTAACTAATATTATTTGTAACACTAATGTTAACAATTATTTTCTAATTATTAAATTAACATCATTACCATCATTATTAGGATTGTTAAATATTAGGATGCATGACCATTAGTAAATTATCTATCCTAATGAAAGTTATTACATAAAAGGAATTAAAATGATATCATTATTAAATGCTAGTATATTATTTTTATCATAAGTAATATATCATAATATAAATTGTCATCATAGTGATTATTAACTAATATTTATAACACTAATGTTAGTAAATATTTTATAATTATTAAATCAGCATTCTTAAGCTATTACAAATCAACTACAATCTAAACCCTAGAGTTAAGACTACAACTAAGCTCTATGATAAAATTCTAATTCTACACTAAAAACCCTAAGTCATGATCTTAAACCTAGGTAGTACATGGAACTTGGATCTAATGGTACAGGTTCATGAATTATGTTAGGATTCAATTCTAAAGGTGTAAGCACTTTGCGACACTAGTAGGCGATTCAAAGTATAAGGTGATGATTCTTCCCCTTAGACTTTCCATCTTCTCATTAGCTTAAGTTATAGTTTTTATTTAAATTCATAATTGATTTCTCCCTTTATAATCACATGTGTTAGCTGGTGGAAATTGAATTGTTGTATTACATGCTTTATGATTATCCTGCATATTTATTCATGCTCGTGGATTGCTTATGGAACTTAAACTAGTACATTAGTGGAAAATTCCCACATATGAATGTACACCCATACCTGGGATGTAACTTGACTAGTTGTAATCGTAATGAACCTTCGACTTGGTGGTTATTGAGTGGTGGTCTAGATGGATCATTGATGTGGGCCTACCATCCAGGGTTATTGTGCCCAATGGTTTTTAAGGATGGTATTTATCGTATGGTTTTGATATTGGCCCTATGTGACATATTTTAATACTCGTCCTACGTGGCTTTGTTTTGATACTTGCCCTAGATGTGTTCGATATTTTATATAGTACAACCAGGCGACGGTAAGCCCCATATACTGTAATGTGATTGGCCACTAGTCGATGAGTTTTCATTAAATATCTTAAGGTGGTAGTCTCATGAGCCGGGGATGGTGTTATGGGACATATGCCCGAGCTGTCGGCCTACGCTGGGCTATACGCTCCCCGTAGTGACCTTTGAGCTTATTTAAATTGGCTGATTATAAATGGACTAATAATGGGCTGACAAATCATGTATACATGACATATTTCGATGGCTTGGATCACTCTGTCCTGTGATTACATTGAATGTTGCACTTATAACTAGTTATTCGATTTATGATGATGACTAGGATCTTCATGCCCATATGATTACGCCGAGTGTTGCGCTAATGACCAGTCACATCTTTGGGTGACGACCCTAATGCTCGTCCGGATGTTTTACCCGGGGCATTGACCGTCCGGATGTTTTACCTGGGTCGATGATTGCATAGGTGACCCGACTGGATGATGTTTCCCAGGTTCGATGCTTACATTCATGCATCCATGCATCTAATAAGACTGCATTTACTCTGTTTTGGATATTTTATAATTATGCTTACCTAATGCGGCGATGTGTAATCTTAAGGGTAATTCACACTGAGTTGGCCACTCATTCATCAAATATACAACCGTACAGGTAGCACAGGTGGCCCTAATGATGTTCACACTCATATTGGTGAGGAGCAGACTATAGTTGATAAGGGTGCATGATTATTTTTGCTAAGGGTTGCTACAAAATTTTATATCTCAAATTTGTTGTAATTTACTTTATTTCACATGTAATATTATTTCATTTTGTAATTGTAAGAATGAGGACATTAGTTTGTATAAGTCATTATGGGCTGTTTCTTGTATTTTGAATGGTAATAAAATTTTCCTTTATGATGACTTGTCCACTCTACGCTCATCTACTTACTCTGATAAAAGAAAAATATTAATCTAACCATCCTTTAAGGTTAACACTTGAGTTTTTGGGACACGGGTCATATACTCGGGTCCTGAAAAGTCAGGGCTTTACAAACTGTCCAGCGAGTTAGCCTAAAAAATCATTCAATTTTCGATACACTATAGCTACTAGGCGGATCAGAAGGTAGATCACGCCTAATGAGTAATGGCCACTGCGCGAAATTGCCGTCTGTGTTTTTTTTAATTTTATTTTGCTGTGTTGCTTTTGTGAGTCCCATCATGAGGTCTGTATTATATCCAAACCGTCCATCTATTTGGCGAGATCATATTAAGGCTTGAGACGAAAAATAAGATATATCTAACTATCAAGTGGACCACACTGTAAAAGGCAGTGGGCAATTGAACGTCTACCATTGAAACTCTTTTAGGGGTTACAGAAGTTTTTAATCATTATGAAAATTTTTTTTCCTCTTCATTTAGGTCTTTGTGACCCTATGAATGAACTTAGATGGGGAGGATTTCTCACAAACATCATAGTGGGCCCCCTAAAAGTTTTTAATGGTCGACGCTCATTCAACACTGTTTCCTGTAATGTGGTACATTTGAGATGTGGATATACCTCATTTTTGGTATCATACCATAAAATGATCTAGAAAAATAGATGGACAGCATGGATGAAAAGCATACATCATGGTGGGGCCCATAGACCACCGATCATCCGCCATTGGCTGGTGGCAGGCGGAGTACCCAATCCATTTCCGTGAAAGGAGGGGTATTTTTATCCTCAAATTCGCTGTACGTATGAGCAGGTCTAAGTTCCAAAACAAAGTTTGTATTGTTTCATAAAAATAGCTAGATAAAAGGTGGGGTCCACAGTCCCAAATTTCTCTTCAAGTCACAATGGTTGGTCATTCAGATGGGCCTGCTGTGGTATTAATTTGAAATCCACTTCCACTGTCAAGTGGATCACCCAATGTTAGATCAAGGGACTTAAAATCAGTCCCAACATGATTTATATATTTTATCCACGCCGTCCATACATATTTTCAAATCATTTTAGAGTATGATCCCAAAAATGAGGCAGATCCAACGTTCAAGTGGACCACACCACAAGAAAAAGTGGAGACTGAAGGTCTACTTTCAAAAACTTCTTGGGTTTCACAGAAGTTTTGGATCAAGCTGATATTTGTATTTTCCCTTCTTCATCCAGGTCCATATGACTTTATGAATAGGTTGGGTGGAAAATAAACATCAAGGTGGGCCCTAGGAAGATGTCAACACCGAGCATCATTGTTCCCACTGTTTCTTTTGGTGGGGTTCACTTGAGCTTTGGATTAGCCTCGGTTTTGGGGCAATGCCTTCAAGTAATATCAGAAAATGGATGGACAGTGTGGATAAAACAAATACACCATGGTAAGGCAGACATATCTTTGCCATCTATAGACGCCCATGCTGTGTGGTTTGCTACACAAGATATTGATTTTCCTTGGAACTTGACTATTTTCTGGGAACCGGTGCTGGGAGGGACGCCAACAGTAATATTTTATGGGGCCATACGTTGATGTGTATGTGAGATCAAATCTGACCATTATATGTGTAATCAAATCTGACCATCAGATGTGTAATCCATGATAGGATAGTAGTCAAAACATCAAGATGATATGTTATTAATTTGAGGCACACAAAGGAAAATAGTTGGGAGAGACGTCCACCCTCCATTTTTACAGGGCCCACTATAATGTTTATGTAAAATCCATTACACATTAGATGCGAAACCAAAAGATTGGCTTAAAGGCTAAAAACTCAAGGTCAAATGTGATTCAAGTGGGGGTCACATTTAGGGAATAGTGTAGAGGGTCAGATTTTCTGATAAAAATTTTCCAATAAATGTGGCCCAACTGAAATAAAATGGGCAGGTTTTTTGGCCCTGAGTCAAACAGAGGGTGACTCACCTGATGGTTGGGGGTGGATTTCACTTTAACACCACAGTGAGGCCCACGCAAGCTGGGTACTCCTTTTGCAAAGTAACTTCGAGCAGCTTCTCTCCGCATAAGAGCATTTATTAACATTAGTTGATATGTAAATTAGGCAATGGATTTCAGGAGGAAATGGGATGAATTAGGAAGCTGCACACATGTAATATTTATGCGTGCAGTAAATGTATATGAAATCCAGTCCATTAATTACGTAGGATTTCTTTTAAACATGTGAAGGACATAAATAATTATTATTTTTAATGGTTAATGGTATGATATCTATTTACAAAAAAACGGAGCCATTAGAAATTCATTTTAGCCATACATATTTAACTTGTATGTGTGGCTTCATTGATGATGATCACTTATTAAATTTTAGCAAATAAAATATAATTAATAGGCCTTATTTAATAGACAGGCTGAATCTTTGACATATAATTTCTATCATACTTATGTAAAACTTGATATTACGGATCTCACATGTGGTATATTACTTGGGATAGAAAAGTAATTTTTTGCTATTAAATACACCGCTAGTTGGACCAATTTGATTTGTCCAACTAGTTGTGTGTGAGCATTGCTCTCTCTCTCTCTCACCTCTCTCTCTCTCTCTCGCCTCTCTCTCTCTCTATATATATATATAGTAATGCTCACACACAAGTAGTTGGACGTTACATTTTCGTCCAACTAGCTATGCAATTAATGAAAACTTTCTTCTTAATTAATGTAATTAAATGCTTTCACCGCACTCTAATTTGATTTTAGCATGGAAAAGTGATCATGACTTGGGTGGGTGCCATCATGGTGTTAATGTAAAATCAACCCCATCCAACACATAAGTCACTCCACCTTAGATCAAGGTCTCAAAATTTATCCCCATATGTAGTTCAAGAGGACCACACCATTAAAATTAGTATACATGGAAAGGTTCACCCCCCAAACAGTTTCCCATAGTGTGGCTTATATGAATCATATATGAACCTGATTTATGGGACTTATGCTTACTTTTGATGTGGCATCTAATGGTTGGAATAGATTTCACAATTTCATCCCTATAAAAATCAAGGGTAGATGTCTCTCTCCTAATTATTCTCATGAGAAATTTAGGACTGTGGACCCCACCTTTTATCCAGCTGTTTTTACGAAACAATACAAACTTAGTTTTTAAACTTAGACCTGCTTGTATGGACAATGAATTTGAGGATGAAAATACCCCTCCCTTCCTTTTGAAGACGAGAGTTGATGCTCCTCCAACCAAGAGTTGTACGAACGGCTCAAAAGAGATCAAAGTTACATGGCCCTACAGCTATGTATTTATTATATCCACAATGTTCATCCATATTTCGAGATCATTTCGGAGCATTATCCCCCAAAAAAAATCATATCCAAAGATCAACTGGACCACACCACAGAGCAGCGGGAAAATTAATTTTCACCATTAAAAATTTTGTAGGGCCCACCATAACATTTATTTTACATCCAATCTATTCATAAGGTCACAAAGGCCTGGATGAAGAGGAAATACAAATTTCATAATGATTTAAAACTTCTGTAACCCCTAAAAGGGTTATAAGGGTAGACGTTTAATTCCCCACTGCCTTTTATAGTGTGGTCCATGTCACGCCCTAAACTCAGAAACCGGGCTCATAAAATTCTCGATCACCGAATCTAGTGTCGACAGCCTCCATAGAACCCCATTCTCGGCTCCCGACGCCCATTCGCTAGGTTTCAATCCTAGGATGCTACAAGGAGGATTTCCAATATCAGTTTGATTCGTAACAAGCATAACCAAAGGCATAACCCATAAACAACAACCAAAAACTCCATCACATTTCCACTATGATAAAAAACTTTACAAGTATAATGAGCGTAAAGGGAAATACAATGATAATAGACAAAAAGCTCCAAAATGATCTGCTCTGCGCTCCTGCCTCAGCGCTGCTGCGCTCCAACGTCACCTGTATGCAACGGTCGTGCATAAGCTTATAGAAAGCTTAGAGGGTGGTGAAAGTGTGTGCGTGAGGTAGTAATACAATTATGAAGTATCAGAGTAATGCAGAACATGCTGATGAGTCCATGAATACCGTTAGTCGTACCAAGGCTATGTAATGCAAGGCATGAATGATGTCGGCCATACCAAGGCTATGTGATGTAAGATGCAAGTCAAGCATATAAATCCTCATCTAAGTCTACATATTAATACAACTCAAATCTGGGATATCACCGGGGTTTAGAACACTCTAAATCAGATCGCCGCCCCATCGAGCGCAATAAGGTAAGTGGAAGAGACCTCACTATCCGCCTGCCAATATCGGGCTTAGCTCATCGATAGCGGACTCATTCCTCGAGCTGGTCAGACTCAGCCTAGCTTTGCCCCCTACTCTCGGGCGGGTAAGGCCGCACTCCCTTCCAACCGACCACGACATAGTGGAAAGCCGGCCATCTGGTAATCGGCACTCCGCGCTCATGCACCCACTCGGTCTAGACGTTGGAGCAACCTCTTGGTACCATAAGGGTTTAGGGACTTTCATCCAGGGATATCTATAACACCCCATGTAGAACAAGATTTTCAGTATCCAATCTTGCCAACCACGATACACCTGTGGAGGCTATAGCCCTGATGTCACTAGGGCGTATAATACCATATCACACAATGCGAATGCATGAATCAAACTATCCAGTCATGCAGCAATCCTGCGCATATCGTACACTTATGTAGGGCAACACCGCCTATCCGGAAGCCCCTAAACAATCTGCCCAAAGGCATATGCTATGATCAGTCACTTCTCATATCAAGCATACATATGATGCGTATGATCATGAATCATGGAACTATACTACACATGTTATATGGGATAGATGCTGTTCATAATGAAGATGGACCTAGACGGCCTATAAGTATGGGCCTAACAATGGGCCCTAGGGAGAATTATAATGCAAACATTTAACCAACATTATTCTTATAATGTGGATGTCAAACCATCATTGCTCCTAAGGCATGACCGCCAAGAAAACATCATCATATACATCATGGTAGAATCTCAATCGATGGGCGATTCGAATTGGGCCGATTCAAATGGGCCAAATCAATGGGCCGATCAATGGGCCAAATGTATGTTAAATTGGGCCCACCCTTATGTAATTTGAGACCCAAACTATTCATAAGTTAACATAGGGATAGATGAAATGAAAACAATTAGAAATCACCATGGCCCTTAGGAGTTTGAACGGTGGATGACACAGTCCATTATTTAAATGGTGGGGTCCACTTAAACTTTAGATCTGATTCACTCATCCTCCCATGCCATAAAATGATCTCATACATGATTGAACGGTATGGATGCAACACATGCATCATGGTGGGCCCCACCGTTCAAACAGTGAACGATGTTGATAAAGCACGTACATCATTGGGGGCCTGTACCAGAGGGATGAAACACATACATCTAGGGTGGGTCCCACTGTCAGAACACACTTGAGTCATGGTGGGACCCACAGGGTTCTGGTCGCTATGAGAGAGAGAGAGAGATAGAGAGAGATAGAGAGATAGAGAGAGATAGAGAGAGAGAGCAGCACGTGGCTGCCTCTTCTTTTCTTTTACTTTTTCTTTTCCTTTTTCTTTCTTTCCAGCGACCAAAACAAAGGTGGGTCCCACGTAGGGCCCACCCTCATGCCTTGTATATATATTATATAATATATGTATATAATATATAATATATATGTACTATATACTATATATATATATTAAATGAAAACAAAACCTCAGCATCTGAAATGAGGTATCTTTCACTCCGTCTACCACGTGAACTGGGGCGACCGTTGAAACCAGGGACCTCCACCCAGTCCGCCAGCGTGCTATGGATCAGGGTGTAGAAGTGGGCCCCACAGGGATATGGCGCACCATCTAGAATGGTGGACAGTTTGGATAAGGCATATACATCATGGTGTGGCCCACCAAATTGGACGGACAGTCGTGGATGGGTCCCATGGACCCCATGACCTCAGCTTTGAAAGGAGGTATCTCCACTCAGACTGTCAGTTTGAGCTATGGATCTGGGTGTAAGGAAGGCCCACACGGACATGGGCCCCACCATCCAGGGGTGGTGGACGGTCTGGGGGAAACACGTACACCATGGTGAGCCCCATCCAAAAAGGATGGACAACGTCAATGGGTCCCGTGGACCCATGTCAGTCCACACTCATATCAGCACACACACCCCATGTCAGTACAGTCTTATGTCAGTACACACACCATGTTAGCACACACACCACGTTAACCACCATTGCAGGGATCAATACCAAGACCTCTAGTGGTTGAAACGAGGCATCTTTCACTCGGTCTACCACCTGATCTAAAGGGCTAGGTGGGCCCACGTTAGATCATACTTCACTGGTAGCCATCTCTACTGTCAGCTACCTCAAGGTGGGTCCTCTATGAATGGTTGGGATAGCATACAAACATCATGGTGTGTCCCACATAGATGGGGTCCACCGGTAGATGGCATGGATAAAATACATACATCCTAGGTGGACCATGATCATAGCGAGAGAGAGATCGACAAGGACGGAGGGGCCCCGCCACTATGGGCCCCTCTTGCATACAACATACATTAAGGTGGTTCCCACATACATGGACCCTGAAATCAACAAAATGAATGAAAAACAAAATCTAAGATCACCCACCGCTTCCTACTTGCACCCTAGGCTTCCTTAGCTCCTTAGCTTCGATTCCAATGGAGGAGATGAGGTTTGGATGGTTGAGATGGGAGATGAAAGGGTAGGAAAGGTGGGCCACATTTGTTGCTTGGGAGAGTTGGAGAGGTTGGACGTATGGGATTCTTGGGTAGCTTGGAATGTCTTTGAAAAAATGAGAGAGAGAGAGGGTGTTGTAAAGGGAGAGCGACAGTGATGGGTGATGGAGTGATGGATGTGGTGAGTGATGTGTGTAAGAGCTTTTTGACTTTTGTGGGTGCTTGGTGTAAGAGAAGTATGGGTGGTGTAAAAAACTTTTGACTTTGGGGTTGCTTAGGAATGGGTGAAAGGTGATGTGTACTTGACATGATGGGATTGATTAATTGATGGATTGATGTGACACGTTGTAAAGATTCTCTTTGGTTTTCGCACGCGCGACGTTTTCCTCGCACCGAACGCTGGCTCACATCTCCTGACCAGGGTATCACCTTGATGCACGAGTCGCGGCAACGGCGCGGTCGCTAAGGTACTAATCTTAGGTTAAGTCGATTCGGGTTGACGATGTGTGAATCAAGGTCGCGCGCAAATACCGATAAGGGTCGAAGGTTGCCTGAATTCGACCACGAAGACTGCGAAAGTCTACGGAATGGTATGGTCAGGATATGGGTCTTACAGTCCACTTGATAGTTAGATCTATCTTATTTTTCATCTCAAGCCTTAATATGAGCTCGCCAAATAGATGGACGGTTTGGATATAGCACAGACCTCGTGATGGGACCCACAAAAGCAAAACGACAAAAAAAAACACAGACTTCCGACAGTCTGGCAGATTTTTTTTTTAAAATTTTTTTACAGGGAGAACTTTTTCTCCCCTACATTTTTCTCTAATACGTAATTATGTAAATATGTATATATAAGTATATAAAAATATTTTTCTATTTTTTAATTCATTTCTTCGTCTATTTATTTAACAAGCATATCTCCTAAACTAGAATGATTTTTTTATTTTTATTTATACACACACACACACACCCCCACACACTCACACTAGTAGAATTTTACCACCTATGGATACTCGAACGCTTAACCGGGTGTGGATCCAAACTAGAATGATTTACTTAACATACCACATATAATTTTGGGTAGGAGAAGCTAATTTAGCCAACCAACCTAGTTATTTTCTAAGATTCCATCGGGTCAATTGTGGAAAATCCATTTCATTCACTTCGTGGTTAATTTCAATCACTTCGCGGTCAAACTGGAAATTGAGCGGGCCAAATTGGAAATTGAGCGGGACAAACTGGAAATTAAGCGGGCCAAACTGGAAATTGAGCGAGCCAAACTAGAAAACTGGAAATTGAGTGGGCCAAACTGAAAATTGAGCTGGACAAACTGGAAATTGAGCGGGACAAACTGGAAATTAAGCGGGATAGGCAAGCATTGGATATACATTATTGAGGTTTACAGTAATCTTTGAGTGCGAAAAATTTTCATGTCTGTGCATTTCAGTCCGAGTTCCTTTGGCCCACTCAATTTTTAGTTTTCCATTTTAGCTCACCTAATTTCCAGTTTGTCCCGCTCAATTTCCAGTTTGGCCCGCTCAATTTCCAGTTTTCAAGTTTGGCTCACTCAATTTCCAGTTTGTCCTGCTCAAGTTCCAGTTTATCTCGCTCAATTTTTTGTTTGGCCCGCTCAATTTCCAGTTTGTCTCGCTCAATTTCGATTTGGCTGCTCAATTTCAGCTTTTCCGATTTGGCCCGCCCATTTCGATTTGTCCCGCTCAATTTCGATTTGCTTTGGCCGCTCAATTTCCAATTTGTCCCACTCAATTTTCAGTTTGGCCCGATCAATTTCCAGTTTGTCCCGCTCAATTTCCAGTTTTCTAATTTGGCCCGCTCAATTTCCAGTTTTCTAGTTTGGTCCACTAAATTTCCAGTTTATCCTGCTTAATTTCCAGTTTTCCAGTTTGGCCCGCTCAATTTCATGTTTGCCTCGCTGAATTTCTAGTTTGCCCTGCTCAATTTCATGTTCGCCCCACTCAAAAAGATCAAAGTTACATGGGCCCCCACAGTTATGTATTTATTATATCCACAATGTTCATCCATATTTCGAGATCATTTGGGAGCATTATATATATATATATATATATATATATATATAATGAATCATATCCAAAGATCAACACCACAAAGAGCAGCAGGAAAATTGAATTTCACCATTAAAAATTTTGTAGGGCCCACCATAACATATATTTTCCATCCAATCTATTCATAAGGTCACAAAGACCTGGATGAAGAGGAAAAACAAATTTCATAATGATCCAAAACTTATATGACCCCTAAAAGGGTTTCAATAATAGACGTTCAATCCTCCATTGCCATTTACAGTGTGGTCCACTTGATAGCTAGATCTATCTTATTTTTCGTCTCAAGTCTTAATGAGCTCGTCAAATAGATGGACGGTTTGGATATAACACATACCTCATAATGGGACCCACAAAATGCCATGGGGATTATAATGGACAAAAAAAGAAGCTAGTGAGTTAGGGTCAGTAGGATCCTATAACTATGGATTATGACCGTAGCCATAGCCATAGCTTCGATATATCGAAGAGCTTTCGATATTATAGAAAAAGTCCAGAACTGTCCAACGAGTTTGCCTAAAAAATCCTACAGTTTTCCATACACTATAGCTACGGATTATAACCGTACCCATATCCCAGTGTGCATCGCTATGAGGCGTGTAACGTGGTTGTCTGTTTTTTTTTTTTTTTTTTTTTTTTTGCTGTGTTGCTTTTGTGAGTTCCGTCATGAGGTCTGTGTTATATCCAAACCGTCCATCTATTTTGCGAGCTCATATTAAAGCTTGAGACGAAAAATAAGATAGATCTAACTATCAAGTGGACCCCACTGTAAAAGGAAGTGGGGAATTGAACGTCTACCACTGAAACCCTTTTAGGAGTTACAGAAGTTTTCGATCATTATGAAATTTGTTTTTCCTCTTCATTCAAGTCTTTGTGATCCTATGAATGAACTTAGACGGAGAGGATTTCTCACAAACATCACAGTGGGCCCCCTAAAGGTTTCTAATGGTTGACGCTCATTCAACACTATTTCTTGTAATGTGGTACACTTGAGATTTGTATAGACCTCATTTTTTGTCTCATATCATAAAATGATGTGAAAAAATATATGGACAGCATGGATGAAAAGTATACATCATTGTGGGGCCCATCGACCATCCGCCATTGGCTGGTGGTAGGGAGTACCCAATCCGTTTCCGTGAAAGGAGGGGTAGTTTCATGCTGAAATTCAGTCTCCGCACGTGCAGGTTTAAGTTGCAAAACAAAGTTTGTATTGTTTCATAAAAATAGCTGGATGAAAGGTGGGGTCCACAGTCCTAAATTTCTCTATTCTCATCGGTGTGGTTCATAATGCTGGCAGTTGTGGATATGCTACCGAAGCTAATGAAGTGATATCACCACGTTCTGTGGGCCCCGCCCTGATATATGTGTTGTATCTACACTATTCATCCATTTGGAGAGATCAATTTAGGGCACAAGCCGAATGATGAGGTAGATCCGAAACTCAAGTGAACCCCACCACAGAAAATAGTGGGGACAATGGCACCCACGGTTGAAACCTTTATGGGCCCACCATGATCTCTATTTGAGATCCAACCTGCTTATAAGTTAACAAAAACATGGAATAAGGCAAAACACAAATATCAGCTTGATCAAAAACATATACGACCTTAAGATGTTTTTATGGGTAGGCGTTCAATCCGTACTTTTTTCTATGGTGGGGTCCACTTGATATTTGGATCTGCCTCATTCTTTGTCTCATTTGATAAAATGATCTCTCCAAATGGATGGACGATGTGGATAAAACACATACATCATGGTTGGCCTCACGGAATGTAGTGACATCACTTCAGTAGTAATCTGCATCCAATGCTAGCGGGGTAGCGTAGTTTAAGGTCGTAATTAAGCCTAGAAATGCTGGCATTATACACATAAAATGTTATGGACCACACCACTGTAGATAGTAGTGGTTGACTATTATAAACTTCTTAGGGGCTATAAAAGTTTTAGATGAAACTGATATTTGTGTTTTCACTTTATCCATGTCAGCGTGACCTTATCAATAGGTTGGATGGCTAAAAAACATTATCGATAGGCCCTGAGAAGTTTTTAATGGCGGGTATTCAATGTCTACTCTTTTTTTGTGGTGTGGTCCACTTAAAATTTGGATCTACTTTTTTTTGGAATCACATACTGGAATGATGTATAAAAACTGATGGATGGCATGGATATACAGAGTATACATGAAGGTAGGCCATACGGTCTGGTAATCACCCTATTGCTTTGTTACTAAGTAACACTGATCCACTCCTCCACCAATCTCGGGAGCATCCGACATTTCTGGGAACCAATCGTCCAAGAGGTCTAACTTTTATGTTTGCACAAGGACTACCATGATACTGCGTACCACGAGATCTACTCCGAATTAGATGTGTAATCTTGTACAGGGTCCAGAGCCAAAAAATTCAGACTGATATGTTATTCAAGTGGGCCATACTAATAAAAACAGTTGGGAGAGACATCCACCCTTGATTGTTACCAGGCTCACCTTGATGAGCATGTGAAATCCATTCCAACCACTGGATTCCACACCAGATTCTAGGCCTGATGGCTAAAATAAAGGCTCATAAATCATTTAAGCGGGGCTATATCAAAGGAAACAATCTCCAATGTAAGCATTTCTTGTAGATTGTTTTTAATCCTGTGGTCTATCTGAATCGCTGATGAGGCTTATTTAAGGGTCTTGGTGCAACATTGGGAAACTTAGGTAATGGCCGAGGTGGATTTTACATGAACACCATGGTGGGGCCATCCCAAGCCGTGGTCACTTTTCCAATGCTAAAATCAAATTAGCATGTGGTGAAAGCATTTAATTGGGTTAATTAAAAAGAAAGTTTTCATTAAATGCATAGCTAGTTGGACGAAAATGTAATGTCCAACTGGTTGTGTGTGAGCCTTTATATATATATATATATATATATATATATATATATATATAGAGAGAGAGAGAGAGAGAGAGAGAGAGAGAGAGAAATGCTCACACACAACTAGTTGGACCATTCGTTTTCGTCCACTAGCTGGGCATTTAATGAACAGTTAATGCTAGTAAAAATTCCCATATAAAAGTTATTTCAATTGATGAAAAAGAGTTGCTTACTTAAGTGGGCCCCACTATAGTATTATGTAAAATCTAGCCGATCATTAGGTGAGCCACCTCAAGTTAGACCTAGTGCAAAACAATCAGTCCCATCCCTTGCTCATTAGGTGAGCCACTTCAGTAGAAAGCTCATCCTCCAATCTCTTTCCCTTGGTGTGATTCACTTTAATCACTCATGTGCCAAATTTTTAGCTTCGAGGCCTAATTTGGTGTGGGAGCTAATGGTTGGAGTGGATTTTATATTCTCATGATGACAGGGCCTGTAAAAATCAAGGGTGGAAATCTCTCTCAATTGTTTCAATTGGTATGGCCCACTTAAATCATTGATTAGCCTGATTTTTTTTTGTCCTAGTCTAACATGGGGTTATTAGCTAATGATAGAAGCGGATTTCTTAAAAATGTCATGTTGGGGCCCTTAAAATTTGAAGGGTGGGCGTATCTCAAATTATTGTTGGTTCCGAGAAAAATCTTACGTTTCCGTATTAACAGAAAGTGGATTAGGTAATAACACCTATGGGTAAGTGTACGTTTCCATAAACGTGGGCGCACCATGATGTATTTATCACATATCTGTGACATCCCTCGGTTTTTAAAGATCATTTTAGTGCAAGATCCTAAAAATGAGGCAGATCTAAATCTCAACTGGACAACTCCACAAAAAAAAAAAAAAAACAGTAAACAATGAACACCCACCATTAAAACATTCCTAGGGCCCACCGTGATGTTTATTTACCATCCAACCAGTTCATAATGTCACATTGACCTGAATGGATGAAGGGAAAGCACAAGTATCAGGACGCGGATTCGATACAGGCAGGTTAAGTAGCCAGTCGGCTACTGTAGTGACGTCACCAAGTTCTGTGGGCCCCACTATGATGTATGTGTTATATTCACATTGTCCATCCATTTTAAAATAACATTTTAGGGCATGAGCCAAAGAATAAGGCAGATAAAAATTTGTAGTGGACCCCGCCACAGAAAACAGTGGGGGAGTGATTCCCACCGTTGAAACTATCCTAAGGCCCACCATAATGTCTATTTGAAATCTAACCGGTTCAAAAGTCAAAAAAGACATGAAATGAGGGAAAAAAAAAACAAATATCAGCCTGATATAAAACTTTTGTAGCCTTTAGAAGTTTTTAATGGAGGGTGTCATTATTTGTCCCACTTTTTTTTTTTTTTTTTTTTTTTTTTTTTTGTGTTGAGGTCCACTACTGGAGCTTTGGATTTAACTCATTCTTTGGATATCGACCTAAAATGATCTCTCCAAATGAATGGAAGGTGTTGATACAAAACATATATCATGGTAGGACCCACGAAACTTGGTGACGTCACTTCGGTAGCCTATCTCGCTGGTAGAAGAAGAGAGGCCCCGATAATAAAAGAGAGTGCATTAAATGACGAGAGAGTAGGAAGAAAGGATTCCTTCGAAAGAAAATGGGATAACTAGAGATGTGATACATTCACGAGATACACAACATATGTAACAAATTTGGCCAGTTAATTAGGTATAGTTCCTTATAAGCATGTGAAGGATATAAAATATTATTGTTTTGTAATTAATAGCTAACTATTCTTTTACAAAAAAAGTGGGCAGTTAGAAATCTATTCCAACAATTTAGATTCAGTTTGTATATGTGTCTTTAATAATAAAGATCATTTACTAATTTTTGATATATAAAATTAAATTAGTAAGCCTAATTTGATAAACCAACTAGATCTATGATATGTATTTCTATTGTATGGATATAAAATTGGGTGTCACATAAACTCCGATAAGTGGACATTACATGTGGATAAAAAAGATATTCTTACAGTTTAATACACAGCTAGTTGGACCAATTTAAATGGTCCAATTAGTTGTGTGTGAGCATTACTCATATATATATATATATATATATATATATATATATATGGAAAAGGTACAATGCGCTCGAGTTGACGATAAGCTCCCGTGAGGTCGAGTTGTGTGGGCCCCACCGTGATGCGTGTCGACCATCAACACTGTGCATTTGATGGGTCCCCTTTAAATTATGGGATATCCCAAAAATCAACCGTATATGGAACTCAGGTGGGCCATACCATCTAAAAACATGTAAAGACATGCCAAAAACATATAAAAGCACTTAGTGGGGCCCACCTGAGTTTTGAATGCTGCTGAAACTTGGTCTGAACCCTCATCCAAGTGGGACACACATAATAGATGGGTTGGATTTGCAAACCACATCTTGGTGGGCCTAACAAATGATTATGAATGTTTTAATGGTGCACGGCCCCTCTCCACTTCTGTATGTGGTGTGGCCCACAAAAGTCACAGATTGACTTGATTTTTGAAACCTAGGCCCACGATGGAATGGTGCATTTGACTGATGGGGTAGATGTTCGAAACGCATCACAGTGGGGCCCACACAGCTCGACCTCATGGGGCGTTAAAATCAGCCCGAGCGCATTGTACCTTTTTGCATATATAACCTTTTCGCATATATATATATATATATATATATATATATATATATATATATATATGGAAAAGGTACAATGCGCTTGAGCTGACGATAAGCTCTCGTGAGGTCGAGCTGTGTGGGCCCCACCGTGATGCGTGTCGACCATCAACACCGTGCATTTGATGGGTCCCCTTTAAATTATGGGATATCCCAAAAATCATCCGTATACGGAACTCAGGTGGGCCATACCATCTAAAATCATGTGAAGACATGCCAAAAACATATAAAAGCACTTGGTAGGGCCCACCTGAGTTTTTAATGCTGCTAAAACTTGGTCTGAACCCTCATACAAGTGGGACACACATAATGGATGGGCTGGATTTGCAAACCACATCTCGGTGGGCCCAAAAAATGATTATGAATGTTTTAATGGTGCATGCCCCTCTCCACTTTTGTATGTGGTGTGGCCCACACAAGTCACATATTGACTTGATTTTTGAAACCTAGGCCCATGATGGAATGGTGCATCTGACTGATTGGGTAGATGTTCGAAACGCATCACGGTGGGGCCCACGCGACCTCATGGGGCGTTAAAATCAGCTCGTGTATATATATATATATATATATATATATATATAGTAATGTTCACACACAACTAGTTGGACATTACATATTCGTAGCTATGCATTTAATGAAAATTTGTTTTTAATTAATGTAAATAAATGCTTTCATTATAGACTAATTTCATTTTAACATGGAAAAGTGGCATTGGCTTGGGTGAGCCCATCATGGTGTTAATGTAAAATCAAGCTCAACCATCACGTATGTCACTACGTGTTAGATCAAGGTCTCAAATTTATCCCCATCTGTAATTCAAGAGGACCACGCTATTGGAACCAGGGTACATGGAACCTCCAAACAGCTTTGCTTAGTGTGGCTCACATGAATCGCGTATGAATGTAATTTTTGGGACATAGGCTTACTTTGGTGTGACATCTAATGGTTGGAATAGATTTCACAGTTTCTTCATGATGGGCCCTGTAAAAATGAAAGGTGGATGTCTCTCTTCTAGTTATTCTCATTGGTGTGGCCTATCTGAATCACCGGTTAACCTGATTTATTGGTACTAGGCATACTACTTGATTATACATCTACTTGTCTCTTTCCACTCACGTACATATCAGGTTAGGCCTATATAAAAAAAATCAGGGGTGGGAGTCCATGTAGTATCTCTTTCCAACAGTCCTATTAGGCTTAATATAAGGTGGTAGCTAATGCTCCTGGTGCTAGGGGGAGCGGATTAGATACTGAACGTGATGTTGTGAAATACAATTGGTTGAATACCGAGAGCATGCTCCCTTGCAATTAATGCTCTTTTCCTTAAGAGTTCCGTTAGACGACTCTCTCCTCTTGCCCATGCACGCACTCGACCACGTAAGGTAAATGTTATTTTCAAGTCATTTCTTTTCTTCGCTCCCCACTGAAGTGACGCCAGGCGTCACCATGATGTATGTATTGTTTTCACACCGCTCATCCATTTTGTGATATCATTTTAAGGAATAATTCAAAAAGTGAAAAAGATCCAAATTTCAAGTGAACCCCACTATAAAAAATAATGAAGATTGAATGCCTACCATTAAAACCTCTTTAAGCCACAGAAGCTTTCAATCAAGTTAATATTTATGCTTTATCTTATTCCATGTCTTTTTTAACTTATAAAAAGGTTGGATCTCAAATGCACATCATGGTCAGCCTAGGAAGGTTTCAACGGTGGTTGTCACCTCCCAATGTTTCTGTAGTGGGGTCCACTTGAACTTTGGATCTACCTAATTCTTTTGCTCACTCCCTAAAATGATCTCTCCAAATGGATGGATGGTGTGGATACAACACATACACACATGGATATATTGTATCCACACCATCCATCCATTCGGAGAGATCATTTTAGGGAGTAAGCAAAAGAATTAGGCAGATCCGAAGTTCAAGTGGACCCCATTACAAAAAACAGTGGGAGGTGACAGCCACCGTTGAAACCTTCCTGGGCCGACCATGATGTTTATTTGAGATCCAACCTTTTTATAAGTTAAAAAAGACATGGAATAAGATAAAGCATAAATATTAGCTTGATCGAAAGCTTTTGTGGCCTAAAGAGGTTTTAATGGTAGGCGTTCAATCTCCATTGTTTTCTATGGTGGGGTTCACTTGAAATTTGGATCTTTCTCACTCTTTGAATTATGCGTTAAAATGATATCACAAAATGGATGAACGGTGTGAATACAATACATACATCATGGTGGCACCCATGGAGAGTGGTGACATCATTTCAGTGGGGGAGCGAAGAAAAAAAATGACTTAAAAATAACATTTACCTTGCCCTTACGTGGTAGAGTGCATGCATCGGCAAACGGAGAGAGACGTCTAACAAAACTCAAAAGAAAAGAGCATTAAATGTAAGGGAACATGCTCTTGGTATTCAACCAATTGTATTTCACCACATTACATCAGTAGCGTTTTGGCTACTGAAACGTTTAGTATCTAATTAGCTCCCAGTCCAACTAGTCGTGTATGAGCATTTCTCTCTCTCTCTCTCTCTCTCTCTATATATATATATATATATATATATATATATATATATAAATAGGGGTGTACACGAGTCGATCCGAGTCGAACTGGGCTCAACCCAGCCCGTCCCGGTCACTAGCCACACCCAACCCGAACCTGGCCTGGCCCGATCACTGGGCCAACATGTCTAGCCCGAACCCGGCCTGGTCAGCAATCGGGCGAGTTCAGGCCGAGTTCGAGCCACTTTCGAACATTACAGCAAGTTCATGGGAAGGGCTTTAGCAGGTAATCTGCGTCCCATTACAAGGCCCTCGAATATTCATTTTTGTATTTGGATGAATCTAGGCCGTTTAAGTTATACGTCTATGAGGTGGATGAGTCACTGTCACTTCAAAGATGGGCGGTGAACTATCCCAGAAGGGTAAAGGGGAAATGGATGGGTAGGGTTTTGAAATATATATATATATATCTATATATATATATCTATATATATATATACACACACACACACATCGCTTGACCGAGTCAGACTGAGTCAGGTTTCGGGCCCTGTAAGACCCGTATCCTAGCCCGTACCATTCCGTAGGATTCTGTGGTCCTCCTGGTCGAATTCCAGCGACCCGCGATGCATAAATAGCAGTTACGCATGATCCTGAGTTGTATACCGTATTTCAGAGTTGGCTCGACCCAAGACTTGTATTCTTGTGACCGCACCATCGCCGCGGTTCCAACGCCATGTATTATGCGCCGAGGCAATACCCAGGCCAGGAGATGTAGGCTCGCGTTCAGTTCGAGAAAAATGCCGCTCATTCTCAAACCCAAGACAATCTTTCAAATCAATCACATCACACCCCATCAATCAATTCCATCAATCACCTCACATGTCAAGTACAACACCCATCCCCAAACAACCCCAAAGTCAAAGCAACCCATACATGTCAAGTATACCTATCACTCCATCACCTATCACCTCATCACTTCTTACCCATCTCTCTCTCTCTCTCTTACACCTCTCTCTCACCTCTCTCTCTCTCTCTCATTTTTTCTCCTAAGCAACCCACGTCCAAGCTCCATGAGAGAGCTAGGTGTGACCCACCTTCCTACCTCCCAATCCCACCACCCAAAGATCATCTCCACTGTTGAAATGCATCCCCCAGAGCTCTAGGATGCGTTGATGGAAGAAGAAGTCCAAGAAGATCAAAGGTGGGTGATTTTACGTTGTGATTTTGTGATTTACGGGCCCATATATGGTGGGACCCATCTTAATGTATGTCTTATCCATACCATCCGCACATTTGGTGGCCCACCTGAGCAAGGCCCGCCTTTGTGCCCAAACTGTCCAGCGTCCAGGGACGCTGGACGTGAAATGAAAAAAAACATATAAAAAAAATATTAACTTGGTTCAACAAGCTTTGAGAGAGGGTTGCTCATGCAAGCTCCACCTTGATGTATGAATTCAATCCCCGCCATCCACCCTATTCCTCAACTCAACTTAGACGTTGAGCCGAAAAATGAGGCCAATCTGATAATCAAGCGGGCTATACCATAGAAAACAACGACTTTGACTGTTAAAATCTGTTAGGGCCCACCTTGATGTTTTTACTTGCCAAAACATGCTGCATATTGGACTCATTTGGACGGTCTTGAGCCATAGAATTATGTGGGTGGAGTGGATTCACTTGATGTGGGCCCCACTGAGGAAAAATCTCGAAAAAACGAAAAAAATATAATAAAATAAAATATATGCAACAGGACGCTGCTGTTGCCAGAGGGCGCACAAGCAGCGCCTGCTGCGCTATTGACAGATGGACAGGCAGGGACCCATGGTCCCAGCTGTGGGCCCCACCGTGATGTGTCTTAATCATTAACACCATGCATTTGTTGGGTCCCATTATGACCGTGGGCCACCCCAAGAATCATCTATATGAGGAGCTCAGGTGGCCCACGTCACTAGAAACAATGAGGATTGAACGTCTGCCATCGAGACCCCCTAGGTTTTCACATGAGTTTTGGATTATTATGAAATTTGTGTATTTTCCTCTTATCCGGGTCTGTGTGACCTTATTAACAGATTGGATGGCAGATAACGTTATGGTGGGCCCCACATGGGACCCACGTATATACCCACTCCGTCTAGCGTCCAAGGACGCTGGGCATGGCTTGCAGTGGAGTGAGAACTGACAGTGGGGTGTACTAGCCTGCAAATAATATATATATATATATAAATATAATAATAAAATATTATATATGTATACATATACCATATATGTGGGCCATGGGTGTGGGATCCACTTGATGTGTGTGGTTGGACGGGATTCCCCATATATGTGGGATTCATCCACATCGTCCATCAAAGGTGGGACCCACCTTAATGTATGTAGCTGCACCGTCCGTCTAGACGGTGCCATGTAGAGACCACCGTGATGTACGGATCTTACCCACGCCATCTAGCACCTTGGACGGTGGGACCCACCCCACGTGTGGGGCTACCAATGATGTATGTATGTCTAGGCCGTCCAGGGCCTGGACATGGTTGGTATATTGAATATAATATTAATATATAAAATAATATATTATATTTTATATTATAATATAATATACTCATTATATCTTGAATGTTGTGGTGGGCCTTATGTGGGACCCACCTCTCCCTTTTAATGCAGAAAAAGCTGCACTGAAAGCAGCTATGTTTATATATACATATATATATTATTGTTATATTATACACACACACACACACACACACAAGGGTGGGCCCTACGTGGGACCCACCTCTGTCTCTTTAAAGCAGCTAAGGCTGCATGTACAACAGCTATGTAGCTGCTCCCTTGGCATCAACTAGGTCCGTGGGACCTATTGCACGTGTAGATACAATCCACACCGTTCAGCTCTGTGGGTCCCACTACTATTCAATGTGCAGGCCCCACCATGATGTTTGTGTTTTATCTTCACGGCTCACTGTTTGGGTGGTGGGGCCCACCATGACGCATGTGTTGTATCCATACCGTCCAACCACTTGTGAGATCATTTTATGGCATGAGAAAATGAGTGAGTCAGATCAAAAGTTCAAGTGGACCCCACCGTTTAAATAGTGGACAGTGACATCCATCATTCAAACTTCTAAGGGCCACAGTGGTTTCCAATTAAGCCAGTATTTGTTTTCACTTCATTTATCTCGATGTTATCTTATGAATATGTCGGGTCTCAAAATACATTAGGGTGGGCCCGACTTGATATACAAGAGGCCCACCGGTGCGGCCTATTTGATATACATGAAGCCCGATGGTGTGACCCATATAATGCGGCCCATGTGATGTGGTCCACTTGACATATGAGGCCCAGTGATAAGGCCTATGGGTGAGGCCCGTTATGATATATTTGAGGCCCAGGCGTGAGGCCCACTTGTTGTGTATTCGAGGCCCAATGTGATGTATGTTGGCCCATATGATGAGGTCTATGTGACGTAAATGAGGCCCATCGTGATTGTATGTGAGGCCATGGGCCCACTATATGTTTGGCCCTATGTAGGCCAATCCTTAGGAGCAATGTTGGTTAGATGTCCACATTGATGGGCAATGATGGTTAGATGTCCGCATTGTGACCTTCCCTTAGGCCTTGTTAGGCCCATTCTCATCATTCTCTTAGTGGGTTAACTCAAATAGGTGGGCCCCATTCACCATAAACGGATGGCTCCGTGCTATCGGATTTGATATAACCACGGCCAAGGGCCGATCTTTATATTAGGGTTGATCGGCTGTTCATCTTTGGACCCCGTCTAGGGCCGATCTTTATATTAGAGTTGATCAGCTGTTCATCTATGGACCCCGTCTTGTTTATAGGTCGATCCCAATTGTCGAGGCTAAGTATCGAGGCCGATTTCGATTGTCGAGGTCGATTGTATAGGCCAATTCCGATTGTCGAGGCTGAGTATAGAGGCTGATTTTTGATCTGTCGAGGCTAATTGTATAGGCCGATTTTGATTGTCGAGGCCGAGTATCGAGGTCGATTTCGATTGTCGATGCCGATTGTATAGGCCAATCCCGATTATCGAGGCCGATTATCGAGGCCGATTTTAATTATCGAGGCCGAGTATCGAGGCTGATTCTGATTTGTCGAGGCCAATTATATAAGTCGATTCTGATTGTCGAGGCCAAGTATCGAGGCCGATTCTGATTGTCGAGGCCGAGTACTAAGGCTGATTCCGAGTGTCGATTCCGATTGTTGAGGCCGATTTTGATTGTCGAGGACGATTTTGATTGTCGAGACCTATGTGATGTATATGCGACCCGTAGTTGAGACCCATCGTGATGTGTATTTGGCCTGTGTGATGTATATGAGGCCTATGTGATGAGGCCCATTGTGATGCATTTTAGGGCTCGACGATGGAGCCCATTGTGATGTACGTTAGGCCCATGTGAAAGTCCCATCGTGATGTATATTAAGCTCTTGAGCGAGGCCTATGGTGTTGTATATCAGGCCCTTTGCGAGGCCATGGGTCCACTATATGTTAGGCTCTATGTGGGCCACCCCTTGGGGGTAATGTTGGTTAAATGTACATATTGTCAAGGCCGATTGTCAAGGCCGATTGTTGATACCGGTTATTGATACCGATTATGAGTATGTGACAGCATAACATCATGATACATGCTCATATGCATTATTTGCATGTTTGATATGAGATATGGTTAACAGTTGCATATGCCATAGGGCAGGTTGTTCATGGGACTCCTTGATAGGCGGAGTTGTCCCATATGAGAGCACGATATGCGCTGGATTGATGCATGATTAAATTGTGTGACTCATACATCTCATATTGTGTGATTATGATTACCGTATGCCCTAGCGACATCAGGGCTGTAGCCTTCACAGGCATATCTGGATGGCCAGATGGGACACTGGAAATCTGTTCTACATGAGGTGCTATAGATATCCTTGGATGAAAGTCCTAGAACCCTCTTGGTTCCAGGGGTTACTCCAACGTCTAGACCGAGTGAATGCATGAGCGCATAAGGACCGTATACCGTTAGGCCACGTCTCCCACTGTGTCATGGTCGGTTGGAAGCGGGTTAGGACTTACCTGCATAAGAGGAGGGGGCAATGCTAGGCTGAGTCTGACCAGCTTGAGGAATGAGTCCGCTATCGACGAGCCAGGCCCGATATTGGCAAGCGGATAGTGAGGTCTCTTCCACTCACCTTGTTACGCGCGATGGGGCGGCAATTTAGTTTGGAGTGTAATAGACTCCGGTGATTCCCCATAGAGGAACCGTACTGATATGTGGACTTATTGAGTAGGAATTGCATACTCATTCATTCATTCATTCACTATCCACTTGGGCTGGTGGTGCATAACTAATTACTGTGTACCTTCACATGACTAGGATTTCTGTTGGACATGCGACTAACCAGAGATCAGGAGTCTACCACATTGAGTCTGACTATCCCAATTTAGGTATGGGACTGGTTTAGATAGAAGTCCTTTGTGATAGACCCTATAGCTTGTGATACTATGTACTAGCATCCCGACTTCACTCCAGCTTGGTCATTTCATTCACATCGTATATTGCATTGCATTGCATCATCAGCATCTGATATTTGGCTTACTGTCCCCGCATTGCATAGCTGATCTACATTGATTCATTAGTATATGATATTGTTTTTATTATATTTTTTCATCGCATAGCCTGGATAAGGCTGATGGTATTTATGGGCCTATCAGCATGTTTTCGCATTACTCTGATATCGTATGATTTTTGATCTTGCCAGTATTTCTGATGTTGTATGATTTATGGGCTTATCAGTATTTTTGCTTACTCTGATTACTCTGATATTGCTTACTTGGCACTTACCTTGTGCAAACACTTTCACGACCCACTAAACTTTCTATAAGCTTATGTACGATAGATACATGCAGGTGGCATTAGGTTGCAACAGCGTCAAGCTTGGAGCACGCAGCGGACCTCTGGAGCTTTGATTTTGTCAGATGTATTTCCCATTCAGCACTGTATTCAAATGTTTATATTAGTGGATATGTGATGATGATGTTGCCTTTGTGACTTGGATAAACTTGTGGTTATGCTTATTACGAGTTAAATGTACAAAAAAAATCCTCCTTGTAGGATCTTAGGATCGGAATTTGGCGTATGGATGCTGGGAGTCAAGAATAGGGTACTACGAAGGCTGTCGGCACTGGATTTAGAGATCGAAAATTTTGTGAGCCCAATTTTCGAGTTTGAGGTGTGACAATAATAAAAAAACCAAATTAAGGCTTGAGAGCAAGTGATGTTGTAATTAAATGTCTTAAATTGAGTATGTTACTGGGTCTGTCGATGCAATTGATAGTCTGTTCGATGTCACCTTCGATGGCATCGAACATTTCTTGATCCCATCGATGTTTTTTAGATTTTCTTCAGTTGGTCACTAGACTAATCGAGAACTTTTATCGATGCCATCGAGAATTTCTGAAAAATTATGTTTTGTCTCTGGACAGTTGAGGTGTTAGTTTTATGCCAACGACAAAATTAATTCAATGCCATCGACAAGGCTTCGATGACATCGACAGATTCTACGCAGATTTTACGCAAAACTGCGAATTTGCATGATTTGTTTTCGATTTCATTTGGAATTCTTTCTAAAGCTATATATATATGGGTGTAAACGGGATTGTGAGGTATTATAAGGGTTTCTAATTTGTCCTAGGGTTTCAAAGGGGTGTAGTAAGAGTGAAATTCGAGGTTGTTCGAATCGGGTAAACTCTTTCTCTCTATAATTTCTGCTTTCATAGTGATCATCCGTCACTTTGTGCCGTGGTTTTTTCTTGAAAGGGTTTTTCCACATTAAATCGCTGTGTTCTTCTCTCTTTTGCTTGGTGCTTTTGGATTGCTATCCTAGATTCATCTCTGTGTGCTTCCGTTGTTCCCCCAACAAGTGGTATCAAAGCTAACATTGGGGCACAGGCTTGAATCTGAAGGATTAGTCTCAATGAGAAACACTAAGTATGATATTGAAAAGTACTCAGGAAAAATAATTTTGAGTTATGGAAGGTTAAGATGATTAGCATATTAACTAAGCAAGGTGGAGATAGGGCTCTTGAGGAGCGACCACCATCTATGAGTGACGAAGACTGAAATACTCTTGATAAAAATGCCTTATCCTCTATCCATTTGTGTCTCATAGATGAGGTCCTCTACAATGTCTTGAGGGAGAAAATCGCAGCGAGTTTATTTTTATTAGAGGACTTTTATACTAAAACGTCCACTAAGAATCACCTACACTTGAAGCTGCAGTCGTTCAACTTCAGAATGGCAGAGGGTGGAGATGTGAAGGCCCACATCAGTAGTTTTAATAAATTGATTTGCAAGTTGCTGGATATGGAGGAAGTGGTAAAAAATGAAGATCAGGAATGTATATTGTTGAATTCTCTTCTAGCATCGTATGAGTCATTTAGGGATTCATTGTGCATGGGTAATAAGTCCATGAGTGTGGACACTATTATCTCATCCCTTCAAGGGAAGGCCATGAGAAAGATAAATGGCGGTATAGGGACATTTTTGATGCATTGCTTAGGAGAGGCAGGAATACTAAGCAAGGTACATGATCTTCATGACCTAAATCTAAATCCAAGGGCAAGGGCAAAGGAAAATTAAACTGTTGAAACTGTGGGATGACTGGACATGTGAATAAGGATTGTACAAATCATAAAGCGGAGAAAGAAAACTTAGAGGCTTCTTCCAAGGAGGCCAATATTGTCAAATCTAATGAAGAGACAAACACATGTGAGGTGTTATCTGTGTCTATGATCGGACACTTGCACGACAATCGTACAAATAAGTGGATCCTTTACATAGGAGCTTCATATCACATGAGTCTTAATCGGAGTTGGTTCGCCAGTTACAAAGAGTGCGATAGTGGATAGATCTTTATGGGCAATGACAATGCATGTAATGTTATGACTATTGGTACGGTGTGCATCAAGATGTTTGATGGGATGGAGCGTACCTTAACTAATGTCAGGCACATTCTTGATATGAAGAATAGTGTGGTTTCTCTCAATGCAATCGAGGCTATAAGGTGAAAGTTCACCAGTCTTAATGGTGTCCTTAATGTTTTAAAAGGGGCACTCGTGGTTATGAGAGCGCAGAGGCATGGAAACCTTTACAGGTAGATCTGAAACACTTTAGTAAGTGGAGCAGTAACAATCATTGCAGATTCCATGTCTACATGTATGTGGCATGCTGTTTGGGCCACAAGAGCGAGCAGGGCATTAACATATTTTCTAATCGATGTTTGATTTCAGCTTTTAAGAATTCTGATTTAGATATATGCAAACATTGTATATATGGTAAATAATCTCAATTATCTTTTAAATCTGGAAAGCTTGTATGTAAGGAGTGCTTGATTATGTGCACTCTGACGTATGAGAGTCATTACCAGATGTTTCCGTTAGAGGGTCATCATGGTTTGTCTCATTCATTGACGATTACTCCAGGAAAGTTTGAGTTTACTTCATGAAATGTAAATCCAAAGTTTTCACCAGATTCAGACAATATAAGACAATGGTGGAAAAACAGTCAGGGTAAAAAATAAAGGTTTTAAGGACTGATAATGGAGAGGAATTTAGTTCCACTGACTTTAATAAATATTACAAAGATAAAGGGATCGTTAGGCAACAGGGTGTGCCACACGCTCGACAAGATAGTGTGGTTAAACGGTTGAATCGGACTCTCTTGGAGAGGGCCTGATGCATGTTAAGTAATCTTGGGTTGGGTAAGGACCTATGGACTGAGGCCGTTAACGCGACTTACTATTTGGTGAACCGGTCCCCTTATATGGCAATTGATTGTAAGATCCCAAATAAAGTATGGAGTGGTCATAAGATGAACTACTCAGATTTGCTCATATTTGGTTATGTGGCTTACTCTCATGTACCATTAGTTGAGGGGGATAAGCTAGACCATAGAGCCAAAAAGTATATTTTTGTTGGCTATGATGTTGGTGTGAAAGGTTACAAGTTATATGATAATGTCACACTTAAGGTCATCACTAGCCGTGACGTCAGATTCGATGAAAGCTCCCTATACCATAAGAATGATCAAGAGGAGCAAGAGGAACTAAAAAGGTTGATCGCAGATGTCCTTATTGACACAGATGATACTCAAGCAGAGACAAATGCACAAATCAAAGGTACAAGAGTAGGTAGAGCAACCACCTGTGAGAAGAAATCCACCGTGAGATTGCAGGTTACTGGCAAGATACAGGGACAACTCTAATATTGCATATCCCCTCATTACAGATGATGGAGAGCCGTTTACTATTTAGGAGGCTCTTGGTGAGCCTGTTGCAGAAAAGTGCAAGGTGACTATGGACAATGAAATGGACTCTTTATACAAAAATTACACATGGGAGCTGGTGAAACTTCTAGTGGGACGAAGAGCAATTGGATGCAAGTGGTTATTCAAAAGAAAACAGGATAGATATAAAGCGAGGTTGGTAGCGAAGGGGTATGCTAAGAGAGAAGGAATTGACTTCACAGAGATATTCGCACCGGTGGTTAAGCAAGTATCTATCAATTCATGTTCACGCTGGTTGCCCAATACGATCTTAAACTGGAATAGATGAATGTCAAGGCTGCATTCTTGCATGGGGAGCTGGAAGAGAAGATCTACATGAAGCAACCAAAGATCTAGAAGTTAAAAGGGCAGAGAACAAGGTTTGCAAGTTAATGAGGTCGTTGTATGGCCTGAAATAGTCATCTAGGCAGTGGTATAAAAAATTTGATTCTTTCATGTTGAGTCAGAAATTTACTCGGAGTGAATACAAACACTGTGTCTATTACAAGACACTAAGTAATGGCAAATTCATCATGCAAGTATTGCATGTTGATGATATATTGATTACTAGTCATGATATGTCTGAAATTGATCTACTAAGGCATAGTTATCAGGGACATTCGAGATGAAAGATTTGGGGGCTTCAAAGAAGGTTATCGGCATAAATATTGTCACGCCCCAAACTCGAAAACCGGGCTCACAAAATTTTCATCGCTGAATTCGGTGCCAACAGCTTCTATAGTACCCCATTATTGGCTCCCAGCGCCCATTCGCCAGGTTCCGATCCTGGGATGCTACGAGGAGGATTTTTCAACACCAGTTTGATTAGTAATAAGCATAACCAAAGGCATAACCCACAAACAACAACTAAAAACTCCATCACATTTCCACTACGATAAAAAACTTTATAAGTACAATGAGCATAAAGGAAAATATAATGATAATGGACAAAAAGCTCCAAGATAATCATCTATGCGCTCCTGCCTCAATGTTGCTACGGTCCAAGATCACCTGCATGCAACGGTCATGCATAAGCTTATAGAAAGCTTAGAGGGTAGTGAAAGTGTGTGCGCGCAAGGTAGTAATACAATTATGCAGTATTAGAGTAATGCAGAATATGCTGATGAATCCATGAATACCATTAGTCATACCAAGGCTATGCAATGTAAGACATGAATGATGCCGGCTGTACCAAGGCCATGCGATGCTAGATGCAAATTTAGGCACACCAATCCTTATCTAAGTCCACATATTAATATTGCTCAACTCTGGAATATAACCGGGGTCTAGTACACTCTAAACCAGATTGCTACCCCATCGCGCGTAATTAGGTAAGTGGAAGAGACCTCATTATCCATCTGCCAATATCGTACTCGGCTCATCGATAGCGGATCCATTCCTCGAGCTGGTCAAACTCAGCCTAGCTTTACCCTCTCCTCTCGGGCAGGTAAGGTCGCACCCCCTTCCAACCGACCACAACACAGTGGAAAGCGCAGCCTTCTGGTAATCAAGACTCGATGCTCATGTGCCCACTCGGTTTAGATGTTGGAGCAACCTTCTGATACATAACAGTTTAAGGACTTTCACCCATGAATATCTATAGCACTCCATGTAGAACAAGATTTCTGATATCCAATTCTGCCAACCAGGATAGGCCTATGGAGGCTATGGCCCTGATGTCGCTAGGGTGTACAGTACACATGTCACACAATGCCGAATGCATGAATCACACTATGCAGTCATACAATAAACATACGAGTACTGCACGCTCATGTGGGCAACTCCCCTTATCAGGGAGTCCATAATAATCTGCCTAATGGTATGTGCTATGATCAATCACTCATCTCATCACAAGCATGCAGATGATGCGTATGAACATGTATTACAATGCTATAGTGTCACATACCTATAATCAAAATCGATCAATCACATACGGTGAATGGGGCCCACGTATTTGGGTTAACCCACGCAGAGAATGGGCCTAACAAGGCCTAAGGGAAGGTCACAATGAGGACATCTAACCATCATTGCCCATCAATGTGGACGTCAAACCATCATTGCTCCCAAGGCATGACCGCAAAAAACATCATCACATACATCATGGTGGAATCTCATTCAATGAGCCGATTCGAATTGGGCTGATTTAAATGGATCGATTCAAATGGGCCGAATCAAATGGGCCGAGTCGATGGGCCAAATCGAATGGGCTGAGTTAAATGGGCTGAGTCAAATGGGCCGATTCAAATGGGCCAACCAAATGGGCCACGGGCCGATTCGAATGGGCTGAATCGATGGGCCTCATGAATATCAAATCGGGCCGACCCTTATGTATTTTTTTGAGATCCGACCTATTCATAAGTTAACATAGAGGTAGATGAAGTGAAATAAATATCAGCTTAATTGGGAACTATTGTGGCCCTTAGAAGTTTGAATGGTGCATGTCACTGTCCGCTATTTAAATGGTGGGGTCCACTTAAACTTTAGATCTGACTCACCCATTTACCTCATGCCACAAAATGATCTCACTAATGGTTGGATGTTTTGGATACAACACATGCATCATGGTGGGCAACACTGTCCAAACAGCGGACGGTTAGATAAAGCATATACATCATTAGGGCCCACATCACATGGATGAAACACATACACCTGGAGTGGGTCCCACCACTAGAAGAGCTTGAAATGTACATGTACATCATGTGGGACCTTCAGAACTCTGGACGTTAAGAGAGAGAGAGAGAGAGAGAGAGAGAGAGAGAGAGAGAGAGAGAGAGAGAGCAGCTACATGGCTGCTTGTATGAGCAGCATGGCTGCCTCCTTTACTTTTTTTTTTGAAATAAAACAAAGGTGGGTCCCACGTAGGGCCCACCACAACATGCATATATAATATATAATATAATATATAATATATAAAATATAATATAATATATATTATATATCTAACGTCCAGGCCGTCTAAGGCCTGGACAGTAACATACATCATGGTGTTGCCCCACACATGGGGTGGGTCCCACAGTCCTTGGACAGTGGACACAACACATACGCGATGGTGTGGCCCACCCCAATGGATGGATGGCGTAGGTGGGTCCAATGGACCCCACTGTTAGCACACACCTCCCTGCTAGCTACCTGCATAGGTAATCAATGTCAAGACCTCCGCGTTGAAACGAGGTACCTTTCACTCAGCCTACCACTAGAGCTATGGATCTGGGCGTGGATAACATCTCAAGGAGGGCCCCACACGGATGTGGGTCCCACCGTCCAGGGGTGGTGGACGGTTTGGATAGAACACATACACTATGGTGTGGCCCCACATGTGGGGTGGAGGGCGTAGATGGGTCCCATGGACCCACTGTTCGTACACACTTCATTGTTAGCTACTCCCACTGTCAACCACACTTCAGTACTGTTAGCTACTCCCACTATTAGCCACACTCCACTGGTTAGCCCCACGTCCACGTCAGTCCACACTTCATTGTTAGCCCACGTCCAGCGTCCCTAGAAATTTTAGAAACTAACTTTCTATTTTAGAAACTAACTTTCTATTTTAGAAATTTTCTATTTTCTAATTTTAGAATTTTTTTTTCCTTTTTAGAAATTAACATCACTTTCTATTTTAAGATTAGTTTTTCGAACTTTCTAACTTTAGGTTTAGAACTTTCCTAATTATTTTTAGAAACTCTCTAATTTTAGGTTTTCTTTTCTCCTTTTAGAAATTTTCTAAATCTAGTGTTTTTCTATTTTTAGGAACTAGTTTATTTTTAGAAACTTTCCTCTTTTGTTTTTAGAAACTAGGTTAGTTATTTCCCTTTCTAGAAACTCTTTCTAATTTTAGAAACTAACTCATCTTTCCTTTATTTTATTTTTAGAAACTTTCCTTTTTAGGACTTAGTTTATTTTTAGAAACTTTCTAATTCTAGGTCTTCTTTTTACAAACTAACTTAGCTTCTATGTTTAAGGAACTTTCCTTTTTAGAAACTAACTCTCTATTTCAATTGTAAGAATTTCTATTTTTAGGAACTAATCTCTTTTGGTTTCTTTTGCAGGATCTTAACGTAGGAACTTCTCAATTGGTACCTTCCTTCTAACTTCTCCTCCTCTTACTTTCCATACTGTTGTACGATCTTTTCTTTTGTTTTTCTTAGGATTAGCTTCAGAGTTCGGGTTTCACCATGTATATGCATGAGTGGGAATGTTGATATGCTGAGATAGCTTTTGAGCATGCGAAAAAGTGTGAAGGGATGTATGATGATTATGATAGAAATCATGTCTCAGAATTTTCCTGAAATAATCATCGAGAACCGACCAGAGTATAACACTCCATCAGTTAAGAAGTCCTTATGCGATCATATACAGGAGAACAATTACACCCCATGGATTAACAAGACAGTACGTGAGTGTTAGGGTTATCATAACTATGGGAGTAAGAATTATTATCACTCATCCGAGAAAAAGAAAATAATGCGTGATTAAATTATGAGTGATAATAAGTATTACCAACCATCAGATTCTTCCACCTATGATTCATATGACTATAATCAGTGGAAACATCAATGTCAAGAAGTTGAACCAACTATATATCATAGTGATAATTCTCTTAAGTCCTCTACTTTTGACACCCAATTAGAAACAATCCAAGAGAATTCACTTCAGAAGCTCATGAAAGCACAAGTGTAGTTCAATCAACTTGTCATACAATCATGTGAATTGCTCAAAGCTTCAATTCCAATAATTCAATCACAACTTATAGAGAAGGAAGAGGCTAGCTTATCCCAGCCTCATCCTAATCTAGAAGCACAATGTGAAGAAAGTGATCATAACTCGCTTGTGGCAGAAACTAAAATTACTAATGAAGAATTAGATTCCAATAATGAGCAGATGGTTCAATTTTTCGATGAGTCGATCTCGATGATTGTCCAAAGGAATGATCAAGAGACGTGGGTGTCTTTCAAATATAATGATAGTGACACACTTCACCCACACTGCACAGAACTTGACGATGATGAGTATTGGGATTCAATCTCAAGTGTGGCCCCCGCCAATGATCAAGAGGTTCAGGAAGTTGCCAACCATAATGATCTACTCCACCTGCTTGACATGACTGATTTGAATGTGGAGAATGAACCACTTAACCCTTCCAACCCTTGTGATGCATATTTGGACCACTGCTCTGAAATGAATAATGATATGATTCGGGTGATGGACGATTTGCTTGATATGACTCTAGAATTTAAAACTACCCAGTTGAGGCCATAGTCTAAGATACACACTTTAGATGATTCAATGCCTCCACTGAGAAGCTTCAATGACTAAAGTCTTCACATCAATTCTTCGCCTATTGATTGTCCATCTGTCTGTGAAGGGCAAGAGCAAGCGAGCATGCATCCATCCACTTCAAAAGATGATGGAATCCTTAGACAAATCATCACAGACTTCGATGCAGGAGAAGAGTCACTCTCAGTTGATTGTCCCAACCCTTTGACTACATGTGTAGCACACTTTGTGGATTCTGACAACCTCATGATACATGAAATAGTGGATGCCTCATAAGACAGTACCTCGGTAGTTGTTACTAACTGAGAGAACCCTCATTCTGAAGCCCCTCCTTTCCCAGACCTTGAATGTTTACCACTAAAGGAAGAGGAGCTGAAAATTGAACCAAAGTCTAGAAATTCGGAATGCATTAAGACTACATTACTTTCTAAAAAATTTTCTGAATTTTATCTACCTGTAGTCTCTGATTCACCATGGGATATTAACTTTGAGACTTTTTCTAACACAGGTGAATCATATATACTTTGGATACCTCAGGCGAATCAACGAAATTTTTTTGATGAGGTACATAAGTTTCTCTGGCCATTCATGCTCCAGGGCATCAAAGCCTATTACAAAAAGGGCTTTTGGATGATCCTGTTAAGAAACCTACTGAGAAATTTATCAAGATACTGGCCAGAAGAAGAACCTTGTGGCATGACTGAGTAGTTTTTCCTTCACTTTCATAGGACTATGTTAGTTTGCATTCCTATTGTTAGGATAGTTTGCTTTACTCTTATGCTGACCCGCTCTCACACTGCGATCTCTTTGGTAAAAGCTTCTTGATTCCTTTATCCAGGTACTATCTTCCTATCATGTTTTATTTACTTTCGTTGTCCCATATGCATTGCATGTTCATATCTTTTACATTGAGGACAATGTAGATTTGAGGTTGGGGGTAGGAGATTAGGTTACCTAATCAGTATTTTCTTGGTCTTGAGCAAAATTTTTGAAAAATTTTCAAAATTTTTTGGACTTTCCTGTGAATTCAAAATGATTTTGAAGGCCATCTTTGATTCCGAATTATAAGATACGTAATGTTGGATTTATGACTCTTGGATTCAGTTATCGATCAGATTTCACAGTTAAGTTCGAATTGTTAATCCATGATTAGAGGTTTTAAACATTGATTGAGTCATGCTTTCACAAAACACATCTCGCTTGCACATTAAGGTTTCGGTTCGACATTGAACTGTAATTTGGTGATCAGTAAGCATGGAAGGAACCAACTTGGAAAATTTTCCTGCCATGATCAATTGAAAAAAAGAAGAAAAAAACCTTTGAAAAGGGTTGGGCGAATAATCTTCACCAGAGAATTGCTCCCTATAGGTGTAGATTTAATTCCCCATGGATAATATGTGAAAAAGATTTGGGTATACGGTCTTCACCATAGGTTTGCTCCCTATAGGTGAGGATTTGATTCCCTTTCTTGGCGTTACTTTTAATGAAAAAATAAAAAACTAAAAGAATGAAAAGATGATGTGTGAGGCAAGTTTTGGTTATCATGAATTCTCTTATTGGTTACCAGTGATATCCTAAAATAGAGAAGTAAATTTTAATGTTGATAAGTCGAGATTAGACTATACATCCATGGAATTTAATATTTAGAATTGTTCTAATTAATGGATTAGTACTTCGAACTTAATTATGAAGTTTACAGTGTGCTTGAGTCTAGGAGAGAATTATGCCCAACATTCATGAATCTTAGATTTTTCGTATCTGAATCATTTTTCAAAATATCACTCAGTTTCACAAGAATTGTCTCGTAATTCTCAACTTATTTTTCGCATACTTTGCTCGGGACTAGTAAAATAGTGGTTGGGGGTTGTGTTGAGGGTCAAATATTGCATATTAGACCCTAGTTACTACCTGGATTTACGAACATGACACTACTTAACGGTTTATTTTAATCGTATTTGTAATGCAAGGTGAATTTAGGAGCGTGGATTGGAAAGGATGCTAAAAGCATGAATTTAACGCTCAGGCATCACCAAGGCATTGGACGGGATGCCATGAGACCAAGATTGAGGATTCACACACCAGAGATCAGAGAGATTCCATCCACTCACTTCAAACAGGCTTGAAAAACGTCTAGAATGCATGATCACAGGGTTCCCGCCATCCGATTGGCTTGAAACTGTATATATGGCCTAAGGGCCACAAATTAACCCAACATGTAAAATTTCAGCGCTCGGATCACTATGGAAGTACCCCAACTGACAGATCATCCCATAAACTGTTGATTCTAGGCCCACCTACAATCTGGATATGCCTCAACTTTGGTCTCAACCCCTTAAATGGGGAGGCAAAATGAATGGATGGATTGTATTTCGTAGAAACATCACAGTGGACCCCACCTGAACAGAGTGTGCATAATGCACTATTTCTCCAGCCGTGCACGGAAACAAAGAGTCGGTCAAACTGACTTTTGACCGCACCTTCTCCAAAAACGGCAACTACTGTTCCTGCCGCAGCGAAACGGACGGACCGCATCCATTTTGTGGAAGTCAGTGGGCCACCCTCATGGCCCATAAGGATGATTCGAACCGTCCATCTTGTAGAGGGTTTTGCAACCATCAAAACCATGCTAACCTTTGGCACGCATGCATACACATGTGTGAGATATAGAGGTCACGAGAAGGCTTTTCTGCAGCGTGATTACTCCCTGGAGCTGCGTCAACTACAATTAAAAAACCATTCCTCCTGCATTGAAATCTCACCACGCATCTAATGGACGGAGTGGATTTCTCCGTCGACACTGATCATGGCCCCACCGTCAACATAGCGTAAGAAAGAAGGCTCTGTTGCGCGCTTCCGAGAAACGTGGACTTTTCGGGCAGTTGTGCTTCCGTGGTTTGGATAGTGGCTGTGATCTGAACCATCTACTTGATAGAGAGGGGATATTTGGTCACTGCTATGCTGGTGGAATTGATCGGAAGGTGAATGACGGGCCGCAAAGCTGATTCAACGCAAGACGGTTCCCAAAACTACCACACAGATTGCGTTAAATCCTTCCACGCACACCGACTCTAGCTCTCCACAGGCCTTTATTTCCTATAAAGAGAGAGAAGAAAGGGAGAGAGGGGATCCATCAGTTGGGGTCTTTTTGGCTTGAACGTGCAGGAGAGAGAGATAGTAGTTTTGTTTTGTTTTGTTTTTCTTTTTATTTTATTTTTGTTTAAGGGATCCAGCCCATTCATGTTGGGTTGAACCTCTTAGCTAGGGCTAAGAGGTCAAGCTTGTAGCATGATGGGTAGTTTCCTATTGTTTTGATTTATGTCGATGAACCTTCTCTGATTATAGTTTGATATATGGAATGCCTTTAGTTTTTAATGGTTTGTTGTGACTTAAATTACAATAGATCTGCGATATCTTCTGGTATTTTCATTCTTGTATGAAGGTTATGATCATAGGGACCCTGTTGTTCACCATCGTCTCATGGGCATGGATGGATGATAGAATCCTTCCCTATGTTCATAACTCTCTTAGATTCGTTGTGGATTGGCCAAATTCTGTTGTTTGCTTTGTCTCTTGGGCATGGTTTTTTGATGGAATCCACTCTAATTTACATCCATCTTATCTCTTGAAAACTAGATTAAAAGGAATTTCAGATTTGATTTTCATGGTTACACCTTCCAACTGGATGAAGATGGGACTCGAAGTCCAGTTGAGTTCATGAATCAAGCATAGATCTCCCTGATTTCTACAAGTGGATCCTTGGCACCCTAATTTCCTACCTTTAAATTCCTTTAAGTTTAGATTAATATTTCACAATTATTCCTCAAATTATAATCAGTTTAGATTTCATCTTAGCCTAGTTCTAGATCTGGTTATTTTCAGATAACGTACAGGTTTCAGTCCCTGTGGATTCGACCTCGGTCTCACTGAGTTTATTACTACATCACAAGCCTATACTTGGGGTGTGAACAACATGCTCTCCAAGGTCAGTCCTACGGAGAAGTTGAAGTTTTATGCGACTTCTCTGGGCTTGGTGATGGCGTAAAAGGAAGACAGAGTGTGCACAAGAAGCATTGATTTAACTATAATGCAAGGCAGAGATAAGATAAGAGGATCAGAAGCTACACGCTTGAAGATTGAAGACATGGTGGAAATCGTTGTAATTGGTGTCTTAAATCGAGTCTGTTACTTGGTCTGTCGATGCAATCGACACTCTATTCAATGACATCGAACATTTCTCATTCTCGTCGATGTTTTCTGGATTTTCTTCAATTGGTCGCTGCACTAACTGTGCACTTTTTCGATGTCATCGATGAGTGTTCGATGCCATCGAGAATTTATGGAAAATCAGGTTTTGTCTATGGATAGTTGAGGTGTTAGTTCGATGCCATCAACAGGATTAGTTCCATGCCATCGACAGGGCTTTGATGGCATCGACATATTCTGCGTAGATTTTCCACAAAGCTGCAAAATTGTGGGATTTGTTTCTGATTTCATTTGAGATTCTTTCTAAAGCTATATATATAGGTGTAACACCCCGTGTTTTCAGGACTTGAGTACATGACCCGTTTCTCAAAAACCCAAGTGTTAGCCTTAAAAGATGGTCAAATTCGAGTATACATTTTTTTTCAACTATAAGAGTAAGCAGATGAGTGTAGAATGAACAAGTAAGCATGAAGGAAAAATTGCAATTACATTTAGAACATACAGAGGTTGCCCATAATGACTTATACAAACCAATGTCTCCACAATAACAAATGCAAGATTACATACATGAGAAATTTAAAAGCATATGAACCACAAACTAAAGCCATAAGATCGCGCAGCTTCCTTAACAGGTACAACCACGTGTCCTTGACCACCATAACGGCTTCTCATCAGTCTGAACCTGCATATCACTTAAGCCACCTGTGCTACATGTTTGGTTATATTTTTGATGGATGAGTGTCCAACTCGGTGTAAATTCCCCTCAAGATTACACATCGCCACATTATGTAAGCATATTTATAAAACAACAAAGCAATCAAAACAACACATGATGCAGTCTTTTTAAATGCATGAATGTGTGAATGCACATCGCCCGGGGATGCTCATCCGTGAGGAACTTGGGCTCGTCACCCATGCAAATCATCAATATGGGAAAATCATCCAGTCGAAATAGGGGTCGATAATCAATGGTCTAGAAGCTAGCGAAACGATACCCCAATGATCCTAAGTCACGTGCTACAACATCCAGAATTAGCCACCCGTCATCGCCAATATGTCATGGATGCATGATTAGCAAAACCATTATTAGTCCAGTTACAATTAACCAATTTAAATAAGCTCAAGGTCACTATGGGGGCTAGTCACCAGCGTAGGCCGACAACTCGGGCATAGGTCTCATACCACCATCCTCAGCTCATGAGGCTACCATCTTAGGATGTTTAATGCAACCCGTCAACTAGTGGCCAATCATATTACAGTATATGGGGCTTACTATTGCATGGTTGTATAGTATAAAACATCGAACTCATGTAGGAAAAATACCAGAACAAAGCCATATAGAGCAATATCAAAACAAGCCACATACAACAAATACCAAAATAAGCCACATAGGGCAAGTATCCAAGCCATGCGATAAAAGACCATCCTTGAAAACCATCGGACACAACAACCCTGGATTGTAAGCCCACATCAATGGTTAATTTAAACCACCATTCAATAACCACTAAGCTGAAGGTCCATTATTATCACAACCAGTCGGGTTACATCCCAAGTATGGGTGTACACATGTAGGTGGGGGTTTCCCACGGTGTACCAATTTAAGTTCCATAAGCAGTCCACAAATATTCCATAAGCATAAATACATATGTAGGATAAATATTAAGCATGTAATATAACAATTTAATTCCAACAATTAACACATGTGTCTATGAAATGGAGATATTAATTATAAATTTAAATAAAAACTATAACTTACACTAATGGAAAATGGAAAGCTCAAGGGGAAGAATCATCACCTTATAATTCGAACCACCTACCAGTGTTGCTAGAGATTGCGTGTTTCCTTAGAACCAAACCCTACCATCAATTGTAAAGTTATACCATTAGATTCAAGCTTTTTACGATATTCTTGGTCAAGGTCTTAACCTAAGGTTTGGATTACCTTGGTTTTAGGATTTCATCCCAGGGTTTAGTCTTAAACTTAAATTCTAGGATTTGAACTCTACTTGGTGTATTAGTTAAAATTAAATCTTAATATTACAAGAATACTATTAGCATTAGTGTTATAACTCATATATGCTAATTATGTTAATAATGATAGTTCATAAATTCATATAAAATATACCCATATTAGATTCTATACCTAGATCCAAACCCAACACATAAAAGTATCGACGTAGGATTTAAATTACCTAGGCCTAAGATTTCATCCTAGAGTTTAGGTCTAGGACAGACCTTTAGGGTTTTACTGCAGAGTTTAGGGTTTCATTTTTGGATTTAGTTCTAGGGTTAGATTATGGAATTTGACTTCTACTCTGTGTGGCCATTAATGATATTATTAATGGGAATAATGAATTAATAAAAATAATCAAATAAATTAGTTATTAATTTTAGGAATATTAACAATCGCTACTGTCATATTAAATTATCTAACAACGACCCACAATGGATCATATCGCTAAAAATTCCAAAACAATTAGTAATATTATTATCAACATTTAGCCAATGTGACACTAATAGTCATTTTGATGAAAATAAATAGCGTGTTCTAGCATTAATAATAATATTTTAAGAATGACAAGGTAAAATATAAATATTTTAATAATGAAGGTTTTTATATGAATCAACTAATACCCATATGCAAATTTTTCTAACGATCAATCGTATCCAATTTTAATAATCCAAAAAAAAAATGGTAATGACAATAGCAATGATAATTAAAATAAATTAAATCTGGATAAAAAAACATGGGCTCACCTAGTCGACTCAGTTCAAGTCGAGTTGACTTGGTCCGACACACCCCCCCACCTATCTCTTTCTTCTCCATCTCTCTTTCTTTCTTCTTTCTTTCCTTTATTCCCTAGGGCTCCTGTTTGTGGCCCAAACTGGTTTAAGGTGAGGCCACTGGCTAAATGAGGGTGACCCATTGTGGCCCAAGGTGCAGCCCTCTGTTTTCACTCGGATTAAAGGCCCAGCTGAGAGTCATCCTCAGCTCAGATTGTGGCCCATTTAGAGGACCTGTTTCCCTCAACTTTCGGCCCATATAAGGCCCTATTTTCAGCTTTGATTCAGGCCAACCTCGGCCTAGATTTCTAGCTTGAATGATGGCCTGATTCCATCCCTTCTATATGGCCTGCTGATTGTCATTTTCCAGCCTGATACACGGCCTGTTGCAGGCCTGGACTTAAGTCCGTTTACACAGCATCAGGGGTGTCGAATTCTTGGTCCAGACCTGGCCTAGTTAGAAGGCCGCTGGTGGAGAGGAATGTGGACAACGACACTTGCTGCTGACTCGACCCAACTTGAGATGCTAGGTCGGCCTGGTGCAGCGCTCAACAGGCCCTCATTTTTCTCCTCTTTACTCTCTTTTCTTTCTTTTCTTTTCTCTCCTTCTTCTCTCTTTATGTGTGTGTGTGTGCTTGGAACTCCATCAACACTTAAATTATCAGGGCCTGCAACCAAATTAAGTTTGGTTCGGGCTGCACAGCAGCCGCACTCTCTCTCCATTCTTCCTCTCCTTCTTCACCATCTCATTCTCTCCTTTCTTTCAGCCATGACTAGCAGTCTGACCTAACCAGGACCCGACCCAGCCGACTGCATCCCAGCGTGGTGCGGATCACCCCCTGTTTTCTCTCTCTCCCTCAATTTTTCTCAGGTGTGGCTGCAGTAATGGAGGGTGAGATCCTGTTGCTCAACCCTCAGGCCTTTTAGGCATTCTCTAATCTCCCTCTCAACCCTTGGAAAATCTGCCTAAAATCGTTAAGTACAATCCCAAAATCGAAATTGGCCACTGGTTTTCTCTGAAAACCATGGTTTGTGTGGCAACAATGGAGGGTCAAGATGTGTTGGGATAGACGGCTGGGATTGAGAGGCTTCCCTTCACGCGGATCGCCTGTCTGGCAAACAAAAAATGGAAAAAAACCTTTTCCTTTCTTTTTCAATTTTGGGAGATGCTGTACGCGGCTCGATTTGGACCTAGATTGCGCGCTCGCACGTGTGCATGTGCACTTACGGATGACGTGTGATTAGTCAGATGGGAGTCCTTTACCCAATGGACGGTTTGGATTGGTTGAAGGTGGCCCGCATCGATCACAGCGGTTTAGTTTTGGAACGACAGGAAACACGAACTCGCTCGCCCGTCCAGCCGTTTGCACCTATTGTTGCACGTGTGCATGTGCGTTTGGGTCATTGTAAAACTTGGGTTTTGGTTATTGCTAAGGGGCGCATGCGATGGACGGCTCCAACGTCTTGATGGTCGGTCATGGTGGCCCATCAATCCAACGCACGGACGGCTCCATTTCAACAATTCATGGGCGGGAACTGAGAAGGGAAAGAGAGGGAAATCCCTCTTTTTGGGATTTTTCGGGTCAACGCCAGCTGACTGAGCCTCTACGGTCCTATGCACAGTGAGTGCACGCACCTCACGTGCACACTCATTAAAGTTGGGCCCCACCGAAATTGTGTTGACAAATCCACACCATTCATCCTCCTGGGAAGCTCTTACATAGGATCTTGGTTGTTGATCGGGTTGATCTAAGTTCTAGGTGGGGCCCACAACTCGATTTGGGTCGTATTGGTGGATTCCTGTCGATTTATTGGTCAAATCATTCTGAAATTGAATGTCAACGGTTAAGAGGGCCCTACAAATTTATTTAGATGACTGGGACCCCTATTTTATGAATTTAGAACATTAAATAATAATATAGGAATAACTTCAACATTTATCTTTATTATTATTATTATTATGGTTACTATTATCATTATTTTTGGATATAAATTTGTAGGGCCTCATTTTTAGGTGGTCATGTAGACATGTGGGTCGCAAAAGGATTTAATTAAAATCCTTAATAGTTGATTTCACGTCTTTGAAATCCCATGGTCTGTTGGCCCAGATAAATCAAATGGTTGGATTGACCCTGATCTGACTATCAATGGTCCCAGGAGTTTCTAAATCATGTGACCACTTGGTGGATTTGTCTAATGATATGTTATGGGCTTAATGGGTGGATCGGATCTTCTTCTTGATCAGTGAAAGTGTAACATGGGTGTGATGGACACGATGAACGATGGATCTCGTGTCTTTGATCTCTAACTTAATTCATATGATTTATTTATACTAAATGGGCGTACGCTAAAATATCCTCATGATCAGGATTCTAAAAATAGTATTTTTATTTATTTACTTATTTATTTAAGTATAGGGTCAGTGAAATCTTACTGCGATAGTTTAATGAACAAATCGATCTCAAGTCTTATTATTGCATCATGAGTTTTCGTAATCCAAAATCAGATGTTTGAAGGGTCATTAGGGATCCAGGATAGATTGAACTTAGATCTTAGAGGTCTGGTTGTCATAGTCAAAGTCAATGGTTAAGACATATTGAGGGCAACTGTTCAAGTAAGCTAGGTTGACACTCATATTTAGTTAGGTTGTACGGTAACACCCGAGTACGGAAAGTACGGGGTGTTACAATGGGTGTAAACGGGATTGAGATTTATTCTAAGTGTTTCTAAATCGTCCTAGGGTTTCAAAGGGTATAACAAGGGTGAGATTCGAGGTTGTTCGAATCGGGTAAGCTCTTTCTTTTTGTAATCTTTGCTTTTATGGTGATCATATATTGTTTTGTGCCATGATTTTTTATCGAAAGGGTTTGTCCATGTTAAATCGTTGTGTTCTCTTTGTGTTTACTTGGTGTTATTGGATTGCTATCCTAGATTCATCTCTGTGTGCTTCCGCAGTCCACCCAACAAGTGATATTAAAGCTAACGTTGGGATGCAGGCTTGAATCTAAAGAATTACTATCAATGGGAAACTCTAAGTATGATATTGAGAAGTAATCGGGTAAAAATAATTTTGAGTTATGGAAGGTTAAGATGGGGCTCTTGAGGAGCGTCGACCGTCTATGAGTAACGAAGATTGGAATACTCTTGATAAGAATGCCTTTTCCGATATCCGATTGTGTCTCACGGATGAGGTTCTATATAAGATTCTTAAGGAGAAAACCGCAACAATTTTATGGGCAAAGTTAGAGGACGAATATACGAAAAAATTCCTTAAGAATCACCTACAGTTGAAGTTGTAGTTGTTCAACTTCAGGATGACAGAGGGTGGAGATGTGGATGACTACATCAGTAGTTTTAATAAGTTGATTTACAAATTGTTAAACATAGAGGAAGTGGTCGAAGATGAAGATCAGGCATGTATTTTGCTGAATTCTCTTCCAACTTTGTATGAGTCATTCAGGGACTCATTGTGCACTGGTAATAAGTCCCTGAGTGTGGACACCATTATCTCATCCCTTCAGGAGAAGACTATTTGAAAGTTAAACGGTAGCGTAGAGACATCTTCTGGTGCATTGCTTACAAGAGGCAAGAATACTGAGCGAGATACAGGAACTTCAAGACCTAGATCCAAATACAGGGGCAAGGGGCAAAGGCAAGTTAAAGTGATGGAGTTGTAGGATGAATGGACACATGAAGAAGGATTGCAAAAATCCTAAGTCGAAGAAAGAAAACTTAGAAGCTTCTTCTAGGGAGGCCAATATTGTCACATATGATGAAGAGACAAACACGTGTGATGTTTTGTCTGTGTTTATGATCAGACACTTGTACAACGATCGTAGAGGCGAGTGGATCCTTGAAACAGGGCGTCATATCACATGACTCCTTATCGAAGTTGGTTCGCCAGTTATAGAGAATGCGATGGTGGATAGGTCCTTATGGGCAATGACTATGCCTGTAATAATGTAGCTGTTGGTACGGTGTGCATCAATATATTTGATGGGATGGAGCGTACCTTAATTGATGTCGGGAACGTTCCTGATATGAAGAATAGTTTGATTTTTCTCAGTGCACTCGAGGCTATAGGGTGCAAGTTCACCAGTCTTAATGGTGTCCTTAAAGTTTCAAAAGGGGCACTCGTAGTTATGAGAGCATAGAGGCACGAAAACCTTTACAGTTTGATTGGAAGCACTTCATTAGGTGGAGTGACAACAACTATTGCAAATTCCACATCTGCACGTATGTGGCATGCTCGTCTGGGCCACATGAGGAAGCGGGGCATAAAAGTACTTTCTGATCATTATTTAATTTCAACTTTTAAGAATTTGGACTTAGATATATGTGATCATTGTATATATGGTAAACAATGTAGATTATTTTTTAAATCTGGAAGACATGTATGTAAGGGAGTGCTTGATTATGTGCACTCTAACGTATGGGAGCCATCGCCAGAGGTTTCCATTGGTGGGTCATCATGGTTTGTCTCATTCATTGACGATTACCCCCGAAAAGTTTGAGTTTACTTCATGAAACGTAAATCCGAAGTTTTCACCACATTCAAACAATAGAAGGGAATGTGAAAAAATAATCAGGGAGAAAAGTAAAGGTTTTAAGGACTAACAATGGTGGAGAATTTAGTTCCACTGAGTTTAATGAATATTGCAAAGATGAAGAGATCATCAGGCACACACGGTGCGCCACAAGCCCGAACAAAACGGTGTTGCTGAACGGATGAATCAGACTCTCTTTGAGAGGGCCCGATATATGTTAAGTAATGCTGGGTTGAGCAGGGACCTATGGACTAAGGCCGTTAACATGGCTTGAAATTTGGTGAACTGGTCCCCTTATATGACAATTGATTGTAAGATCCCAGATGAAGTGCGGAGTGGTCATAAGATGGACTACTTAGATTTGCACATATTTAGTTTTGAGGCTTACTCTCATGTACTGTCAGTTGAGAGATATATGCTAGATCATAAAGCCAAAAAGTATATCTTTATTGGCTATGGTGTTAGTGTGAAAGCTTATAGGTTATTTGACAGGGTCATACGCAAGGTCATCACTAGCCGTGACGTCAGATTTGATGAAAGCTCCCTATTCTATAAGAATGATCAATAAGAGCAAGAGGAACCAGAAAGGTTGATCGGAGATGTCCAGATTGACACAGATGATACTCAAGCAAAGACAAATTCGCAGATAAAGGTATTGGAGCAGGCGGAGCAGCCACGTGTGAGAAGAAACTCACCGCGAGATCGCGGGTTACCGACAAGATACAAGAACAACTCTAATATTACATATACCCTCTTTACAGATGGGGGGACCCGTCTACTATTCAGGAGGATTTTGATAAACCTAATTAATGCAAAAAAGTGGAAAGCGACTATGGACGATGAGATTGACTCTTTGTACGAGAACCACACATGAGAGCTACTGAAGCTTCCATTGAGCCGAAAAGTGATCGGATGTAAGTGGTTATATAAAAGGAAACATGATATAAATAAAGCAAGGCTGGTAGCAAAGGGTTATGCTTAAAGAGAAGGAAGCAACTTCACAGAGATATTCACATCGGAGGTTAAGTAGGTGTCTATCAGATTTGTGTTGGCGTTGTTGCCCAATACGATCTTGAGCTAGAATAGATGGATGTTAAGATTGTATTCTTGCATGGGGAGTTGAAAGTTAAATGGGCAGAGAACAAAGTTTGTAGGTTAATGAGGTCGATGTATGGCCTGAAACAGCCACCTAGGCAGTAGTATAAAAATTTGATTCTTTTATGTTGTGTCAGAAATTTACTAGGAGTGAATGCGATCACCGTGTCTATTACAAGACACTAAGTGATGGCAAATTCATCATCCTAATATTGTATGTTAATGATATGTTGATCGCCAGTTATGACATATCTTAAATCGATGTATTGAAGGTTTAGTTATCAGGGACATTCGAGATAAAAGATTTGGGGGCTGTGAAGAGGGTTCTCGGTATAGATATTCATAGAGACAGAAATAGGAGCATGATTTGGTTATCACATGTAGAATACCTTAAAAGATTGTTGATCAAGTATGGGATGGACTAGCTAAAGCCGATGAGCGTTCCCCACGCGGCTCGCTTCAAGTTTTCCTCATAAAAATGTCCCAAAACAAATGAGGAAAAAATAAGTTATGTCTCATGTGACTTATTCAAATGCAGTTAGCAGTTTAATGTATCTCATGGTCTGTACGAGACCAGATATTTCATTGGTAGCAGGTGTTGTGAGCAGTTACATGTCAAACCTCGGCAAACAACATTAGGAAGCGATGAAATGTCTATTTCGATATATTCGAGGTATAAAAGACTACGTATTAACTTTTAGGAAGATATGAGCAAAGTTGGTAGGGTATGTAGATTCAGACTATGCGAGCAGTATGAATTCCGGAAAGTCGACTTCAGGTTACTCATTTGTACTAACGGGTGGAGTAATTAGTTGGATGTTGAGGCTTCAATCTGTGGTGGCTCTTTCCACGACCGTAGCAGAGTAAATGGGAGTGACGAAAGTGTTTAAGGAATGTGTTTGGTTAAGAGGCATGATAAATCAGTCGGGGCTTCAACAGGATGCTATGCCGGTTAACTGTAATAGCGAGAGCGCTATCAATTTGGCTAAAAATTCTATATATCACTCGCATACTAAACACATTGATCTTCGTCACCATTTTTTTTCCAAAATGTGTTTGAGGAAGGAGGTGTAACACTGGAGAAGATTCACACCAGCGTGAATCCAACGGACATGCTCCCCAAGGTTATTCTTATGAAGAAGTTCAACTTCTGTGCGACTTCTATGGGCTTGGCGATGAGTAAAAGGAAGATGGAGTGTGCACAAGAAGTGTTGATGGAGTTATGATGCAAGACAAAGATAAGAGAAGAGGACAAGAAGTTACACGTTTAATGATTGAAGACATAGTGGAGATTGTTAATTTGATGTCTTAAATCGAGTCAGATACAGGGTCTGCGATGCCATCGACAGTCTGTTTGATGTCACCTTCGATGGCATCAAACAATTCTCAATCCCATCGATGTTTTCTTGATTTTCTTCAATTGGTTACTAGACTAACTGGGCACTTATTTGATGCCATCGATAAGTGTTCGATGCCATCAAGAATTTTTAGAAAATCATGTTTTGTCTCTGGACAGTTGAGGTTTTAGTTCAATGCTATCGACAGGGCTTTGATGTCATCGACATGATTAGTTCCATGCCATCGACAGGGCTTTAATGACATCAACAGATTCTGCGCAGACTTTTCGTAAAGCTGCTAAATTGCGGGATTTATTTTCGATTTCATTTGAGATTCTTTCCAAAGCTATATATATGGGTGTAAACGGGATTGAGAGGTATTCTAAGTGTTTCTAAATCATCCTAGGGTTTCAAAGGGGTGTAGCAAGGGTGAGATTCAAGGTTGTTTAAACCAGGTAAGCTCTTTCTCTTTGTAATTTCTTCTTTCATAGTGATCATCTGTCACTTTATGCCATGGTTTTTTCCCAAAAGGGTTTTTCCATGTTAAATTGATGTGATCTTCTCCTTTTTACCTGGTTCTTTTTTAATTGTTATCCTAGATTCATCTCTGTGTACTTCCGCGGTCTCCTTAACAAGTGGTATCAGAGCTAACGTTAGGGCGCAGGCTTGAATCTGAAGGATAACTATCAATGGAAAACTCTAAGTATGATATTGAGAAATACTCAGACAAAAATAATTTTGAGTTATGGAAGGTTAAGATAATTAGCCTATTAACTAAGCAAGGCGAAGATGAGGCTCTTGAGGAGCATCGACCGTTTATAAGTAACAAAGTTTGGAATACGCTTGATAAGAATGTCTTATCCTCTATCCGATTGTATCTCACGGATAAGGTTCTCTACAACGTTTTGAGGGAGAAAACTTCAACAATTTTATGGGCGAAGTTAGACGACGTCTATGCGAACTACTCCCTTGAGAATCGCCTACACTTGAAGTTGCAATTGTTCAACTTCAGGATGACAGAGGGTGGAGATGTGGAGGCCCATATCAGTAGTTTTAATAAGTTGATTTATAAATTTCTAAACATGGAGGAAGTGGTTAAAGATGAAGATCAGGCATGTATTTTGATGAATTCTCTTTCGGCTTTGTATAAGTCATTCAAGGACTCATTGTGCAATGGTAATAAGTCCCTGAGTGTGGACACCATTATCTTATCCCTTCAGGAGAAGGTTATGAGAAAGTTAAACGATAGCTTAGAGACCTCTTCTAATGCACTGCTTACGAAAGACAGGAATACTGAGCGAGATACAATAACTTTAAGACCTAGATCCATATCCAGGGGCAAGGGCAAATGCAAGTTAAAGTGCTGGAATTGTGGGATGATTGGACACATGAAGAAGGATTGTAGAAATCCTAACTCAAAGAAGGAAAACTCAGAGGCTTCTTCCAGGGAGGCCAACATTGTCACATCTAATGAAGAGACAAACACATGTGAGTTTTGTCTGTGTTTATGATCAGACACTTGTACGACGATCAGAGAGACGAGTGGATCCTTGACATGGGGGTGTCATATCACATAACTCTTTATCGAAGTTGGTTTGCCAATTACAAAGAATGCGATAGTGGATAGATCTTTATGGGAAATGACAATGCCTATAATGTTATGGTTGTTGGTACGATGCACATCAAGATATTTGAAGCGTACCTTAACTGATGTCAAGCACGTTCTTGATATGAAGAAGTGTTTAGTTTCTCTTAGTGCACTCGAGGCTATAAGGTGAAAATTCACAGGTCTTAATGGTATCCTTAAAGTTTCAAAATAGGCACTCGTAGTTATGAGAGCACAGAGGCACGAAAATATTTACAGGTTGATTGGAAGCACTTTAGTAGGTGGAGCAGCAATAACTGTTATAGATTTCATGTCTGCACTATGTAGCATGCTCATTATGCCACATGAGTGAGCGGGGATGAAAGTACTTTCTGATCGTTGTTTGATTTCAGCTTTTTAAGAATTCAGATTTAGATATATGGGAGCATTGTATATATAGTAAACAATCTAGATTATCTTTTAAACCTGAAAAACAAATATGTAAGGGAGTGCTTGATTATGTGTACTTTAATGTATGCGGGCCATCGCCAAAGGTTTTCGTTGGAGGGTCGTCATGGTTTGTCTCATTCATTGACAGATACTCTCAGAAAGTTTGGGTTTACTTCATGAAATATAAATCTGAAGTTTTCACCACATTCAAACAATGGTAGGTAATAGTGAAAAAACAGTTAGAGCGAAAAGTAAAGGTTTTAAGGATTGACAATGGTGGAGAATTTACTTCCACTGAGTTTAATGAATATTACAAGGATGAAGGGATTATCAGGCACAACATGGTGCGCCACATGCCTTAACAAAACTATGTGGCTGAACGGATGAATCAGATTCTCTTAGAGAGGGCCTGCTGCATGTTAAGTAATTCTAGGTTGGGCAAGGACCTATGGACTTAGGTTGTTAATATGGCTTGCTATTTGGTGAACCGGTCCCCTTCTACGATAATTGAGTATAAGATCTTAGAGGAAGTATGGAGTGGTTATAAGATGAACTACTCAGATTTGCGCATATTTGGTTGTGAGGCTTACTCTCATGTACCATCAGTTGAGAGAGATAAGCTAAACTATAGAGCCAAAAAGTATATCTTTGTTGGCTGTGGTGTTGGTGTGAAAGGTTACAAGTTATTCGACAAGGTCACAGGCAAGGTTATCACTAGCCGTGACGACAGATTCAATGAAAGCTCCCTATTCCGCAAGAATGATCGAGATAAGCAAGATGAATTAGAAAGGTTGATCGTAAAGGTCCAGATTAACACAGATGATACTTAGGCAGAGATAGAGGTATAGGAGCAGGTGGAGTAGCCACCTGTGAGAAGAAACCCACTGTGAGATCGCAGGTTACCAACAAGATACATGAATGACTTTAATATCGCATATGCCCTCATTACATATGAGGGGAACTCGTTTGCTATTCAGGAGGCTATTGATGAGCCTGATGCAGAAAAGTGGAAGGCGGCTGTGGACGATGAGATGAACTCTTTGTACAAGAATCACACATGGGAGCGAGTGGAGCTTCCAATGGGTCAAAAAGTGATTGGATGTAAGTGATTATTCAAAAGGAAACATGATAGATACAAAGCGAGGCTGGTAACGAAGGGTTATGCTTAAAGAGAAGGAAACGACTTCACAGAGATAATCGTGCCAGTGGTTAAGTAGGTGTCTATCAGATTTATGTTAGCACTGGTTGTTCAATACGATCTCGAGCTGGAATAGATGGATGTCAATACTGCATTCCTGTATAGGGAGTTGGAAGAGCAGATCTACAAGAAGCAACCAGAGGACTGCGAAGTTAAATGGGCAGAGAACAAAGTTTGCAGATTAATGAGGTCGTTGTATGGCTTGGCACAGTCGCCTAGACAGTGGTATAAAAAATTTAATTATTTCATGTTGAATCAGGAATTTACTAGGAGTGAATACGATCATTATGTTCTATTACAAGACACTGAGTAATGACGAATTCATCATCCTAGTATTGTATGATGATATGTTGATCGACAGTCATGACTTGTCTGAAATCGATATACTGAAGACTCAGTTATTAGGGACATTTGAGATGAAAGATTTGGGGGCTACGAAGAGGGTTCTCGACATAGATATTCATAGAGAAAGGAAGGGGAGCAGGCTTTGATTATCATAAGTAGAATACCTTGAAAATTTGTTGATCAAGTATGGGATAGACCAGCCAAAGCCGGTGAGTATTCCTCACGCGACTCACTTCAAGGTTTCCTTAGAACAATGTCCCAAAAAAGATGAGGAAAAGCAGGATATATCTGATGTGCCTTATTCAAATGTGGTAGGCATTTTAATGTATACCATGGTTTGTACGAGACTAGATATTTCACAGGCAGTCAGTGTTGTGAGCAGATACATGTCAAACCCCAGCAAACAACATTGGGAAACAGTGAAATGGCTACTTCGATACATTCGAGGTACAAAAGACTACGTCTTAACTTTTGAGAAGACAGGAGCAAAATTGGTTGGGTATGTAGATTCAGACTACGCAGGCAATGTGGATTTCAGAAAGTCGACTTCAGGTTACTTGTTTGTGCTAGCGATTGGAGTAATTTATTTGATGTCGAAGCTTTAATCTGTGGTGGTTTTTTCCACAACAGAAGCTAAGTATATGACAGTGACGGAATTGTTTAAAGAAGGTGTTTTGTTAAGAGGCATGATAAATCAGTTGGGACTTCAGCATGAGGCCGTGCCGGTTAACTGTAATAGCGAGAGCGCTATCAATTTGGCTAAAAATTCTGTTTATCACTCACGTACTAAACACATTGATGTTCGTCACCATTTTTCCAAAAGGTGCTTGAGGAAGGAGGAGTAACAGTGGAGAAGATTCACGCCAGCGTGAATCCAGCAGACATGCTCCCCAAGGTCATTCTTATGAAGAAGTTCAACTTCTGTACGACTTCTCTTAGCTTGGCGATGACATAAAAGGAAGATGGAGTGTGCACAAGAAGCATTGATGAGTTGTGATGCAATGCAAAGATAAGAGAAGAGGACAAGAAGCTACACGTTTGATGATTGAAGACATGGTGGAGATTGTTGTATTTGATGTCTTAAATCGAGTCAGATATAGGGTCTGTCGATGGCTATTTGATGTCTTAAATCGAGTCAGATACAGGGTCTATCGATGCCATCGACAGTTTGGCATTGACAGATTCTGCGCAGATTTTTCGCAAAGCCGCGAAATTGCGGGATTTGTTTCCGATTTCATTTGGGATTCTTTCCAAAGCTATATATATATATATATATGTGTGTGTGTGTGTGTGTGTGTGTGTGTGTGTGTGTGTGTGTGTGTGTGTGTGTGTGTGTGTATGTGTGTGTGTGTGGGTGTAAACGGGATTGGGAGGTATTCTAAGTGTTTCTAAATCGTCCTAGGGTTTCGAAGGGTGTAATAAGGGTGAGATTCGAGGTTATTTGAATCGGGTAAGCTCTTTCTCTTTGTAATTTCTGCTTTCTTAGTGATCATTTGTTGCTTTGTGCCGTGATTTTTTCCCAATGGTTTTTTTCCATGTTAAATCATTGTGCTCTCTGTATTTGCTTGGTGCGGTCGAGCTCATCGAAACTTCCCATGTGGTCAAGTTGTGTGGGCCCCACCGTGATGCGTGCCAAACATCTACCCCATCAGTTAGATACAATATTCCATGGTGGACCTCGTGCTTAAAAATCAAGTCAATCCATGACTTGTGTGGGCCACACTACATATAAAAGTTAAGAGGGGTTATCCTCCCATTAAAATATTCATAATCATTTGTTGGGCCCACCGAGGTGTGATTCACAAATCCAGCCCATCCATTATGTGTGTCCCACTTGGACGGGAGGATAGACCAAGTTTTAGACGCATCCAAATTTTAGGTGGGCCCCACCAAGTGCTTTTGTATGTTTTAGACATGTCTTCACATTATTTTAGATCGTATGGCCTACCTGAGTTCCTTCTTCTACGGCTGATTTTTGAGATATCCCATCACTTAAAGGGGACCCGTCAAATGCACGGTATTGATGTTCGACACGCATCACAGTGGGTCCCACACCCCACCCAGCTCGACCTCATGGGAAGTTCCCATGAGCTCGACCGTGTGTGTGTGTGTGTGTGGTATGGCCTACCTGAGTTCCTTCTTCTACAGCTGATTTTAAAGATATCCCATCACTTAAAGGGGACCCATCAAATGCACGGTATTGATGTTCGACACGCATCATGGTGGGTCCCACACCCCACCCAGCTCGAGCTCATGGGAAGTTCAACTTCCTATGAGGTCGAGCTGTGTGGACCCCACCATAAGGCGTGCTGGACATCAATACCGTGCATTTGATGGGTCCCCTTTAAATGATGGGATATCCTAAAAATCAGTCGTAGAAGGAACTCAAGTGGGCCATTCCATCTAAAATCATGTGAAGATATGCATAAAACATATAAAAGCAGGGCCCACCTGAAATATGGATGCTTTTGAAACTTGGTCTGACCCCTCATCCAAGTGGGACACACATAATGGATGGGATGTATTTGTGAACCGCATCTCAGTGAGCCCAACAAATGATTATGAATATTTTAATGGAGGATAACCCCTCTCAACTTTTGTATGTAGTGTGGGCCACACAAGTCACAGATTTACTTGATTTTTAAGCCCAAGGCCCACCATGGAATGGTGCATCTGACTGATGGGGTAGATGTTTGACACGCATCACCACGGTGAGTGCACACAACTCGACCTCATGGGAAGTTCCCATGGGGTCGACCGCATAGAACCTTTTCCCACACGAACCTTTTCCCACACACACGCATATATATATATATATATATATATATATATATATATATATATATATATATATATATATACACACACACACAGAGAGCAACTCACGCTGTAGCGGAACAACGTGCAGCCCTACATGTTGTCCACAGCAGCGTGTAACTGCTGCTGCTTCCAATTTCAGCAGGTGGGGCCCACTGTAAGACCCACCGTGATGTATGTATCCTAAATCCTGACCGTCCATCCATATTACCAAAAGCCCAAATATGGGCCAGATTCAAGGATATCAGGCAGACCATACCACTCGAGATGGTGAGACTGAATACCTCCTGCTGAAAACTCCTGAAGGCCCATTGTTATGTTTACTTGCTATCCAATTTGTTGACAAAAAAATAATATAAAACATAAAATAAAAAATAAAAAAATAAAATCGCAGCAGCAAACGCTACCATATTAGCATGCAACAATGCACACTGACTGCAGCATCGTCATGCTGCATTGAGTAACAGCCAGCAAGGTGGGGCCCACTACAACCCCTCACTTTTATATCCAAGCCTATATCCAGCCTTCTAGATCATTTACTGGTATGAGCCCATAAATTACGCCGGTCCAAATCTTTGGCAGGTTGCACCGAATATCAAACACCTACCCTTGAGGTCACATATACTAAAAATTAAAAATAAAATAAAATTTAAAAAAAATAGAAAGAAAAGAAAGAAAATATGATTCCCACAGGCAGTATACTAGGCGGTCCCAACGATGTTATTGGTACGCCCACTTTATTACTATTATTGGTTAGCACACATGAGGGCACACACCCCTCTTGGGAATCGAAACCAAGGCCTCAGTGTTGAAACTAGGTTATCTTGGCTAATTTATCACATGAGTTATCTTCACTCAGCGCAATTTGATGCATGTATTTTGTATTCAGGCCGTCCACACTGTATAGGTTTTATCTACTCTGCCCATCAGGTGGGCCACCCTAAAAATGAAACAGATCTAACTCTCATGTGGACCACATCGTAGGAAACGTTTTGATTGAACGCCTACCATTACAATCTTGCCTCGAGCCTGCTGTGATGCTTATTTGCCATCCAAATTGTCCAAACAGCGGGTCCACTATATATAGACCCCACCTAGATGATGAAATTTATTTAGGGAAATTTACGACTGTACGACCCATTTTTGGCCCATTTAGGAAACTAAGCCCAACTTATTTTCTCTTGCAAGAATATGCCCCAGCTGTACGGATGCCTTTCCGTAGGTCGAAAATGCCCCTCCTTTTTCAATTTCTGTCCATTGTCTCATTTACGCCCAAAAACACAACCGGACTCGTGTCTATCAACCCTATCTCTTCTTTCCACATATTTTCTTCACTAAATTGCCATATAATCTTCATTTTCTTCACTAAATCGTCATATAATCTTCATTTTCTTCACTAAATCGTCATATAATCTTCATCAAACTATCACATTACATCTTCCCTGTTACATTCTTCTTGAGCCCAAGCGCATTCTTTTTACGAATGCACGTGAAATCTTGAAGACCTTTCTCGAACACGGATTTCACTGATTGTTAGGGAGTGATTGTAGTTCGCGGTAAACTACCTTGAAGTTTAAATTCTAGGTAAATTCGTAATTGTTTACATAGAAGACCATGGTCAATTTCATATGGTCAATATCATGTATTGCTGAGTCAATTTTACGTGACTATCCAATTAGATGATGTATCGTGGTCAATTTCACTCACTTTTCGGTCAATATACTGAATTGATCGGTCAACTTCATGCACTACCTGGTGATTTTCATGCAATTTACTGTCAAATTATAGTGCATTTCTGTAATATGACGGTGAATCTGTATTGCATTTACTGTAATACGTTTGTGAATGTTATATATTGAATACATCCGTTGCTTTCTTTGAGCCTGTTTGGTTTTCCATAATCCAGGTAAATAGCCGTAAAGAAGTAATTATTACATTTTTTCACTTGTTTGGAAATGATCAGTGAGTAATTTCACCTAGAAAACCGGTCCGAAAATGTTGCCTTAAATCCATGGGTCCACCATAATGTATATAATATATCCGTGTCGTCCATCTGTTTATTTAGAATATTTTGAGGCTAGATCCGAAAAAATTCGGAAGATCTAATGTTCAATTGGCCCACATGAAAGGAAACAATGGATTTAATTTGTCCACTGTTGAAAGTTTCTTCTTTTACTGGGCCCACATTGACGTTTATTCACCATCTAACCCATTCATAGGGTCACATGGACATGGATAAGTGAAAAGTATAAATATAAGCCTGATCTAAAATTTCTAATGGTAGGCATTCAATTCTCATGATTTCGTGTGGTGTGGTCCACTTGACGTTTTGATTTGCCTAATATTTGGGGTCATGCCTTGAATTCATCTGGCATAATGTATGGGCGGTAAATTCCTCGATTTATGAGTCAGCATTGGGAAAGATCTTACCTTGGTAAATAATGATTACTCATTTACAAGATAATTACACTTAAGCTAGAAAACCAAACAAGCCATCTAATTGCAAATTGTTATCACTACGATTCAAATTTCCAATAAGACATTCATTTCACGGTCAATTCCATTCATTTCACGGTCAATCCCCTTCACTCCACGGTCAATTCCACGTATTTATACAGTTAATTCCATGTACGGTTAATTCCATGCGAATCCCCCTAACTTCACGGTCAATTCATTTCATTTCACGGTCTATGTTGGGAAAGATGTGGTAATTACATAGGTAAATAATTATTACTTGTAATTACAGGTAAATACAAGTGAACCCAAAAATCAAACAGGACCTTAAGTTCACTTACTTTGCAGTTATTTTCAATCCTTTTCAGGACTAAGAATTGAATGATAATTCATCGCGAAAAATGTGAACCTTCCCTGGATGTGAGCAAAATTGACTGTGAAGTGAATAAAAATCATCATGAACTGAGTGGCATACATCCCTGTAATTTAAAACTTTTTGAATTTGACCGATAAGCTTGTCATATTTGAGCCGGTACAATGGTGGATTTCCTACTACTCGGTCAAATCCACCATATACATATGAACACTAAACGAGTTATATTATTGTGTTTGTTTTCAGCAAATGACTTTGGTAATCATCCGATGCTCATATGGTGGGGAGTTAGTTTGTGAAAACGATCGTTATACGTACAAGGGTGGAGAATAAAAAACTAGAGCTATATGTGTTGACATTCCATATGAACAGCTTCTATAAAAAATGTACAAAATTGCGAAGAGTAGACCTGAGGATTACGATATAAGGTTGAGGGTATTGTATCCTTGCACAAACCAATCAGTCCCTCCAACTGTAATTGAAGACGATGACGATGTGAGAATATTCTTGACAGTACAGCTGAAGCACCCAGATCACTACATTCCTTTATTCATCGAGACAATGCAGTGCGTTAATGAACCAGTACTCGAAGACCAGATCGGTTATAGTGGGTTCAAACATGATGCCCCAGTAGTAGGAAGTTTGGGTGAGGAACATATCTTCGCTTACGAATATAACTGTTCACCTTCACAAGTTTCTCTAATTAGCACTCTGGTACTCGTACCGGCTCATACACCAAAATTGATGATAAGTCAAGGTCATACATCAAACTTCATGACAAGTCCAGTGAGGCTGTCGGCTGACGTGAACCTCAAACCTAAATATACGGTAACACCTTCATTTACGAGAGTAGATTTGCCCTCAACATCCACATTGAAAATGTGAGTGGAAGCGAGATTCCACTGCTTGAGCAGGGTCGATCATTGGACTTCACCACCAGGCTTCCCATCGTGCCTTTCGATGATGCTGGTTTCACTAATGCGGACCTGTCACTGTATTCATGTCCTGTTGATGACCCGATTGATATAGCCGTTGACCAAACGTTCGAGGACAAGAGCCGGTGTCAGTATATTTTGAGTTAATTTGCAATCCACAAAAACTTTCAATACAAGGTGTTGTATTCTACAAAGAAGAAATTCGCCGTGGCATGTATGGAAGATAAGTGTAAATGGAGGGTGCATGCATCTAGGGTGAACGATGCGGGGATATTCTAGATTAGGACTTACAAGGAAAAACATACTCGTGGAATGTTATGGATGAAGAGCGATCATCGGCAAGCAAGCAGTAAGCTAGCCAGCGAACTGGTTGTCAATCGCATTAAGCAACACATGAGGTTAAGGCTGAAAGACATAATATTCACAATGCAAGAGAAGTATAATATTGTTATTAGCTATAATAAGGCATGGCGCGCTAAAGAGATTGCAATCGATCGCGTAATGGGGTCTTATGAAGACTCTTACAAAGAACTCCTGATGTACTTGCATGAGTTAAGGATGGCAAACCCGGGGACTTTGACTTCTCTGCTTGTAAATCAACAGACGATGAGTTTTGAGAGATGTTTTATTGCACTCGGACAGTGTGTCAGAAGTTTTCAAATATCTCTGTGAAGGGTCTTGGCCGTTGATGGGACATATTTAAAAGGTAAGTATAAGGGTGTTTTATTTGTTGCTACGGCATTGGATGGTGACAATCACATCTTTCTAGTCGCTTTTGGTATCAGAGAATCAGAGAATAGCAACAGTTGGAACTGGTTCCTTACACACCTCAACGATTCGTTAGGGAATTTACCTGGTCTTGTTATCATATCAGACTGTTATAAAGGTCTGATGAAAGAAGTTCCACAGGTCTTCCAGGCAGCAATCCATGGGTACTGCGCCTACCATATATACAAAAACTTGGTCGATACGTTCAAAGACAAGTCATTGGAAATCTACTACTGGTAGGCTATAAAGACTTGTAGGAGAGCTGATTTCTATAAATTCATGCATGATATCGAACTTGCCAACCCCCCGGTACATGCATGGCTAAGGGAAATAGGTTATGAAAAGTGGGCATCTTCGCAATTCCCAAGAAAAAGGTTCAATTTGGTGACTATAAACATAGTTGAGTGTGTTAACGCTCTATTCAAAGAAGCACGAGAATATTCAGTGACTATGCTAATAGAGACGGTCATATTAAAAATTCAAGAGATGTTTTATAAAAGAAGAGAATCAGCCTCATCATTCGTTGGACGGTTGACACCGTGGGCCGAGAAACAAATAAAGGATCTCATACCGAAGGCACGAGATGTTCGTTGCCACGCAATTTCTTGAGATGAATACTATATTGCGGGAGACTACAATGATACCGTCAAACTCAATGAGATTTCATGTACATGTCGCGAGTTGAAGTAAAGGGTTTACCTTGTCTTCACATTCTTTCAGCATGTATAAACTACGATCTTCTTCATTACTCGTATTGCTCCCCATTGTACACGGCAAGGAATTATCAGATCACCTATGAAAATTCGGCATACCCAGTACGGGACAAAAGTCAATGGAAAATTTTAAATGAATTCAGGGAGTATTGTTTGAGAATTCGGCCCCTGCTATAAATGAGGTTAGTTGGAAGACCAAAGAAGGTACGGATCCTTTCCCGTGGAGAGGAACGAACTACAAAAATATGCGGACGTTGCAAACAAACGAGGCATAATCATTGGAGCAGCAAATTTTCAATACTTCAAAATAATGTAATTTGAAGTGCATTTTTTTGTAATATAACTGTAAATGTTGTATATTTAATACATCTGTCGCTTTCTTTGAAATTGTTAGAGTATATTGAATTATGCCCATTCACTTCATGTTTTGAGGGCACTACACGGTCATTTCCATACATATTACAGTCATTCTCGCCTATTCCGTGTTGATTCACGATGATTTTGACGCATTTTACGGTCACACGTCTTCACTTCACGGTAGTACCATGCTTTTCGTGGTCCAATCGCTTCATGGCACCCCATTTCTATGCATATCACGGTAATTCCTGCCTTTTCCGTATTGATTCATGGTGATTTCGACGCATTTCGCGGTCCCCCGTCTTCACTTCATGGTTAGTTCCGTGCATTTCACGGTCCAATCGCTTCACTTCACCCCCTTATCCATGCATATCACAGTCATTCCCGCCTTTTCTGTGTTGATTCACGGTGATTTTGACGTATTTCGCTGTCACATGTCTTCACTTCATGGTAGTTACCGCGCTTTTCGCGGTCCAATCGCTTCATGGCACCCCCATTTCCATGCATATCATGGTCCTTCCTGCCTTTTTCGTGTTGATTCACAGTGATTTCAACGCATTTCGCGGTCCCGCGTCTTCACTTCACGGTCAGTTCTGCGCATTTTGCAGTCCAATCGCTTCACTTCACCCCCTTATCCATGCACATCACGGTCATTTCTACATTTTCCATGTTGATTCACGGTGATTTTAACGCATTTAGCGGTCACACGTCTTCACTTCACAGTAGTTACTGCGCTTTTCGCGGTCCAATCGCTTCATGGCACCCACATTTCCATGCATATCACGATCATTCCCGCCTTTTTCGTATTGATTCATGGTGATTTCGACGCATTTCGCGGTCCTGCGTCTTCACTTCACGGTCAGTTCCGCACATTTTGCGGTCCAATCGCTTCACTTCACCCCCTTATCCATGCATATCACGGTCATTCCCGCCTTTTCCGTGTTGATTTTCGGTGATTTTGATGCATTTCGTAGTCACACGTCTTCACTTCACGGTAGTTACCGCGCTTTTTGCAGTCCAATCGCTTCATGGCACCCCCATTTCCATGCATATCACGGTCATTCCCGCCTTTTCCGTGTTCATTCACAGTGATTTCGACGCATTTCGCGATCCCGCATCTTCACTTCACGGTCAGTTCTGCGCATTTCATGGTCCAATCGCTTCATGGCACCCCCATTTCCATGCATGTGACTGTCTTTTCGGGCTGTGCATCACCCAATGAAGAAAAAAAATCTGCAGGAATGGGAGGTCATGGGGCTCACGGGGCTTGTGGTACATCACAGATGACAAATTCAGACGACACCTAGAAATGAATTAATCGCTTGCAAATCACCCTAGCCTTGAAATAAATTTTTGTGCTTTTTAATCAAATGACCCTACTAATTAAGACAGTGAATTGGGGCATTTCGGTTGTCTGATTTCATCTAACTTTAGAAATTGAATAGTGAAGACATGTCCCTACAGCAGGGCGGCCAGATCTGACTCTTGATCCAAAAACGGTGACCGTAAATGGGTCCCATACAGCCATTTGGATGAATCAGCGGAACTTAGGGCCAACTCACCTAAAACTAGGGTATAAAACCCTTTAACCTCTCTCTCTCTCTCCCACTCACTCTTACAACAATTCCAGAAAAAATGTGAGAGCGATAGATGAGAGATTAGATAGAGAAAGTGTAGGAAGGAGTGTCTGTGGGTGCATTGTCGGAGATGGAGATCCTATCACCGTAGAAGCTACCTCTGATCCAAGGTAAGAATCCAAACTCCCCAAATGATCAAGAAGGCACTTCAATGGATTTTCATTGGTTGGGACAACTTGCTTGCTAAGATAATATGCTGGTCTTGTGCTTGGATATTTACTTGATTAGTGAAGGGGCTGTTTCGTTAGGATTTTCTCTTCAAAAGTTGTTGTCGAATTGTTTTATTCAAATGATTTATCTCTGAGAGACCATTACAAATAATGTATTGTAGTCCATATATTCGATGAAATGCCTGAGACATTGCATGTCATTTCAAGAGCTGAATTGGATATTGTAACGTACAGGCTTCCGAAAATATAGAATAGTTTCTTATCTTAGGACACTAATGATTGTTAGCAAAGTATGTCTCATTCTGTTAGTATTGGGCCGGACATCGAAGAATTTGAAGGTCAGAGCCAACATACACGTGCGGATGATTTAGTTTTGGGCCAAACTCGATAGTCTTGGCCCATTCAGGGATAAAGAGTTAGCAACGAACGAGATTTTACTGAAATTAGTGGAATAAGAGGAAAATGAGATTTCTGCCTCTAACCAAGAAGAATCTCACGGAACGGATGAGCCCATTGCATAGATCAGCTTCTGCTACCCCAAAATCATATATGGCATGTCTTGGGGGGCTGCACCAACGCTCAGGAAAGAGCCCAACAAGCAGACCCTTCCACCCCCCCCCCCTCTCCCGCGTGGTCACCCCGCCCTCTTGGCGTGCCCGCCCCGCCAGAGGTCCAGGGGACCGCGTTGGCCCCCCCTCTTGGCGTGCCCGCCTCGCCACTATGGCGTGGTCACCCCGCCGATGCCCCAAAGGGCGGCATTAGCCCCGCCAGACCAGCGTGGTCACCCCGCCGGACCCCCTTTTGCTGCCCCATTTGGGGATTTTCAAAATTCGGTGGGCCCCACTGCTTTATACCCTAAGGAATGCACCATTTCTCTCCCTCTCTTCTATTGCAAACAAGCTACCTCTTCTTCACATCTTCCTCTCCTTTTTTTTTCTATTCTCAACCACTCACATCAAACCCCACTCCTTCCACTCTCTTCTTCTCCATTTCCAAATTTCACTTCCCAAAACCATCTCTAAGAGGAGACTTACCCATTCCTTCAAACCCACATATCACTTCCCATTCTCCAACTCCATTACTCATAAAATCCATCTCCAAATTCATTCATTCAAAATCCACATTCAACCCGTTCTAGCCATTTCCATAGGCCCCCTCACTACCTTTTTAACTCCAAACACCCTTCTCAAAACCCCATCTCCTAAGTCCCTTTCCTTCACACCAAACCTATTTCAAAATACATTTCCAAGATCCATCCCCAAATCCATTTCAACACTCATTTTTCCAAACCATCTTCCTAACCCTTCCTTAATCACTTTCTCATTCTTTACTCTTCTCATACTCCACAACCCAAGTTCCTCCCTCCTCAAGACCCTATTCTCAAAGTCCTTACAAGTTCCATTCCCAAATCCTCACAGTCCATAACTCATTTTCCAGACCCCTATTCTAAAGACCCATTCCCCTTCAACCATGGAAGATGGCGTTTTTAGTCACCATTACCTCATTCTTCACTATCCCGGTGGTCCTTTCCCTTATGGGGAAGAAGAAACCGGCTTCCAAGGAAGCAGGGCCGAGCCAGAAGCCACGTAGTAAGAAGAAGGTTGACTCAAAGGGTAAAGCAAGCTCGGAGGTCCGATTCAAGAGGCAGAATGATTCCCAAATAGGTGAAGCGCTCATTGAAGATTTGGGAAACTTCCGCGTGCGCCAAGTCGCCTTCGAGGTCTCCGTGGACCAACATCTACTAGGTAGTAACTCTCTACTCAACCGTCTTATGGAGAAGGATTGGGGTCCTATGTTCAATGCAACCATGCAGGGCAATGTAGGGCAGGCTAGGATGTTCTACACTCGAATTAGGAATCCTCAATTCGAGCCCCTTGGACTCGATATCATAGTACACGATAAGGAGTACCACCTGGGAGTTGAAGAAATTGCTGAGTTGCTGGGAGTGCCGTTGGGGGAAGTACAAATTGATGAAGCGAATCTCGAATCAAGCGAGGCACGCGACGTGCGGAATCGCCTCTTATGTGGCCAAGCTGCCCAATGGACTCGGGATGTCCACTTCTATGCAACCTCTATGCGCGCCAAATATCGAGTACTTCACCGTATTGCTACCCACAATATATACCCGAGGTTGAAGAACCGCACCGAGTGCTCCTGCTATATAGTGGAGTTCTTGTATCAGGCGGGTAAAGGAGCAAATGTGTGCACTCCTAGCATAGTGCTCTACCAGATTGTGAAGGCCGCAAAGGCGGTACGAAAGGACGACGCCCTCCCTTTTGGCCACCTAGCCTGCTTTATAGCCCAATAGCATGGGCTAGGTGGATTGGACGAGAACCCCGTACCCACAAAAATCCTAGGGGATAGGCTGCTGAACTCTATGGGTGTGGGACCTAGACAGAGGTAGGCTTACATTGAAGCATATGGGGATGCCGATGAATGGGAAGAGGAAGGCAGTGAAGACGATGGAGGCAGCGAGGGTGACAAAGATGAAGACGGTGGGGCGCCTACCGCTCTACATGACCGTGAGCGTTGGGATGCGCTTGAAGCCAGATTGACAAGGATAGAGGAAACTCAAGCGAGGCACCATGTAGAACAAGAGAAATGGAACTAGAAGATGTACCGAGCCATAAAGGCCCTGATCTGCTGTAGCACGGGGGAAGAGGCACCGCCGCTTCCGTCCGACTCGGACGAGTAGCCACTTGACCTACTGATAACTAATAGTTTGCTTTAAGTAGTTGTTTTTAAGTTGCTTAGACCTAATCCCCTGTACTGGAAGACAGTAGGACTTTTGCTTAGTTAGAATGTTTTTCTTTCCGTCAAACATGCTTGTAATCCGTGCTGTAATATGTAATTGGCCGTTTTTATTTACCAATTTTTAGCAATTTACACCATTTCTTTCTCTTATGAACATTCTTGTTTGTAGAAATTACAAAGTGACAGATTATGTTTTAGAGATGTTGTCCTTATCCTAAATTTCGTAGCTATTTTGCCTGTAGCTATAAACTGCAGTATAAAACATTTCCAAGCTACATACAACGATTGGACCGCGAAATGCACAAAACAGACCGTGAAGTGAAGATGCGAGACCGTGAAATGCGTAGAAATCACCGTGAAACAACAAGAAAAAGGCGGGAATGACCGTGATATGCATGGAAATGGGGTGAAGTGAAGCGATCAGACCGCGAAATGCACGGAACTGACCGTGAAGTGAAGGGTCATGACCGCGAAATGCGTCGAAATCACCGTGAATCAACACGGAAAAGGCGGGAATGACCGTGATATGCATGGAAATGGGGGTGAAGAGAAGTGATTGGAATGCAAAATGCGCGGAACTGACTGTGAGGTGAAGATGCGTGACCGGGAAATGCGTCAAAATCACCGTGAATCAACACGGAAAAGGCGGGAATGACCATGATATGCATGGATAAGGGGGTGAAGTGAAGCGATTGGACCACGAAATGCGCGGAACTGACCGTGAAGTGAAGACGCGAGACCGTGAAATGCGTAGAAATCACCGTGAATCAACACGGAAAAGGCGGGAATGACCGTAATATGCATGGAAATGGGGGTGAAGGGAAGCGATTGGACCTGGAAATGCACGAAACTGACCGTGAAGTGAAGGGTCATGACCGCAAAATTCATCGAAATCACCGTGAATCAACACGGAAAAGGTGAGAATGACCGTGATATGCATGAAAATGGGGGTGAAGGGAAGCGATTGGACCGGGACATGCGCGAAACTGACAATGAAGTGAAGGGTCATGACCGCGAAATGCGTCGAAATCACCGTGAATCAACACGGACAAAGCGGGAATGACCGTGATATGTATGGAAATGGGGGTGAAGGGAAGCGATTGGACGGAAAATGCGCGGAACAGACTGTGAAGTGAAGGGTCATGACCGCGAAATGCATTGAAATCACCGTGAATCAACACAGAAAAGGCAGGAATAACCATGATATGCATGGAAATGGGGGTGAAGGGAAGCGATTGGACGGGAAATGCACGGAACAAACTGTGAAGTGAAGGGTCATGACCGCGAAATGCGTCGAAATCACCGTGAATCAACACAGAAAAGGCAGGAATGACCATGATATGCATGGAAATGGGGGTGAAGGGAAGTGATTGGAATGCGAAATGCGCGGAACTGACCGTAAAGTGAAGACGCATGACTGCGAAATGCGTCGAAATTACCGTGAATCAACACGGAAAAGGCGGGAGTAACCGTGATATGCATGGATAAGGGGGTGAAGTGAAGCGATTTGACCGCGAAATGCGCGGAACTGACCGTGAAGTGAAGACGCGGGACCGTGAAACACGTAGAAATCACCGTGAATAAACACGAAAAAGGCGGGAATGACCGTGATATGCATGGAAATGGTGGTGAAGTGAAGCGATTGGACCAGGAAATGAGCGGAACTGCCCGTGAAGTGAAGGGTCATGACTGCGAAATGCGTCAAAATCACTGTGAATCAACACGGAAAAGGCGGGAATGACCGTGATATGCAGGAAATGGGGGTGAAGGGAAGTGATGGGACCGGGAAATGCGTAGAACTGACCGTGAAGTGAAGGGTCATGACCGCGAAATGCGTTGAAATCGAAATGAATCAACACAGAAAAGGTGGGAATGACCGTGATATGCATGGAAATGGGGGTGAAGGGAAGTGATTGGAATGCGAAATGTGCGGAACTGACCGTGAGGTGAAGACGCATGACTGCGAAATGGGTCGAAATTACCGTGAATCAACACAGAAAAGGCGGGAGTGACCATGATATGCATGGATAAGGGGGTGAAGTGAAGCGATTGGACCGCGAAATGCGCGGAACTGACCTTAAAGTGAAGACGCGGGACCGTGAAATGCGTAGAAATCACCGTGAATCAACATGGAAAAGGCGGGAATGACTGTGATATGCATGGAAATGGGGGTGAAGTGAAGCGATTGGACCAGGAAATGAGCGGAACTGACCGTGAAGTGAAGGGTCATGATCGCGAAATGCGTCAAAATCACTGTGAATCAACACGGAAAAGGCAGGAATGACCGTGATATGCATGGAAATGGGGGTGAAGGGAAGTGATTGGACCGTGAAATGCGCAGAACCTACCGTGAAGTGAAGGGTCATGACCGCGAAATGCATTGAAATCACCATGAATCAACACGGAAAATGGGAGAATGACCGTGATATGCATGGAAATGGGGGTGAAGGGAAGCGATTGGACTGGGACATGCATGAAACTGACCGTGAAGTGAAGGATCATGACTGCAAAATGCGTCAAAATCACCGTGAATCAATACGGAAAAGGAGGGAATGACCGTGATATGCATGGAAATTGGGGTGAAGGGCAGCGATTGGACGGAAAATGCATGGAATAGACTGTGAAGTGAAGGGTCATGACCGCGAAATGCGTCGAAATCACCGTGAATCACCACAGAAAAGGCGGGAATGACCATGATATGTATGAAAATGGGGGTGAAGGGAAGTGATTGGAATGCGAAATGCACAGAACTGACCGTGAGGTGAAGACGCATGACTGCAAAATGCGTCGAAATTACCGTGAATCAACACGGAAAAGGCGGGAGTGACCGTGATATGCATGGATAAGGGGGTGAAGTGAAGTGATTGGACTGCAAAATGCACGAAAATGACCGTGAAGTGAAGGATCATGACTGCGAAATGCGTCAAAATCACCGTGAATCAATACGGAAAAGGCGGGAATGACCGTGATATGCATGGAAATTGGGGTGAAGGGCAGCGATTGGACGGAAAATGCACGGAATAGACTGTGAAGTGAAGGGTCATGACCGCGAAATGCGTCGAAATCACCGTGAATCACCACAGAAAAGGCGGGAATGACCGTGATATGCATGGAAATGGGGGTGAAGGGAAGTGATTGGAATACGAAATGCACGGAACTGACCGTGAGGTGAAGACGCATGACTGCAAAATGCGTCGAAATTACCGTGAATCAACACGGAAAAGGCGGGAGTGACCGTGATATGCATGGATAGGGGGTGAAGTGAAGTGATTGGACCGCAAAATGCACGAAACTGACCGTGAAGTGAAGACGCGGGACCGCGAAATGCGTAGAAATCACCATGAATCAACACAGAAAAGGCGGGAATGACTGTGATATGCATGGAAATGGGGGTGAAGTGAAGCGATTGGACCAGGAAATGAGCGGAACTGACCGTGAAGTGAAGGGTCATGATCGCAAAATGTGTTAAAATTATTGTGAATCAACACGAAAAAGGCAGGAATGACTGTGATATGCATGGAAATGGGGGTGAAGGGAAGTGATTGGATCGGAAAATGTGAAGAACTGACCGTGAAGTGAAGGGTCATGACCGCGAAATGCGTCTAAATCATCATGAATCAACACAGAAAAGGTGGGATGACCATGCTATGCATGAAAATGGGGGTGAAGGGAAGTGATTGGAATGCGAAATGCGCGGAACTGACCGTGAGGTGAAGACGCATGACTGCGAAATGCGTCGAAATTACCTTGAATCAACACGTAAAAGGCGGGAGTGACCATGATATGCATGGATAAGGGGGTGAAGTGAAGCGATTGGACCAGGAAATGAGCGGAACTGACCGTGAAGTGAAGGCTCATGATCGCAAAATGCGTCAAAATCACTGTGAATCAACACGGAAAAGGCGGGAATGACCGTGATATGCAGGAAATGGGGGTGAAGGGAAGTGATGGGACCGGGAAATGCGCAGAACTGACCGTGAAGTGAAGGGTCATGACCGCGAAATGCGTTGAAATCGCCATGAATCAACACAAAAAAGGTGGGAATGACCGTGATATGCATGGAAATGGGGGTGAAGGGAAGTGATTGAAATGCGAAATGTGCGGAAATGACCGTGAGGTGAAGACGCATGACTGCGAAATGCGTCGAAATTACCGTGAATCAACACGGAAAAGGCGGGAGTGACCATGATATGCATGGACAAGGGGGTGAAGTGAAGCGATTGGACTGCAAAATGCGCGAAACTGACCTTAAAGTGAAGACGCGGGACCGTGAAATGCATAGAAATCACCATGAATCAACACGGAAAAGGCGAGAATGACTGTGATATGCATGGAAATGTGGGTGAAGTGAAGCGATTGGACCAGGAAATGAGCGGAACTGACCGTGAAGTGAAGGGTCATGATCGCGAAATGCGTCAAAATCACTGTGAATCAACACGGAAAAGGCAGGAATGACGGTGATATGCATGGAAATGGGGGTGAAGGGAAGTGATTGGACCGTGAAATGCGCAGAATTGACCGTGAAGTTAACGGGAATGACCGCGAAATGCATTGAAATCAGCATGAATCAACACAGAAAAGGCGAGAATGACCGTGATATGCATGGAAATGGGGGTGAAGGGAAGCGATTTGACTGGGACATGCATGAAACTGACCGTGAAGTGAAGGATCATGACTGCGAAATGCGTCAAAATCACCGTGAATCAATACGGAAAAGGCGGGAATGACCGTGATATGCATGGAAATTGGGGTGAAGTGAAGCGATTGGACCAGGAAATGAGCGGAACTGACCGTGAAGTGAAGGCTCATGATCGCAAAATGCGTCAAAATCACGGTGAATCAACACGGAAAAGGCGGGAATGACCGTGATATGCAGGAAATGGGGGTGAAGGGAAGTGATGAGACCGGGAATTGCGCAGAACTGACTGTGAAGTGAAGGGTCATGACCGCGAAATGCGTTGAAATCGCCATGAATCAACACAAAAAAGGTGGGAATGACCGTGATATGCATGGAAATGGGGGTGAAGGGAAGTGATTGGAATGCGAAATGTGCGGAAATGACCGTGAGGTGAAGACGCATGACTGCGAAATGCGTCGAAATTACCTTGAATCAACACGGAAAAGGCAGGAGTGACCATGATATGCATGGATAAGGGGGTGAAGTGAAGCGATTAGACCGCGAAATGCGCGGAACTGACCGTGAAGTGAAGACGCGGGATTGTGAAATGCGTAGAAATCACCGTGAATCAACACAGAAAAGGCGGGAATGACCGTGAAATGCATTGAAATCAGCATGGAAATGGGGGTGAAGGGAAGGGATTGGAATGCGAAATGTGCGGAAATGACCGTGAGGTGAAGACGCATGACTGCGAAATGCGTCGAAATTACCTTGAATCAACACGGAAAAGGCGGGAGTGACCATGATATGCATGGATAAGGGGGTAAAGTGAAGCGATTGGACCGCGAAATGCGCGGAACTGACCGTGAAGTGAAGACGCGGGATTGTGAAATGCGTAGAAATCACCGTGAATCAACACAGAAAAGGCGGGAATGACCGTGATATTCTTGGAAATGGTGGTGAAGTGAAGCGATTGGACCAGGAAATGAGCGGAACTGACCATGAAGTGAAGGGTCATGATCGCAAAATGCGTCAAAATCACTGTGAATCAACACGGAAAAGGCGGGAATGACCGTGATATGCATGGAAATGGGGGTGAAGGGAAGTGATTGGACCGGGAAATGCATAGAACTGACCGTGAATTGAAGGGTCATGACCGCGAAATGCGTTGAAATCACCATGAATCAACACGGAAAAGGCGAGAATGACCGAGATATGCATGGAAATGGGGGCGAAGGGAAGTGATTGGACCGGGACATGTGCGAAACTGACCATGAAGTGAAGGGTCATGACCGTAAAATGCGTCGAAATCACCATGAATCAACATGAAAAAGGCGGGAATGACCGTGATATGCATGGAAATGGGGGTGAAGGGAAGCGATTGGACGGGAAATGCACGGAATAGACTGTGAAGTGAAGGGTCATGACCGCGAAATGCGTCGAAATCACCGTGAATTAACACAGAAAAGGCGGGAATGACCGTGATATGCATGGAAATAGGGGTGAAGGGAAGTGATTGGAATGAGAAATGCACGGAACTGACCGTGAGGTGAAGACGCATGACTGCGAAATGCGTCAAAATTATCGTGAATCAACATGAAAAAGGCGGGAGTGACCTTGATATGCATGGATAAGGGGGTGAAGTGAAGCGATTTGACCGCGAAATACGCAGAACTGATCGTGAAGTGAAGACGCGGGACCGTGAAATGCGCAGAAATCACCGTGAATCAACACGGAAAAGGCGGGAATGACCGTGATATGCATGGAAATGGTGGTGAAGTGAAGCGATTGGACCAGGAAATGAGCAGAACTGACCGTGAAGTGAAGGGTCATGATCGCAAAATGCGTCAAAATCACTGTGAATCAACATGAAAAAGGCGGGAATGACCGTGATATGCATGGAAATGGGGGTGAAGGGAAGTGATTGGACCGGCAAATGCGTAGAACTGACTGTAAAGTGAAGGGTCACGACCGTGAAATGAGTCTAAATCACCATGAATCAACACAGAAAAGGTGGGAATGAACGTGATATGCATGGAAATGGGGGTGAAGGGAAGTGATTGGAATGCGAAATGCGCGGAACTGACCGTGAGGTGAAGACGCATGACTGCGAAATGAATCGAAATTACCGTGAATCAACACAGAAAAGGCGGGTGTGACCGTGATATGCATGGATAAGGGGGTGAAGTGAAGCGATTGGACTGCGAAATGCGCGGAACTGACCGTGAAGTGAAGACGCGGGACCGTGAAATGCGTAGAAATCACCGTGAATCAACACGGAAAAGGCGGGATGACCGTGATATGCATGAAAATGGTGGTGAAGTGAAGCGATTGGACCAGGAAATGAGCGGAACTGACCGTGAAGTGAAGGCTCATGATCGCAAAATGCGTCAAAATCACTGTGAATCAACACGGAAAAGGCGGGAATGACCGTGATATGCAGGAAATGGGGGTGAAGGGAAGTGATGGGACCGGAAATGTGCGAATCGACGCGTGAAGTGAAGGGTCATGACCGCGAAATGCATTGAAATCGCCATGAATCAACACAAAAAAGGTGGGAATGACCGTGATATGCATGGAAATGGGGGTGAAGGGAAGTGATTGGAATGCGAAATGTGCGGAAATGACCGTGAGGTGAAGACGCATGACTGCGAAATGGGTCAAAATTACCGTGAATCAACACGGAAAAGGCGGGAGTGACCATGATATGCATGGACAAGGGGTGAAGTGTTTATTGGATCGCAAAATGCGCGAAATCGACCTAAAGTGAAGACGCGGGACCGTGAAATGCATAGAAATCACCATGAATCAACACGGAAAAGGCGAGAATGACTGTGATATGCATGGAAATGTGGGTGAAGTGAAGCGATTGGACCAGGAAATGAGCGGAACTGACCGTGAAGTGAAGGGTCATGATAGCGAAATGCGTCAAAATCACTGTGAATCAACACGGAAAAGGCAGGAATGACCGTGATATGCATGGAAATGGGGGTGAAGGGAAGTGATTGGACCGTGAAATGCGCAGAACTGACCGTGAAGTGAAGGGTCATGACCGCGAAATGCATTGAAATCAGCATGAATCAACACGGAAAAGGCGAGAATGACCGTGATATGCATGGAAATGGGGGTGAAGGGAAGCGATTTGACTGGGACATGCATGAAACTGACCGTGAAGTGAAGGATCATGACTGCGAAATGCGTCAAAATCACCGTGAATCAATACGGAAAAGGCGGGAATGACCGTGATATGCATGGAAATTGGGGTGAAGGGCAGCGATTGGACGGAAAATGCACGGAATAGACTGTGAAGTGAAGGGTCATGACCGCGAAATGCGTCGAAATCACCGTGAATCACCACAGAAAAGGCGGGAATGACCGTGATATGCATGGAAATGGGGGTGAAGGGAAGTGATTGGAATACGAAATGCACGGAACTGACCATGAGGTGAAGACGCATGACTGCAAAATGCGTCGAAATTACCGTGAATCAACACGGAAAAGGCGGGAGTGACCGTGATATGCATGGATAGGGGGTGAAGTGAAGTGATTGGACCGCAAAATGCACGAAACTGACCCTGAAGTGAAGACACGGGATCGTGAAATGCGTAGAAATCACCATGAATCAACACGGAAAAGGTGGGAATGACTGTGATATGCATGGAAATGGGGGTGAAGTGAAGCGATTGGACCAGGAAATGAGCGGAACTGACCGTGAAGTGAAGGGTCATGATCGCAAAATGTGTTAAAATCACTGTGAATCAACACGGAAAAGGCAGGAATGACGGTGATATGCATGGAAATGGGGGTGAAGGGAAGTGATTGGACCGGAAAATGTGAAGAACTGACCGTGAAGTGAAGGGTCATGACCGCGAAATGCGTCTAAATCACCATGAATCAACACAGAAAAGGTGGGATGACCATGCTATGCATGAAAATGGGGGTGAAAGGAAGTGATTGGAATGCGAAATGCGCGGAACTGACCGTGAGGTGAAGACGCATGACTGCGAAATGCGTCGAAATTACCTTGAATCAACACGGAAAAGGCGAGAGTGACCGTGATATGCATGGATAAGGGGGTGAAGTGAAGCGATTGGACCGCAAAATGCGCGGAACTGACCGTGAAGTGAAGACGTGGGACCGTGAAATGGGTAGAAATCACCGTGAATCAACACAGAAAAGGCGGGAATGACCGTGATATTCTTAGAAATGGTGGTGAAGTGAAGCGATTGGACCAGGAAATGAGCAGAACTGACCATGAAGTGAAGGGTCATGATCGCAAAATGCGTCAAAATCACTGTGAATCAACATGGAAAAGGCGGGAATGACCGTGATATGCATGGAAATGGGGGTGAAGGGAAGTGATTGGACCGGGAAATGCATAGAACTGACCGTGAATTGAAGGGTCATGACCGCGAAATGCGTTGAAATCACCATGAATCAACACGGAAAAGGCGAGAATGACCGTGATATGCATGGAAATGGGGGTGAAGGGAAGCGATTAGTCTGGGACATGCATGAAACTGACCGTGAAGTGAAAGATCATGACTGTGAAATGCGTCAAAATCACCGTGAATCAATACGGAAAAGGCGGGAATGACCGTGATATGCATGGAAATGGGGGTGAAGGGAAGCGATTGGACGGGAAATGCACGGAATAGACTGTGAAGTGAAGGGTCATGACCGCGAAATGCGTCGAAATCACCGTGAATTAACACAGAAAAGGCTGGAATGACCGTGATATGCATGGAAATAGGGGTGAAGGGAAGTGATTGGAATGAGAAATGCATGGAACTGACCGTGAGGTGAAGACGCATGACTGCGAAATGCGTCGAAATTATCGTGAATCAACATGAAAAAGGCGGGAGTGACCTTGATATGTATGGATAAGGGGGTGAAGTGAAGCGATTTGACTGCGAAATGCGCGGAACTGATCGTGAAGTGAAGACGCGGGACCGTGAAATGCGCAGAAATCACCGTGAATCAACACGGAAAAGGCGGGAATGACCGTGATATGCATGGAAATGGTGGTGAAGTGAAGCGATTAGACCAGGAAATGAGCAGAACTGACCGTGAAATGAAGGGTCATGACCGCAAAATGCGTCAAAATCACTGTGAATCAACATGAAAAAGGCGGGAATGACCGTGATATGCATGGAAATGGGGGTGAAGGGAAGTGATTGGACCGGGAAATGCGCAGAACTGACTGTAAAGTGAAGGGTCACGACCGTGAAATGAGTCTAAATCACCATGAATCAACACAGAAAAGGTGGGAATGACCGTGATATGCATGGAAATGGGGGTGAAGGGAAGTGATTGGAATGCGAAATGCGCGGAACTAACCGTGAGGTGAAGACGCATGACTGCGAAATGCGTCGAAATTACCGTGAATCAACACAGAAAAGGCGGGTGTGACCGTGATATGCATGGATAAGGGGGTGAAGTGAAGCGATTGGACCGCGAAATGCGCGGAACTGACCGTGAAGTGAAGACGCGGGACCGTGAAATGCGTAGAAATCACCGTGAATCAACACGGAAAAGGCGGGATGACCGTGATATGCATGAAAATGGTGGTGAAGTGAAGCGATTGGACCAGGAAATGAGCGGAACTGACCGTGAAGTGAAGGCTCATGATCACAAAATGCGTCAAAATCACTTGTGAATCAACACTTTAAAAGGCGGGAATGATTGTGATATGCGTGAAATGGGGGTGAAGGGAAGCGATTAGACCGCAAAATGCGCAGAACTGACCGTGAAGTGAAGGGTCATGACCGCGAAATGCGTTGAAATCGCCATGAATCAACACAAAAAAGGTGGGAATGACCGTGATATGCATGGAAATGGGGGTGAAGGGAAGTGATTGGAATGCGAAATGTGCGGAACTGACAGTGAGGTGAAGACGCATGACTGCGAAATGGGTCGAAATTACCGTGAATCAACACGGAAAAGGCGGGAGTGACCATGATATGCATGGATAAGGGGGTGAAGAGAAGCGATTGGACCGCGAAATGCGTCGAACTGACCTTAAAGTGAAGACGCGGGACCGTGAAATGCATAGAAATCACCATGAATCAACACAGAAAAGGCGGGAATGACTGTGATATGCATGGAAATGGGGGTGAAGTGAAGCGATTGGACCAGGAAATGAGCGGAACTGACCGTGAAGTGAAGGGTCATGATCGCGAAATGCGTCAAAATCACTGTGAATCAACACGGAAAAGGCAGGAATGACCGTGATATGCATGAAAATGGGGGTGAAGGGAAGTGATTGGACCGTGAAATGCGCAGAACTGACCGTGAAGTGAAGGGTCATGACCGCGAAATGCATTGAAATCACCATGAATCAACACGGAAAAGGCGAGAATGACCGTGATATGCATGGAAATGGGGGTGAAGGGAAGCGATTAGTCTGGGACATGCATGAAACTGACCGTGAAGTGAAAGATCATGACTGTGAAATGCGTCAAAATCACCGTGAATCAATACGGAAAAGGCGGGAATGACCGTGATATGCATGGAAATTGGGGTGAAGGGCAGCGATTGGACAGAAAATGCACGGAATAGACTGTGAAGTGAAGGGTCATGACCGCGAAATGCGTCGAAATCACCGTGAATCACCACAGAAAAGGCGGGAATGACCGTGATATGCATGGAAATGGGGGTGAAGGGAAGTGATTGGAATGCGAAATGCACGGAACTGACCGTGAGGTGAAGACGCATGACTGCAAAATGTGTCGAAATTACCGTGAATCAACACGGAAAAGGCGGGAGTGACCGTGATATGCATGGATAAGGGGGTGAAGTGAAGTGATTGGACCGCAAAATGCACGAAACTGACCGTGAAGTGAAGACGCGGGACCGTGAAATGTGTAGAAATCACCATGAATCAACACGGAAAAGGCGGGAATGACTGTGATATGCATGGAAATGGGGGTGAAGTGAAGCGATTGGACCAGGAAATGAGCGGAACTGACCGTGAAGTGAAGGGTCATGATCGCAAAATGTGTTAAAATCACTGTGAATCAACACGGAAAAGGCAGGAATGACGGTGATATGCATGAAAATGGGGGTGAAGGGAAGTGATTGGACCGGAAAATGTGCAGAACTGACCGTGAAGTGAAGGGTCATGACTGCGAAATGCGTCTAAATCACCATGAATCAACACAGAAAAGGTGGGATGACCATGCTATGCATGAAAATGGGGGTGAAGGGAAGTGATTGGAATGCGAAATGCGCGGAACTGACCGTGAGGTGAAGACGCATGACTGCGAAATGCGTCGAAATTACCTTGAATCAACACGGAAAAGGCGGGAGTGACCGTGATATGCATGGATAAGGGGGTGAAGTGAAGCGATTGGACCGCGAAATGCGCGGAACTGACCGTGAAGTGAAGACGCGGGATCGTGAAATGCGTAGAAATCACCGTGAATCAACATAGAAAAGGCGAGAATGACCGTGATATTCTTGGAAATGGTGGTGAAGTGAAGCGATTGGACCAAGAAATGAGCGGAACTAACCATGAAGTGAAGGGTCATGACCACAAAATGCGTCGAAATCACCGTGAATTAACACAGAAAAGGCGGGAATGACCGTGATATGCATGGAAATAGGGGTGAAGGGAAGTGATTGGAATGAGAAATGCGCAGAACTGACCGTGAGGTGAAGACGCATGACTGCGAAATGCGTCGAAATTATCGTGAATCAACATGAAAAAGGCGGGAGTGACCTTGATATGCATGGATAAGGGGGTGAAGTGAAGCGATTTGACCGCGAAATGCGTGGTACTGATCGTGAAGTGAAGACGCGGGACCGTGAAATGTGCAGAAATCACCGTGAATCAACACGGAAAAGGCGGGAATGACCGTGATATGCATGGAAATGGTGGTGAAGTGAAGTGATTGGACCAGGAAATGAGCAGAACTGACCGTGAAGTGAAGGGTCATGACCGCAAAATGCGTCAAAATCACTGTGAATTAACATGAAAAAGGCGGGAATGACCGTGATATGCATGGAAATGGGGGTGAAGGGAAGTGATTGGACCGGGAAATGCACAGAACTGACTGTAAAGTGAAGGGTCATGACCGTGAAATGAGTCTAAATCACCATGAATCAACACAGAAAAGGTGGGAATGACCGTGATATGCATGAAAATGGGGGTGAAGGGAAGTGATTGGAATGCGAAATGCGCGGAACTGACTGTGAGGTGAAGACGCATGAGTGCGAAATGCGTCGAAATTACCGTGAATCAACACAGAAAAGGCGGGTGTGACCGTGATATGCATGGATAAGGGGGTGAAGTGAAGCGATTGGACCGCGAAATGCGCGGAACTGACCGTGAAGTGAAGACGTGGGACCGTGAAATGCGTAGAAATCACCGTGAATCAACACGGAAAAGGCGGGATGATCGTGATATGCCTGAAAATGGTGGTGAAGTGAAGCGATTGGACCAGGAAATGAGCGGAACTGACCATGAAGTGAAGGGTCATGATCGCAAAATGCGTCAAAATCACTGTGAATCAACACGGAAAAGGCGGGAATGACCGTGATATGCAGGAAATGGGGGTGAAGGGAAGTGATGGGACCTGGAAATGTGCAGAACTGACCGTGAAGTGAAGGGTCATGACCGCGAAATGCGTTGAAATCGCCATGAATCAACACAGAAAAGGTGGAAATGACCGTGATATGCATAGAAAAGGGGGTTAAGGGAAGCGATTGGACTGGGAAATGCGCAGAACTGACCGTGAAGTGAAGGGTCATGGCCGCAAAATGTGTCGAAATCACCGTGAATCAACACGAAAAAGGCGGGACTGATCGTGATATGCATGGAAATGGGGGTGAAGGGTAGTGATTGGACCGAGAAATGCGTGGAATTGACCGTGAAGTGAAGGGTCATGACCGCGAAATGCATCGAAATCACCGTGAATCAACACGAAAAAGGCGGGAATGACTGTGATATGCATGAAAATGGGGGTGAAGGGAAGTAATTACAATGCGAAATGCGTGAAACTGACCATGAGGTGAAGACGTGTGACCGTAAAATGCGTCAAAAGCACCGTGCATCGACATTAAAAAGGTGGGAATGACCGTGATATGCATGGATAAGGGGGTGAAGTGAAGCGATTGGACCGCGAAATGCTCGGAACTGACCGTGAAGTGAAGATGCGGGATTGTGAAATAAGTAGAAATCACCATGAATCAACACGAAAAAGGCGGGAATGACCGTGATATGCATGGAAATGGTGGTGAAGTGAAGCGATTGGACCAGGAAATGTACAGAACTGACCGTGAAGTGAAGGGTCATGACCATGAAATGCGTCGAAATCATCGTGAATCAACACGAAAAATGCACGAAACTGACCGTTAAGTGAAGGGTCATGACCGCGAAATGCATCGAAATTACCGTGAATCAACACGAAAAAGGCGGTAATGACCGTGATTTGCATAAAAAAATGGGGTGAAGTGAAGCGATTGGACTGTGAATTAGTTGGAACTGACCTTGAGGTGAAGACGCGTGACCGCGAAATGCTATAAGTGGAGGGCTTATTGAGCAACAAGAGCCTCAAAAACCAGTTAGTGTTGTCATGGAGAGAATCCTAAGATGGAAGAGTTTGCAGTTGTGTGATCAGCAACAGATTTGGCAGGTTCTTTCTTGCACCTATTATATAGTGATAACTATACATCCGAGTTTACAGGTAAAATATGACATTAGAATTTATCCCAAAATAAGGAGCTAAAATGATTCAAGGTTTAAAAAGCTGTTGACTTTAATTTAAGTCATAATAAGTTTGGTAGAATGCATTCTTTCAATGGCTACCCTTCAATCCCTTTTTGGGGTCACCAAAGTTTTGGATCATTATGAAATCATGCTTTTCACATTCATACAGGTCTTTGTGATCTTATGAATAGATTGGATGAAAATAAAATGCATTTTAATTGCCCTCTAAGGGCCACTTTGGTGGGGTTAAAGTGTGTGGAATTCATGATAATTTTCATGAAACCTGAAAATCTCACTAGGTGTCACAGATATGCAAGAGTATGTAACTCATTCTTCCACGAGTGACTAATAGCATGCATGCAACATGTGCATATCACAACATCAAGGCAACAATTTTTTTATGGAATCTAGACCAGGCTCATGTGTAAACCATATGAACATCCAATATGAACACGATAGATGTGTGGCTCGAAATTAAGTATGCCAACTTGAATGAATTTTTCTTATTTGATCTTATCATGCTTTGTAAGTGACCTTTGAAAAAAATAAAAAAATCATGCACATGTAAGTGCTATCTGACTCTCATTGCATTTCTGCTTTACAACATACTGAATTGTAGCTAGTTGTCCTCACAAATGCAGTTCCTACATGTAACAGGTTGTTGATGAACGACTTACTAGCCACCACACCACATGCATCAACTTTCTGGTTACTCTATTAAGTTCATGCACAAAGAATCTATGGAGTTTCGTTTTTGCTAGCATGTGGTTAGTGTCGATTTCCTTGTAAGTATTATTGCTCATGCCCATTCAATCATCTTACATTATTCAACGTGGGCAGATTGGTCGAGCTGAAGTACAAATATGACAAGGTTTCTATGTATCATTATGTTAAACCCACACTTTGATCTCATCACTATGGCTAATGTTGGAATGACAGTTTAGCGGCTTACACATCTAGCATTAAAATTTGATCGCATGTGCTTTTGATAGCTGTGCAGTGGACAAAATATTTTTTATCCAGTTTCTGGGCACTGATTCAGCCACCATTTGAAGAAACGGGGACACATATGTTGGGGAATATTTTGTGGACAGGATGTATGGATTTGGTGTCTATTGTTTTGCAAATGGACATCGGTATGAGGGAGCCTGGCATGAGGGAAGAAGGCAGGGACTTGGGATGTATAGATTCAGAAATGGAGAGACACAGTCAGGCCACTGGCAAAATGGTGTCCTTGATACGTTGAGCATGAGAATTCTCATCTTTGGATTTCCGTCGCCGTCAACCATTCGAAAGTACTCAATGCAGTCCAGGTAATAGAACTTTCTATTCCCCATTTTTAAAAATATGCAAGTGAATTGCAAAAGCAGTAGCAAAAGACAGAATGGCAAGAAGGTAAAATGAGAATTAGTAAGAAATCACTACATCATCTGCAGTGACTGCCATTTAATCTTAAGACAACTGATCACCTGACCTTGTCCTAGGCAAACTTTACATACCATCAATTGTTACAAGAAATTTGCCCTCAAAATTGCTATTTTCAAGGGAAGAAGTGGAAGCAAACATTATGAAGGCATAAGAAATAGGTCTTGGTGTAAAAATGGTTGTAGGTGATCTGTTCTTTTTTTCCTAAATGCTAGTCAATTACTCATCCATTGTATGCATGGGCTAAATTCTGCGATCCACCCAATCCAGATTATGAGTTCTGTTGTGGATGTAGCACAATTCCTAAATTACACTATTTGATGATACTAACTACCTTTACATCCTGAATTTGTCTGGTCACGAGTTCATTTTTAGCTATCTGTTTGATGGTAACCAAGGCATGATGCAGTGGCCATCAAAGCAGCCAATGCAGCAAGAGTAGCAGCAGTGAAAGTTGTGCAAAAGCAGATGAATAACAACAATGAACATGGCACACCGATCCAATTGTGTGAGTCTTTTCCGCATGTTTCCATAAATCATGGAGGCATATCACTGGCATAATTAGGAGCAAGGGATTGATCTGAGATGTAAGAGGACCCAAATCAAAATTTTTAGCACTGCTATCACTTAATGCACTGCTGATATGCGCCAAAATGACCGTGAAGAAAAGATATCATTTAATGCAAAATGTTGTCTTCACTATTCATAATGAAATCAATATTACAAATACATCATTTCCTTCAGAAATTTGACAAAATATATAACACATCATTTACATCCTTTCACCATGAATGTTTTACAGTACATCATTTACAACAATTTACAACATTTCACAAAATTTCCTGATTCCTCTCATGCCTAAGACAAATATATCATATTTTGAGGTCACTCAGGCAATCATAAGCTATCGAGTCCCTAATACTGGAAGTGAGTTGCTGCAAGTCTCTCCCTCTTAAAATTTGATCACTGCACAAAATGTCAATATATTTCATGACAAAAATGCCACAGTCATATCCGTTCGTTTTCTTTGGTATAGAGGTATCTTCTCTGACCGTCCAAGCTTTTCCTTCCAGCACAGCCCTATCTCCAGTGGTGTAAAATAATATAGGCAAGGCCTCCTTCATCAGATCTATATGCTGCCTGTATCGACTGACTGTCTTCGAGTATAAACTGTCAAGTATAATGATTTCTCGGTCTCAAGGGTGGATGACCATTAGGTACCAGTGACTGTTGTAGTGATTGACTGGTACATATGCCTGTCCATGTTTGGCAACATAAGATATCAATATCCAGAAATTATAGATTTTGATATACCCAGCGTTGATAACTTGTAACGACACCATTACCTCTTCATGTTGCCACATGACCTTCTGCCCATCATGAGGCTTGACAATGCTAATTGGAGAGAGTTTTCCTAGCCCTTCAAATAATAACGTGATTCGTCACTGCCAACATCCCGATATATTCGCAATGTCAACATTTACATGCTGATACGTGGCTATTACAAACAACAAAGTAAATTAGAACATATATCATATAATGAAAAAGCATAATAACCATGATCCAAATCATACAGTTACCAGGAAAATGTGAGACAGAACTTGCAGTCCTTTGTATATAGTAGAGGAAATGATCGGTGTCTTCTCTCCAAGAAATCGACGTACTTGTCGATACCCTAATTAATAAAGAAGGAAAATTTACCTATACTATATTATATTATATACAAATTCTGAATAAAACCATGTATGTATGTGTGTGATTTACTTACCACGCTGTCAACCCAAGCATTCTTCTCCAAAATGGTCTTGAACCAAGGAAATTCGGGTGACTCTTTGTTTGCATTGGCCCAACTTTCCAATTCATGGAGTTTGTCCTGCGATATTACCCTAAGTGGATCGATCTTGGCCTGAAGGGGTATCGGAGAAGTCGAAAATTCTCTCTGTTTCTCATCGTCGGCGGCGTTGCTTAGAGTGGTTTGCACGGCAGATATGGAAGTGAATGGAGAACACATGTAGACAGACTGTTTCAGCACCCTCTTAGGTCTCCTCGTATGTAGTGGAATGAAATGCAGTGATTTCTCGCACATATCAACGCCCAACCCATCCTTGTCCTCCTTCTCAAACTCTTCCTTCTGATTCTCTAAGTCCTCCTTCCAAAACCGAATCTTCTCTGAATGAAATGCCTCCATCTCCTTCTTCAACTCCGCTTTACCCTCCTCTAACTCTTCCTCTCCTTCTTCAATTCTTCCTTCTCCCTCAAAGACATTTTCCTCTCCTTCTTCAAAACCTCCCTCTCATTCAACTCCTCCTCCTCTAACCTCAAAGCTTCTTTCGGTTCAAAGATTAGTTCAACCTCCTTGAGTACTACTTCTCTATCCCTCTCAATTGATTCTTCTCTCTCTTTTAGTGTCCGTTCGAGAAGCTTCAACTCTTCCCTCTCCCTCTCCAACTAAAGCCTGCGGGCCTCCACCTCCTCCCTAACCTCCCTCGACTCTCCGGTGAGTTGCAATCCCTGCTCCCTCTCCCTCCCCCTCACCGTATTGTCTTCCTCTCCCCCTTCTTCTCCCTCTCCCTGTCCTAATTTCTCCTTCATATCTTCATCATCTTCATCTTTAGTACCCTATAGAATGAAGCAATGTATGTATCAGTTTTATAACATTTCAAATTAAATATAAAATATCAACATAAAAGAAGACGTTTCTGACATCTTACATCAAATATATCACGGGCCAAACGAATGACCTCCGTCTTTAACTCCTTTGTGGTAGGCTCTAAGTTAATAATGATCTCAGCCTGCAAGAGAACATCTTCATTTTCATGCTACAGAAACACACACACAGACACACGCACACAAATATATATAGTTAAATGAGTGACCACTTAGCTTCATAAAAATTGACTTACATCATTACTCTCTATAATTTCCTGAATCTTCTTATACCTAAAAACCTTCCATCCCCGATTTTGTATGAATCGTGGATATAGGTCGGGAACATATGAAATTATACATTATTGGAGAGCTGGTACTCTCTCAACGGCCCATTTCTGTTACAATGAAATAACAAGGTGATGTTAAATAAATATAGTTTGCTATAAAGTAAGAATTAAAATAGACAAGGAAAGAATCCTTACCTGTAGGAGAAATATGCAACCGGTGACGTTGTAATTAGGCCCCTGGGATGTCATGAAGGCACTCTCGATCCCTTCCTTTATCGTTTGGAAGGCCAAACTACCCTAGGGGTAGATATTAAAGTCTTCAAACGAGTCGATAAGGTCAATAAACTCTTTACAACATTTAATATTCGTGTCGGTACTCCTAACAAACCACTCTACACAAAATATTAGGGCTAACTTCACGACATCTTCATGCTTATTGCTATCAACTATCATATTGAACACCTCCTGTACATGTTTCTTTAGGATCGGATATTCATGGAAGTATTTTTCTCTTAATGACTTCTTCGAATGATGGATATTAGGTATATAGAGGTCACCAGTATTCAGCCCTGTTATTAAGGTGAACTCTATCTTGGTAAATTTTATATGGTTCCCTTGTATCTTGAATACAAGGTTGCCTATATATATCCATTAATAAGTGCATGAAAAATGGCTTTTATAAATCTAAATGGTGGAATGCTGCCTAAATATAACTAATCTAGTATTATTCTTCTCCAACCCACTCTTCATACTATCAAACCACCATGTCAAAGAACATTTGCATGAGATGGTGGGTACCGACTGGCCGAATCCCTTATGCGAGAGTTTGTCATCTGCAAGGATGAATTGAAAATTAAATCAACGATAACATTCAGTTTTTAACGACACATAATATGAAACTTGACTTATTGTGGTGAAAATTCATAGAGTATGGTGTGAGTCTGCCGAGTTAGCAGTCAATTTTTGCAGAATTCCAAATGAAATCATAAGACTTATGCATGAATTTTCACAAGTTTTGGGCTGCTTTCACTCATTTATCAGTATATTTCATATAGTTCTTCGTAAATTTATACCAAGGTTGTCAGTAAAAAAAATGTCAATATCAAGCAGTCATCGGCCATTTTGAAGAATTCCATGTCAAATGGTACTCATAGGTCACATTCAACAACTTCACGAACAATTTCACTAAGATATGGGTCCATTTTCTTAGTTCTATGTTACATTTTGGCCAAGAACGTCATGAATTTGACCATGCATGGATTTGTCTAAGGATTGTAATTGACCATTAGGTGAAGGGGATTGACCGTGAAATGCATGGCATTTTCCATGAGGTGAAGGAAATTGTCTGTGAAATGATGGAATTGAACATAGCGTGAAGGGTATTGTCCATGAAAAGCATGCAATTGACCATGAGGTGAGGTGAATTGATAGTGAAATGAATGAAAATGACCGTGAAGTGAAGCAAATTAATGGTGAACTGCATGGAATTGACCGTGAAGTGAAGGGAATTGACCATAGATGAACATGCAATGATTGGAAACGACCATGAGATTAAGGAAATTAACCGTGAAATGACGGGGAATGGCTGGAATTAAGTCGATTCATGGTCAATTTAACTCAGTTCACAGTCATTTTACCCCAGTTCACAATCATTTTAGCTCAGTTCATGGTCATTTTTGCGCACTTCATGATCATTTTAGCTCAGTTCACGATCATTTTACCTTGGTTCACAGTTATTTTACCTCATGAATTAATAACTCAGTGGGTCCTCGGTCTGTTAACTCAGTCGGTGCTCAGTCACTTTCATGGTCATCGATTAGTTTCACATCTATTTTCATTCTTTCTTTAAACAACTCTCAGTGTGGGCCATTTGAGTCCTGATTTCGCTCATTTATCAGGACATACCATACCATTAAGCATTTTTAATAAATGAAAATGGATTAGGGAGCGTGCACATATATAGTATAATATACAGTAGGATATACCCAAAGAAAGCTTAATATTTTTAAAAAATGAATATGGATTGTGGACCGGGCGCATATATAGTTTAATATATAGTGGGGTCGACAAAACGAAAGCAGGGATTTCAATATTACCTGCCATTTGAGGCTTCTTAGCTGGGGGGACCATTTTTCGTCCTATCTTCGGCTAAAAAAAAAGTCGAAAAGGACGTCTGTGAGGTGTGTATTCTCAACCAGATAAAGGGGAAAGAAGAGAGTGGTAAAAGAAGGGTTTTACAGCTATAGCGGACAGTTACAGGGGGGGAAGTGATCAAAAATTGATAATCTATGGATAGGATGAAGGATCTGCGAGAGGAAAGAAGGAAAAAATAGGGCTTTTTCGGTGGAGACGCAGCTGGCAGCGTCAGTAGGGTGCGTCGAGTAAAGGAGGGGCATTTTCGACCTTTGGAAGGGCGTCCGTACAGTTGGGGCGTATTCTCACAAGAGAAAATGAGGTGGGCTTAGTCTTCTAAATGGGCCATAAATGGGTCGTACAGTCGTAAATTTCTCTTTTAATTATGTTCTCTGCCATTTTATTAGCTCATTTTAAAGCATGAAACAAAAAAAAAATGAAGTAGATTTAAACCTAGGTGGGCCACACGTCTCAATTGTCCATCATGTGGGGGCCCACTGTGGTCCCCACTATGATGTATGTGATTATATCCACTCTGTGGGGACTCATCACTGTGGTCCCTACCATGATGTATGTGATTATATCCACGCTGTCCATGAGTGGACCCTACTTGACGTATGAAATATGTATCCGCACTACCCATCTTGCGGCCTACTTGAATCTTGTGTTGCACATCAAGGTCATCTCTTATATATGAACATATGTATTGTATATTGCACCATCACCCATCATTTGAGACCCACTTGAAGCATGATAGGGGCCTTGAAAGCCCAACAAAGGTGTGATAAAAATGGCAATAGGCTACTCGAAGTACTGAATATATATATATATATATATATATATATATATATATATATATATATATATATATATATATAGGGAAAAGGTACAATGCGCTCGAGCTGACGATAAGCTTATCGTGAGGTCGAGCTGTGTGGGCCCCACCGTGATGCATGTCGACCATCAACATCATGCATTTGATGGGTACCTTTAAATTATGGGATATCCCAAAAATTAGCCATATACGGAACTCAGGTGGGCCATACCATCTAAAATTATGTGAAGACACCGTTAAAACATATAAAAACTCTTGGTGGGGCCCACCTGAGTTTTGCATGCGCCTGAAACTTGGTCTGAACCCTCATTCAAGTGGGACACACATAATCGATGGGCTAGATTTGCAAACCACATCTCGGTGGGCCCTCAAAAATGGTTTTGAATGTTTTAATGGTGTACAATCCCCTCTCCACTTTTGTATGTGGTGTGGCCCACACAAGTCACGGATTGACTTGATTTTTGGGACTTGGACCCACGATGGAATGGTGCATCTGACTGATGGGGTAGATGTTCGAAACGCATCACGATGGGGCCCACACAGCTCGACCTCATGGGATGGAGCCGTGAGCTCAAGCGCATTGTACCTTTTCATATATATATATAGAGAGTAATGGTCTCCTGCAAACCATCCTACATGCTACTTCGTGCGGTCCAATTTCCACTGCAAAGAGAAAATCGGATTGTGTACTAAGTAAACTCTGTTCGGCCCACTGTGAATGTATGTGGTGTATCCACGTCGTCCATTCGTTTTTTAAGCGCATTTTAATGGTTGAGACCAAAATTGAATCATTTCCAATGCTCAAGTGGACCATAGAATTGGAAACATTGGAAATAATAATTTCCACCGTTGAAACCTTTCTAGGGTCTACGGTGATGTTTATTTGTCATCCAACCTGCTCATAAGATCACACAGATATGGATGAAAGGAAACACAACTATCAGATTGATCCAAAATGTAAGACCCGTATCCTAGTCTGTACCATTCCGTAAGCTTCCGCGATCATCCCGATCGAATTCTGACAACCTTAGACCTGTATTTGACATTTGCGCGTGATCCTAAGTTGAGTCCTGCATACCGAAGTCGGCTCGACCAGAAACTTGTACCCTAGCGACCGTGCCGCCGCCGCGGTTCCAATGCCGCGACTCACGAACCAATCTGGTATCCGGGCCAGGAGATGTGGGCCCACGTTCATCTCGAAGAAAACGCCATGCGTTGTGAATTTTAAGAGAATCTCTACGATTCGTCACATCAAATCAAGTCAAGTACACCACCCATACCCCATGCCACCTCACCCTATCCTAAGTACAAACACCCACTCCCTCTTTTCCACAAGTCAACTCTAACTCTCTCTCTCTCTCTCTCTCTCTCTCTCTCTCTCTCTCTCTCTCTCTCTCTCTCTCTCTCTCCACCTACCCATCCCTCTTTTACCAAAATTTCAAGCAAACCCACACCTCTCCATCTCCTTCCTTACAACACCCATTCCACCCATCCCATATCAATCCATCACCTCTCTTTATCTCTCATTCTCTAACCAATCTCCCAACTCCCCATAAGAGCTTCCAATGTCCAAGCTATCTCTCCCAAAAATAAGTGTGGCCCATTTTCCCACTCTCTCACCTCACATCTCAACCATCAAAACTTCATCATCTTCTGTTGAGATCGAAGCTAAGGTGGACTACCTTTCCAAGGAGGCAAGAAGAAGTGGATAATGGGTGATCTTGGACACACATTTTCATTTTATTTTGTGATTCGAGGGCCTACATATGATGGGACCCACCTTGATGTATGCTTGTATCCAAGAGGGGCCCATAGTGGCGGGGCCCCTTCGTCATCGCCGATCTCTCTCCTTCTCTCTCTCTCTCTGATCAATGGCCCACTTATGATGTGTGTATTTTATCCATGTTGTCCAACAAGTGGGCCACCTTGATCCCAATTTAGGGCCGGCATGATCGGACGGTCACCCAGGCTCGGATGAAAGGGAAAAATAAACATCAACTTGATCCAAATCTAATGGCCCACAACATGGGACCACCATGATGTATGTACATCATCCAGCACTGTCCAGCTTGTTGGACGGTGGCTAGACGCTGGAGCCCTCACTCTCTCTCTCACACACACACGTATATATTTAGTTGATATATAATATTATATAAAATACATTATGGTGGGCCATTCCCATGTGGGACCCATGTAAATCGGCACTGTCCAAATGGATCTGGACGGGCCCAGTTGAAAAGAAAACTCAAATATCAGCCCAAAGAAAATGTGAGGCCCACATGATGTTTATGTCATCTAGACCGTCCAGACATTGGTCTGGACGGAGGGAAAACACGAATAGCATCTTGATTCAAATCATGGTGGCCCACACACGTAGCACCACCATGATGCATGTGATTTTCTCTCACCGTCCATATGATAAGGACGGTGGGCCCCTGATGCCCAGGTCCTTCATCCAGCTGTCTGTCCAGGACGCTGGATGGCTAGCGTACAAAAAAAATAAAAATATATAATAATAAAATAAAAATAAAAATATATAAAATATAATAATTAATATAATATATTATAATATAATACATATAGAGAGAGAGGGATGTGGGGCGGCCCACCTATGTGGAACCCACCGCTGACGTATGTGTCATATCCACACTGTCCACTTCTGGACGGTGCGGGATGGGCCACTCGTGATGTATGGTTCTTATCCACACCGTCCAAAATTCTGGACGGGTGGGACCCACCCCGTATGTGTTATGTCTACACCGTCCACTGCCCAGGGACGTGTTCCCCACCATTGAGGTATGTGTTACATCTAAACCGTCCATCTAACTGGCAAGCTTGTCTCAAGGCTTGAGACTGAAAATAAGACAGATCTAGTATCGAGTGGACCACACTACAGAAAATAGTGGAGTTGAACATCTACCATTAAAACCCCTTTGGGTTACAGAAGTTTTGAATTAATATAAATTTTTTTCCTCCCTGTTAAGGTCTTTGTGACCTTATGAACAGATTGGATAGAAAATAAATACTATGGTGGGGCCCATTGGAATTCAACAGTGGAAATCATTATCACTACTGCCATTTGTGGTATGGTCTAGATGATCCTTGGATATGATTCATTTTGTGATAATGCTTTAAAATGATTTCTATCTATAGACGAATGGTGTGGTTGATTTGGGCCCATTCGACTTAGCCCATTGATTCAGCCCATTCGAATGAGCTTATTCAAATCAACCCATTTGACTCGGCCCATTTGACCCAGCCCATTGATTCGACCCATTTAATTCGGTCCATTTGAATCGGCCCATTTGATTCGACCCATTTGAATCAGCCCATGTGATTCGGCCCATTTGTTTCAGTCCATTTGATACGGCCCGATGTTATGTATATATTGGCCAATGAGTGAAGCCCAATGTGATGCGTATATGCCCCTTAAGCGAGGCCCATGATGATGTATATTAGGCCCTTGTATGAGGCCGTGGGCCCATTATACGATTGGCCCTATGCGTGTCATTTCTTGGGCACAATGTTGGTTAAAGGTCCACATTGTGACCCTTAGGCATTGTTAGGCCCTTCCTCATCATTCTCTAGTGGGTTAACCCAAACGCTTGGGCCCCATTGATTTTAATTGGTCCATCATCGGCCATCCATCTACGGACCCCACCTTGCGTTAGGGTTGATTATCGATGCTGATTGCCAATATCGACTACCAGTGCCGATTATGAGTTTGCGACAGCATAACATTGAGATACATGCCCATATGCATCATCTGTATGTTTGTTATGAGATGTGATTAGCCATTGCATATACCGTAGTGCAGGTGGTTTATGGGACTCCCTGATAGGCAGAGTTACCCCACATGAGCACACGGTATGAGCAGGATTGATGCAGGATTAGACTGCGTGACTCATGCACATTTGCATTTGTGTGATTGTGATTATTGTGCGCCCTAGCAATATCAGGGCTGTGGCCTCCACAGATACATCGTGGGTGGCCGGATTGGATACCAAAAATACTGTTTCTAGCATCGGGGCGCCATAGATGTCCCTGGGTGAAAATTCCTAAACTCGATGTACCAGAGGATGACTCCAACGTCGAGACCGAGTGGATACACGAGCGCACGAGGGCCGAATACCAGGATGCTGCATCTCCCACCGTGTCATGGTTGGTTGGAAAGGGATGTGGCCTTACCCGCCCAAGAGTATGGGGCATTACTAGGCTGAGTTTGACCAGCTCGTGAATGGGTCCGCTATCGACGTCCCGAATAGGTATGGGCAGACTATTGGCCAAACGGATAGTGACGTTTCTTACGCTCACTTGGACTGCACGCATGGGAAAGGGGCAGTGCTATTTGGAGTGTACTAAACCCTAGTAATTATCCAGAATGAGAACTGTACTGATATTTGATGCTCTAGTGATGAGCTGCATTGATATGTGGATTTGGACGAGGATTGGCATGTTTGAGTTGCATCTTACATCGCATGGTCTTGATATGGTCAATAGCATTCATATCTTACACCTCATCAGCATGATTCCACATTACTCTGACATTGCATTCTGAGCACGTTCATATTATGCACACACTTACACCACCCTCTAAGCTTTTTATAAGCTTATGCATGATTGATGCATGTAGGTGACGTCAGGACACAACTGTAGCTTCGCCACAGTAGGAGCGTGCAGTTGAGCTTTAGGAGTTTCCATTATTATTATCTTGTATTTTCTTTTATACTTATTGTACCTTAAAGTTTTTTTATCATAGTGGATTGTGTGATGGTATTCTTGTGGTTATTATTCGTGGCCTATGCTTATGATTATGCTTATACTGAATCAAAATCATGTTTGAAATCCTCATTGTAGGATTCCAGGATTGGAACCTGGTGTATGGGTGTCGGGAGCCAAGAATGGGGTACTATGAAGGCTGTCGGAGCCGGATTTGGCAATCAGGAATTTTGTGAGCCCGGTTTCCGAGTTTGGGGCGTGACACAAAACTTGTGGACTCTAAGAAAATTTTCAATGGTTGACATTCAATTCACACTGTTTCCTGTGGTGTGGCCCACTCGAGCTTTGGATATACTTCATTTTTTGTTTTAAGCCTTAAAATTATCTGTTAAAATGGATGTAAGGAGTGGATGGAATATATATATATATATATCACGGCCGGCCCCACAGAGTTTACTCGGTACGCAATGCGCTTCCCCGCAAGAGACCTGTGCACGGATTGGCTATTGACAGGAGACCATAACTCTCTCTCTCTCTCTCTCTCTCTCTCTCTCTATATATATATATATATATATATATATATATATATGTATGTATGCATAATCTGCCTACCAAGGCTCACATAGAATGGTAAGTAGTCGAGCATAGATCATATTCATGCATTATGAAATAATGATATGTGCATGTATGCAATGATATATCCATCCATGCGTAAGAAATGTCATTGGTGGTCCATAGATGGGTCACATGACTTTGAATTGATAGAGTCACAATTATATATGAGTTTTTTTTAGCATAAGGGCTAAATAAACTCGTCTTATGGCATTACATGCATGCTATGCACATGGTGAATGTATGCCTTAGCATATGATTGCTTGAATTCATGCATGACCGTGACATACTTGTTTATGGTAATATTACAGTTGGGCCTGTATAACATGCATTGAATCTTAAAATGTGTATTTGTGATGATGAGTTAAGATTATTCCTAAAAAACAACGGGGCATTAGAAGTGCAAAATAGTAGGGGTAGATAAGGCTCATTGGGTTGAAAGTCCCTAAACTCCGATGGTACCTAGGGATGCCTCACCATCGGGCTGAGTGGACATATAGGTTATGAATTTGACTCCCACTAAGTTGGGTTGAGAAGATGGGGTCCAACCACTACAACAAAGGGAGGATTAGCCGACGATGTATTTGGCTAATCAGCGACGCTAATTCAAATGGGGCGTCGGTTTGCGATCGGTATAAATACCGTATGAAAAGCCCTAGGCTCTCCTCTCCCGACTCTCTCTCTCTCTCTCTCTCTCTCTCTCTCTCTCTCTCTCTCCTATAGAGGCAGCGACAACCATCGCCATCTCCACCAATTTCCCCTTTCTCAATCGACCCTCTCTCTCTATTTCCCCCTTTCCCTCTCTCAATCGACCATCTCTTTGTTTCCCCTTTCTTAATCCACCTCTTCTCCTCTGAGGGTTAGTCTCTCTCTCTCTCTCTCTCTCTCTCTCTCTCTCTACAGACCGGATCTGGTTTTTTCTCTCAAGCTACAACAGATTTCGATGCAAAGATGGGGTTTTCTCTGAAGTAATTAGCAGATTATCTACGACCACATCTAATCATAAGGTAATTTCAGCTATTTCGATGCAAACATGGGGTTTTCTCTCTAATTTTCTGTTAAGAATTTTTTTTTCTGATTTTTCTCTCGCCGATTTTCGTCTCAGTAGAATGAGAGAAAATCTGTAATTAATTTCGAGGAAAATGATGACCTATGGGACATCCGAGCTGTGCATAAGGTGGGCCCCACGATGAATGTTGCCCTGTGCAGAAACTAGGCTGGTCCGCTCATGGCTTGGGCTGCCATGTAAATCGAACATGGACGGTTTAGATTGGACCTGCTGACTGTCCGATTTTCTACCGAGATTTTCTTCCCTTTTTTTTCTGATTTTTCTGTCTCCGGTAGAAAGTTTGAAATTAATGTAGAGGAAAATGATCACCCATACGACATCCAAGCCGTGCATGAGGTGGGCCCCACAATGAACTTTGTCGGGTGCAAAAATCAAGCTGGTCCGCTCATTGGTTGCGGCTTCCCTGCATGAGAAAGGAAAATCGTGAGGTATTGACTACTCAACTAAGGAATGGAATGGAAAAGGACTGAATATCTTTCATAGAATTTTTAGTTTCACCTTGGCTTTAAATTCATTTGAAAACTTTATTTGCTGAGCGTCCCATCTGAAAAGGACTGAATATCTTTCTAGCTGTGTGGTTATTTTTCTATACAGGTCATTGGTAAGATTCATGCCAGTTGGTTTTCTTGTGCCATAAGCGATTCCTTTTGGCGACTAAACAAGAACTTCTCCTATTGCTTCTCAGATAGGTTAGTTTATTGTTTCGGTGCTCTATTATGTTCTTGTTGTAGTGGGTCTAAGGATTAATGATGCTTTTGGTACTTCTCATGGAAAGACTATGATATCATAAGTTTCATTAGTTTGATGGTCATGGTTATAAGTAAGATTATATATTTTTCTATTTTCTTTCCAAGCATGGTTTGCAATTTCTTTGAAAGATCTTTGGTGGTTATAAAATTATTATTGAGAAAGGTTACAATTGCTCAAATTTCATTGAATCGAATGATGTTGTGAATTACTTAAAGCTAAGTATATGTACTTTTAACCAAGTCTGGGAAACTTGACATGGGACTTTGTCGAGTAAGAATACAATTACACACATGCAGGCATGCTTTCAAATCCACATGGAAAAATTATAAAAGGAGTATGGGTTAGCTGCCCACAGTTTTTGATCAACAAATTGGAAAGATTGGAAAGGCAATTACTGTGGCAAGGATCAGAAGGTGGTCATAAATATTATATATTGGAATAGGAAGAAGTGTATAAATCCATTAACAATGGGGTACATGTATAAAATCCCTCAAGTTGGTAAAGGAAGCCATGCTTGGAAAATGTCTATGCCATTTTGGGCGAGAAGAAACTTCTTCAGTTGGGAATGTGATTGTTTTGGTCTCCAGGGTGTACTAATCCAACCTCTGGGTATAGAAGCGAGAAAGCACATGATGAACTATATATACTATTGGAAAACAAGACTCGGGTGATAAGCGCTAGGACTTTGGGGTTACCTCTGTATGATAGAAATAGATTTTCCTTAAGACATGCGGCAGTAATCTCCCCTAGTGATGTTCCTTCACAAAGAAAACAGTTGGATGAAAATCAAAGTGAATCACATACCAATTAACCAAATAGGGGGACTTGTATGCCAAATGCATCCATGTGCATGTGATGGTTTCTATACACTTACTCAGTTAGATCATTTCTCAAATGTGAACACTCCAACAAGTAGGGCATGTGAGCCATTGTTATGCATTTGTAAATCATTTATTTTTTTCTCTCATAAATGAGTGGCCCATCTGATGAGTTGTCCTACTTGTTTTTGTTATGGTCACATATGCATTGGAACCATCAGATGGATCGCTCATCTGTACCATACATAAAGTGGGGAGGTATTATGGGTATACCACTATAAAAGAAAATGGTAACTGTCTAACAGAACAACAAAATTGATAAGGCAGAGCTAATAGAACCCATTTACTGTACATGGGTTATGGTCATGTGTCAATTGAGACGGTCCATCTAGTAGGACCCATCTTAGATCATGTTCCTTGTAATTGTTTGCTTCTTCGCGGTGGCAATGGCAGCCTTTCAGGCTCGAAATCAAAGTACTTCTCTTTAATCCTTTAAAACTTCTTATACTTATCAATTACGTATACTATTATTGTTCATTTCATGTTTAATCTGATATTGATGATTTCTGGATCAGAGGAAACTCGTGCAATGATCAAAACGAGTGAAGTCTGTGGATCTGCATCCAACAGAACCATGGCAATTTTAATTATATTTTTTTAAAAAAAGATACCGCTAGCAGGTGTTTGGTTGCTAGAAAGTGGCTCTTATCCTAGAAATTGTTTGGTATTGGGAATCATAATTTGTATTGAATTTCTTTGTGTAGGATTCTTGTGAGTCTTTATTCTGGAAGTGTCTGCATCTGGAACTATCAGTCCCAGGTGAGTAATTAATGTTGAATGTCTTTCTTCTTCATTTTATTACCATCTTGGGTTGTTTTGTTGTTTTAGTTAGTGATATTATAGGATGATGATATGAGAAACATTTGTTAGTCTCTTGAGTTTTGTGCAAACAGTGGGATTTTTTAGTTTTACATGACTTGCTATATATTCGATTTTATTTATCTACTAAACTTTGTATTAGTATGGGGTCTAAAGAAAATAAATCCTTTGGTTTGGATTTGATGGTGGTCCAAAATGTCTTCAAACAAATTCATGACCTTGGGGATATTTTAATCGCTTATTATGTTTCCAGGGTCGGACATGGATTGATGTTTAAGAACTCATTGCGGTTTTGGAAAACCTTAGCAAGTTGACTCAACTTGACCAAGACACAAGTTGGACCTCCTTTTTAAATAATAAAATAGAGTTGATTAGTCCAAAAACTCAACTCAGTAGTTGGTACACTTGAAAGACATGAAAAATCTAATTATACCTTAAGCCCTTTTAAACTAAAAAACAAGTACCATATCAAGCTTTGGGCCAACTCTGATTTAGGCAATCGCTGGCTTCTACTTGCATTTTGATCTTTCATTCCTAGTTAAGGATATATGGGCGTATACACGTTGTGCATGGAAACAAGGCATGCACCTTTAAATGGATTCATATTTTTTACTTCTATCTATTCTTTAATCACTTCTAGTTTCTACACCATGTAGAATAGATGTGGGTTAGAGTGGAAAGGCGATATCTGGGTTGAATATATTCTTAATCTAGGTGTTTCGTAAGTTGGATCTTTCAATAATTTCATGGTGTCACATTTCCATATTTAGCTAGAAGTAGAACTGCTTCAGATTGAATCTTGCTTATGAAATGCATGTTAGCTAAATTGGAGTATTTTCTCAATTCATATTAGCTTTTGCAGTGGAATGGCTTATGGTTCATTTTAAAGGTATTAAAAAATAATCCTAATGCTCATTACAAATGATAAATCTGAGTTAGTGAGAGTGATGGAAAAAGCTAAAGGGAGAGTTCTTTCATGGGCTTTAGTGCGCAAAGATTTTACAGGAGTTAATTAGGAGGATCTTTTAGAAATTGGCTTTGGAAGTTCTGCTACAAGGAGTGTTATGTATCACTAAATGTGTGCATTATTCATTGATTCTCTCTTTTTCTGTTACTAATAATCAATTAGCATTTCAAAAATGGCAGTGATATCCAATTGATTCACTATTTGCCGACAACCATCGCACTTTTGTTTTTGCCATTGGGATGCTATCATACTATTGCAAATAATGTTAGTGGGCATAATGTGTTAAGTTTGTTTCTTTGCAACCATATAAAAATCTTAGCATTTTTTTGTTCTTCAACCTCATAAAATCTTTCTCATGGCTTATTATCTAGAATCACTGTTAAGGCCTCTATAGTTTAACTTATATATGTCTCATTGCTTAGGTGTAGTTGGCATTCTTCTTATGGGAACTTATCTATTGGTCAAATATCCAACTCTTCTCTCTTCCAGGGCGCCATCAAATCAACGTACCAACTTTCCAAAAAAAAAAAAACACAAAAAGAAAAAGAAAAAAGAAAATGGACTCCAAATCTCTCTCTTCACTTTTACATCTCAAGAACAAAAAACAAAAATGAAGGAAAAATGAAAAAAGAAAAAAAGAGAAACTCAGCTTACTATATGGCCTTCAAGTGAAATTGGCTTCAAGTTAAGCATCGTCAACCTCCTCTTCTCTTCTTCTTTTCAACAGTGCCTTTTGATCAATGCTGAAGGTCCTCCACTTCGAAAATGAAAACTTTTTTTTTTCTTTTCCTATCAGTGCCCATGAATGGTGGTGCAATGACCGATCCTCTTCAATGCCCTTCCTATTCTCTCCAGGGATCGCGTTTGCTCCAGGCATACAAAACTTTATGCTTTCAGAATCATGTTAAACGTGCTGGTGGCTTGAAAAGTATTTGCCTCATCTGATGTGATTTGGTTGGTGGATGTGATTCTATGCAGGTAGTGAACGCAATGTGTCCAAGTTCACACTAGATAGCGTTGATGTCATGGGCGAGCGATTAGCAGAGAAGGTAATTTCCCCCCCTTGTTTCCCTCCAATATGGAAGTATAGTATATATGTTGTATAAACCTTGTGATTTCCAATTGTTGAATGTGCTTTCCATAATTTTCTTAAAAATGGGCGTCCTCCATTGCACCCATCATTTTTATTTTTTTTCTCAGTGTTTGACAAAAGATGTAAATTTTAGATTATGGAAGTCATTCGGCGAAAGCCAGAAGTTAGGAAGATTTCCTTCATTGCACATTCTATGGGAGGATTGGTAGTAAGATATACAATTGGGAGACCATATAGACACCCTAGAAGAGAAAATTCAGAAATTGAATCAGTCGGAGCCCAAGATGAAGATTCAAGAGGTACAATATCTGGTCTGGAGGCGATGAATTTTATTACTGTTGCTACCCCTCATCTTGGTTCCAGAGGTAACAAACAAGTATTTTTCATTTCTTCCCATCTATCTACAGGAGTGCCAATATTTATCAACCTCATACACCTTAATATTGTCCTCCGAAAGTCTGGATGCTAACATATGAAAAGGAAAACTGAATGTATCATCTCATTCTTTTTTAAAAGGTCAAATGGGGCATAGTGCATCATTTTATTCATGGGCTTTTTGGAGAATTGTTCTTCATTTGCAGGTTCCATTTCTTTTCGGCGTCCCCTTTTTGAGAGAGTCGCATGTTATGTTATTCACTTGATATTTAGGAGAACCGGTCGGCATCTTTTTCTTACTTGATAATGATGAAGGGAGCCTCCTTCATTGCTGCGTACATGGTGGATGATTATGGTGACCTTTACTTTATGTATGCTTAATTACCATCCATGATTTCATTCGATGCTTTTGCTAAACCACGAAATTTGTCGGATGTCCTTTTCAGGAACTAGGATACATGATCATGATACGATTTTTCTCATGTAGGTCCGCCTTTGTGCATTCAGGCACGCCGAGTGGTATTTTCTAATGTCGGTTATGATCGTCTCCCCTTCTCGGGTTTTCTTGTTCCGCTGCCATGTACATCTTTTGTTGTTGATTATTTATCTTGTCCTAAGCACCCTGCTTTTACTATATTTGTTTTTCATGACTAAGTTTCAATTAAGATATTGTTGGGTGGAGAACATCATCAATCAGACGTAATTGTGAACTGCCAAAGGTAATACTTGGATCTTTTTCAAGATTTACTGATTTGTCTTCAAATTCTAGTTCAGTGATAATGACAGATCCAGCAATTCTTCTTAGTTGTGTAGTGGGAGGATTCTATAAGCAAGAAATATCCACACATATATTGTATATGAAGAACTATCAAAGGGAAATGATGGTGAAGAGGGTGAACAATAGTAATATCAACAATGCACTCACTAAGATAATGTAGCTTTGATTTTCTTTAGATGAAGATGTCCAAGTTAGATAGAAAACAATTATGATCATTGGTATTTATGCAAGCGAATATTATGATCACACTGTTGGTTCTATGCTTACTTGAGCACTAACAAAAACACCATTTTCTATTGCTTGAAATGAATTGGAATTCATTGATATTATTAGAACTCAGATCCTTTTTGTCCTTGCTCTCCATATCTATTGCTTTATTCAATTTACCCTACAAGTAATTAGGATAATGTCAAGAAGTAGATCAAATGAGGAATAATTTCTTCCTTTTCTATATATAACTGGACAACCAATAGGGGTTGTGTGGCTGTAGGTAGGGTTGTCAATGGGTAGGTACTATTAGGCTATTTGAATGCTACTTTTTGACTCTCTTTTTTTTTTTTTTCCTTGTGTGCAGGATTTTAATCAATTGTGCCTAAATTTAAGCCTACAAGCACTTCAGCCTTTGATGCCACTCGTGCTAGGAGTAGACCATATAGATGATCGTAGCCTTTGATGCCACTCGTGCTAGGAGTAGACCATATAGTTGATGCAAAACTATAAATTTGGCTAAATTTCTTGAGTTAATTTATGCTAGGTAGTTCACAGCTTTTACTAAGTTGTTGTGAGTGGTCCTTAGTAGCATGCATGTGAGATGCTATTTTCTTGATGTTCTTTTGTTTTCATGTGTAGATGAAGGAATGGGTATTGTATGTTGGAACAAAAGGTCATGGTATCGGTATTTGTAGAGCATTAGTTTTCTTTAGGTAGACTTTTGGTTGGGGCATAGTTAGTACTGATGTATAAGTTGGGGTAGAGTTATTGTTTCATGTGGTGAGTTGCATATCCAAGAGAATTACAGTTGCACACAAGAAAACTCGTGTGCTTTTTTCCTGCATTCATTATTACTTTTGTTTTACCAACAGTCTTCATTAGAACTTGTGGCTTTCCATTTCATCATCATCACCAGGTTTAGCTTAATCCATTGATTGATCTAAAACAGATCATCATCATCATCATTGGGTTCAACTTAATCTCTTGGCGATTTTTTTTTTTAAGCTACCACCTTGGAAAATTTGGTCCATTTCATACTTGATTTATGAAAGCTACCAACTTCGTGAGGATAGTATGATTAGTTTTGCTTAATTAGTTTTTTTTTAAAAAACTTTTTTATACTTGATTTATGTGTAGACCATGTACCTACTTCTAATGGAGAAATCAAGTGCAAGGATGGGCTTTCATCAGACAATGTACATGAGACATACATGAACTCAAATTAAAACCGGATTGAATTGTGTGACCCATTGTCTCGAAGTCATTGTCCCAAAATCACATTGGCAATGGTGTAGAGTTCCTAAATCAGCACATTTCTTTGAAAATGTTTCATGAAAGAGAGAGCTTGTGTTGTTTTCTATGACATATATACAAGGAATAGATTATAAATTGGTAAAATGAGAGCCTTCATATCAAGATTGACACTCTCTTTATTCATTTGCTAGCCTTTTTATTATGTTTTCAAGATTTTTTGTTCCTATGAATTAAAATGGTTAGAATTCTCTGCTATGTTGGTGCAGGTTGCTGCCATGTTCAAGGTTATGAAGAATGAGTCCCCTCCTATACCAGATACGTTGGCCCTTGAGGGTAAGAATCTCATGTAGTTCTACTTACGGAGAATCGGCAGAGAGGCGTCAAGAAGCATCTTCGCTTGAGCATCACTTTACTTTTTTTTTTTTTTTTTTCTTGTGTTCAGGATTTTAATAGATATATTGGAATTCAAGTTACAATATTTGTTGCCTTGATAGTTTTTGACTTTTTAAGGATAGGATCAAAGGATTGATTATTTTTCATGCATCAATTTGTTGAATGCTACTTTTTGATTTTTTTTTCTTGTGTGCAGGATTTTAATCAATTGTACCTGAATTTAGTCCTACAAACACTTCAGCCTTTTAACGATACGAGTGGACCATATAAAGGATCATTTGTTTTTATTTATTTATTCGAGACCATTTTTAATTTTTTGTAATAAATATTATATTTTTAATTGTGAATTAATATAAATTTTGTTTAATATTCAGTTTTAATTGTATTGCATTTTTTTTTTGTTTCAAATATTTAAAAAAATGCAGGTTTTTCAATTGAATTATATATAATAAGCGCTCTTCTGTGAAGAAACAGTTCAGAAGTAGTATACTTAGCGGCGCTTGGAAGAAATGTAGCGGCGCTTTAAATCCTTTTGCGGCACTTTTGGAGGAAATAGCAGCGCGCCGCAAAATGACTGTGGCGCTTTTAGGAGATTTTAGCGGCGCTTTAAAGCGCCGCTAATTACACTTCTTCTTGTAGTGAACCTATTTAAGGACTGGGTTCCGAACATGGACCGGTTTAACTTGTCGGTTAGGAGAAGTGTGAAAGGACATCCGCTACTATGCCAAGTGAAGTCATTAAGAGAGACGGTATGCAAGGTCGATTACCAATACCCGGTGTACACTACAACAAAAGTGGGTTTAGCCGATGATGTATTTGGCTAAGTATCGGCGCTAATTAAAAGAGGGCGTCGGTTTGCGATCGGCTATAAATACCGTACGAAAATCCCAAAGCCTCTTTTGCTTCTTTTTTTACCCTCTCCCGACTCTCTCTCTCTCTCTCTCTCTCTCTCTCTCTCTCCACCCCCGCGCCTCTCTCCATCTGCCTCTCTTCCTCCTCTCCCGATCTCTCTCTCTCTCTCCATCTGTCTCTCTCCCTCTCCTGATCTCTCTCTCTCTCTCTCACTTGCATCATCTAAAGATCTCGCGCCTCTCTCTCCATCTGCCTATCTCGCACTCTCTCTCCCTCTCTCTCTCTCTCTCTCTCTCTCTCTCTTCCTCACTTGCATCATCTCCAGATCTGGTGCAGCCAGCAGCCCCTGCCGTTCATCTCTTCCCCGGCCAGGTACTCATTTCTCTCAAATAGATATTTAGGTTTTTTATTTTTAGATCTGTAAATCCGCAGATTATCAGAGGATACAATATTGGAATTAGGGATTTCCTAAACTCTGTAATGAGAAAAGGATTAGGGCTTTCCTAAAAAATCACTTTTTATGGTTTATTGGTTTGATTTTCTTGAAGGAATTATAGGGCCCTACTCTGTATTTTGCTGAAGCACAGGATCTGTACATGTGGATCCCATCAATCATTGGTCCAAACAGTGTTCCCTTTGGCTCCACCATGAATGAAGGATGCCCTAGAAACCTCCCAGATTAGAAAATCATAACCATCTGATATGTGTTTCTTTTCATTGAATGTGGATGGTTGCTGCATTTTTTCAGGAATCTGGACCATTTGATATGTGACCTGTGAATCTGGACCAGCTGGACCCTTAACAAATCCTCTCAGGACACAATCAGGTGGGCACGGTGCATATAAGGAATGGCTGTGTGTGTGCACCCCACATGTGTAGGCTCCCCACGGTGCATAAGGAATGGCTCAGATGGGGCCCACTTGATCATATACATGGCAACATACAAAGGCTAACTTTCTTTTTTAATTGATTCTAGTTTCCTGTATCTGCATCAATTTGCATCCAATCATAATGAGAAATCCAAATGGTCATAGTATTGATTGATGAAAGGTAATCATTAATTTCAGCCATTCCAAGTATTACCAGCTCTACTGTCTTCTCAACACCTAGTATATCACCAAGCTTTGATCCTGCAAGCTCCCAAAACCTTTGGCGTGATTTGTTCTGACTCTGTTTTTCATGAATTTCCCTAACAAAAGCAGATCCTTTGGGTGATATTATAGCCATATCAGATGTGGGATCTTTCAACGGCATTATAGGCTCTGCCTACTTTGTAAAAACAACCCTGCCATCCAGGAAAGGAGGCTTTGTATCTGTGGCAGAAAAGATAGTCAGTAAACATGTTTAGGTAGAAGGCCCAATGAAACAAGTCTATTCAATTTTTTATCAAAGGCATTTAATGTGTCAAGAATCATAGACAAACAAGATAAGTTTTTTTTGAAAAGTGAATATTATTAAAAGAAACCAGAAAGAAAACAACACTAAGGAAAGGGAAAAAGGAAAGAACAAGAAAAACCTAGAAGAAAAGTAAAAACCTAAAAACAGAAACTAAAGTACAACCCTCAGCCCAACGACTAACAGAACTAGAAAGAACTAAAACTATATTACAAACTTCAACCCCACTGCTGAAAGGAAGAAACGATTTGTTGTGTGAAATGATTTGTTGTGTGAAATGATTTCACACTCGGTGCTAGTATACTTCCTCTCATTTCTGTTTCTTATAGGAAATGGTTTCCATACAGGATGACTTCAACTTTGATGAACAGACTTGGAGGACCATCTCTTCATCTATGAAGCAGTTGATTTCCAGTCTTCTGATCATCAATCCTCATAGAAGACCACTGCACAAGAGGTATATAGCATGACCCTTAGTCCATTCATGTTACATTAGCTACTTATGCTCAAATCTAAAAGGAAGATGGAACAATGTATCCTAACAGGAAGGATATCAATAGTGATTAACAAGATTCCGCGAGCATTTTTCCTGTGACTTGGAGGTTTCATCCACTAGAATATTGTTTACCATCATTCTAGAGTCTTTTGTGTTTCATGTACTGGAGTTTTGCCATCTGGTCCCTGTAGCAACTTTCCTGCTAGTGAGCTGGGATGTAATCACAGGTCTCCAAAATGTTGAGGTTTGATGATTTTTGTAGAATCCTATTTAGAGCTGAATTTGAGGTTTGTTGCATGCTCTTGGAGCTAATTTCATGGGTATGGATCATTTGGTTACGAATTTGTTGTATGTATTAAATTTGGGTGGCTCTTTGCAACCAAGTCTTGCAGAATGCAGGTTCTACTCAACATAAATCATTCCTATGGGAATCCATGATGGTTGGGATCTTTCATGTCTCTCTGCTTTCTTGGGGACCCATGTTTGGTTTTCCTTAACGACCTCTCTCTCTCTCTCTCTCTCTCTCAAAAACTCAAAGTTGGTTTAATCAGAAGTCATGATGCAGAAGGTGGTGAAGTTCTTATCTGTCCTTCTACAAAAGAAACTGAAAGAAATTTAGAACTTAAAATCTTCTATCAGCAGTCTCTTCTTCTTCATTTTTTTTTAACTAAAGCTTTTTCCAATTCATTCATACATGATATCTGAGGTTTGCTAATTCCACAGCCTGTGGGGACCATACAACATGTTTGCCTTTTCTTTGAATTAAATGTGTTTTTTGACACAACTGATGGGGATCCTCGTCTTTTACGCTTCCAAAGTGGCCATAGTGCTCCTCCTCTATGTTGTAAGGTTTGGATGATAAGAAACCTCTCTAGTTGTTATACTTGCATTCCTTTTGGTTAAATATAACATTGTTTTGATTCTCAGAACTGTTTCTTATTATTTTATTTCTTTCCATGTTGAGAAAAGGGTTTTGAAGGACTAAAATGTCAAATTCCTTTCAATATCAAATTCCAACAATATGCATGTGGATAGATACATAGTGCATAGAAAATCTATTGAGAGTGACCTAATCCCACAAATTTGAACTAGTTGGGATAGAGACGTAGTGCATAGAAAATCCCATATTTTCGTGTTATTTTAAATCATGAGCTAAAAAATAAGACATATCTAAGATTCAAGTGGACCAAAAAATGAGGATTAAATGGTTACCGTTGAAAATTTCATCACAATCAATCTTAGAAAGGTTTCAATGATGGACGTCATTAGCACCACTCTTCCCATGGTGTGGCCCATTTGAACCATGGATCTACCTCATTTTCTGGGCTCATAACTTAAAAGAAGGTGCGGATAAAATCCATACATCACAGTAGCCCCACAAAGCCGATATAATATTTCAGTTCCGTGCAAGCATGGCTACCCCCAGAATTTGAGTAACGACACATGCTCGACCCTGCTGCATGTCTTCAAGGTCATTTGAACCGTAATTCAGTGGGCTTCCAAGAAACTTCATTTTTTTTTTAATGGGGGAATTATTTAATACTCTGATAGCGTACATGCTCGATACGCAGGGACCCGAAATCGTATTCATGGAATAAAATAAAAGTACAACCGAATAGTTTGTTTAGCACACCGTCGTTAACTTGCATCAGATTGGTGGACATTTGCTTGTTGATCGAAATGGGATCATTGGATGCTCTCAGTTTTAACCGTCCAATCAGTATTTAGCAATCCAATAATCACATAATCAAGCATTCCTAATTTTTGGTTCATGCACTAGCGGCCATAATTTTGGTAGTTTTAGTTTGAATTGTTCTTCTGCCACGTATGCAATCTTTAATTTCTGAGAATCAAATTCCAACAATATGCATGTGGATAGATACATAGTGCATAGAAAATCTACTGGCAGTGACCTAATCCCACAAATTTGAACTAGTTGGGCTTCTTCTGTTGCTTGAGTTTGTAGGGCCACTGCTTGAAGCCACCATTTTATGTTGTAGCAGAAATTGGTTTTTCTGAAACAGAACCAGCTTTAAACCTTTGAAAGATAGTTTTTGCAATCTTGGAAGATGTAGCAGAAAATCTGTAATTTTGAGAAACATGAAAGCATAATTCATCTTCTGTTAACTCTTTTTTTTATTTTTTTCCAAATGAAGAGTGTAAATGGAGGTTGAGGTCTGATAGAAGGGCATGCATGACTTGACCGGATTAGTAATCTCCAAACTCTATCATATGTAACGGCCGATGAATGGATGCATAATTGCTTGGAAAAGCTCTCCAATCTTAGAAAACCAGCAATATGTTTAGATGGAGTGTCTGATGAGGTATTGTTTGTGTCCATTGTCAAATTGGACTGCCTCCAGTCCTTGTTTGTGATGGGATACCCAGTCCCATTGAATATTTCTTTTCCACATCTTTACAAAAAACCTTTACATTCTCAGATTGCTGGACTGTTCGTACATGAAATTAGAGAATGGCTTGCTTTGCATAAGGGTTTCCTCGACTCGAATTCTTACATCTCCAATACGGGTTGCAGCAGATGCCCATTTTTTTTTTTTACACACACACCCCCACACACTCATGCGGTAGTCGAATTTCACCACCTATGGGTACTTGAACCCTTGACCAGGTGTTGAAATCCTAAGAGTCTACCACCGGAGCAAGAGTAAGGACCCAGCAAATGCCCGTTGAATTTAGAGAAATGCATCAAGAAGACGAGGGAGAGGATTGGCACAAGATTCATCACATACCCTCCATCGGCATACACTAGCTGCATTGGTGAGACTTCTTTTCCCTCTTCATTTTTATTTCCTTGTGTAATCGATACATGAAATTAGTATGTTGGTCAGTTTATCTAGACTGGCTGGTTGGCCCTGATTTCTAAATTTCTGCAGATAGAATGCTTTTGTCCATTTTATCACTGCTGTTGGCTGAAGACTGTAATGAAGCTGCATCTGCATTTGTTTGTGTGGCCATTCATATGATCAGTTGTCTGTTGGCGCAGAATTGAATGGTTGGAAATATGTATGTTTAGTGGGTGAATTGTTATGAATGGTTGGATGCAGGGAAGCCATGCAGTTGACTGGGAGTGTTTGCTGGATTGTTGCTATGCAGATTTTCAGCAGGCCGGTCTCTGGAGGTATGGGCTATCAAGGTGTTGTACTCTCTCTTCATTAAGGTTTGAGTGACATGTGATACTCTGTTATGGGAGCTAATTTCTCTGTTGGGCGTTGACGCTGAAAGAGGCTAGTCTGAAGACGCAGAAGAGGTTTCAACTGTGCTATGTTGTTTGGATGTCGTCCAGTGTCGTTCGTGTAGATTTTTTGCTGCTTTGCTCTGCGTAGATGATTTTTGTGCATATTTAGTATTCCATCTAGAGCTGGAATGGAATGTGATTGGTGAGTATTTATTTATGTTCTCCATCCTTTTGACACCAACACACTTTGTAAAATCATTCTGTTTCTTTTCTTTTTTACAGGTGGTCACTTGGTCATCATATTTGTAGTGTAAGAGTTCCTATCATACCTTTTATTGTTATAAGTCTTAGGCACCATTTGGTCATCACATCAATCTTTATGAATATAATTTTTTTCTCAAACCAAATGGAGCTTAAGCCCTTTTTTAACTCCGCAAATGCAACTTCTTGTATTGTCGATCCCAAGCCTAGGTAAAGGAGGAGGGAGAAGGGCATCAAAGTGAGTTGTGTCCTTTTCTTCCACATGTCTTTAATGCAATAGTGCTAACAATAATTTGATTGGCCCACTTCTTATTCTCTGCTTAGATGACATTGTCATGTTTGTTCTATGTCCTTTGCAGGAAGTAGGATATACCAGGCTTGCAATTGAACCTCAAAACAAATATAAAATTCAGGTCTAGCTCTTATACTATTGTCTTTCTTGGTTTTGGTGCAAGGCCTCTAAATATGGGTGATTTTTTTTCTTCTTCTTTTTCTTTCTTTCTCATATTTACTTGTGTATTGGATAGACCAAACCTCATGGCCATGGAGATGTGCACTCACTTATTTACTCTAGCGGCCTCCTAAACTCATAGTATGCTTTTGTACTTTTCTATGTTAAATGCAATCAATTTCTTAGTTCAATTTTTCCAAGATACTAATGGATTACTCTTTAAGGTCTAATAATGCACACATTGTGTCTTGACCATCCGTTGGATAGAAATGTGTGGGCCTTGGGCATTAAGATATTCATTGGAGTTTCTTGTGCCTCTTTTGATTGTTTTTGGCTCTCTGTAGTGTAATTTTTGTGTAATTTTTTGCATTGATTCCTTTCCTCTGTTGTTCCTTCAACAAAATTGCATTGCCTTTCAAAGAAAAGAAAAGAAAAGAAAAGAAAAATCAGTTTGATGCCTTATTCTCAAGCCATATTCTAAGTTGCCATTGCATATTGTAGGGACAAATGCAGATCCAGTGACCTTCAATCCATTAAAACGGCCACGGAATCTCCCACAGAAAGCAGGTTTAATATTCATCATTGAGTTTTAAGTGAAACATCCAGGCAATTCCTAGTTATAGTGAATGTGTTTACTCCAAAATTTACAGGAAAGTATGGGAAGATCCCCAAAGAACTGAAGAGAAAAAGGCAAGTTTATCAAAAGAGTTTCATGCATCTGTTTGTAGCCATAGCATGCTTATTTGAATCTAGCTCATTTTGTGATTGGGGCTTTGTACACGTAATGGATACCAAAAGGCTACAGATAATCCTAGAAAATGGGATTCCAATTGTTAGCAATCAGGTAAGAAACACTTTCAGTTTCTCTATGATTTAGGCTATGTTTGGATGTATTGAATTGTGAATATTCATTTTTACTCAAACTCAACTTGCCGTCCTGTTCCTTTCAATTCGAATTTGAAAGTAATGTAATTGCAATTTGTGCTAAGAAACTATAATATGATTACTTCCTCTTTATTGTGATATTGCAATTCAATGAGCCAGTGTATACAAACACACCTTTACACATGATAGTTTAGATATGAGGTGTTCATGCACTTACCAAACACGAGCTGTGCTTTGTTAGGTGTAGCATTCTATTGTAGATATGCATCCTCAGCGGAGAATGGCAGAACTTTGTCAACTTACAGGAGTTAAACTCATAACATCTCTCTCTCTCTCTCTCTCTCTCTCTCTCTCTCTCTCAACCCATAAATCTCTCCCTCACTTGTGTGAGGACTGATCATCTACAGATGGTTGCACATATCTATATATTATTGTTAGGACTTCTGGCCATGTGTTCTATGTCCTGCACTACACATGTTTCATCTTGACTGCGAGCAAGGTTGCATGTGATACTCACACCAGCTGTATGTATGTACACTACAACAAATAACATCAACAGCGGCACTTTGGTGCCTCTTGCACCGGCGCTATGTAAAACAGGGCCCAGGGCCACGAATGTTTTACGGTATATATATATATTAAAAAAACCCTACAGTACATTTCGCTCCGGACCCCTCGCCTCTCTCTCCATCTGCCTCTCTCCCTCTCCCGATCTCTCTCTTTCTCCATCCGCCTCTCTCCCTCTCCCGATCTCTCTCTCTCTCTCTCTCTCTCTCTCTCTCCATCCGCCTCTCTCCCTCTCCCGATCTCTCTCTCTCTCTCTCTCCATCGCCTCTCTCCCTCTCCCGATCTCTCTCTCTCTCACTTGCATCATCTCTAGATCTCGCGCTCTCTCTCCATCCCTCTGCTCTCTCTCTCTCTCTCTCTCTCTCTCTCTCTCCCTCACTTGCATCATCTCTAGATACAGTGCGGCCAGCTGACCCCCGCCTTCATCTCTTCCCCGGCCAGGTACTCAATTCTCCCAAATAGATATTTAGGTTTTTTATTTTTGGATCTGTAAATCGGCAGATTATCAGAGGATACAATATTGGAATTAGGGATTTCCTAAACTCCGTAATGGGAAAAGGATTAGGGCTTTCCTAAAAAATCTCTCTTATGGTTTATTGGTTTGATTTTCTTGAAGGAATTGTAGGGCCCTACTTTGTATTTTGCTGAAGCACAGGATCTGTACAGGGAAAATCAGAGTATTAACAAGCAACAATTGATTTCCTTCAACATATGCATTAATACAAGTTTTGCGAGCTTGAATAGAGAAATCTCTACTTCTGGGGTTCAAATTACGGAAGGAGTAGGCAAACTCCCAAAGCTTGTGCTTACTTCTCTTCATGGTAGGTATGTTCTCCTTACCCGCACTCTTCTATGTAAAAGATCTGATGGAATAGAAAGAAAATTTGGGAATTGAGTTGGCCGATTCACTGAAGCTTGTCTAATACTATGCGTGTGTGCTTTGGTAACGTCCCCGAAGCTTTTAAATGCACATGGGTAACCCATCGTCAATCTGAACTGTTCATTCATTGTTTAGGATAATCTCAATCTTCCAACTTTTGGCCTACAGATAGAAAATTGAGAAGAGAAATACAACAAGGTCCACATTCAACTGAAAAGGTCCTAGTATTGGTTGACAGGATTTCCCAATGAGGGATCTTTCATGAACATGCTCCATCATTGGTGGGACTCAACAAAGAAAGTCTAGATTACTGAATCATGGGACCCACTTATCAGAATTGAAAACCCATTTATACTGTGCAAACCACGTATCATATAATTCCTTAAAAATTAGACTCCAGAGTAATCTCTTTGAACTGAAGAGAATCCGGTTGAGTACTTTGTGTTTCTTATTTTCTTGGGGGGTGTTCAGTTCCAAGTCGGTCCTTGTCCATCATCTTGCAAATCTCCATTTGGTTTTCAATGTTTCACGACTATTTGATCTCCTCATGATTACCTTTTTAGCTTTGCATCTCAATGTTTACAATGGACGATCTTTTCTTTTGATATATATCATTTCTATCTGACCAAATGCTTTCTAATTTTGGTGTTTTTTTTTTTTTTTTGAAGAGTTACCCTTTCCAGTCGCATAACCTAATTCGATCCCTCACAACCAAGTTTGAGCATGTAGTTGTGGCGATCGAATAATCAAAGGATATTGAGAAACTCTCCATTGAGGAGTTGATGGGATCGTTGCAAGTTTATGAGCAACGAATGCAGAAGAATGTTCCATGCTGATGTAACAAGCTTTGGAGTCAACATTGACTCTGAATGATAACAATGGCGGACGTGGAAGTTCACAATGTGGTGGACGTTTTGCTAACAATCGCGCAAGAGGCAGAGGACGCAGAAACCAACAAAGCCATGGCCAAAACCAACAGAAAAATACCAATTTTCGTGGAAGAGGAAATGGTAGAGGTAGATCTATGTGTGGACGAGGAAGTATAAATAACATCCAATGCTATAATTGCAACAAGCTTGGCCACTATGTATCTGATTGCTGGAGCAAGCCAGTGACTCAAGACGAGCTATCCAACTATGCCAAAGCATTAGGCCATGAACAAGATAGCTCTACACTTCTCCTTACACAAGAGAAAGGTAGTGATCAGCAGGATGTATTGTATCTTAACACGGGTGCAAGTAATCACATGTGCGGCAACAAGAAACTGTTTGTGGAACTCACAGAAGGAGTTCATGGTGATGTAACGTTTGGAGACTCATAAAAAATGCCAGTGAAAGGTAAAGGTAAAATCAAAATCTTTCAGAAGAATGGTATTTCAAACTATATCTCCAATGTGTACTACGTGCCCCAACATGAAAAGTAACATACTGAGTCTCGGACAACTACTCAAAAAAGGGTATGTCATACACATGGAGAACTCTTCTCTTTCCATAAGAGATATGCATGGATGTTTGATTGTAAAAGTCCAGATGGTGAAGAATCATATGTTTCCTTTCCATATAAACACAATGCTTGAGAAGTGTTTTTATGGAAAAGCAAAGAATGATTCCTGGATGTGGCATCTTCGCTTTGGCCATCAAAATTTCAGAGGCCTGAAACTTTTGTCCTCATCAAGTATGGTGCATGGCTTGCCTGCTATTGAAACTCCAGAATATGTGTGTGAGGCGTGTACACTTGGGAAACAACAAAGGAACTCCTTTCCGAGTGTTGTATCCCGAAGAGCAAGAGAACCGTTGCAGTTGGTTCACACTAACATTTGTAGACCATTAGAGCCAATCTCTCTTGAAGGTAATAAATAATTTATACCTTCATTGACGATTTCAGTAGAAAATTGTGGGTGTATGTAATCAAAGAGAAGTCTGCTGCTTTTACTATTTTTAAAATTTTTAAGGCCCTTGTTGAAAAAGAAAGTGGTCTTAAAATCAAAACCCTCCGATCTGACAGAGGTGGGGAGTACACCTCAAATGTTTTTCGACAATATTGCAGGAAACATGGCATTAAGCAATAACACACTGCAGCGTACACGCCACAAAATAATGGAATTACAGAACGGAAGAACCGCACCATCCTCGATATGACGAGGACCATGCTGTAGGAGAAAAGTCTGTCAAAGAATTTCTGGTCAGAGGCAGTTGTATATACTGCCTATCTGCTCAATAGGTATCCGACCAAGAGTGTCAGATTTCAAACATTGCAGAAAGTATGGAGTGGATACAAGCTGAGCGTGGCGCACTTTAAGATCTTTGGGTGTGTCGCCTAAGCTCAAGTTCCAGAAGCAAGAAGGAAAACGCTTGATGATCGTGGCGAGAAGTGCGTCTTCATCGGCTACAGCGAAGAGTCAAAGGCATATAAGCTATATAACCCACTAACCAATAAGCTGGTGGTGAGTAGAGATGTGGTATTTTGTGAGGAAGAAGCATGAAAATGGAACAAGGGAAACTCCGCCAAAGAAAAACAAGTCGAGGTCGAAGAATACAAAGAAGAGAGACATGAGAAGCAAGAGTAGACACCCACATCACTCCCTTCGGATCGCAGAAGTCCAGGAGTACGCTCCATCTCTCTTGGAAGAACTTCATCAAATTAGAATTCATTCAGCACATCTTCATCCGATTCTCCTTCACCCTTGACTCCTATTAAAATGAGAAGCCTCAACGACATCTATGCAGAAACTGAGGAAGCGAATTTACTCGCCTGTATCGAGGAGGCTGTGAATGAAGAATGTTGAAAAAAGGCTATGGAAGAAAAGATTCATGCCATCGAGAAGAATCGAACATGGGAGTTGACCTCAATACCCAAAAGACAGAAGACCATTGGTCTCAAATGGGTGTATAAAATTAAGTGGAATACCGATGGTAAGATTGAACGATATAAAGCAAGGCTCGTAGCAAAAGGTTACAAACAGAAATATGGGGTAGACTATGAAGAAGTTTTCGCCCCAGTTGCTCGCCTTGACACTGTAAGAATGATTATCTCCCTTGCAGCTCATCACAGTTGGATAATTTACCAATTGGATGTAAAATTTGCATTTCTAAATGAGGTACTCGAAGAAGAAATATACGTTGACTAGCTTGAAGGCTTTGTCATGTAAGAGGATGAACACAAGTTGTATCGGCTGAAGAAAGCCCTGTATGGGTTGAACTAAGCTCTTTGTGCTTGGAATGCACAGATCGATGGTTATCTTCAAGAGAATGGTTTCGTCAAATGTCCATATGAGCACGCCGTCTACACAAAGAAGAATGCCTGTGGTGATATGCTTATCGCTTGTTTATATGTTGATGATCTGCTGTTCATTGGAAACAGCCAGACGATATTTGAAGAATTCAAGCAGGCTATGTTTAAAGAATTCGGATGACTGATGGTGGATTGATGTCCTTTTTCTTGGGCATTAAAGTGAAGCAACAAGTGGATGACATTTACATATCCCAGAAGAAGTACATAAAGGAACTTCTTAAGAAGTTTCAGATGATCGACTATAAAGTTGTAAATATACCTGTTACAACAGGCATGAAGCTCACAAAAGATGGAGAGGAAGAAACGTCGACTCAACCCTATTCAAGAGCCTAATCTGAAGCTTAAGGTACCTCACAATCACTAGGCCAGATATAGTCTATAGTGTTGGGCTTCTAAGCCGGTATATAGAAGCCTCAAAAGAATCACACTGGCTAGCTGCAAAATGGGTACTGAGGTATATCAAAGGGACTATTGAATCCGGTCTCTTTTATCCGTACAATGATGAAGCAATGTTGTATGGATACTCAGACAATGATTGGGGAGGCGACCAAGATGAGATAAAGAGCACTACTGGCTATGTATTCTATCTAGGCATGATTGCTTTCACATGGAATTCGAAGAAGCAGAGTGTGGTCGCCCTGTCCACATGTGAAGCAGAGTACATGGCAGCATCGTCCACTGTCTGTGAGGGAATTTGGTTGAGAAACCTGCTAAATGAGCTGAAGCATCCGCAGGAAGAATCCACAGTCATATATGTGGATAACAAGTTGACAAACGAGCTAGCCAAAAATCCGGTGTGGCATGGAAGAAGCAAATACATTGATACCCGATACCATTTTCTGAGAGATGATGTGAAGAAGAAAACGATGAAATTAGAGTATTGTCATACTACGGAACAGGTGACGGATATTTTTACAAAGGCATTACCGACAGATGCATTCAAACGACTAAGAACGATGCTCGGAATGAAACCGATTTTGGTTTGAAGGGGAGTGTTGGACACGGTGGTGGATTTGTGCAAATCCAAAACCGTGATCTTATAAGCCAGCTGTGCATCGTTAACGTGTGAGAACCGTGTCTGCTAGCTGTACTGTTGGATTTTTTTTTCTAAGTTTAAAGTATTAGCTGGGTGAAGATAATGGTAGATATTTTCTGGATTTTCTCTTTGGATTTTTTCTTTCTTTAGTTGCCCCTAGGATGAATCTAGACAAGGATAAATTAGTCATTTCACAGAATAAGAAAGCCTCTAAAAGGTAGCAGTGTTATACGTTTTTATTCATTCCAATACAGAGGAGTTCTCTCTTCTTCTTTTAAAAGTTTCAGTTTATTATTATTATTATTATTATTATTATTATTATTATTATTTTATGGTGGCTGCAGCCACACATCAGCAAGAAGCTGGGTTTTAGACCCAACTGGTCTAGCGTCCTTAGACTGCAGCTCACACTTGAAATCTCAGGTATTATGCCCATGAAGCGATTGTTCCTAAGATTCAGTATGCTGAGCACATTGCTTATCCGACCCAAACATTCTGGAATCAAGCCGCTCAAGCTGTTATTAGACAGATCAATGACTTGCAAATAATTTGCATTGCAGATGGACGGAGGGATTTCACCGCTGATCTCGTTGCCTGATGTTGAAAAGAAAATGGTGTAATTGAGGGAGTTGTTGAAGTTAGACGGGATGACTGATGTGAAGTTGTTGTAGGAGTAATCCAGGACGATGATAGATGGAGGTGGAAGCGGAATCGATCCTTGTAGCGGACGCGGATTTTGTGAGAAATCCTCCCCGTCCATCCGTTTTGTGAGTCCATTTTAAGACATGCTACCAAAAATGAACCGTATCTAAAGCTCAAGTGAGCTGAAAACGTGATAATTAAATGTGTACAGTTGAAATATTTGTGGGGCCATAGAAGTTTTGATCCATGCTAATATTTTTGTCTTCAGTTCATCCCAATAGGTGACGTTATTAACGGTATGGATGACATCTAAACATCACTGTTGAACCCAGGAAGGTTTCAACGGTAGAAATTTTCCTAACCACAGTTTCCTTTAGTACGGCTCACTTGAGCTTTGAATAGGGTTCATTTTTTACAAAATGTCCTAAAATGAACTCACAAAACGGATGAACGGAGAGGATTTCTCACAAACATCACAGTGGCCCACCTAAGTTCCTAGCGCACGAACTTCCTGCGGAAGGCTTTCGCAGGAAATCCGTCGTAACCTTGTAGCCGATTAGAATGAAGGTCGAGTATAGACAACATATTGATCGATGATAGATTGCCAGGTTGCTCGAGACTCATCAGCAAATTACGAGAAAGATTCAGAGAAGTCAAATACCCATTTCCAATCTCCCACAACCACCTGGGTATTTCTCCATAGATGTTGTTCTTCGAAAGGTCCAGGTACTGCATCTTCGATTGGTTTTTCAAGAATTCTGGGAATGCTGTTAGGTCGCAAGAACCCAAATACAATCTCCCAAGCTGGGGAAAGGAATGATTAGTCCCATGAGTGTTGACTGACATCTGAAAGATCGAGGCCCGAGAGGTTCTTGAGGTTCTGGAGCATGGCTAGCTGCACGGTGCCATTGAGGTTGTTGGATGAGAGATCGAGTACCTTAAGCCCCACGAGATCGAAGAGTGAATGTGGAATCTGACCTTGCAGCTGATTGTCGCTCAAATCAACCGTCTGCAATGTTCGTGAAGCATTAGTGAACTCATCGAGTTGCCCTTTGAGTTGGTTTTGGCGGAGTTGTAATGCCTGCAGCGATGGGAGAGTAAATAGAGATGAGGGTATCTGCCCATTCAGCGAATTGCTCCGTAGGTCAAGCACTTTTAGCTTGTGAAGTCCATCTCCAAAGGAGTTAGGGATTGTGCCATTTAAATAATTATAAGAAAGGACTATGTTGACAACGCTCTTCAACGATTTCAGAGCTGGAATTGGACCGCTGAAAGCATTCAATGAAAGGTCCAACACAACCGGCTCCGTAAGACTCTCCAGAGACGGGATCGTGCCACTGAAATTGTTCATTGAAAGGTCCAAATACGTGAGATTGGAAAGGTTATCCAGACTCGGAATTGAACCGTTAAATCGATTCGATGAAAGGTCCAAATGACAATTCCCCCAATATTCCTCACAGAATACGGGATTGAACCAGAGAATTCGCAACCACCAATCTGTAATTTGTTCAAGCGCGTGAGATTACCGAAGGAATATGGAAACTCCCCTGAAAATCTGGTTCCTGCGAGTACCAATGTTTGTAAAGCATTTTACCGAGGAAATTCAGGGAAAGAACCATTGAGAAATGGATTCGACGATACATCAAGAAACTCCAACTTGGGCAATTGAAATATCTTTACTGGAAAATTTCCCTGCAGCCGGTAAGAACTGAGACGGAGGCATGTCAAATTAGTAAAATCCGACAAGAACTCGGGCACTGCCGAAGAGATGTTTACACCGTCGAGATGGAGTTCTGTCAATCCCGACAAGTTCTGAAGGAGCTTTTCGATGCTCGGATCTTTTAGTTTGAGAGAAGTAAGAGGGTTGCCGAAAAAAGGTAGATATATCGAGCGAGACCAGATTACGCATGTGAGCAATCGCGCGCGGGATTTGGCCGGTAAAACCTGAGTAGGAGAGGTTGAGATGGGTGAGATTCGAGAGCGAATCGAGATTGGGTGGGATGGAAGAATTGAAATTATTGTAAGAGAGATTGAGACTTCGGAGGCTAGAGAGGCTGGCGAGGATGGATGAATTGATGGAGCCGGAGATGGAGCGGTTAGCGACATCGGGGGAGATGACGAGATCGGTGGCGTTGTCGCACGTGATGCCATACCAAAGGCCGCAATCGGAGTTGATGTCCAAGATGGGAGGGCCGAGTGATTGGAAAATATCTGTAGTAATGCATTTGATGTAGAGCGGGTCGCGGACAGTTTCATGGCTTAGATGGATCAGAAGAGGCCCGGTTGACAATAGAAGTGATCCGGACCGTTGGACCTTAGATCGAGCGTATCTGGCAATTCGGAATGAGTTAGCTGGCGTAAAATATATGATTTTGGGGTAGAACGAGCTACTTTAGCCAACCAACCCAGCTATGCAGGGTTGTGATGCTCGGAATTGCGAAAAACCCCTGGATCTACGGTCGTTTCTCTGCTTTAATTTCGTTTTTACAATTAATAGTAAGTTTAAGTTTGATTATAACTCTTCATTCGCCGGGCTTTAGGAGTTGCACCCAACATGAAAAGAGCTTAGAATAATTAAGAAAACGGTTTGGTGAAGCCAAATAGGACACTTACTATTTTTGGCCGAAAACCTTGCGCACTAACAGACATCACGATAACTTACTATTTATAGCAAGTTGCGGATTATAGGAGTTGTAGTTGTAGTTTGATTCTGATTTCTTTTCCATTGCTTGGTACCCCTGTTTAAAGGGTTGTGAACTCGTTTTTAGGATCAATTAATCAATTTTGAATTTCTTAGAATTTATTTTTATTTTCTGCTTTCTTTCCTCGTGGATTCGAGAAGTCTTTGTAAGGAGTATAGAGAAACTCCGTAGATTCGAAGTAGTTATCCTCATCACATTCATCCCTGCATCAGCATTTTTCTAATCTTCGTGGCATTGAACTAAAACAATAAAAGGAGAGGTGAAGATGAAAATGTGAAAAAGGAGAAGGGAGAGAGGAGAGAGTTGGAATCTTATTGGAAGAGATTGAGAGAAAGAAGGGTCATGAAAGAGACAGATGGGAAGGAGAGAGGAGTTGTAAGACGATAGATTCGGATTGTCTAGTGTAGAAATGGGAATAATAGATTGATGATTGTCTCAGATTGCATTGCATGTGTAGACGTGGATTTCCTGCGAAAGCCTTTCATAGGAAGTTCCTGCACTGGAAACTCAGGTGGGGCCCACTGTGATGTTTGTAAAAATTCCTCCCCGTCTATCCATTTTGTGAGTTCATTTTATGACATGTCACAAAAAATGAACGGTATCTGAAGCTCAAGTGAGCCGAAAACGTGATAATTAAACGTCCACAGTTGAAATATTCGTGGGGCAACAAAAGTTTTGATTCATGCTAATATTTTTGTTTTCAGTTCATCCCAATAAGAATGACATTATTAACGGTATGGATGGCATCTAAACATTACTGTTGAACCCGGGAAAGTTTCAACGGTAGGAATTTCCCTAACCACGTTTTCCTTTAGTAGGGTTCACTTAAGCTTTGGATACGATTCGGTTTTTGCAACATGTCCTAAAATGAAATCACAAAATGGATGGATGGGAAGAATTTCTCACAAACATCACAATGGATCCCACCTGAGTTTCCAGCGCAGGAACTTCCTGCAAAGGCTTTTGCAGGAAATCCGTGTCCGAATGGAGGCGAGTAAGGATCTGCGGACGCGAGTAAGGATCCTTCAAGCATGACTTTCCTGCTTCCCTGTATTGTTATTGGTCCATAGCAGTTAGCAATGCATATTAAATGCAGATGCTGATTGCGTCCTACTCAGCCGGACGGATTGGGCAGGGCTCCATGGGGCCTACAATAATGTAAGTATTTTATCCACTCCGTTTAAGGTATGATAAAAAATATTAGGCAGGTACAATCTTAAGTGGACCAAAACGTGGGGATTGAACGTCCACCATTAAAAAGTTTTTGAGAGTTAGAGAAGTTTCAGATCAAGCTTATATTTGTGTTTTCACTTCATCCACGTTTGCATGAACTTATTAATAGGTTGGATAATAAAAAAATAAATCACAGTGGCCCTTGTAAAGGTTTCAACAGTGGGTGTCATTGTCACTGCAGCTTCCTTTGGTGTAGTCCACTGGATCTGTGGACCTGCCTCGTTCTTCCGGTCATAGCTTAAAATGGTCTAATAAAAGCAACGAACCGCGTAGATAAAATACTTACATCACTTTAGACCTTACAGTGCCCTGCCTGCAGGACTACCTTCCCAGCCAGGGTAGGAATCCGCGTCCACTGTAATACACTGTGTAATAGTATGGTCCACGTAAATAGGAAAAACCACAAATTTCCCGCTTTGACGCAGACAGGGGATCCGGACTCGAGGCTTTGTAGACTGATTGACTTGGACTGGGTAGTGTAGCACACAGTACCGGTGTCGGTCCTGTGTGATGATAGAAAAGCTGTGGACCCCACTATGATGAATGTGTTTTATCTACGCCGCCCATTCATTTTTCCTGCTCATTTAGGGCATAAGCTTAAAAATGAGGCATATCTAAATCTTAGCCTGACCACATCATAGGAAATAGTGGTGATTGAACGCTCACGGTTAAAAACTTCATCGGTGCTGCGTCCGCACGCGAACTGAATATGGCATGCGCAACTTTGATGGATCCTAACTTTGCAACCCGCAGTGATGTACGTATCTTATATTCATACCGTCCATCCATTTCACAGTATCACTTCGGGGCAGCCCAAAAATATACCAGATCCAAATGTCAAGTGGACCACACCAGAAGAAGCTGTTGTGGCTGAACACCCGTCGTTAAAAACTTTTTGGGCCCACGGGAATGTTTTTTTTCTATCCAATATGTAGATAAGGTATAAAAGACCACATAAATATGATCTTATTCAAAACTTTCCTGGCCCTGACTTTTATGGCCATTGAAAAGTTTTTAACGGCCAATCAGCACTTTTCCGGTGGTGTGGTCTACCAGAGATTTATATTTATTGCAATTTTTTTTTTAATCATACCTTAAAATAATCTAACAAAAAAAATAAAATGGATGACACGGACATAAGCGCATACATCATAGTAGCCCACAGTGAGGGACCCACCGTGTATTGCGGTCAAAAGTTGGACGCGGATTGTGTCCTACCCCCACCCCGGTAATCCGGGTAGAGATCTGTGGGGCCCACTGTTATGTAAGTGTTTTATCCACGCCGTTCATTGCTTTTATCAGATCCTTTTAATGTATGATCCAAAAATTAAGGTAGGTTCAGGGCTTAAGTGGACCAAAAAATGGGATTTAATGTTCACCATTAAAAACTTCTCGGGAGCTGGAGAAGTTTCGAATCAAGCTGATATTTGTATTTTCACTTCATCCACGTCTGCATGACCTTATTAATAGGTTGGATGGTAAAAAAAAAAAATCATGGTTGCCCTTAGAAAGGTTCCAACAGTGAGTGTCATTATCACTATAGCTTCCTTTGATGTGGTCCACTGGAGCTGTGTATGTGCTTCAAATTTTGTTTCATACTTTAAAAGGATCTGATAAAAGCGATGAACCGCGTGGATAAAACACTTACATCACTGTGGGCCCCACAGATCCCTTCCCTGAAGGATTACCGTCGGGGTGGGGGTAGGACGCAATCTGAGTCCCAAAATTTTAAGAGAGTAAACTCTATAAGGCCCATTATGATTTATGTACTGAGTGGGGCCTAGGACTTAGATATAAGGCCAGATTTTTTACTAATTTATTTCAACTTGTCAGGCCGAATTCTATTTGAAGTTTTTATCACGGTAGACAATGGGCCTGTGAGTACAGTAAGCCCATGGGCCTAGGTGGCCAGGCCTACTTATAACTCAGTCGTATGTGTACTTAATGGGTTGTGCTCCAGTTTTATCCGGAAAGCAAGGGGATATTAAAGCAAATGAGTCAAGTTATGGCTAACTCACTCCCATTTCAAGGATGCAAGTGGGCATTAGAAAAGGTTTCAATTCCCAAATCAAATAAAATTCAGTAAGATCCTTTTTAGTGATCAAAGGATTGGTTATCTAGCCTAACAATTTATTGACAGGTGGGACCATGTGTTAGAAATCCAAACCCAATTAGTAAATGGGTGAGGATCAGGTCATTGGTCCATGTGGGGCTCAGTGTGATGTTTATCTTGTATCTAGTATGTTCATTTTTTTGCCCGCTCATTTTAGGACATGAATATATGAGGCAAATAAAATAAAATAAAATAAAATGGAGCTCACCTTATAAAATAGTGGGGATGGATATGCCCACTTTTCAAACCTTCTTGGGCCACTATGATGTTGATATGTCATCCAATATTCCATTCATAAGGTGATTCTCATGGGAATGAAGGAAAAAGACAAACATCAACCTAATGTAAAAAAAAAATGGCCCCAAAACAAGTTTCAATGGTGGGTGAATCCTTGTTCCTATAGGACATTTGGATACACTCTCTTGTATGGTCTATATAAAGAGAAATATAGATAGAGAGACGTATTTCATTCGTCATCTTTTTGGGTATTTCTTAGTGTGGGAATATCTTGTAATGAGGACGAGTAGGAGAGAGGTAAATCTTATAATTTTATTTCTCTTATTTTAGTGAAGAAGAAATCTCTGCATTTCTACCATATTGACATAAACTTCGCTACGCATATTTTAAAAATGAAATGATATATATATATATATATATATATATATATATATATATATATATATATAAAATTTCTAATACATTTAATTAATTATTTAGGATGCCCATTTAGATCTAGTCATTTTTATTTTAAAAAGTTATTTTAATTAGATATACTTCACGATGACCAATCAATTGAATGCTGCTTTTGATCTCCCAAGCAAGGGAATCTCTCCAAGATCTATTCCAATTGAAGAGGATGGAGAGAGTCTATATCTTGGTAATTTGGACAAGATATGACTCTTAAGTCGTTTGGGAGATTGCAATTTAATGGTTTAAACACATGATCCTCCTCTAGGTTGGTTACTCTCTAAGGTCTTTTAGATCATTATGCTTATACATTAAATGGGTAGTGACAGGTATGATACTGAAATGTGAACACAGCACAAACTTGTCTAAAAGGTCACCATGTATTCAAAATTTGATGCCAATAGGCTGATGCAACCTTCACATGGTTCAACACATGAATTTATGTTGGATTTTGAATGGTTGTCTACTTTTTCTACGGTGTGGCATGTGTATTTCATCTCAAGGTGATGGACAACATGATGAGGGGATGCTTGGAAAGTCAAGCTCATGCATTCATTATGAGAGCCACAACATTGAAGATGATGTATAACCATCCATAGATGAGAGGGAGATTTTAAGGAGTGGGGCCCAAGATAAGATGGGTTTGAGCCTAAACTCTAGGGTCACTTCTCCTTAATAAGAGCATCAAGATTTCAAGGAGTGGAGCATGGGACTAGATGGATTTGGGAACAGATTCTACTTTTACATTGAAGTATACCTTTTTTTGGGTGTTGCTAGAATCCAAGGAATGGGGCCTGAGACTGGATATGACGTTACAACAAAAGTCGGCTTAGCCGACAATGTGAGTTGCTGGTTTAGCGGCGCTAATTAAAATTAGGCATCGGTCGGTGATCGGGTATAAATACCGTACGTACCAAAAACCTTTTCCTTTTTTCTCCCCTCCCAACTCTCTCTCTCTCTCTCTCTCTCTCTCTCTCTCTCTCTCCATCCCGACTCTCTCTGTCCCTCGATCTCTCCCTGCCTCTCCCTCTCCGCGCGCTTACTCTCCCTCTCGCTCTCTCTTTCCCTCTCTCGATCTCTCTCGCCTCTCCCTCTCCCTCTTCGCTCGCTCTCCCTCTCCATCTCCTCTCTCTCTCTCTCTCTCTCTCTCTCTCTCTCTCCGCCTCTCCCTCGCTCTCTTTCACTCTCCCCGATCTCCTTTGCTCTCTCTCTCTCTCTCTCTCTCTCTCTCTCTCTCTCTCTCTCTCTCTTTCTCTCTCTCTCTCTCTCCCTCCCTCCCTCAAAACCCTAGCCCTCTCTCTCTCCGTCTCCTCGACCCTCTGATGTAGTTCGGCCTTCTGCTGCTCATGAATCTCGGATTCTCAAGTATGATGTTAGATTTTTCCCTTCTCATTGTTGCTTTTTGCAATTTATAATACTTGATTAGGGATATGCATTATCGAATCCCTAATTAGGGATTTGTATAAGAAATCCATAATTAGGGATGTGTATTGTCGAATCCCTAGTTGGGGATTTACATTGTCGAATCCCTTTTTACGGATTTGTATTGTCAAATTCCTCATTAGGGATTTGTCTTGTCCAATCCCTAACTAGTTGGAGATTTGAGGACTTTTAAAATTGGGGATTTTCTGATTTATAACCGTTCTGGCCAATCCACTTGCTATTTTCTCAAGATTTTCAACTGCTAAGAACTCCAGATCCCTAGTTCACTTGAATTGTATCATGTACTCTTGTTACATTAGATAATAACTGTAAGCTTAAGAGTACCATCCTTCTCTCTATTGGTCTGAAATTTTGGCATAGTTAACGGTTCTTATTAGCAAACTCGGTTACCATCCTTCTCTCTGTTTTTTTTTTTTTTTTGAAATGTTGATAGGTTCTCGGGGCTTGGGGATTGGGCTGGGAAATTTCGATGGATGGGATGGAGGTTACACAATTCACATGCTTCCGACAGGTATCTTAAATCTTTTTATAAAATTTATGTGGGTTATGGGAGATCTGAGCTGTGAATCAAATAGGATCCATTTGTATAGTGATAGAAAAATGCTTATCTTGCTTTGATGCTTATCTTGTTCTGATTTTCTTGTATCGTGATTGTCTAGTGCACGTTATTGTCCTCATTTCATTTTAACTGGATTAGATTTACATTTTATTGGCAGATGATGGAAGATGTGTGCATTTTCTCAATAAGGAAACCATTGTTCGTGCAATTGCTCGATGCACCGCCACTAAAGTGAGTTTGCTTCTGCCTTGAAATGACTTCTTAGCTATTATGTTTCTCTCTTTGTACTCTGATCTTTTCCTGAATGGAACCGTCTGTTGTATTTGATTTTTTAAAGTTCAATTCCATCTCATCTGTACGATTTCTTCAGCATGGGCATGTTTCTGTTATTAACTGGTTACATTCTCTTTTCATTTTCCTATTTGACTATCACTTGGCTTTGTTTCTTTCATGTTCTTTGTCTCTCTAATATTGCTTGTGAGGGAAGCATGAGGATACCAAACCACGTTCCTTCATACAATGTTATGAAAAGGGTAAAAGTTGGATATTATATCTGGAAATTGGACTCATGACTACTATTATATGAAACTATTCACTTTCTAATGCATCAGGACCTTATCATACACTTCTGGTATTAAATCTGAAAATTGGACTCATGACTACTATTATTTGATCAAAGATGTTGTATTTTCTTTCTTTCTGATGGTATCTAAATACTGTTAGAGTAATGGAGTTATCATCTGCTTGCTACAGTTTAATGTTTGAAACTATACCATGCCATCGAGACTACCTAGTGTCTTTAAAAAGAGAGAGGCTTTCTTTTAAGAAGGTATTTTTTTACGATGCCTTTCCCATACCTCTATCTGAAAATCTTAATTGTGAGTAGCATCCATTCATTTGATTTCAAAATACTTTCATGCAAAAATTATCCATTCACATGTACATGCAGTTAAAAAATGTTGCTGTTAAAGTTGTAAATGTCGAGCTTTACTACAAGGCAGTGCACTTTTACTTGCAGGAGCATCTGACCTTGTTAATGATTTTCTCAATGTGCTGACACTCCGTGTGGACCATACTCATGTTGCGGACTTAATGCGGAAGGTGTGTGCTTGTGATTTCTAATGCAGAGTGTTTGGATTTGATCAATTTTGCATTTGGAATCATTTGTTTCTCCCTCTTGTTGCTAGATGCATTGCCAGGTTTAGGCTGTGTTCATATTCATTTTGGTTATGTATTCCTTCTTTGTGGGTTTCAGGTTGGTCATCTGCTTCTTGTTAAGCCATACATGATTGCAGTCCAGAGCTACCATTGCCTTTCAAGGATAAGTCCTGTCTTTTCAACTCACTGATATTCATTATTTCCAAGTTAGTTGCTGCTTAGACACAAAATGCTTTGTGGTCAGGTAAACGAAATTGCTTGGAACACAACAGGAGACATTTTATTTCTTACTACAGGAAATGGTAAGAAGAACTTCCAATATGTTTGCTTCTTTGATGTCATACACTGCTTATAATTGGCACAGTGGTGGTGTTGACGTTTTACAATTTATTTGGTTGACAGGCTCTATACACCTAAAGAGATCTCTTGGTTAATTAGTTGGGGAAAATGTCTTTGTTGGGTTGCAGTTGGAGTTTGCAATATCACCAAATATCTAGTGCTAGACATTTTGATGTTATATGCAAACCTCTATATGACCCTGATGCAGTTATTGGCATCATTGTTCAGATGTTCTCCATATCATTGCTTCCTGTACCCTGCTGTTTTATGATGATTTTTTCTTTCAATATTTTTCTGATATTCAGTTGTAGTAAACTAAAATTCTTGCAGATTTGTAGACTTGATGCAAGGATCAGGCAGAACCTTGTTGCCATGTAGCAGTTGGAACATGAGCTTGGGGCCATGTCTTCCTTTGATTATAGGCAAGTTTTTATCAACTCAGTCTGGTCAAACTTTAGAACCGACTAGCCTGTAATATATGTTTTATGATCTGTTACAAACACACATTTTTCTATTAGCTTTTTGTAGCTTCTCATTGAAAAACTGTGCCTACCTGCCTATTACTTGGTAGATTGTGATCCTTATGGACTTAACATTGGAGTGCTCACCTGATTTGGTGATTGGATGTCAAACATTGGAGTGCCCAAGTATTCATTTGAATAATAGTACCATTCAAATACTCATCTGCATAGAATATGTTGAGATATCTTTTCTCCTTAAAAGTCCTTCCAGGTAAGATCCCTGCCATATGGGTTCTATATCAGTTGATGATTTACTAGAAGCTTCGGTATGATTTCATTTTTCAGGATTTCACTTGCATGACTTGGAACTACGAAATTCAGAGGTCGAGCAACCAAGGACCTCAGCAGTTGAAAGTGTGTATAAACAACCTTTTGTAATTTGTAAGTAATTGTCATATAATTTTAACTCATTTATGTGCATCCTATTCTCAACAAATATCCTTAATGACAAGCAATGAATATCTTATTTGAACTACTACTATAATATGTTATTTGTGATGGGTAAGCTGAACTTTATAACCATCTTATTTTAATGTCATATTTTAGTGTTTAATGGAAAATTTTGATGGATATGCTGAACTTTTATCTGCACTTCACTCACTAGGGGATGGGATTCATTTCTTGAGTTAATTTATGTTAGGTAGTTCACAGCTTTTACAAGTTGTTGTGAGCGGTCTGCTTAGTAGCATGCATGTGAGATGTTATTTTCTTGATGTTCTTTTGTTTTCATAAGAAAATGTAGGAATGGGTATTGTATGTTGGAACAAAAGGTCGCTGGTATCAGGTATCTGTAGAGCTATTCCATGCATTTCCATTTCATCTTCATTTCCTTCTGTTATTTTAACTCTCTCACATTAGTTTTCTTTAGGTCAGACTTTTGGTTGGGGCATTAGATTCAACTGATGTAGAAAGAATTGGTTGCATTATTTTAAAATGGTTTTGAGGTTTCTATTTATCTAAACTTGGGTAATTTCAGTATGATTTAGTTCATGGTGTCTAACATGGGAATAGGAGAATAAGATGGATCTAACAAATTTTTTATTTTTATTTTTTATTTTTAATTTAAATGTTAGGCTGCCCGTAAGTCTGCCCCAACTACTGGTGGAGTGAAGAAGCCCCATCGATACTGCCTTGGAACTGTTGCTCTTCGGTATATACTGAATTTTCTTGAAATTCCATTTCTGCATCTTTTTAATTTATTAGACTGTATCCTGATTAGGTTGTTTGAGTAGTTATTGTGGCTCTTAACAATCTTTGTAGGACAAGTGGCAATGGATATCACCATACGCAAACTTTCACAGGACAAGGTTTACTGTAATGTTTAATCCAAGCAAAAGGCTTGTTGGGACTTGCCAACAGCAGAAATGTTGGGGACTTTTGGATCATGCTGGGCCGGTTTATTCAACTACATTTAGTCCTCTTGGGGACTTTATTCTGCCTTCTTCTTTGGACTCAACAAGTATGTTTATTCTCCTGTCATCTTACTTTCTTCTCCATGTCTTCCTTTGATTATAGGCAAGTTTTTATCAACTCAGTCTGGTCAAACTTTAGAACTGAAAGGTTGAAAACCCAATTATAACAATGGTCTTTATTCAGTGGAGTTATGGCCCACATGTGCTTAATCTGATTTTTAAGCGAACGTTGGAAGATGTTTGGTACATTTGCCATCCACGTCGGTTCACAACGCACCAATGGTCTCAATCACTCAGCTGTGGGTCCCACTTCTACCAACCGAAAAGGTTAGTACGACATACCATGTGAAATTGAGAGTGGACAAGGTGCCTCACCAAATGCGGTACAACCCTGACCATGGAGCTCACCTTGATGTATTTATTGCATATAGTCCACGTCCATCCATTTTGCAATTTCATTTCTAAAGTTGGGTTTGGGCTGAATCATTTCATGCGTTCAAAATGCAGTGTCTTCCCTCAGTTACTTATATCTTTTTTTTTTTTTTTTTTTTTTTTTTTTTTTTTTTGCTTTAATTTTATTTTATTTTATTTTATTTTTTGCTTTAAATGAAGGTTCATGCATTCAAAAATGCAACATCTTTCCCTGCTTAGGTAACTCATCTCCTTTCGTTTTTTCTTTAAATGAAGGTGGGGAGAACGGCTATGGATCTATTCCTTCATATTCTTCAAAGCCATATGGAGGGTTTGTATTTCATATCTTAGAGTTTTGCCTCTGCTTCAGGCTGGTTATTTGGGTATTTTAATTTTTATCTGAGCCTGCTCTTTATATATTTTCATTTGTACAAACTGCCTTCAACCTTGGAGATTGTCATCCTGGCCCATGCAATGGATGGGCTTTTCTCAGTGAAATCAGATGTCTTTATCTTTGGGGTCTTACTACTGGAGATCATTAATGGCAAGAGGAACAACGATTGTTTCAGGGACGATCCTTCATAGAATTTGATAAGATATGTAAGTGCAAGTTTTCCTTCTTAATCCATGTATATCATCACTAACATTGTATCCAACTGAGCCATATTTTTCTATAATAACAGCCTGCCCTTTTTGTGAACAAAGAGCGATAATTCAGAATTAGCAGAGACAGATGGGCTGGAAGGATATAAGCATTGCCACACCACTGACAAGTTGTTCAATAGAAATTTTTAAAGGTATGATATTCAAACAAGAAGTGTTGTAGTCCTGGTATGTTGCTGTGTAGATTTTCTTTTGTACATTGTTCAAAAAACTTGTGGCCTGAACTTGGCTGAGTTGACCTATTTAAAAAGCTGGCAAAACATTCCAAGTTAATGATTTACTTGGAGTATTAGTAGTTTCAACCCAACAAGTTTCTGGATTGTTGAAAATGAATTGAAACTTTCAGTTTCTTTTGAGAATTGCTGGCATTTTGTTTGGTATCATCTTTTTGTTGATTCGGTTAACTCCTTTACTGCTTCTGACACGAGTAAAACCCAATTGAAATTGGTGAACTTTTGGCTTGTATTATTGGTTTCAGCAGGTTTGTAATTGCAAGGTCCCCTTCATGGTTACACTTGTAATTTGTTTTCTCTTTCTGTACCATTTTCTTCTGAGCGAGGTTTACGAATGTTGCAGAGGCACCCGAACCAATGGAAAGAGATTTCATGTCCCAAATCATAGTATCATTTTTTTCTCTCGACCATTCAATTTCTTTGATACAATGTTCCTACTACTCCAATATATGTTTATTTATTTATTTTGTTCTTTTTGGTAGCAGAGATACTTGTTGGATTCTTTTGATTACACAACTGGCTCAAAGTATTTGTTGAAGTCAACCTACATCTAGATTTGGAGGTGTGGAGAAAGCATATGCTGCTTTCCATAAGTAACCACGCTGGCAGATGTCTGACATGTACATGAGCTGCCTTGTGCATATGCCACCGGTCAAGATCAGACCATGGGGGCGTTCTTCACATACATGAGATTGAGGGAGCAGGAAATTAGAAATCTGATTTAGTAATGTGTGGCACAGAACCTGAAATCTGATATACCATGGGGCGTTCTTCACATACATGATATTTGTTCCATCATTCCTTGACTTCCTTTGTTCTGAGATTATAAAGATGAAAAGAGAATTGCTTCTTCACTGGCTATGTAGATCCATAGATCTGCTTGTATTGTAGCATGGTGCAAAACACACATGCTAGATTAACACTTTTGTTTATTGCTTTTTCTCTCTGTCCTCCTTGTTCTTTTTATTATTATTTTTCTCACTTTCTAGCCTGTTTCCAATGATGTGCATGATTTTTAATGTTTTTTTAATTGAAGGTCATTAATGAAGCTCTCAGATGTGGGAACATAGTCAAGTTTGTGCACTGAAAGGCCCTCAAGGATGTCAGATTTAAAGGTACACCATCCACTTATGGTGGACCTTTTTTGTATATATGTTTATAGAATCATGCATGTAAGAGCACATTTATTATAATGTTCCCACAATTTGTATTAAGAAACTAAATTTCTGTGGTCCAGATTATTCAATTCCATGTGGATGGAAGGTCCTCCCAGTTTTCAGTGCCGCACATCTAGACTAGAGCTTGAAAGTCCAGGAGAGGGCAAATGGATGGATTTGTTTTTATTTATTTATTTATATTCAAAGCCATTTTAAATTTATTGTAATAAATATTATATATATTTTTTATTGTCTAGTAATATAAATATTGTTTAATATTCAGTTTTATTTGTGTAATATCATTTTTATGTTTCAAATATTTAAAAAATATAGGTTTCGATTGAATTATATATAATAATAATAAATTACTGCTGAAATGCCAAGGCATTTGAAATCTATACAAATGTTTACCGGCGCTTGTGTAGAAAGTTGATGGCTCTTTTTCATGAGAAAAAGTGTAAACCAATTCTCCCCTCGCTCGGATCGAATTTTGGCGGCGCTTAATCGCGTCGCTAAAAACTATAACTATTGGCGCTCAAACAAGCGCTAGTAAAACTCACCTAGCGCCGCCAATACTTTTCCCAACATACCCATTAATCGGTGCTTGGTTAGCGCCACTATTATAGTTGGCGGCGCTTTGTAGGATTTAGCGGCGCTTCCGAGTGCTGCTCAAAATGACATTTGTTGTAGTGTGAACCCAGATTTTTTACTGATTTGTTTCGACTTGTCAGGCCTAAATCTACTCAAAATCTTCACTTTGCACCATGTAGGCTTAAACAAAGTGCTAAATTATGGCCGACAATTAGCCCATGCCTCTGGTCAGCCCATATTTGGTTGTGCTTGAGTTTCAACCTGAAAACAAGGCTTATTTTAAAAAATGAGTAAGAAATTGAGATAGGCTATGGCTAAATCACTCTCGTTTCAAAGCACTTTAAGGATGCATGTTGGTATTAATAGAAGGTTTTAATTCCCTAATCACTTAAAACTTAGTAAGAGTCATTAAGTAAAAGCATGGTTTTGGTCTCTCTCTCTTTCTCTCTCTCTCTCTCTCTCTCTAGTGTTCACCATATGAATTCGTGGTAGATTTTGAATGGATGCCTACATCTTTCTATGGTGTGGCATGTATATTTCATCTAAAGGTGATTGGGGAATATAATAAGGGAATGCCTCGAAAGTCAGGCTCATGCATTCATCTTGAGAGCCACACCATTAAAAACAATGTACAAACATCCTTAGTTGAGAAGAAAATTTTAAGGAGTGGGGCCTATGATGTAGAGCGGGTCGCGGACACTTTCATGTCCAAGATGGATCAGAGAAGGCCCCATAGGAGGCAAAAGTCATCAAGACCATTGGAACCTTAAACTAGGCATATCTCGCAAACTGGAATGAGTTACTCGACGTACCAGATATGATTTTGGGGTAAGATGAGCTACTTTAACCAACCAACCCATCTATGCTCAGTTACCCATGCCGAATTTGCGAGATTCTATCATATCGACGGTCGAATTCCATTTTTAATTCCATTTTTACTATAAATAGTAAGTTTTAGTTTGATTATAAATCTTCATCCGTTGGGCTTTAGGAATTGCGACCAACATGAAAAGTGTTTAGAAAAATTAGTAGAATAATGTGGTTAAGCCACATAGGACACTTACTGTAAATAGAAAATTTACTATTTATAGTAAGTCATGAATTTTAGGGAGTTTTAGTTATAGTTTAATTCTTAAACTTATTCCAAGTCTTGGTATCCCTATTTAAAGGGTTGTAGACTCATTTATTTCATCTATCAATCAATCAACAAGTTTCTTTCATATATTTTAAAATTATTTTTATTTCTTTTCCTTGTGGATTCGAGAAGTCTCTATGAGGAGTCCAAAGAAGCTACGTGGATTCGGAGTAGTTATCCTTGAGGAAGACGGTGATCGACCTCATCACGTTCATCCTTGCATCAGCCTGAAGGTGACTGGACTGGCAATATGGTAAGGGGATGTCAGGTCAGGCTCATGCATTCATTATGAGAGCCACAACATTGAAAGCAATATACAACCATCCCTACATGAGAGAGATTTTAAGGAGTGGGGCTTGAGACAGGATGGGTTTAGGCCAAGATTCTACAGCCAAGTCTCCACTTTTACTAGAATCACTGAAATTTCAACAAGTGGGACACAGGACTGGATGGCCTGAGATTCTACTTTTTATGTTTTCTTTTCTTTTGGGTGTTACGAGATTCCAAAGAGTTGGGCTTCATACTGGAAATGGGCGCATACTTATTATTGAATTGCTTGCGCTTGTCAATCCAAAGTCTATACGAAAATTTTATTTTGCACAGCCAGGGTTAAGGGAAACACTCAATTACAGTTGGCAATGGGCTTGTGAATTTGGTCAACCTACAGGCTAGCTGGCCAGGCCTGCTTTTAACTCGATCTTAGGTACACTTACTGGGCTATACTTTGGTTTCAACCTGAAAACAAGGGCTATTAAAGCATATGAGTCAGGCTATGGATGACTCACTCCTGTTTCGAACAGTTTCAAGGATGCCCGTAGGTATTAAGCTTTCAATTTCCAAATCTCGTTAAGTTACTAGTAGGTTTAAAATAAAACTAAAAGGGTCAAAGGAATGGTGCTCATGTCTAATAATTTGGTGACGGATGGGACCATGTGTTAGATGGGTGAAGTTTCAATTCCATAAAGTATTCAAACAAGCCAATCCATTAATTAGGTGGGTGCACTTTTAATTCCATTAAGTATCAAACGCACCATAGAACTTATCATCCAATTCATCTTTCACACTAGAACACATCAGCGGAACTTTTGGTGACATTCCTTTCCACTAGCATGAGACCTACATGGGGCATCCGTCCCATGAAAGCAGTAGATCCACCATGAAGTTCACCCTTCTTGAAAATCAATCTGGTCAAGCGACTAGATGAGCCACACCTACATGTTGAGCTAGATGTAATTTTGGTTTTCAGGTCTTTAAACTATGGGCTCAATTACAACTTTCAAATATAAATATCATGGAAGCAATTTGATGAGTGGATTGGATGTTGCCTTCATGAGCAAAATTTCACATGTCATCATCAATGACTAAGGAAATAAGACTGGGTCCTTACTCTTACCCCGGTGGTAGACTCCCTGGAATTTCAACGCCCGGGTCAAGGGTTCGAGTACCCACGGTGTGCGTGTGTGGGGTGTGTGTGTGGGGCTGTGTGCGTGTGTTAAAAAAAATGGAAATAAGACTAGAAATGGATTCCAGGAGCCTTCCGATGATACTGTGAATGAGATCAATGACCATTAGATATTTTATTACGATGGCTTTACGTAGGCATTATTTTGACTGGCCCACAAATAACTCTTTTCCCATCTATCACAGCTACGTAGGCATTATTTTGACTGGCCCACAAATAACTCTTTTCCCATCTATCACAGCCATCTAAATTTGAATGGAAAGAATGTTTATCTTTTCATTCACCTAAAGTAGCATCTCAATTGGATGCATGCCTTTGGACAACGTTGACTGCATTTCGGGGTTGAAATGGTCGGTTCAGAGTCTGCCCAAGGCCTAGCCATTTCCTGAATGAGCTAATAATTTTAGGCCTAACCTGACACATTACCCAGTACATGGGGGCCTGTCCATACCCACTCAAAAATTGCCAAGCCCTAGCTCAATCTCTGACCAAATATTGTGATTGGATTGGACTGGACTGAACCCAATCAATCTTGAATTTTGGAGCTGCCTAATTTTTTGTCCTAACATGAGACGGAGAAACTGATGGACGGGATGTGTTTCTCATCGACATTTCAGTGCACACCGCATAGCATCCCACAACTTCATTTGTGTGGAATGGGATGCCGATTAGCTACTGACTTGATGTAGAGTGGGTCACGGACACTTTCATGGCTAAGATGTATCATAAAAGGCCCGGTTGACAACATAAGTGATTTGGATAGTCAGAACTTAAAACCGGCGTATCTTACATACCCGAATGAGCTATCAGACGTACCATATACGATTTTGGTGTAGGACAAGCTATATTTGAATTAACACACTTCATGGGTGGAGTAGCCCAAAACTCTTGAGAGAGGACACGCTAACAGTGGACAAAGCTCATGAGCAACACAGATCTGGCATGCATGGCTTGTAGACGCGTGTCCTACCAATCATCTCCTCAATCTTTGTGCAAATTGATTTGACAATATTGTTCACTTAGAGTAGCATCACATACAAGCAAGGCTAATTTTTTGGGGATCTAAGCTAATTTGATACATTTTTAGGCTAGGTTGGACTGAGTCCCAACTAATTAATCTTTTCAGACTCAGGCTTGCACTTGTTGTGCTAGGCTCATTCCAGGCTTAGATTCTTGTGCAAGATCCAATTATTAGGTAGGGACAACAGCAAAGAATAAGCGAATCCATTAATTAGATGGGTGAAGTTTCAATTCCATAAAGTATCCAAACAAGCCAATCCATATTAATTAGGTGGGTGCACTTTCAATTCCATTAAGTATCAAACGTGCCATAGAACTTATCATCCAATTCATCTTTCACACTAGAACACATCAGCAGAACTTTTATGACATTCCTTTCCACTAGCATGACACCTACATGGGGCATCCGTCCCATGAAAACAGTAGATCCCACCATAAAGCTCACCCTATTTGAAAATCAATCTGGTCAACCTACTAGATGAGCCACACCTACATGTTGAGCTAGATGTAATTTTGGTTCTCAGGTCTTTAAACTATGGGCTCAATTACAACTTTCAAATATTAATTAGACATCATGGAAGTAATTTGATGAGTGGATTGGATGTTGACTTCATGAGCAAAATTTTCACATGTCATCATCAATGAGTAGGGAAATAAGACTAGAAATGGATTCCAAGAGCCTTCCGATGATACTGTGAATGAGATCAACGGCCATTTGATATTTTATTACAACGGCTTGGGGTTTGCCTCAGTGAGAGTTTTATTATGTAGGCATTATTTTGACTGGCCCACAAATAACTCATTTCCCATCCATCACAGCCATCTAAATTTGAATGGAAAGACTGTTGATCTTTTCATTCACCTAAAGCAGCATCTCAATTTGATTCATGCCTTTGGACAATGTAGATCGCATTTTAGGGTCGAAATGGTCGGCTCAGAGTCTGCCCAAGGCCTAACCATTTTCTGAATGAGCTAAGAATTTTAGGCCTAACCTGACACATTACCCATTACATGGGGGCCTGTCCACACCCACTCAAAAATTGCCAAGCCCCAACTCAATCTCTGACTACATATTGTGATTAGATTGGACTGGACTGGACCCAATCAATATTGAATTTTGGATTTGCCTAATTTTCTGTCCTAACATGAGACGGAGAAACTGATGGACGGGATGGTTTTCTCACCGACATTTCAGTGCACACCGCATAGCATCCCACAACTTCATTTGTGTGGAATGGGATGCCGATTAGCCACTGACTTGATGTAGAGTGGGTCACAGACACTTTCATGGCTAAGATGGATCAGAAAAGGCCTAGTCGACGACAGAAGTGATTCGGACCGTCAGAACTTAAAACGGGCGTATCTCGTAAACCGGAATGAGCTATCGGACGTACCATATATGATTTTGATGTAAGACAAGCTACTTTCGCCACCCGACCCCATCATGCCGGGTTGCGCACTCCGAATTTGTGAAATACCATCAAATTGACGGTCAAATTCATGTTTTAATTTCGTTTTTACTATTTATAGTAAGTTTTAGTTTGAGTGTATAACTCATCATCTATTGGGATTTAGGAGTTGCTCCCAACATAAAATGTGCTTAGAATGATTTAGCTTATAAATAGTAAGTTTACTATTCATAGTAAGTAGTGAATTTTAGGAGTTTTAGTTATTGTATGATTTTGAATCTTCTCCCTAGGGTTCATAGCCTTATTTAATGAGTTGTAAACTCTCTTTTCATCATAAATAAATTTATTTCAAATATTTTAGAATTATTTTTATTTTCTTTTACCTGTGGATTCAAGGTTTCTTGACGAGAAGTTCAGAGAAGTTTCGTGGATTCGGAACAATTATTCCCTTCAGGAAGACAGTGCTCACCTCACGTCGTTCCCTGCGTCACACTAATTTTGTTGACTTCCGATCTGTTTATCAGGTCTCCGATCTGTTTATCAGGTCATACAAACCAGGATGAAGGGAAAATACACCATGATCCAAAACTTCTGTAACCCCAGGAAGTTTCTAATCACGGAATTTCAACTAAACACGGTTTCCTGTGATGTGTTTCATTTGAAATTTGGATTTACCTCATTTTTTTGGCTCATAATACAAAATGATCTGGAAATTTGAATTAACGGCCTGGATGAAACATGGGTCCACAGAACACTAGCCATTTCCTAGTGGCAGCGTCAATGGTCAATCCACGTCCGACAGATCGACCCGCTGACTGGGACGCGGATTTCCTGCGAAAGTATTGGGCAGGAAGTTACTGGGCGGGATGTAGGTGGGATCCACCGTGATGTACGCGAGAAATCTACCCAGTCCATCCATTTTGAGAGATCATTTTATGATATTCCATCAAAACTAAGGTGAATCCAAAACTCAGGTGGGCCACACGAGAGGAAACAGTGGGATTCACTGACTCCGTTGAAACATTCATATGGCCACAAAGGTGTTGTATCAGACTTTAAGCTTTTTATGTTTTCACTTCATCCCAGTAGTACTGACCTTACAAACGGTTGATGACATTTAAACATCGAGGTGGAGCCTAAGAAAGTTCCAATTGTAGGCATTTATTTTACTAAAATTAACTGGTGTGGCCTACCTGAGTTTTACATCCGCCTCGGTTTTGGTAGAATGTTTTAAAATGATATCGCAAGGGGGATGGACCGGGTGTATTTCTCATATACATTACGGAAGGTCCCACCTGGAACGGATTCTCGTAACACATTACGGAAGGCCCCACCTGGTATCCACCTGGTATCCCAGAACTTCCCTAGAGGGATATAAAAAAGTGACGAGCGATGGGATATCAACCATTAAAATCCTCCTATGGCCCACTATACTGTTTATTTGACATCACAAGTCACAACGTCGAAGCAAAATCAGCTTGATCCAAAACTTTTATGGCCCCCAAAATGTTTTTAATGGTCGACCCTCATTCACCTGTAAGTTATGAGATTTGGCCTCATTTTTTGACATACATGATGATATGTGATTGTGGATAAACACATACACCATGATGTATGGGTAGTATCCACTGTCCATCCATTTTGGCAGGGGAAGCTAAAGTCGGGCCTACTACAGAAAACAGAGGGGATTGAATGCCTATCATTAAAACGTATTGAAGTGACGCGCCTACGTAAGATTTTGATCAAGCTAAAGATTATATATATATATATATATATATATATATATTAGTTATATATATATATATATATATATATATATATATATATTTCACGTCTGTGTTAACTATGAACATGTTAGATCTGGAATAAACATAATGTTGGAGGGTCACTGTCGCCACTGTTTTTCGTGTTTGGATACACTTGCGCTTTAGATAAAGAGCTTTGGATCGGTCTAAATTTTTGGCTCATGTGCGGAAATAATTTCTCCAAATGGATGGACATTGTTGATACTGAAAATACATCCTACATCATGATGGCACCACAGAATTTGGTGACGTTACTTCAGTAGCGAATTTCGGTGCGCAAGCTGTATCTAACCCGCTTCCCTGCGAAAGGCTTTAGCAGTAAATCTGCGTCCGCCTTACTTATATAAACGATGCCAGGTCTCGCATTTGGCCGGTGGTCAGAATCATTGCATAACGGCGATGACAATACATATTTTTCGTCCTAAGTGGGCGACACGGGGGCGGTATGCGTACGACGCGGATTTCGATTCTGTGCGGAAGCTACATGGGGCCCACCATGATTTTTTGTGAGAAATACAGCGCCACCACCCCCCAATCTGTTTTTACAGCTAATTTTAGGACCGTGGACAAAAAAGGATGAGGATCTAATAGTCAAGTGGGAGATGCGAGAGGAAAATATGAGAATTGAAAGACCACCACCATTACATTTATAGGGCCACAGGAGTTTTGCATCAGGCTAAGCCTTTTGTGTTTTCAGTTCATCCAAGTGAGAGTGACCTTATGAGCGGTTTGGATTGAAGATAAACATCAAGGTGGACACTAATTTCCTCTTGTGTGATAGGTTTTCACAGGAAATCCGCTTCCGTACGTGGAACTCTTGAAGATTACCAACTTTAATCCGTCACGCACTACATTTTAAACACACCAGGGGTGACGCTAGGGCAGTCAATTGGTACCTGGACCCGTGCGTACCCCGATGGACCCAATCCAATTTGAACGGCTCTGGATCCCATCTTTCAGGTCTGTAATGAAATTGGGTTAGGTTCGGGTCTCACCTTCTGGACCCGGTTAAAAATCTGGTCTTATCGGATGTTGGTTGAGTCCATGTGATGGACCTAATTAAAAGTTGAGTCGGGGCAAGTCTGATTAGGCCCACGCCAGGTCGAGTTAGTTTTAATAGTGAAATACTATACATTTATATATTGATGATTTTACCAACAAAGTGAGGTTTCTAAACCACACGTGTAACAAAGCTCATTTACACAACACACGTCTAAGTGACACGTGTGTAAAATTTAATCCAGCCATCTGATGGGCTCTACTGATGTAAATGCTTTTATTTTTCCTTACCCAACTTGAAACCTAGTCTCAAAATTGAGTACACTAGACCATTGTCGATACGGGTCCAGGTATTCAAGAACTGGATTCAGACCCTGGGAACCCATATAGCCCGACAACTGTACTGTATGAGTTGATCCATTGACAACCCTGGGTAACCGGATTCAACTAGATTTTTGCTTGTTGGCTGTATAAGCCAGATGCTTTTTTACTTCAAGAAAACAGAATTTTTCTAGGCTTTACAAAGCCTTCGTACAACTTAAAAAATCTAATTTTTAGGAGGAAGGAAGAGAGGAAAGAAATAAGAAATTTTCTTTCAAACTGATTTTTTTTTTTTTTTTTTTTTTTTTTCCAGGTACTTTACTGCTGCTGCTGCACACTTACTTCTCACTTACTATTTTTCTTGCTTCACTTGCTTGCTTCAATCGGATACACAAGATGCCAATTTATAGGCATTTGAATGTAAGGTGAAAAGACAAAGCTGCTCCTGCTAGGAGCTTCTAACACTTAAATGTTCCTAGAAAATACACAAGCATTTTCATCTTCTAAGAGCATCTCCATGGGAAGTGTTGTTGTGTTTTGAAAGATGAACAGTCACAGTAAATGTAGGGCTTTGGTTTGCACTTTCAACACTTTCCTTCAAACCAAAACCGGCTTCATTCTGAGCATCGTTCTTAGTCGTTTGAATGCATCTATCGGTAATGCCTTTGTGAAAATATCTGTCACCTGTTCCGTAGTATGACAATACTCTAATTTCATCATTTTCTGCTTCACATGATCTCTCAAAAAATGGTATCGGATATCAATGTGTTTGCTTCTTCTATGCTGCATTGAATTTTTGGCTAGCTAGATTGTCGACTTGTTATCCACATATATGATTGTGGATTCTTCCTACGGATACTTCAGCTCCTTTAGTAGGTTTCTCAACCAAATTCCTTGACAGACAGTGGACGATGCTGCCACGTACTCTGCTTCACATGTGAATAGGGCGACCACACTCTGCTTCTTTGAATTCCATGTGAAAGCAGTCGTTTCGATATAGAATACATAGCCAGCGGTGCTCTTCCTTTCATCTTGGTTACCTCCCCAATCACTGTTTGAGTATCCATACAATATTGCTTCATCATCATATGAATATAAAAGATCGAATTCTATTGTTTCCTTTAACGTAGCTGAGGATTCTTTTTGCGGCTAGCTAGTGTGATTCTTTTGGTGCTTCTATGTACCTACATAGAAGCCCAACACTATAGACGATATCCAACCTTATGATTGTGAGGTACCTTAGGCTTCCAATCAGACTCTTGAGCATAGTTGAGTCAACGCTTTTTCCTTCTCCATCCTTTGTTAGTTTTAAGCCCGTTGTACAGGCGTGTTTACGACATTGCAATCGACCATCTTGAACTTTTCAAGCAATTCCTTGGCATACTTCTTCTGAGATATATAGATGCCACCATGTTGTTGCTTCACTTCAATGCCTAGAAAAAATGACATCAGACCTCCATCGGTCATCTCGAACTCCTTAAACATAGCCTTCTTGAATTCATCAAACATTGGTCGGCTGTTTCCTGTAAACAGCAAATCATCAACATACAGGCATGCTATAAACATATCGCCATGAATATTCTTCTTGATGTAAACTGCATGTTTATATGGACATTGGGCGAAGTCGTTCTCTTGAAGATAGTTGTCGATGCGTGCATTCCAAGCACGTGGAGCTTACTTCAACCTACAGAGGGCTTTCTTCAATCGATACACCTTGTGCTCCTCCCCTTACATAACAAAGCCTTCAGACTGGTCAACATAGACCTCTTCTTCTAGAATTCCATTCAGGAATGCAGATTTCACATCCAGTTGGTAGATCATCCAACAGTGATGGGCTGTAAGGGAGATAATCATCTTCACAGTGTTGAGGCGAGCAACAGGAGCGAAGACTTCTTCATAGTCCACCCCGTACTTCTGTTTATAGCCCTTTGCTATGAGCCTTGCCTTGTAGTGATCGATTTCACCATCAGCATTTCGCTTGATCTTGTACACCCATTTAATGCCAATAGTTTTCTGGCCATTAGGAAACGTAGTCAGCTCCCATGTGTCATTTTTCTCAATGGCATGAATTTCTTCTTTCATAATATTTCTCCAACATTCTTCTTTTATGGCCTTTTGAAACGTCAGAGGCTCATGATCTGCATACAGGCAGAAAAGATTGACCTCTTCAGTTTGCTCATATATGTCGCTTGAGCTTTTCATTTTTATAGGTGTCATGGGTGAGGATGAGCTGACCGAATTTTGACTTGATGGAGTACTTTTTGGAGTGATGGAATGTACTCTTGGACTTCTGTGTACTGATGATGAGGCCGAAGAAGGTGTTGCGTGCGTTTGCTCTTGACTGTCATGCCTTTCTTCGTGTTCTTCTGTTTCGACCAAAATATCTTTGGTTGATTCTTCATCATTCCATTTCCAAGGTTTTTCCTCACTAAAGACCACATCTGTACTCACCACTACTTTATTGGTTAGTGGATTGTAGAACTTGTAGGCTTTATATCCTTCACTGTTGCCGATGAAGATGCATTTTTTGCCCTGATCATTAAGCTTCCTTCTTTTTGCTTCTGGAACTTGAGCGTAGGCAACACACTCAAAGATCCTTAGGCACGTAACGCTCGGTTTATAGCCACTCCATGCCTCCTGTGGTGTCATGTTTCTGACGCTCTTGGTTGGACACCTATTGAACAGATAGGCAGTATATCCAACTGACTCTGCCTAGAAGCTCTTTGGAAGGCCTTTCTCCTTTAGCATGGTCCTCGTCATGTCAAGGATGGTGCAGTACTTCCGTTCCGCAATTCCATTCTATTGTGGTGTGTAAGCTCCAGTATGCTGTTGCTTAATGCCATGTTCCCTGCAAAAATCTCAAAATGCATTTAAGGTATACTCTTCACCTCTGTTAGATCTGAGTACTTTAATTTTGTGACCACTTTCAACTTCAACACGAGCTTTGAAAATTTTAAAGATAGTGAAAGCGGAAGATTTTTCTTTGATGCAATACACCCAAAGTCTTCTGTTGAAGTTATCAATGAAGGTAATAAAGTATTTATTACCTCCAAAAGAGGGTGTTTCAAGTGGTCCACAAATATCAGTGTGAACCAACTGAAGTGGTTCCTTTCCTCTTCTAGACACTCCACTTGAAAATGAGTTCTTTTGTTGTTTGTCGAGTGTGCACGCCTCACAAACATGTTCTGGAGCTTTAATAACCGGTAAGCCATGCATTATGCTTGATGAGGATAAGAGTTTAAGGCCACTGAAATGGAGATGCCCAAAGCGAAGACGCCATCTCCATGAATCATTCTTCACGAGTCCATAGAGGCACTTCTCAGCCTTTGTGTTAATATGGAGTGGAAACATGCGATTCTTCGCCATTTGGACTTGAGCCACAAGTCTTCTGTGAGCATCTCTTATAGAAAGAGAATAGTTCTCCATGTGTATGACATACCCATTCTCAAGGAGTTGGCTGATATTGAGGATGCTATTTTTCATGTTTGGTACGTAATACACATTAGAGATGTAATTTGGCTCACTATTCTTCTGATAGATTTTTACTTTTCCTTTACCTATCACGGGTACCTTTGATGAGTCGCCAAAACTCACGTTGCCACAAACTTTTTTTGTGAGTTCCACGAACAGTTGTTTCTTACCACTCATATGGTTGCTTGCGCCCGTGTTGAGATACCACACATTTGGCCGTTCACATGCCTTTTCTTGTGCGAGGAGTGTGGAGTCTTCTTGTTCATGGTGTGATGCTTCAGCATAATTGGATCGTTCATCTTGATCCACTTTGCTCCAACACTTAGAAGCATAATGGCCAAATCTCTTGCAATTGTGGCATTGAATGTTCTTTGTGTTTCCACGACCATGTATGTAACGCCCTGAAAATCGAGGGTCAAGCAGGAGCTCAACTCCTGAGTTCCAATGCATCACTTATGCAACATAGATAATGATGATTAAATGTTGTCTGTATTAGCACATTAAACATGAATGAGATTAAGCCAAAACAGAATATCATGCTCCGGAAACGATTAATTTAAGCAAGCGGAAGACTGTGATAAATATATAAAACGTATAAGTAATCGTAGGTCTCCTGAGTATGATCATCTTACCAGGTCAATAATTACATGTAAATTCTCAAAATATACAAAATGGTAATATGTAATGTCATCTAGTCCAAAACCCTGTGGCCCCGACAGCGCAACTCCAGGTCTAATAGACCTACTAGAGAGTTGCATATAGGAGAACTCCTCCTCATCATCACAATAGTCTGGCTCTACCTCGTAAGCATTGTTATCACCTGCAGCTAAGACAAAGTCTGGTTAGTATTTAAGCACCATCCCAGAACGTGGGAGTGAGTGATCAACTCAGTGGAGCTATAAAGCAAAGGTTAATATGTTATCAATTCAGTCAAGTAGTAATGATAAAGCAATACAATCAAGCATCCCTAAGTACTATTGTTAATGTAAAAATGATTTGTATTAATGATGCAAGCCCTCGCTTGCACTCCCTCTGCGATCTTCCCCTTACGGTCACGGCATGCACCCCTTCCTCTGTGCTCAACACCGACGCCAAAGGTACATGCAATGCGGTGCATGAGCGTAATTACCAAGTTCTTATTAGACCTTTTCATACAGCAGGATTGGGAGCTAAGATACCTCCCTTATATAATTTCTCAAATAATGATCCATTCTAGGGTCGTCAGTCTTAGCTAGTCTCATACGATGTTACGGTTCCAGGTCGCTACAAAGGGGTTGTCACCTCTATGCAGGCCTAGCTTATAATCTAGTTGCTATAGGAAGGCTTGTCGCCTCAGCGCAGTCTCAGAGTATGTTCGAGGTCATTATGAATGGCTCGTCACCTAGTCGTAGGTCGACAGCTCAAATACAGTGTCCCATACCACCGTATTCGGCTCACGAGCTTAGGTTGCTCACTGGTCATTACGGGTGGGCTTGTCGATGGCTCGACCACGGTGTCCCATACCACCATGTCCGGCTCGTGAGTCTTAGTTGATCGAGGTTCCAAGGTTAACGGGATTTTCACTGGTAAGTTAGTACCTTAGATTCAAGCAGTAACGTCCATATATGATGAACATATATTAGGCCAATCGGGTTGCTTGACAAGCTCGACTGGTAAGAGCGTACGTCGAGCTGATCAACATGGAGTACGTAAGCACTCCGTGCGGCCTAACACCATCGACAACCAAAGTACGGCTCAGATTCATCGAACACGTCCTTTGTGGCGAAACAACCTCACCCACCAAACTAGGATCTGTTACTGATTGCCTGGACTATACCATAGTCTCAAACACACTCTAGATCAATATCATTCAAATGTAATAGCCAAGACAGCATGTAACAATCCAATTAAATATAAATCCCATATTAGCATTTCAACGAATACATAGAATACATGTTAACATACATGAACATTTAATCCACAAATCACATAGTAGTAAAATAGATTACTTGAAGGAAACTGTAACCCTAGATAAGAGGATTGAGAATCCTATCTCAACACCCTCATTAAGTACATTACATAAACCATTTTCTCACTCAGGCATTTTATCAAACACTTAGACTACACATATTATATACATGTAATAAGTTAGTTAAAAACACATATAGTAGCGAATCCTATCACGAAGGAGTTGCTACACATACAACGATCATGCATTAGGAACCAACAATCATGGCAAGCATAAATCATAGTTCCATATTCATTCGAACATTTTTTCAAGCACTTAGACTACACACTTCAACATACATGACGTATGTTGGTCCTAACATGTATTTGGGCAAATCCTTTCACCAAGGAGTTGTCGCATATACAACAATTACATATCCACAACGGATAATCATGGCAAGCATGAATCTAAATTCCATACTCATTCAAACATTTCAACAAACACATGAAATGCAATATATTTAACATAGTTCATATATATATATATATCTGTAAAGTGAAGGAAACGACGTATCTAGCATGTGAAACGGCAACCAAGTCAGTTATAAATCATTAACCGACATTGACAGCCTTGAAAACCATAACCTAAGCGTTTATAGTCCGCACCTTTCGTCGGTAGACTCGTAACGAACTCAGTTTAACCACTAAGTCTTTGTCTACGGCACCACAACAACCTACAGTATGAAATAGGTTAGCTATTTCATGAGTTACTCTATTTGAATCTCTAAAATAGGTTAGGTTTAGAATTTATTACCAAAGAACAGAGTCGGAATCGCTGGAACAATGATACTATAATGGTGGTTAAGCACGTGGAGTGGTAGGGAAGAATCCCAAGAACAAACTCCAACTCTCTCCCTCACTTTTTCTCTCTTTCCTTTTCTCTTTTCTCTTTTCTCTCTCTTAAGGTTGCAAATTCGTATGACATGAGAGAGAGAAAGGGTTTAAGGTCCTTATATATGCCCAAAAGTGATGAGAATGGCCCCAGGGCCATGGTATACTTAGGTTATAGCCAAATAAGAGTTATTTCAATCCAATGGAGCACTTCTGGAGGCCCATTTTCTGCATGCGATCGGACTTAAGCTCCCTAATATTGGATCTAGGTCGAGTTAAGTTTTCGGTCTGATCGGATTTATAGATTGACCGCGGCGGACCAGTTTCAGTTTAACGGTCACCGATACTTGATCAGGGTTACAAGTACACTGACATGTGTATGGAATTTTTCCTGATCCGAGGGTGTAACTGGGTTAGATTCTAATGGTTCGAAACCTTAGATTTGGCCCGCAAGCGAACGACCTAGTTTACTTAAATCTGAGTTCATTTCCTAAAGATATTCACGTTTCTCACACACTTCGCTCCGAGCTCAAGTTGTGCGTTTCTGAGTATCACCAAGACTTGATTTCCGAGATGGTCGTCAAGCCCAGTAAGGTGGTCATAAGCGTATAGTTTCATGGTTATCGGACTTTCGACCGGCGGTCCAGGTCCGATACGAAGTTTCAATGTGCTCCCGAGAGCAACTGGGTTTAGAGATTGATCCTAGATTTTGAGGTAATGTATCGTTAATGATTCTACAAGTTTTGGGTCTTATAGATCGTATTTAAAGTGATTAGTGCTAATTTCACAGGTAATCTAATTTAACACTTAGTTAATTTCGTCTAATTTTTAAAGGATTTGGTCTTGAGTGATTTCTGCCTGAGGTGGTACTCGGGTCTTTGTACGGATTTTTCTGAGACGTTACAATGTATGAACTGGCCTTTACCATTTCCTCTTCCACGAAAATTGGTAAATTTTTGTTGATTTTGTTAATGGCTTGGATGATATCCACGCCCTCTGCCTCTTGTACGATTGCTAGTGTCACGGCCGTCTCATTGTGTATGACCATTCTTTTGTTCATTTAAAGTCAACTTAGACTCTAAGGCATATTCAAGCATTGAACCAGCATTCTTTTGCATTTGTTGCTCATGCACTTGCAACGATACCATCAGTTCTTTAATGGACAATTTTTCTAAGTCCTTTGATTCTTTGATCGCCACAACCACGTGCTCAAACTTGGTTGTGAGAGATCATAGTGTCTTTTCAATGACACATCTGTCTTCAACTTTTTCACCATTTCTTTGTAAATTATTAATAATAACAATTAGACGTGAGAAGTAGTCAGAGATACTTTCACCTTCCTTCATGTGCGCCGCTTCGAACTCGACTCTTAGCGTTTGAAGGCGAACTCGCTTCACTCGATCAATACCCTTAAAGATGGTGCCAAGGGTATTCCAAGCTTGCTTGCTTGATGTTGCTTCGGCAATCTTTTCAAAGGTTGATTCATCCAACCCTTGATAGAGGAGGAACAAAGCCTTGTTGTCTTTCTTCCTTTGATTTTTGAGAGCGGTCTTTTCTTCATTGGTGAAGGCGGCTTCTTCCTCCATAGTAGATTCTACATACCCATTGGTGATGATCTCTATAGTTCTTGCGACCCGAACAACGCCTTCATTTGGATGCACCACTTTTCATAGTTGTCCTTTGACAACTTAGGAACCTGTGGCTGAATTGTGCTGGCCATCTTTTCTATTTTTTAAAGAAGGAATGACAGATTTTTTTAAATGAAGGGAGAGGGATGGAATAAAAGATCTAATTTTTTTTAATTGATTAAAAAAAAAAAAAAACAGATTTTTTTTTTAGCTGGAAAAAAACTTCTAAAATTTGATTTTTTTTTCTTTGGCTGAAAAACTGTTGAAATCTGGGTTTGTTTTTGTTTTTTTTTTTGCTGAAATCTGATTTTTTTTTTTTTTTTTGAAAAACTGCTGGCAATATGAATTTTTATTTTTTAATTTTGCTGAAAAACTGATGGCAATTCGATTTTTTTTTTTTTTTTCTTTCTGAAATCTGATTTTATTTATTTATTATTATTATCTTTTTTTGCTGAAAAAACTTCTGGCAATCTCCAACCAGGGAACTCAAAAAAGAACTTGTCTTTGCAATCTGATTGTTTTTTTTTAAACAGATTTTTTTTTTCTTTAGAAAAAAATCTGTACTTGGTTGAAAAAAATTGCTGGAAACTTCCTGTAGAAGAAGAACCTGGTCTCTTATACCATTTTATTGGCTGTATAAGCCAGATCGTTTCTTTACTTCAAGAAAACATATTTTTTAGGAGGAAGAAAGAGAGGAAAGAGAGGAAAGAAACCAGAAAAAATCCAATTTTTAGGAGAGAGAAAGAGAGGAAAGAGAGGAAAGAAACCAGAAAAAATCCAATTTTTAGAGGAAGATAGAGAGAACGAAACCAGAAATTTTCTTTCAAACTGATTTTTTAAAGATACTTTACTGTTGCTGCTGCACACTTACTTCTCTTAACTGTTTTTCTTGCTTCAACCGTATACACAAAAGCCAATTGACAGGCATTTAAATGTAAGGTGAAAAGACAAAACTGCCCCTACCTGGAGCTTCTAACACTTGAATGTCCCGAGAAAATACATTCTAGAAAATGGACGCGGATTAGCTACTGACAGGTTGGGTAGCGATACTCCTATTGAAGTGACGTCACCAAGTTTTGTGGGGCCACCATGAGGTATGTGTTGTATCCGTACCGTCCATCCATTTGTAGAGATCATTTTAGGGCATGATCCGAAGATTAAGGCAGATAAAAATATGTATTGGACCCCACCACAGAAAACACTTGGACCCCACCACAGAAAACACCTGAGAGAGTGACATTCACCGTTGAAACCTTCCTAACGTCCATAGTGATGTTTATTTGAGATCCAACTTGTTCATGGGCTAACAAAGACATTAAATAGAGGAAAACAAATATTAGCTTGATCTAAATCTCTTTTGTGGCCCTTGGAAGTTTTTAATGGTGGGCGTCACTCTTTCCACGGTTTTCTGTGGTGGGGTCCACTCAAGCTTTGGATCTTACACATTCTTTGGCTCATGCCCTAAAATAATCTCTAAAAATGGATGGACAGTACAGATACAACACATACATCATGATGAGCCCCACGGGGCATGGTGACGTCACTTCAGTAGCGAGTCTAGCTACTCAACCAGCCAGTAGCTAATCCGCTTCCCTAAAAAATACACGAGCATTTTCATCTTCCAAGAGCATCTCCATGAGAAGTGTTGTACTTTGGAAGATGAACAATAACAATAAATGCAGGGCTTTGGTTTGCACTTCCAACATTACTAACATACATATGGGATAATTCGGGTGTATAGCCATTGAATCTGGAGTCATGTTTCCTTGATCCAAACCGTTTATGTATTGGGCCTAATCGCTGAGGATAAGAAAATCAGTCACATTAAATTATTTCTAACCTTTGATCATTTAATTCTTTTTGTTTGAATATGGACCATTTTCTTATTTGTTCGTTCTATGAATGCTCCTGTCCTAAAGATTTTTTGAGGCAGCCACCATCAGATGTGTTCTCATTGTTCTGGATCATCAAACATGAACCCATATCCAATATACATCTTTGTATGTACCTGATGTGTCTAAGTGTGTTTAAGTTCATCAAAGTACACTTTATATGCGTCCATATATTTATATGCAGTTAAGTGCGAACTTATACAAACATAAACACATTTTATATGTATAAATCTTTGTATTGGATCTGTGCCATCGTGAAAACATGCGTTTTGATTTTCTATTTATGGAGCTCTCATTACCAACAGAATGATGTTCCTGAGACATTCTTCTCTTCTAGGCTTCTAAGAGGCGTTTGGATATTAAGATGGTTTGGATTGCCATGCTACTTTGACATGTGTATTTTTGAAGGATAACATGTACTTATAATATTGTTAGTGAACTGTTGTAGGCGTCCAGTGAATAAAAAAGAAAACAAGAAATCCTACATTTTATAACTGCTTCCTTGCCTTCTGTCATGATTGTGGTAAATCATCTCGTCTCTCAGCCCACGTGCCACCTTTTCTAGCGATGAATAAATAGCGAATCTCTATATTCAGAGGTGGAAAAAAAAAAAAAGTTATGGTCTCCCAATTCGTCTACGTCAATTCCTTATTTCAATTTCCACCTTTTTGTATCCGCCGCATGTTTAACCCAATACATTTAATGGATGGTAATTTTAAAAATCTTGAAAATAGAACCTATGTAGAATGAATTTTCGTTTTCGTTAGGTGTGTAAGGGTTGGTAAAATTATATGGGATGCCGGGATTCGAGTTCCTAGTCTAATTAATATTATTAGGAGTTGTGGAAGCAAACCCTGAGTTAAATAAAATAAACGAAAGATAAATACAAACGAAACAATACAAAGAACACATGATTTTAATGGAAAAATTATTATAGAAAAAAATCACAGCATAAAGTGACAAACAATTCATCATGAAAACAAAAGTATAAGAAATGGAATCAATTTACAGAAGCAAAAACCCTAGAAAAAGATGTGGTACAACTTGAAGGAATGAGCAGGGAAAACATCACTTAGTTATTATCTAAGATGGAGGCAAATTATATCTAAACAAGAAATAGTTGATCTAGTTGGCAAGACAAAGCTATGAATTTGAATATAATCAGAAGTTCAACCATACATGTGTGACAATTCAATTAATTTCAAGTATCTCATATATGTAGTGTATGCCACACGTGCAACCATCCTATACATGCCAAATGTACTGACACATGCCAATAACCATTAGTAAATATTTATTCATGATTTTTTCCAAACAACAACTTTGAAAATAAGTTTAAAAAATAAGATATTAAACTACATTTTCTTTCTCCCACTTTCTTAGAAATAAGGTTTCTTGAGAAACACTATTTCCTTTCCCAAACTAGGTGAAGATAGATTCAAATCAAGTTTCTTAAAATATGGTTTATAGCATCACTCCTTTGGTGATTACATGAAGTACATATCAGAAGGCATACTTTTTTTGCTCATATATCTTTTAACAATTCCATTTCCTTCAAAGATAAACACTACAAGGTATTCCAAACTAATTAGAATTAGACCAAAATAGAGGATAGAGCTCACACATCAATCCAAGTAATAAGAACTAGCAGATTGTTTTAGGAAAGTTTGAAGAGTATTATATTTTCTAATTAAGTAAGATCTAGTACATTGTAACAAAATTGGCTTTTCCTGATAGTTATGACCGCCGGTAAAGACCCAAAAAACCGCCAATAAAGGTTTTACCGACGGTTAGGCAAACGTCGGTAAAGGTTGCATCGGTAAAGGATTTACCAACGGCCAACAGCCTTTAACAAAACATTTACGGGATGCCACAAGTAGTAAGTTTTTACCGGCGGTCTACAACTTTTATAATTGGGACTTTGAAAAGTACTGGTAAAGGTTTGCCGAAGCACGGATAAAAGAAGAGAGAAACAAAATCCTTGGAGATCAGAAGCTTACCACAGGAATGTAACCCTTTAAAACCCTTATTCCACCATTCCTCGACTCCAAAAACCAGAAGAGATAGAGGGAATATGATGCAGGGATGAACATGATGAGGTTGAGCACCATCTTCCTCAAGAGGATAACTACTCCGAATCCACGGAATTCCTCTAGACTCCTCACAGAGGCTTCTCGAATCCACGAGAAAGAAAGCAAGCAAAATAGTGAAATAAATTCTATAAAATTTGAAATTAATTAATTAATCAAATAAACGAGTTCACAATCCTTTAAATAGGGGGTACCAAGCAATAATGGGAGTAAAATTAGAAGCAAACTACAACTAAAACTCCTAAAATTCGCAACTTACTATAAATAGTAAACTTGCTATTTATAGACAGTCGTGATGTCTACTAGTGCGCAAGGTTTTTGGCCAAAAATAGTAAGTGTCCTATTTGGCTTCATCAAACCATTCTCCTAATTATTCTAAGCACTTTTCATGTTGGGCGCAACTCCTAAAGCTCGTCAAATGAAGAGTTATAATTAAACTAAAACTTACTATTTATAGTAAAAAATGGAATTAAAATAGGGAAACGACAGTCGATCTGGGGGTAATTCGTAAATCTGGCTTGCGTAACCCAACGTAGCGAGGTTGGTTGGCTAAAGTAGCTCTTTCTACCACAAAATCATATACTTTAAGCCCTATAACTCATTCCGGATTGTGAGATACGCCCGATTTAAGGTCCGACATTCTGAATCACTTCTGTCATCGACCGGGCCTTTTCTAATCCATCTTGGCCATGAAACTGTCCGCGACCCGCTCTACATCAGTCCCCTCCACTTCAAAAGAACTTGTCCTCGAGTTCTCATCCTGTTCTAGTTCATGATACTCAGTTAGGTCCGCGACGTTGAAAGTCAGTGAGATCGCCATGTCATTTGGAAGATCAATGACAACACTTAACGTAAGTGTTGTCATTGATCTTTCAGATGATTGGGATGGGTTTAATCTTCTTATTCTTTAACTTGTTGTATATCTCGGTCAGAAATCTCTCTTTGCATAGATGAACCATATTGCGGTCACCCACCTCGAACACTATTTGTCGCCGATGTTTGTCCACTTGTTCCTTCTACTTCTCGTTCAAGGCATGTAGCTTGGTCTGCACTTCCGCATGGATGCCCATGATCCTGTCTGCCATATATTCTGCTGCAATGCTTGTGCTTGGGAGCTTGGGCAAATGGACTAAGTCAAGTGTGAGGCAAGACACTCGTCCATAGATAATCTGGAACGGTAATTTTTCAGTCGAGCGGTTCACCATGTTGTTGAATGCAAACTCTGATTGAGATAAGGCCAAATCCCACTACTTCCTTTTTTCTCTTGAAATACAGCGAAGGAGGTTTTTCAACGTGTGATTCACAACCTCGGTCTGCCCATCAACTGTGGGTGGTAGGCGCTACTGAATTAAAGTCGTGTATCGAATCGAGTAAACAAAGTCCACCAAAAGTGGCTAATGAACTTCCTGTCACGATCATAAGTTATGGTCTTGGGGACCCCGTGTAGCCGTACGACCTCCCTAAAGAATAGATTCACCACGTGTGTTACATCGAGGGTCTTCTTACATGGGATAAAGTGTGCCATCTTGGAGAAACGATCTGCCACTATGAACACTGAATCCATGCCGCGTTGTGTTCGTGGGAGACCAAATACGAAGTCCATAGATAAATCCTCCCAATGACTGTCAGGCATAGGTAATGGGGTGTAGAGGCCCATATTCTGAGATTGCTTCTGGAAGTCTCATAAACATGACAACGTTGTACGACTTTTCCCACATCACGTACCAATTGCGGCTAGTAATTTCACTCTTCCATAAGAGCTCACGTCTTATCTCGCCCAAGGTGTCCACCAAGGCCACCTCTATGTGACTCCTGAATAATCTGCTCTCTTAGCGAACTTTGAGGGATGCACAATCGATTTCCTTTGAAAAAGAAACCGTTATGTATAAGAAGGTCACTGGGGTGATCTTTTTAGTGTTGAGGGTCAAATATTGCATAATCGACCCCAGTTATTACCTCGGTTTATAAACATTATACTGTTTAATGACCTATTTTAATCGTGTTTGTACTACAAGATGAATTTACAGGCTTGGATTGAAAAAGAGTATTAAAAATATGGATTTAACGCTCTAAAAGTCACCAAGGCAAGAGATGGACTCCAGGGGATTGAGATCAAATAATTTACACGCCAGAGATCCGAGAAAATCACGCCACTCGCGTTAAACGGGCCCGAAAATTGTCTAGAATGCAAGATCATAGGGTTTCCACCATCCGTTCAGCTCGAAACTTCATATATGGCCTGAGGACCATAAATTAACAGTTCACGTCAATTTTCAGCCATTGGATTCCTCTAGAAGAGGCCCAACGGACAGATCAACCCCCGTATCAGCGATCTGGGGCCCGCCTGATATCAGGACATGCTTAAATTTTGATCTCAACGCGTTAAATGAAGAGGCAAAGCGGATGGATGGAGCAGATCTGTCATGAACATTACGGTGGACCTTACGTGTACGATGCATGTACACCACGTACACAACACCAGACGAGCACCGGACAGTCAGCTCGTTCAAAGACGGGCTGACCCATCCCTATCTTGCGCGAGCGTCCAGCAGACGCACCGCGACTTGCATTTTTGTGTAGTGGGACCCACCTCACTCACATTTCGACGATCCAAATCATTCATTTGTCCCGTGGGGTATCCAAAACCCTTGCCTAGGTGACCTTTTGGTCCGATGCACATGTACACACAAAGATCGATGCAAAATGCAAGATGAACAACGAATTGAGTTAGTACAGTGAGCCACACAAGAACCTACTAAAACCACTCCTTCCAGACTAGTTTTTTGCCAAGATTTCAATGGATGGGGTAGATTTCTCCGAAAACATCACTATGGGGCTCATCGAACACGTTAGCGCAGGTTGGAGCCAAGATCGCGTATCCGGGAAATCTGGATCTTTCGAGGAGTTGTGTGACCCAGACCGTGATCGAATCAATGATCTGAACCGTCCAAGTGAAGCCCCAGCCAGGGTTGACCCTAGCCATGATGGCAGATGTAATAATCGGGACGATCAACGTCCTGATCTTCAATCCACATGCAGCCTTTTATGCGTTTCTTGTTACGAGAAACAGAGCAATCTGCTTGCGCATGCTCCAGCCTCGCCACTGACCGACTTCCAATGGTTATAAAGAGAGAAGAGGGAAAGGATCATAAAAAATCAGGGGATTTTATCTGGGGCAGCCATGAAGGCTAGAGATGTGGAGAGAGAGAGAAGTGGAGTGGCTTGGACGTGGAGTGGAGCACATCTTCCTTCCATTGGTTCCTCTTCCTTTTTCTTTTTATAAGATTTAGCATGTCTATGACAGGCTAAACCTCTTAGCTAGAGCTAAGAGGTGAAGCTTATAGCGTGATTAGGATGGTAGCTTTGCTTTGATTCATGGTTATTGAACTCTTATGGATTCTAGCTTGATTATTAAGGAATACTTTTAGTTTTTAATGGTTTATTGTGACTCACTAGATCTGCAATAGCTTTGAGTATGTTCTTTTCATTATAACATTGTGAACTTAAGAGGCCTTGTTGTTCACCATTGTCTCCTGGGCATGGTTGGGTGATGGAACCCTTCCTAACTTTCATAATTCTCTTGTGATTGGCTGTGAGATTGGTAAATTGTTGTTATTTACCATAGTCTCTTGGGCATTGGTAGGTGACGGAATCACTTCTAAATCTTCGCCATTCTTATCTATTGATGATTAGACCCATGAGAAGTTCAGAGATCTGACAAATCTCTTAAGATAGGACTCTGATTCTAGTTGTGTCCTTAATCATTGCTAGATAACTTTCCAATTGCTACGAGTGGATCCTTGGCACCCTAGTTCCTACCTTTGAATTCTATAAGTTTTATATTAATATTTCACCATTATTTCCTCAATTTCATTCGATTTAGATTTCATCTTAGTCTAGTTTTAGTTCTACTTAGTTTCAAATTATGTATAGGTTTCAGTCCCTGTGGATTCGACCTCGGTCTCACCGAGTTTATTACTACATCACAACCCTATACTTAGGGAATGAACACTTGACACTTTATCCAAGAATCATTGAAGTCCTCGTCCTGGTCCTCGGTATACAACTCCTTGAGACAGTCGAAGCTGACTACCTAGTTGCTCATCATAACAAGTAGTGATGCCTGGTGGCTAATTGCATCAGCCATCTTGTTCTGCTGCCCTGACTTGTACTTTAGAACGAACGCGAATTCCTGTAAAAATGTTACTCATCTAGCATGCATTCACGTTAGTCTGACTATTAATAAACTTTAATGTTGGATGGTCAGTATATAGAACAAATTCTCTTTGAATTAGATAATGTCGCCAATGTCGCAGTGCTTAAACAACTGCGTATAACTCAAGCTCATATGTCGACTACTTCTTTCAGGCTTCGCTGAGCTTCTCATTATAGAAGGCTACCGGCCTGCCTTCCTGTGATAATACTCCTCGAATTCCATCGTATGAAGCATCACACTCAACCTCAAACAACTTATTGAAATTAGGAAGCGCCAAGACCGGTGTTGTGGATAAATGATACATGATCTCATGAAAGCTCTTGTCAGCTTCATCAATCCACTAAAACAATCCTTTTTTTTTCATGCAATCTATAATATGCACACTATTGTGCTAAATTTTAGCACGAATCGATGATAAAAGGTTGTTAGCCCGTGAAAACTCCTCACCTCATGAATGTTTGTTGGGATCGGCCATTCTCCAATGGCTCGTATCTTTTCATCATCCACACGGATGCCTATGGACGTTACAACAAATCCTAGAAATAACAGGCTATCCATTAAAAAACTACACTTTTTCAAGTTGAGGTACAACTTGTTAATTTGTAAGACCTAGAGCACTTGCCTGAGATGTTTCCTATGCTTCGTCTCATCCTGACTATATATTGGTATGTCATCAAAATATACTAATACAAATCGGCCAGTGAACAGTTTTAGAACTTGATTCATCAAACGCATAAGAGTACTTGGTGCGTTCGATAGGCCGAAGGGCATACCAACCACTCATACAATCCTTCCTTGGTTTTGAATGTTGCTTTCCACTCATCACCGGATTGGATATGAATCTGATGGTACCCGCTCCTTAAGTCTAGTTTAGAGAACACCTTGGCCCCTTCTAGCATATTGAACATGTCATCCAACCGTGGTATTGAGAACTAATATTTGATGGTAATTTTGTTGATTGCTCAGCTGTTGACACACATGCGCCAGCTTTCATTTTTTTTTTGGCGTTAATAATGCTGGTACGGTACATAGGCTCATGCTCTCTCTCAAGAGACCCTTACAGATCAATTCCTCCACTTGCTCCTGAAGTATCTCACACTCCTTCGGACTCATCCAATAATGAGGGCGGTTGGGCAGGCTAGCCCAAGGGACGAGGTCTAGGTGATGTTGGATATCCCTCATGAGGGGCAATCTATCAAGTAATTCTTCAGGCCAGATTTATTTGAATTATTTTACCAATTGATTCAAACTTGGAGGAATGCTTGAGGGTTCCGATTCCTCGCCCTTCACTACTATGACCTATACCTCATCGGTTTCCTTGGATTCCTTCATGAATTCCCGATTGGTCAAGAGGGAACTCCCCTCTACTTTAGTGACTTCAGGGTAGTTCTTTGGTGCCATAGATGTAAGGATTATTTTTTGACTATCTTTGATGAATATGTAAACATCGTCTCGTCCTCGATGGGTCGCATCACGGTCCAAGTGTTAGGGTCAACCGAGTAACATATGACATGCTTCCATGTCGACCACATCATAAAGTATTTGATACTTATAATTTTTGCCAATTAAAAACGAGATAGTGCATTGTTCAGTTACCTTGGTCTCGTTCACATTTTTAATCCAGTCAATTGAGTACGGGGAAGGACGTTTTGTCATTGGTAGCTATAACTTATCCATCATCACTCTTGAGACGATATTCTCACTACTACCATTATCTATAATCACCTTATAGACTTTTCCATTGACAGTGTACCGCATACGGAATATATTATGTCGCTGCGGATGTAATTCCTTCCGTGGGGTATACAGTAACCGCCCCACAACTAGAGATTCACCACGATCCTTGCCTGTCAATTCATCGCCATCTACTATTTCCTTAGTGACTTGTTCATGTTCAACAAAGGCAGGGTCTTCTTCTGCGGCCTCACATTTAGTGCTCTCCTTGTTTATGGTCAAGCGTGCTGCGGGACGTTGAGGATGGGTATTTGATAAGTAGCATGGCTGGCTACAACGGTAAAAATTGTTTGACCTTGGACGAACATAAGGATTTGAAATTCTATTTGGGCCCGCTGTTGTGGGTTTACACATTGAGGCCTAGATGAGCCACTCCCTGTATCACGGTTTGCGGTTGTACGAGGTTGAAGACGTTCTCCTACTGGTTCTTTTCCTCGTGCCGACATTGGACCATGTGCAGGACCCATTATAGGGGGTCGAGTTGAAGGATAAGGCTGATTCAAAACTCTTGCAAGCTACGTTTCTGCCCTTCCTGCCAACTGAACCGCTTTATCTATGGTACCGACTGGGTGCATATGAACTTGATCCTGAATTGTCAATCGTAACCCTCCTATAAATCGTGCCACCTCTGTGACTCAGATTCTGATAGATCGTTTTGTGTTCTCAACCGCTGGAATTCTTCAGTGTAATCCGTGACGGTTCGATTTCATTGTCGGCAATTCTGGTATTACAGGAATAATATCTTCTCATAATCACAGGAAAAAAATCGTGATCGAGGAAGACGTCTCATCCGTGGCCATGATGAGATGACCGCCTTATTCTGGCGGGCTCGTGAGAGTTATATTGCTCCCACCATGCAGAAGCACCAGATTTTAATTTAAACGCTACAAATTTTACCTTTTTATGATATGACACGTCTATATAATTAAAATATCTCTCTACTTTGGCTATCCAATCGAGGAAATCTTGTATGTATAATAAACCATTAAAATTAAGAAGTTCAGCCTTACCTCGATATTCTCTTTCAGCACGATCTAGGTGATCGCCTCAATGGATTGGTCGTCAGATAAAACCTTCATTAAGGTCCTCGTTGCTAGAACTTGAATCATTTTCTATATCCCTACAGTTTGCCACTAGTGGTACTCTATGAAAATCGGGGTTGTGTCGTATAGTAACCATGAGCCAGCAAAAAGCAGAGTAGTTGGGCCCACCTTTACTTCGAAAATAAATGCTCATGGATAGTCGCGTTTCGATTTGTAATCGCATGCTGCTTGCAATCCAGGAGCCGATCAGGTGTGACACGGGAACACTACACTGGGTGTTTCCCTGAGCGTAGGGCGCACATTGATGTATATATTTTATATCTATGCCGTCCATCAGATTTTCAGCTCATTTTAGGCCGTGAGCCCAAAAAGGAAGAAGATTCAAATCTCAAGTGGACCACACCATAAGAAACAATAGGAAACAGTGGTCATTGAATTTCCACTGTTAAAAATTTCCTGGGGCCATCTTAATGTTTATTTGCCATTCAAATAAAACTAGAAGACATGGAGGAAGTGATCCAAAACTTTTGTGGCCGATCAGAAGTTTTTAATGGTCGATGACTACTATTTCCAGTGGTGTGGTCCACCTGAGATTTGAATCTGCTGAATTTTGAGTTCATCCACTAAATTTAGGTGAAAAAACTCTAATGGATGGCGTGAATATCGTTGCATACATCAAGGTGGTCCACGGTCAGGGAAGCGCTGCCAATGGTATTACCCGGGTGACACCTGTTCCTTTCCCCGGCAATCCTTGTGTTTTCGGTTTATACAAGTAGGGCAGGCAGTTAAGTGATCCAGACCGTCGCCACGACGGCCCACTTGGATGCAACATTTACTTAAGTTCTCGAAGATTGGAGGATCATCACCATCCAATCTAACATGATCTTGCCCCAATTCTCCTGCCGTGGCTCATTTGTGTGACATCCAAGCCGTTCAAAAGGTGTGCCCAGTCATGAATATAACCTTGCGTAAAAAATCAGATTGATCTACCAAACAGATTGGTCACGCCATTGAAATCAATGAATGGCCAATTTATGATCTCTCCATGGGTGTGACCCACCTGATGAGTGGATGGGCCTTTAGAAGAAGTGTAATGAGCTGCAGAATGCTACAGCTACGTCACTGGAACTACAGAGACTAAATAGCTGAACGACTGTTCGGCGTTTTCGATATTTGATGTCACGGTGAACATAGTCGGGGACACGCCCATGAAAACAAATATTTTCGTAGCTCTCAAGCAATCCTAGAGAAAAAAATAAATGCCTTAAGAATGTCTTGAAGCAAGTTGCGTTGATGATAAAGACAACATCCATCCAAGTGGAAAATTTCTTCACGTGGATCTAATTGGGCAATCATTGATATGTGAAGACAAGTTAAAATAAACAAGGTCAATAGTCCATAATCACAACATTGGATTTTTGAACAACTAGAAAATAAGCAATAAGAATGTGCACACATAAAGGCTGGTGGAAATAAAGCACCGGCTTGTAAGAGAAGAGGTGTCTCAAAATGGAAGTGCATGCGCAATGGATGGATTGCAAGGTTGCCACTGTTCATGAGAAAAGAATGCAGCGCCTCAACACCCATGCAAGAGTTCAAGGATAAACATTATTTTAGGATGCATACCAAAATGATTCAAGAATATGGCTAGGATGTTAGGGACAGATGTCTTCAATCTGTCAGATTGGGGGCTCGATGACATCAAAATTTTCGGTATTTTTTGGTTCCGGTCGCTAGACAGTTTTTGTCATTCTTCGATGACATCAAAGGTTGCTCGATATTATCGAAGGTTTACGCAGATTTTCTGCGGAAACGCAGATTCTGAGAATTTTGTTTCCGATTTTGTTTAGGTTTCTTTCTAAACCTATAAATAGGGATGTATACAGGACTGGAAGCTATTCTAAGAGGTTCTAAATATTTCTAAAAGGGTTCTGGAGTTTCAAGGAGTGGAAAGAATGTGAGGTTTGATGATTGCTCAAGTCGGGTAAGTCCTCCATCTTTGTAATTTGTGTTTTTATAGTGAAATTTCTGTCGCTTCGTGCCGTAGTTTTTTTTCCTGTAAGGGTTTTCCATATTAAATCTTTATGTTCTTTGGTGTTTTCTTGGTGCTCTTGGATTGCTATCATAGATCCATATATGTGTGATTCCGCAGACTAAATCCCAACATAGGATTCCACTTCCTTTGTTTTTCATCACCATTACAGCCATTCATTGTAGCATTAGTTGTCAAGCTTGCATCTAAGCCATTATCATCCAAGCAATGAGTGGGCACACATGGCTCCATGTGTACATTATCATCCATAATATTTGAGTGTATCCAAGTATGAGACTTAGAAACCTTGTACAGACCACAGGCGATCTTTATCCTAAATACACAAATGCCAAATGTTAGAGCACATAGATAATCAAAATGGTAGTTACTTTATAAAGAAGATAAAAACTAGGACTCTAAATGAACCTTGAATGTGTCGAGCAACACTGCAACATTATGTGGAATGTACCCATCAATTTTCTCTATCAAACTGCTTGGAATAGGACTTGTACATGTCTTCCATGTATCCCCATGGGCACATGAGTGCAAATAAATCAACTGCAGTTAGGATTACTCTTGAACCTTAGCTTAAAACATAGTAACGATTGGTAAAAATAGTTCCAATCATATATTTTTCTCAAGTTGACTAAAACACAGTATGCATGACAAATAACAAGAATAAGCAGGCCACTGCAAAGTTCATGCCAATGTTCTTGGGTGCCCCTAAAAGTAATGATAATGGCATTAGGATCTTGAGAGCGCACCTGTAAGCAGTACTCCACATCAACTATCAACTCTATTATCTCAAGCCCCTGTATATAAGTAAAATGAAATGGAATACCAATAAGCATTGTGATGCCCGAATGCCTCCATCATTTCACTGCACCTTTCTCACGTCCAAGTAATTAGTGCTGTTAGATCTGATATGTACACCTGCAAGATGCAGAAGGAGGTCACCAATCACCATCAACAGGTTCAAGATTCCCTCTTACTGCAGAGAAATTTCACACCAACTAAAGCTATGGTTGGATGTACCCATGGGCACTTGTGCAAACACTTCACTTCCAACGAAATGGATTTGTAGTGCAACTAAAATGGGTCAGACACAAATTGGGACGGAACTCAAGGCATGGTCACACACTCACACTCCACTGCTAGAGGCCAACCAAAAGCATGGCAGAATGTATAAGGATCCATTCCCGGATTGAAAACTATCACCATTTATTCCATCACCTGCAGACCATTTTCCAATGATGGATGGGATAGTACCAGAAAGCATATTGTTTCTTAGGACTCTGTACAGGAAAACACAAATTGGATATGAGTATGTTGTTTAGGTTTCTGAGGCATGGATGAAAAAAGAAAAAAAAGATCTAACAAATTCAATGACGAGCTCCCATTAGACACAGCACTAAGCCGCCTGTATGAGTACAGAGTTAGTTAAGGCCATGTTTGGAGAGAAACAATTCACAATTTTCAAGAGTTCTACTTTAAAAATCAAGATATTTGCATGGATATAAAAGAGCTATTTCCAGTTTTTCCTACACAAAAGAAGAGACCCATTTTGCAATTTTTGGAAATTCTACTTGGGCTGTGTTTAGTTGCACCAAATATCATGAAATTATTTCATGATAATTTGGTGCAACCAAACACACCCTGGAGTACAAATTCCAATGTCAGAAATTAGTAAAGGAAGAACAGTAGAATATTAAAACAGGTTAATGAACACCAACACTCACAAATCGGTCAGTGAGGTCAAATTAGAAAAACTCGATGGTATGAGACCCTCGAAAGCATTGCCTTGAATATTCCTGCATCAGCAATTTCATACTTACAAAGTCTTTAAAAAAGTATTCTATGGCATATCAAGGAAAATGAGGTCTGCTAAGTGCACTTCTTAAGAACTCATTTGGTTGGTCCCATTTGAAGCTAAAAGAATGACCAGTTGTCCACATTCGACATACATGTGTGGCCCACTAGATGAACAATCATTGAACGTAGTGGGAATCCCTATCCTAATTCAGAACAGGTTGTGGCAGGAAACCTTCTTTGAGTTTCGATAGAATTCATGTCCACCACCAATGGATGGTGGAAGACCTGGTTATGCAATCCCATGCATACCAAATGAGAAGACAGGAAAAATAACCAGTATAGAACTCGTAAGTATTAGCTTACAAACTGGTAAGATTCCAACTCCCAATGAAATCAGGTATCTTTCCTGTGAATTGATTATCAGATGCCCACCTGAAATCCATTAAGATTTTCCGGTGGATGTTAACAAATTAAGCGATTGGAAATGATAGAAATGGCATACAAGTAAACAAAATTCAACTGTTCGGAATCATGGGGCCAACGATCCTAAGCTCTGGATAATGGGCATTAGTCTATTGCATTCAGAACATTGCAATTTTTCCATTTTAACACCCGTTGGATTCACACCATAAGTTGTGTCAATGTTGGTTCAAGAGCAATCTAAGGTGGGGCCCATGATTTTGATGGTTTCCACATTTCATGTAATCACAAGCTTTTACAAGATCTTCATGTTTCTCAAGTTAGCAAATGTTGAAGGAATCCCGCTGCTTAGCCAGCTGCTATCCATGTATCTGTGAAAAAAGCATAGATCATGAATTGAATTGTAAGATTTCTTGTGTTATTATCAGCTGGAGGGATGCTCACATTATGTCAATGGTGGGAGAGTAGCTGTCCATTGAGTTACATTTGTCAAATGGTCAAAGTAGTTAACATGGCTGAAAGGGTGTCTTGAACATGCATCCATGTCATGAACAAGCCAAAATGGAACTGAGAAAGAAAAATTGAGCAATACATGTTATTAGAAGCTAGCCTTAATTTGGATAACAATCAAATCAAGAAAAGTCTTCTAATTGCGAACTTTCGATGACAAACCTAGAATGAAACACAAACAGAAAACAGAGAACAGAGACAAAATATCAGGTAAAATAATCACTCAAAAGGCATTAGCATTTAAAGGAACATGAGAAAATAAAAAAGCATACCCAGATAACAACATTGAAAGTTAAGCTAGAATCAAACAAGAAAGGTTCACAAAAACAGAGGTTACAAGCATTTAAGCTATAATTAAGCATGAAGGATTTGCAGCAACATAGGTGCAAACCTTGACATACATACATACATATTGTGGGTCCTACGACCTACTTGGATGCCTAAAATTACAAACTAGATTGATATGGTAATTGGTGGGTACATTTAAAAATTGAATGTGAACCATTGGTCAATTGCTCTTAATAGTCTTTTCTTTCTTCAAACATAGTTGCCTGATGATCAAATCAATCTGAATTTTGAGACAAAGCATCTACAATATGGAACCTCTTTATGAACATATTGCATATAGTACACGGGTTCCATATCACCATGTGTGAAAGGAGCATCTAAAAGATTTGCTCACAGAAATGGACTTAACATTTCTCTTTTAGCTAGCTAGATTCCTATCATGGATTCACAATTCATACCATTTTGAACTAGACTGTCGTACTGGTATATTGAACTAGGCAAACTCGAACTGTGAATCAAAATACAAATTCAAACTCGAAGCCAACTACTATTTGTAATTATAACCTGTTGTGAATTATGTGAGGTCCCTTTTACAACTCTGATTGGTTGATGGTAGACATTGACAAGGACTGCAAAATGGTTGGTTTAACCAAATCAGGTAATTGGACCCAGCTATTCATTATGAATTTAGTATAAGTGTTCATTTTGCAGGTTCCTGATCAACAACTACAATCAACCAATCAGGCTATCTGGGGCAGGGTTCAATATATGATGTATTCCATTTATTATCTTCCAATTAGGATGTTAGCAGAATAATGAAAGAAAGATAACAAGGGCACTACAGATTGTCACAACCACCCATCCCCCAACCACCTGATCCTAGCCATCATGGAGAACCTCCAAAATGAATGGTTTGATCAAGTTTTTCCTAACTACCAATTTTGGCAGCTCTTGAACAATGGTCGCCCATCCCAATCATGGTTGTAAGGGAGGTCATTTGCAATCCATAACGGGCACTCCTAAGCTAAGTAACCCAACTGTCCATGGCATCCAAAATTGGGCCCACTGCCAATTGCAAATTTGTATGAAGTCCTCACATGATTCTTCATATATGTAAACAAAAATAGTTCCTCATATACATATATAGGTAGGTTTACAATCTCTCACAGAATAACATCATAACAGAATCAACTTGCCAAAATTGCAATAAAAGAAAATGTTGATCATCAAAATCAGATGAAAGCTTACTTAGGACTGGTGCAACCCATCGTAGCCCCCAAGCCTTCATTCGGCTTCAGCACAACAAGCTTGTCAAGAAGTTTCTTAGTCTTAGAAAGATCTGCATTTTCATCAATTGCTGTAGCATTTCTCAAAATATTTCTGCCAAATTATCAATATCATAAGAATAATGCAATAAAGAACTAAAAGATTTTTCTTTTTTTATTGATAACTAAAAATTGCATTTCCACTCATCAGATTTTGTTTCCACCATTGTACATTTCAATTAAATACAGGAAACATGAAACCAAGAGATCACCTTTAGGAGCTAGTGCTAACTATCATAAGGAATGATGACTTCATATGTCAGAGTAGTTGGGTCTTACTTCATTCAAACTGTTGCACTTCTCCGCTATAATGTAACAAGGCAGAAAGAAAAATCAAGTGATGAAATTGCAAGATCTAGAGAAATCGACAAAGTTCAATTCGTTCTACCTTAGATAATGAGACACAAGATTCACAAATCTAGAATTCTCATTTTCACTGCAAAAAGAGAAAAAGAAAAAGAAAAAGAAAAAGAAAAGAGGAAAAAAAGGACATGAAATCTTGTCTTGTTAAGCCATTTTATCAAATAGTTAGCATGCATGAAATCTGAAAGAGCGACAAAAGTAGATAGAGAGAGAGGAAGAGATTAAACCTCCGGAGAGGAGCCTCAAATTCCTTCGATTTTAAGAAATGCCACAAAAATCTGAAAAGGGCCTTTGAATGGTGCGTCTTTCCTTCGGGCGGCTACTGCAATGGAGATCCAAGTAGAAAGATTACGTGAGGGAGATAGAAGAGATAGTGGAGATGTGTTGGACGAGAGAGAGGGAGGCAAATGAGAGAGATGGAGCAGGTGAGAGAGAGAGAGAGAGAGAGAGGAGAGAGAGAGAGGGAAAGGAGATCGGGAGAGAGAGAAAGAGAGGGAAAGAGTAGAGAGGGAAAAGGAGATCGGGAGAGAGAAAGAGAGGGAAAGAGGAGAATTGGGAGCGAGAGATCGGGAGAGAGGGAAAGAGGGACAAGAATGGGGCGGGGAGAGAGAGAGAGAGAGAGAGAGAGAGAGAGAGAGAGAGAGAGAGAGAGAGAGAGAGAGAGAGGGGGGCTTGTTAGGGTTACTATTATAATCGGGGCCCTTTGTAGGCACTGCATGTTGGGCGCCAGAAAACATGTGCCGGCAATGCCGCACTTCGTTGTAGTGCTAGTTGTTCACAACCTCAAGTGTAGGGTCATGAAGTAGTAATAATCTCGGTAAGACCGAGATCGAATCCACATGGACTAATCTTGTGTGTATTTTGAAAGTAATTAAGAATAAAACTAGAAAAAGATATAAATCTAATTCTAGAATAATAGGAAGTAATTGTGAATAATTTCATTAAAACGTAAAAATTCAAAGGTAGGAACTAGGGTGCCCAGGGATCCACTTGCAGCTATTAGGATGTTTCCGTATTTGATTCAAGGAACACAATTGGAATTGGAGTCCTATCCTATCCAATTGGAAGATATATCGATAAAATCAATCTGAACTTTCATTGACCTAATTCTCAACGGATGAGAGTTGTGAGCATTAGAAGTGATTTCATCATCTAACCATGCCCAGGAGATTGACAAACAATAGGATACACTACAGGAAATTGCTCTTTTTACCGACGACATAATTCGTCATTATTTTATCTTTTTTCGTCAGTAATGCATATTACCGATGAAATCTGTCGTCGGAAAGATAGTCGCAATAAAACCGTGGCTAAAGGCTTTTCCTGACGAAATATGACTTCGTCGAAAATGATAAAACAAATATCGATGACTAAAATTGTCGGCCAAACATGTTACTTTTGTTAGGAAAAAATAATATATTTTATCGGTAAACACAACTTATACTGATGAATATCTGCGTCGGTAAAACTGTGGATAGACGACATTACCGACGAGTACGTTCGTCGGTAAAATAATAATACCGACGAGTATGTTCGTCAGCATAAGCTCGGATAAACGACATTTCGACGAGTACGTTCATCAGTAAAACAATAATACCGACGAGTATGTTCGTTAGCATAAGCCTGCTATTGCTGATGAAATAATTCGTCGGTATATCTCATATATAGATCGTTAGTATAAATTTGTATTAATTTGTACCTATGAAATATTTTGTCAGTATAAGTTTTCAACCTAATATTACCAACGAAATATTTCGTCGGTAATTGTTTGTTTCTTCCTGGTTTCATTTATTTTCAAATTTTAGGAAAAAATTCCTGATATACACCTGTAAATACACCTGTTATAATACATTTTCATCATATTCACATTCACATCCATCCAAACACAAACTACATCCATCCAAACGCAAACCACATCCATCCATATACAAACAATCCTATCCACATCCACATACAACCCATATTCATCCACGCACAAATACATATATGTTTAACATTCGTATATAACATAAATCATAAATAAAATAAAAAAATCACCAAGATGAAGGCGGAGGTGGTAGGGCATCAGTGATAAAGCATGCAGCGAGAGCCTGAAACATCTCCTGCATCCATTGCTCATGCTCTACCCACATCTACTCGATCCTCCTCTCTCCACCTCTGCTCCTCCTCCTCACTATGCCTTTGCTCCTCCTTACGCCTCTGTTCCTCCTTCCTTTACCTCTCCAACTGCTCTTTGATCTCATCGACGACGACCCGTAGCTACTAAACCTCTCAATCTGCGATATCAACTCGGCGTAGGGTGTGTTATGCCCCGAACTCGGAAACCGGGCTCACAAAATTCCTGATCGCCGAATCCGGCGCTGACAGCCTCCGTAGTATCCTATTCTCGGCTCCCGGCACCCATATACCAGGTTCCGATCCTGGGAGCCTACAAGGAGGATTTCAAATAATCAATTTGATTTGTAATGAGCATAACCATGCATAACCCACGAACAATAACCACAAGAACACCATCATAAAATCCACTATAATTAAAAACTTTAAGTACAAGGCATATGAAAGGGGAAATACAATATACTGAAAGTAACAAAACTCCAAAAGCTCGGCTGCACACTCCAACTACGGCGAGTTTATGGCTGCGTCCTAGCGTCACTTGCACGTATCAATCGTGTATAAGCTTATGGAAAGCTTAGAGGGTGGTGTAAGTGTGTGCGCAATATGAGCGTGCTCAAAATGCAAGGTCAGAGTAATACGGAAACATGCTAATGAGTACATGAATGCAATCAACCATACCAAGGCTATGCAGTGCAAGATATGAATGCTATCGACCATGTCAAGACCATGCGATGCAAGATATAATTCAAGTATGCCAAACCTCATCATATATCAGTACAGTTCTTATTCAGGATAATCACCGGGGTTTAGTACACTCCAAATGACACTGCCGCTCTCCTAGCCACACAGTCCAATTGAGGGTAAGAAACCTCACTATCTGCCTGGCCAATAGTTTGCCAATACCTATCCGGCAAGTCGATAGCGGATCCATTCACAAGCTAGTCAAACTCAGCCTAGTATTGCCCCCTACATGCGGGCGAGTAAGGCTATAGCCCTTTCCAACCAACTACGACACAGTGGGAGACGCGGCCTCCTAGTATTCGGCCCTCATGCGCTCATATATCCACTTGGCCTCGACGTTGGAGTCCTCCTCTAGTACCATCGGGTTTAGGGATTTTCACCTAGGGACATCTATGGCGCCCGTATGCTAGAACCAAACATTTTCGGTATCCAATCCAGCCACCCACGATGTGTCTATGGAGGCTATGGCCCTGATGTCGTTAGGGCATACAGTAACTACAATCACACAGTGTAAGTGCACGAGTCACACTACCAGTCATGCAACAGTCCTGCGTGTATAATGCACTCATGTAGGGCAACTCCTCCTATTAGGGAGCCCGTAAACAGTCTGTCCAAAGGCATATGCTATGATCAGACACTCTTCATCTCAAGCATACATATGATGCGTATGATCATGAATCATGGGGCGACACTATACTTAAGTTATGATAATGGGCTCTACTCAAAACGAAGATGGGCCCAAATGGCCTGCAGAATACAAATATGGGCCCATCAGTGGGCCTTAGGGAGAGTGACAATGTGGACATTTAACCGACGTCATCCTTACATTGTGGGCATCTAACCATCATTGTTCCTAAGGCATTTCCCACAGTAAACATCGTTATATACACCACGGAGTATTACACATTGCAATGGACGTAATCGTACCCCATTGGACCTTAAGTATATTAATTGGGCCGTATCATATGCGCCGTTGTAACATCCCGGATTTTTGCTAACCTGGGATTAGACGTCCTTAGGCAATGGGTCACTCCTAACACCTTATTAACTTGTCAGAACTCAATCCCACAGTCTAAAATCGCTTCTTTCACAAATCTCACCTTTCACTACCTTGTTCTTTACACCTTTCACTACCTTGTTCTTTAAACGTCTCTAAGTACTTTCATTTTAGGCACGAATCCTAACATTTAGGTGATGAAGAACAATGCTTTAGAAATCCGTACAAAGACTCTAGTGCTACCTCGAATAGAAATTACTCAAGACTAAATCCTTTAGAAATGAGACAAAGTAACTAAGTGCGAAACTAGATTAGCTACGAAATCCGCTAGATCCACTTTAAATACGATCTGCAAGACCCAAAACTTGTAGAATCATTGACGCTAGGTTACCCTAAAATCTAGGATCAATCTCATTACCCGGCTGCTCCTAGGAGCATCTCAAAACCCCGTATCAGATCTGGACAGCATGTCAAAAGTCTGATTAACATGAAGTTAAGGAATTAGGACCACCTTGCAGGGCTTGACAATCATCTCAGAAATTAAATCCAAACAGTGTCCCAGCGCCATTCACTTGAGCTCGGAGCGGGGAGTGTGAGAACACTTGGTTTTCTTTTAAAATAAATATCTCAAATAGTAATCTGAGACTTGTCACTTGTGGGTCAGTATTAAGCAACCTGACCGTCAGAATCAGGCCAGATTATACCCTCGGATCAGGAAAAATTTCATATACGTGTCAGTGTACTTGAAATCTCTGATCGAGTTTCACTGACCGTTGAACTGAAACTGGTCCACCACGTGTGATCTGAGAACCCGATTGGACTGAAAACGTAACTCGACATCAAATGTCTGTGAGCTTAAGTCTGACCTTTGGCTCAAGGGGGGGCTCCGAAAATGCTCCGTTGAGCTGAAACAGGTGCCCTTTGGACAAAACCCAAGTATACCTTGACCTTAAGTATATTTTGGAGTGTTTTTAGGTTATATAAGGACCTTAAAACCCTCTCTCTCACAGCCATATGAATTTGAGAGAAACCCTAGTGAGAGAAGAGAGAAAAGAGAGAGAAAGAGTGAGAGAAGTGGGAGAATCTCCCTGCCACTTTACCCTGCCGCTACACAAGCTATACCACTCATTTCTAATCGCTTTTCTGGCCATTTCAGCTTCGTTTCTAGGTAAGAAACCCTAACCCTAAACTGATTTGGGGTTTTGATAGTTGTAGGTTATGAAATAACTAACCTATTTTGTCCTATAAGTTGCCAAACTGTCGTATATAGAAGCTTAGCAAACCTATCGTGTTCATTACGATTCTACGATAAAAGGCGCGGACTTTAGATGTATAGGTTATGGTTTTCAATGCTTTCAATGTCAGATAATGATAGATTCATGATCTGCATGCAATTGCATATGTACAAAGTGCTGTCTATTTTCCGTTTCGATTAAAGACGAAGAATATGGAATTTTACATATTCTAGGTATTTATAGAAAGTACCGTATACGTATAAATTTTAGAAATGTGTTTGCCATGATTATTTGCTATATGAACATAGTATATATGGATAAAATACTTGTTTGGCGAAAGGACTCGCCCTAATACATATTTTGCTAATATACACTATGTATGTTAAAATAGTGTATTCTAAGTGTTTGTGAAAATGACCGAATGAGTATAGAATTCACATTAGTGCTCGCCATGACTAATTGTCATGGATACATGATTGTTGTATAGGCAATACCCCTTTGACGAAAGGATTTACCCTAAATCACGCCACGACCACTATACGCCATATATGTTGAAATTTGTAGTCCAAGTGTTTGTGAAAATGTTCAAATGAATATGGAACTTGGATTCATGCTTGCCATGATTGTCCGTCATGGGTACACGTGTGTTATAATTGGGGCAACTCCCTAGTGAAAGGATTTGGCCTAATGTCTATGTGATCAACATATGTCATGTATGTTGATGTATGTAGTTAAAGTGTTTGTTGAAATATCTGAGTGAGTAGTAGTTAGTAAATTGTAATGTATAAGGGTGTTGAGATATGATTCTCAACTCCTTTAACTATGTGTATAATTTCTTTAGATATCTGTGTGATTATGAATTGAATATGTACAAACTCATGTTTATGTTGTACTTCATAACATGCTCAACTGATTGTATGATTTTATCTGTGTAATGCATATGTTTAAATTCATGTTTATGTTGTATTCTATAAGAGTTGTGAAGGGTGATGGGGGAGCGGTGCAACGAGTGCATGCAATAGCCCTGGCAGCCCTAAGCGGATAATATCAGACTTTGATTGTATGATTTGAATCTTGATCCATTACTGCTTTAACTATCTGAAATTAAATGTGATTGGGGCTATTGTATAGTCCGGGCAGTTGGTAACGGGATAGAATTCGTGGCTGAGATTCATTCGCCACGTAGGACATGTTTGATGAACCCGAGTCGTGCGTTGCTTGTCGGCAGTAGTTAGGCCACACGAAGTGCTTATGCACTTCATGTCACACAACTCAATGGGCACTCGTGCTAGTCGAGCTCGTCAAGTAACCTGATCTGTCTTATGTATGTTCACCGTGTTTGGACACCTCTGCTTGAACCTAGGGTACCAAACTTACCAGTGAAGTCCCGTTAACTATGGTACCTCGATCTGTTAAGACTCATGAGCCAGGCATGGTGGTATGGGACACCGTGGTCGAGCTGTCGGCCTACGCTGGGGCCACGTGTCTCCCCGTAGTGACCATTGAGCAACCAGACTCATGAGCCGAATATGGTGGTATGGGACATTGTATTAGAGCTGTCGACAACTATGGCGAGAGTCAAATACGGTGAGACCTGTATTAGTGCTGACGGGCGATGAGCCCTTCGTAGTGTCTTCGAGTATACTCTAAGGTCTGTGATTGGCGATGAGCCCTTCGCAGCAACTAGAGCATGAGTTGAGCCGAGTACGGTGAGACCTGTATTCGAGCTGACGGCCAGCGATTGAGCCGACTACGGTGAGACCTGTATTCGGGCTGACGGCTAGTAATTGAGTCGCATAAGGTGAGATCTGTATCCATGCTGACGGGTGACGAGCCCTTTATGATGCCTTCATGAAGTCTCTCAAACCATAATATCGTATGAGATTAACTAGGACTGGATCATGTTTGGGAATGATACAAGGGAGGTACCTTAGTTTCCCAATCCTGCTGTTTGAATTGGACTAATAACAACTCAGTAATCATGCTCATCATGCATTGCATGTACCTGGAAGATGTGGAGCACTAAGGAATGCAAGCATACCGCGAATGTAAGATGGTGTCGCACGAGGGAGTATGTGGTGAGGGCATACATCATGACTGCATTCATAATTGCATTAATAAGAGTATTTAGAATTGTTTGATTGTACTGCTTTATCATTACTGCTTGATTGTTTTGATAACATGTTAACCTATGCTTTATTGTTCCACTGAGTTGATCACTTAATCCCACGTTACGGGACGGTGTTGTACACACCAACCAGATTTGTTGAGTTTCAGGTGATGGCGATGCTTATGAAGCAGAGCCAGATTACTTCTATGATGTTGAGGAAGAGTTCTCCTACATGTAACTCTCTAACAGGTCTATGAAGACCTGGTATTGTATTGACGGGGCTATGGTACTTGGATAGAAGACATTACACTACACCTTTGGTATAATTTGAAATTGTTCTTGTAATTCATTAACCAGGTAACATTATCACACTCTGGAGACTCACCATAGTTTATATATTTTATATACCTATCACAGTCTTCCGCTTGCAATTTAACTATCTCTGGAGTATGATATGCTGTTTTGGCTTAATCTCACTCATGTTCAATGCACTAATATAGACAACATTCAATCATCATTCATTTTGTTGCATAAGTGATGCGTTGGAACTCGGGAGTTGAGTTTATGCTCGATCCTCGATTTTCAGGGCGTTACAGCCGTATATTTACCAAGTGGGCTATATCAATGAGCCTTATGTACATTGCAATGGGCCATAACTCATGGGCCTTGCATTCATCACAAAGGGCCTTACAACAAGGGCCTTATACAAATCTAAGTGGGCCTCAACAACGGGCCACGACTACATTAAGATAGGCCTCAACAATGGGCCTTATACACATCAGGGTGGGCCTTAACAACGGGCCACCAAAAATGTTTATTTTCCATTCAAACTATTCATAAGGTCCCATGGGTGTAAGGCCCACTGTGATGTTTACTTTCAATTCGACCTATTCATAAGGTCACGTGGACCTTGGGTAGGGCCCACTGGAGTGTTTATTTGCCATTCAAACTGTTCGTAAGAACAAGTGGCCCAGGGCCCACCATAATATTTATTTTCCATCCAAACCATTCGTAAGGTCATGTGGGCCAGGGGGTCCACGGTATTGTTTATTTGCCACCCATCCTATTCATACGGTCACGCGGACCAGGGAGGGGGTGGGGACCCACCGAAATGTCTATTTGTCATTTACCCTATTGATTGGCTCACACGGTCAGGGGCCCATTGGGATGTGGTTCATAAATACAGCCCACCCATTATGTGTGTCCCACCTGGCTGACTGTTCAGAACAAGTTTAATCTGTATCCAAATTTTAGGTAGGCCCCACCAAACAGTTTTATATGTTTTAGGCATGTCTTCACATAATTTTAGATCGTATGGCCCACTGAGTTCCGTATACTGCTGATTTTTGGGGACGCCCTATATTCAAAGGGGACCCATCAAATGCCCGGTGTTGATGTTCGAAACGCATCACGGTGAGGCCCATAGATGGGCCGTGAGGCCCAGCCCCATCCGTCGTCCGTCTGACGACGGCCTATGGCGTTACTGCGTCTGAGCTATTCTGTTGCTTCTCTGTTTTTTTTAAATAGAAAATTTTGGGGTTTTTCCTGGGTGGGGCCCGCATCAGGGAAATCCATCCTGTCCACTCGCTCCCATGGCTCGAGACAAGTCAAATGAGTCCAATATCCAACCTGTTTCGACATAAAAATAATTAAAGTGGATTTTAAATAGTGAAAATCCCCATTTTAAAAGGAATGGCCCGCCTATTAATCGGATTGGCATCATTTTTGGGCTCAACGCCTAAAATGAGCTAAGGAGTGGAATGGATGGCTTGGATTAAGGACATACATCAATGCAGGGCCTACACAAGTGGCCCGCCAAATTTTTTTTTTTTTTTTCAAACTGATATTTCCGTTTTCCCTTCACTGACGTGGCCCACCCATAAAAGTCTAATATTTGTGCTTTCCCATCACCATCAGGTGGGACCCATATGACTTGGATGGCCATAGGGTCCACTTGATGGACGGTTTAGATTCCACATGCACATCATGTGGGCCACAAAATAATGAAAGGAAGGGGGGAGAGAGAGAGAGAGAGAGAGAGAGAGAGAGAGAGAGAGGAACACACGTGCATGGAGGGCTCCGCCACTATGAGCCCTCCCATCCATATCTCCAATCATACATCAAACGGGTCCCACTACATGTGGGCCTACCGATCAAAATCAATGGTGGAGGTCCTTTCTCCACCCCAATGAAAGGTCTAGATGACCCTAGTTATGCAAGAAAAATAAACACCATGGTGGGGTCCATGAAGAATGGCCCCATTATGGAATGATCTTGAAATCAAGGTGGGCCATTGGCCACATTTAGGGTCCAAAATGAGATCCATACTATCGATTAGTAGGCCTCACTTGCCCCATCATCAAAATAAGAAATCTACACCTATAGAAGCACCCACCGTCCGATCTTCTTGGTCCGTTGGAAAGCCGACCTCCTTATGCTTCACTTTGATGGTGGGAGATGAAGATTCAAGGGCTAGGATGGAAGATTTTGGGATGGAAAGTGGGCCACACTACTCACTTCTCTTTTTCTCTCCTTGGAAAAAAAATGTGGACGTATGAGGCTTATGGGTTGCTTGGAATTTAAATTTTGTGAAAGAGAGAGAGAGATGTGGTGGTTGAGAGAAGTGATGGGTGATGGATGTGAAGTGTACTTGACATGTGTAAGAGAGAGGGTGAGAAAGAGTTGACTTGTGATGTTGCTTGACTTATGGAGAAAGAAAGCATGGGTTGCTTTGTACTTGACATAAAGTGATTGATTTGACATGTCGTAGAGATTCTCTTGAAGTCCGCAACGCGTGGCGTTTCTCTTGAATTGAATGCAAGCCAACATCTTCTAGCCTGGGTATCGGGTCGGTGCGTGAGTCACAGCGTTGGAACCGCAGCGACAGCACAGTTGCCAAGGTATAGGTTTCGGGTCGAGTTGACTTTGGCATGCAAGTCTCGTCTTAGGATCATGCGTAACGTTGACTTCAGGTCGAGTTTTGTCGGAATTCGACCGGAAGGATCATGGAAGCCTTCGGAACAGTACGGACTAGGATATGGGTCTTACAGCTCTCCCCTCTAAATAAAAATTTCGTCCTCGAAATTTGTATAATCATCGCAACTAGACATAACTCATAATAGAAGGGGAAACAAGGCATCGTCATATAAAATCGAAGATAACATACAACATACAATCATCATCAAAGAGATTAGGATAGCGCTCTCGAATCTCGGCCTCACGCTCCCAAGATGCCTCATTAACAGAATGGTGACCTCACTAAACCTTCAGTAAGGGTATGACCTTGGTCCGGAGGACCTAGTTCTTCCGATCAAGGATACGAACTGGCTGCTCGATGTAAGAAGCGTCCTCACAAACCTCTAACGGCTGGCAATCAATAATAGGACGATGTCTGACCCATACTTCCTCAACATAGAGACATGGAAAACGTTGTGGATGCCAGACAACTGAGATGGTAAGGCAAGATGATAGGCCACAGCGCCAATGCGCTCAGTGATCTCGAAAGGTCTTATGAATCTCGGGGCAAGCTTTCCCTTCGCTCCGAATCGAACCACGCTCTTCATGGGTGAGACCTTGAGATACACATGGTCCCCTACATCAAACTCCAAGAGACGACGTTGACGATTAACAAAACTCTTCTGCCGGCTCTGAGCTGTGCGCATCCTCTGCTTGATGATATCAATAGCTTCTGATGTCTCCTGCACAAGCTCGGGACCTAGGAGATGCCGCTCTCTAACCTCGGTCCAACAACTCGGAGATCTGCATGGTCTACCATACAACGCCTTAAAAGGAGCCATGCTAATGGTCGTCTAATAGCTGTTGTTGTATACGAATTCAGCCAATCGCAAATGCTTATCCCAGCTACCCCCGAAGTCAATCACGCAGGCCCGAAGCATATCCTCAAGGATCTGGTTGACCCTCTCAGTCTGGCCATCGGTCTGTAGATGATATACGGTGCTGAGCTGCAAAACAGACCCCATCGCTCTTTGAAAGCTCCTCGAGAACTGAGACGTGAACCTCGGGTCTCGGTCAGAAACGATCGAGACTGGAATGCCGTACGGTCTCACGATCTTCTCAATAAATAATCTCGCAAGCCGGTCCAAAGGCTAAGTCGCACGAATCGCAAGAAGATATGCCGACTTCGTTAGACGATCAACGACAACCCAGATAACGTTATGACCGTACTGAGTCCTCAGCAAACCCATAATGAAATCTGTAGATACGTATTCCCACTTCCACTTCGGGATGCTCAACGGCTGCAATAGACAAGGGGGTCTTTGATGATCAACCTTGACATGCTGACATGTCTCACACTCAGCTACAAAACTGGCAATCTGGTGCTTCAACCCTGCCCAGAAATACTGTCTCCTCATATCACGATACATCTTCGTTGAGCCAAGGTGGATAGAAAACCGCGATCGATGTGCCTCGGTCATAAGATCTTTGCGCAACTCTGGAATATCCAGGACACATAATCGGCCTCTGCAGCAAAGTCCACCATCAGAACTACTCTGCCAATCTGTCTGACTCCCAGATGCTACCTCTGCTCGGCAATCCAGTAACGACTCATCTGTCTACTGAGCCTCGATCACCCTTGCGACAAGAGAGGGTTGAATCGACATGCTCGATAGCTGAACGATAGAAGACTGTAGACCAAAATTAAAGTCGTACTCTGCTATATCCTCGAGCATCTTCCACTCCTTAATCATCATGTGTGCCACCAGGCCTCGTGACTGACGGCTGAGGGCATCTGCTACCATGTTTGCCTTGCCTGGGTGGTACTGGAGATCAAAATCATAGTATTTCAGAAGCTCCATCCAGCGTCTCTGTCTCATGTTCAGCTCGGACTGAGAGAATAGATACTTCAAGCTCTTGTAGTCAGAGAAGAGCTCGAACTTGACCCCATAGAGATAGTGTCTCGACACCTTTAGTGCGAAGACGACTGCTGCCAGCTCCAAATCATGCATGGGGTAGTTCAACTCATGGACCTTAAGCTGACGAGACGTGAAGGCTACAGGTCTGCCATGCTGCATCAGGACAGCACCTAAACCAATACGTGAGGCATCGGTAAATACAATGAATCCATCACTCCTAGAGGGAAGAGTGAGGACAGGAGCGGTCGTCAGACGGTCCTTCAGCTCCACGAATGCCTGCTCACATACGTCAGTCCAAACAAAATCTACACCCTTCCGAGTCAACTTGGTCATCGGGGCTGCAATACGGGAGAAGCCCTTAATGAAACGCTGATAATAGGCCGCCAAGCCAAGAAAACTGCGAATCTTGGACGCAGTCATGGGCTGACCCCACAGGCGCATTGCCTCAACCTTCGAGGGGTCCACTGCGACACCCTCTCTCGTCACCACGTGACCGAGGAATCTCACCTCCTCCTGCCAGAACTTGCACTTCTCCAGCTTCGCATACAGCTGGTGGGCACGGAGGGTCTGCAAAGCGATCTCCAGATGCTGCATGTGGTCCTCACGGGTCCTCGAATATATCAGAATGTCGTCGATGAAGACCACAACAAACTGATCAAGATATGGATGGAAGACCTCGTTCATCAACTGCATGAAGACCGCGGGTGCATTGGTCAGTCCAAAGGACATGACCTGAAACTCAAAATGACCGTAACGCGTCATGAAAGCTGTCTTCGGGATGTCCTCCTCTCGGATACGAATCTGATGATAACTGGAACATAAGTCAATCTTCGAAAAGAACTGTGTACCCTGCAGCTGGTCAAATAAATCATCTATCCTCGGGAGCGGGTACTTGTTCTTAATTGTGACCCAATTGATCCCAAGGTAATCTACGCAGAGCCTGAACAAGCCATCCTTCTTTTTGACGAAGAGTACCGGTGTTCCCCAAGGCGAACTACTCGGATGAATAAATCCCAACTCACGTAGCTCGTCCAGCTGTCGCTGCAGCTCATGGAACTCCATCGGTGCCATACGGTACGGGGCCTTCGAGATAGGCACGGTACTAGGCACAAGATCGATTTGGAACTCAATATGACGACATGGTGGCAATCCCAAAATCTCCTGGAACACATCGGGGAAGTTACAGACCACCGACAACTGATCGATATATAAAGCAACGGGCTTCTCGATTGTGCAGGACATCAAACGAGACAATGACTCACCTCGGTGCTCTGCAACGAACTGAAACTGTGGCAAGCCGGGTATGCAGAACGTGACTGTCCTCGCGGAATAGTTAAAAATGGCGTGGTACTCGGCCAGCCAATCCATGTCCAAGATAACATCGAGTCTGTCATCGGCAGCATAAACAAGTCAGTGGACAAAAACATATCACCAACCAGAACTGGGCAAGACGAGCAGAAACGGCCCAATACTGTGGTCTTTCCTAAGGGCGTCAATACAGTCAATCCTTCGCTAGCAGACTCGGTCAGTAATCCAGTCGATCAGCAAAAATCCTCAGACATGAATGAGTGCGAAGCACCGGAATCAAATAATACTCGGGTGATACATGAAGAGACTAGAAGTATTCCCTCAACAACTCCTCTGGAAGTCTGTGGGTCTTGCTGAGCTGCATAGAATCTAGCCTGAGCTGGCTGGGGAGGTGCCTATCCCCTCGAGGTCCCCGTCTGCCGCGCTTTGCCTCTGCGGCTGTCTTGCATCTTCTTGTCTCTGCTTCTTCGTGGCCTCGACGGCTGAGGTGGCTATGGTCGCTGCTGCGCTGGAGGCTGCTGCTGAGGTCACTGCTACGTTGGAGACTGTTGCTAAGGTCGTTGTTGCGCTGGAGGCTGTTGTGGTCCTCTCAACTACTACAAATGAGGGCGAGGGCACTCAAACAAACGGTGCCCTGTCCTACCACATCCAAAATAAAACCCTGTAAATGGCTGCTGGGGTGGCGCTGAAGTTGCTACTAGGGCTGATGGTGCTCTAGCAGGTGGGTGGCTCATGTACCTCTATGGCCGTCGATGCTGTTAGGAACTACTGGAGGGGGCCTGCCTCTTTTGACCCCTCCTCTAATCTCGATCGCTCTGTCCACCGGCCCACTAGGCCTCATAAATCTGAGCCCTCCGCACTACCGCCTGGAAGGTCGGGAGCTCATGCCCAATAACATGGCCTTGAAGACTATAACGTAAGCCGTTCTCGAAACGGCGGGCCTTCCGCCCCTCATCATCAACATATATGGTACAAACCTCGATAGCGCCACGAAACGGGCCGCGTACTGCGCCACGATCATGTCTCCCTATACTAGAATCTCAAACTCCAGTGCTCTCTGACGATGAATTTGGTCGGGAAAGTACTACTCCTCGAAGCGGTCGATAAAATCCTCCCATGTCTAGATACGATCAGGTCCTGCGACGCGGGTAACGGAGGTCCACCAATGCTCTGCCTCTCCCTGGAGAAGGAATACAGCCAACCGGACTCACTGCTGGGTCGTGCATGACATAGTATCGAAGATCTTCTCCACATCGGAGTGCCACCTCTCAGCTGCTGTCGGATCTGGCTCGCCCTGGACAGGCGGAGGATCAAGCTGTCTGAACTCTCGAAGAAGGGCACTAGCGCGCTCTTGCTCTGCCTGAGCTGGAGAAACAACCGGGCGCTTGCCCTGCTCCTGAAGCGTAACAGTCATAGCCTGCAACATCTATTGTAACTGTGAGGCACTCACAGGCACGGTCGGATCCGCACCCGCATCAGGTGGAGGAACATTATCCTCAGGCAAGGGAGCAGGGATCTCTGGCAGTGGAACGGGAGACATAGGTAGTAAAGCTGGAGCCTCAGGTGGTGGAACGAGAGTCGAACGGGTCACTCTCCTGGGTGACATGTCCTATGGAAAAGATAAGGCGTCAATCAAACTTGAGAATCGCATGTTAGGGAACTAACTCGGGTGGTTTCGCACTCGGAACCTAATCGTCTTAAACTCATAGCAAACATGTGATGTTGTTCTCAGTTATTCCTAAGTTATGCTCTGATACCAACTTCTGTCATGCCCCGAACTCAGAAACCGGGTTGATAAAATTCCCGATCGCAATATCCGGTATCGACAGCCTCCGTAGTACCCCATTCTCAGCTCCCGACACCCATATACTAGGTTCTGATCCTGGGAGGCTACAAGGAGGATTTCAAATAATCAATTTGATTCGTAATGAGCATAATCATGCATAACCCATGAACAATAACCACAAGAACACCAACACAAAATCCACTATGATAAAAAACTTTAAGTACAAGGAGTATGAAAGGGGAAATACAATATACTGAAAGTAACAAAAATCCAAAAGCTCGGCTGCACACTCTAACTGCGGCGAGTCTACGGCTGTGTCCTGGTGTCACCTGCATGCATCAATCATGCATAAGCTTATGGAAAGCTTAGAGGGTGGTACAAGTGTGTGCGCAATATGAGCGTGCTCAGAATGCAAGGTCAGAGTAATACGGAAACATGCTGATGAGTACATGAATACAATCAGCCGTACCAAGGCTATGCAGTGCAAGATATGAATGCTATCAGCCATGTCAAGACCATGCGATGCAAGATACAACTCAAGTATGCCAAACCTCATCATATATCAGTACAGTTCTTATTTAGGATAATCACAGGGGTTTAGTACACTCCAAATGGCACTACCGGTCTCCTAGCCGCATAGTCCAATTGAGCGTAAGAAACCTCACTATTCGCTTGGCCAATAGTCTACCAATACCTATCCACTCAACCTAGTATTGCCACCTACCCTTGAGCGAGTAAGGCCACACCCCTTTCCAATCGACCATGACACAGTGGGAGATGCGGCCTCTTGGTATTCGGCCCTCATGCGCTCATATATCCACTCAGTCTGGACATTGGAGTCCTCCTCTGGTACCATCGGGTTTAGGAATTTTGACCCAGGGACATCTATGGTGCCCGTATGCTAGAACCAAACATTTTCGATATCCAATCCAGCCACCTACAATGTGTCTATGGAGGCTATGACCCTGATGTCACTAGGGCATACAGTAACTACAACCACACAGTGCAAGTGCATGAGTCACACTACTCGTCATGCAACAGTCCTGCGTGTATAATGTACTCATGTAGGGTAACTCTGCCTATCAGGGAGCCCGTAAACAGTCTGCCCGAAGGCATATTCTATGATTAGACACTCCTCATCTCAAGCATACATATGATGCATATGATCATGAATCATGGGGCGACACTATACTTATGATATGATAATGGGCTCTGCTCAAAACGAAGATGGGCCCAAATGGCCTGCAGAATACAAATATGGGCCCATCAGTGGGCCTTATGGAGAGTGAGAATGCGGACATTTAACCGACGTCATCCTTACAATGTGGGTATCTAACCATCATTGTTCCTAAGGCATTTCCCACTATAAACATCGTTATATACACCACAGAATATTACACATTGTAATGGACATAATCGTACCCCATTGGACCTTAAGTACATCAATTGGGCCGTATCATTTGGGTCGTATATTTACCAAGTGGGTTATATCAATGAGCCTTACGTACATTACAATGGGCTATAACTCATGGGCCTTGCATTCATCACAAAGGACCTTATAACAAGGGCCTTATACAAATGTAATTAAGCCTCAACAACGGGCCACGACTACATCAAGATAGGCCTCAACAATGGGCTCTAGACACATCAGGGTGGGCCTTAACAACGGGCCACCAAAAATGTTTATTTTCCATTCAAACTATTCATAAGGTCCCATGGGTCTAGGGCCCACTGTGATGTTTACTTTCAATTCGACCTATTCATAAGGTCACGTGGACCTTGGGTAGGGCCCACTGGAGTGTTTATTTGCCATTCAAACTGTTCGTAAGAACAAGTGGCCCAGGGCCCACCATAATATTTATTTTCCATCTAAACCATTCGTAAGGTCACGTGGGCCAGGGGGTCCACGGTATTGTTTATTTACCACCCATCCTATTCATAAGGTCACGCGGACCAGGGAGGGGGTGGGGACCCACCAAAATGTCTATTTCCCTTTCACCCTGTTGATTGGCTCACACAGTCAGGGGCTCACTGGGATGTGGTTCACAAATCCAGCTATAACGCCCTGAAAATTGGGGGTTGAGCATAACTCAACTCCCGAGTTCTAACGCATCACTTATGCAACAAAATGAATGATGATTGAATGTTGTCTGTATTAGTGCATTGAACATGAGTGAGATTAAGCCAAAACAGCGTATCATATTCCAGAGACAGTTAGATTGCAAGCGGAAGACTGTGATAGGTATATAAAATATATAAACTATGGTGAGTCTCCAGAGTGTGATAATGTTACCAGGTTAATGAATTACAAGAACAATTTCAAATTATACTAAAGGTGTAGTGTAATGTCTTCTATCCTAAGTACCATAGCCCCGTCAATACAATACCAGGTCTTCATATACCTGTCAGAGAGTTACATGTAGGAGAACTCCTCCTCAACATCATAAAAGTAGCCCAGCTCTGCTTCATAAGTATCGCCATCACCTGAAACTCAAACAAGTCTGGTTGGTGTTGCAAACACCGTCCCGTAATGTGGGAGTGAGTGATCAACTCAGTGGAATAATAAAGCATAGGTTAGCATGTTATCAAAACAGTCAAGCAGTAATGATAAAGCAGTACAATCAAACAATTCTAAATACTCTTATTAATGCAAGTATGAATGTAGTCAGGATGTATGCCCTCACCACACACTCCCTCGTGCGACACCATCTTACGTCGCAGCATGCTTGCATTCCTCAGTGCTCCACATCTTCCAGGCACATGTAATGCGATGATGAGCATGATTACTGAGTTATTATTAGTCCATTTCAAACAGCAGGATTAGGAAACTAAGGTACCTTCCTTATATCATTCATAACAAGGATCCTGTCCAGGGTCGTCACTCCTAGTTAGTCTCATACAATATTATGGTTTGAGAGGCATCGCGAAGGCATCACAAAGGGCTCGTCACCCGTCAGCACGGATATAGATCTCACCATATGCGGCTCAATTGCTGGCCGTCAGCTTGAATATAGGTCTCACCGTACTTGGCTCAATCGCTGGCTGTCAGCTCGAATACAGGTCTCATTGTACTCGGCTCAACTTATGCTCTAGTTGCTGTGAAGGGCTCATCGTCAATCACAGACCTTAGAGTATACTCGAAGACACTACGAAGGGCTCGTCGCCCGTCAGCACGAATACATGTCTCACCGTATTCGGCTCTCGCCGTAGGTGTCGACAGCTCGAATAAAGTGTCCTATACCACCGTATTCGGCTCACGAGTCTGGTTGCTCAATGGTCACTACGGGGAGGCATGTGGCCCCAGCATAGGCCGACAGCTCGACCACGGTGTCCCATACCACCATGCCCGGTTCATGAGTCTTAGCGGATCGAGGTACCATAGTTAACGGGATTTCACTGGTAAGTTTGGTACCCTAGGTTCAAGCAGAGGCATCCAAACACTGTGAACATACATAAGACACATTGGGTTACTTGGCGAGCTCGACTAGCACCAGCACCCGTTGAGTTGTGCGAGATGAAGTGCATAAGCACTTTGTGTGGCCTAACCATTGCCGACAAGCAATGCACGACTCGGGTTCGTCAAACGCATCCTACGTGGCGAATGAATCTCAGCCACAAATTCGATCCCATTACCGACTGCCTGGACTATACAATAGCCCCAATCACATTCAATTTCAGATAGTTAAAGCAGTAATGGATCAAGATTCAAATCATACAATCAAAGTCTGATATTATCCGCTTAGGGCTCCCAGGGCTGTTGCACGCACTCGTTGCACCGCTCCCCTATCACCTTTCACAGATTTTTATGGAATACAACTTAAACATGTGAAGTAATCAGAGCAGAATTACATAAACAAGTAATTCAAACATGTTAACAAGCATGTTATAAAACACAATGCAAACAGGAAATTCAAACACATACGTTTCATAAGTAAGTGGTTAAACTAAACAAGCAACATGGAGGAAATTATACACATTACTAAGGTAGTTGAGAGTACTATCTCAACACCCTTATACATTACAATTTACTAACTACTACTCATACAGACATTCCAATAAACATTTTACATTACATACATCAACATACTTGACATATGTTGATCACACGGGTATTAGGCCAAATCCTTTCACTAGGGAGCTGCCCCATGGATAACACGCGCGTACCCATGACGGGTAGTCATGGCAAGTAAGAATCCAAGTTCCATGTTCCTTTAGTCATTTTCACAAACACTTGGGCTACACATTTTAGCATATATAGTGTATATTGGCCATGACGTGATTTAGGGCAAATTCTTTCGTCAAAGGGGTATTGCCAATACAACAATCATATATCCATGACAATTAGTCATGGCGAGCACGAATGAGAATTCTATACTCATTCAATCATTTTCACAAACACTTAGAATACACTCTTTTAACATACATAGAGTATATTAGCAAAAACATGTATTAGGGCGAATCCTTTCGCCAAACAAGTATTTTATCCATATATAATGTATCAATACAGCAAATAATCATGGTAAACATATTTCTAAAATTTATACGTATACGGTACTTTTTACAAATACCTAGAATATGTAAAATTCCATATTCTTCATCTTTAATCGAAACGGAAAACAGACAGCACTTTATACATGTGCAATTGCATGCAGATCATGAATCTATCATTATCTGACATTGAAAGAGTTGAAAACCATAACCTATACAGCTAAAGTCCGTACCTTTATCCATAGAATCGTAACGAATATGATAGGTTTGCTAAGCTTTTGTATACGACAGTTTGACAACCTATAGAACGAAATAGGTTAGCTATTTCATAACCTACAACTATCAAAACCCCAAATCAGTTTAGGGTTAGGGTTTCTTACCTAGAAACGGAGCCGAAATTACCGGGAAAGCGATTAGAACGAGGCGGTTAAACACGTATAGCAGCAGGTAAGCATGGCAGGGAGATGCTCCCACTTCTCTCACTCTTTCTCTTTCTTTTCTCTCTTCTCTCTCTAGGGTTTCTCTCAAATTCGTATGGCTGTGAGAGAGAGGGTTCTAAGGTCCTTATATAGCCTAAAATCTCACCAAAACAGACTTGGGAACAAGGTATACTTGGGTTTTGTTTAAAGGGCATCTGTTTCAGCTCAACGGATCATTTTCAGAGCCCCCCTTTGAGCCAAAGGTCGGACTTAAGCTCACTGACATTGGATCTAGCTCGATTTACGTTTTCAGTCCAATCGAGTTCCCAGATCACACGTGGCGGACCAGTTTCAATTCAATGGTTAGTGAAACTCGATCAGAGATTTCATGTACACTGACACGTGTATGAAATTTCTCCTGATCCGAGGGTATAATCTGGCCTGATTCTGATAGTCAGGTTGCTTAATACTGACCCACAAGCAACAAGTCTCAGATTACTATTTGAGATATTTATTTATAAAGAAAACCAAGTGTTCTCACACTCTCCGCTCTGATCTCAAGCGAATAGCGCTGGGACACTGTTTGGATTTAATTTCCGAGATGGTTGTCAAGCCCAGCAAGGCGGTCCCAATTCCTTAACTTCATATTAATCGAACTTCCGACGTGCGGTCCAGATCTGATACAAAGTTTCAATGTGCTCCTAAGAGTAACTAGGTAATGAGATGGATCCTAGATTTTAGGGTAACCTAGCGTCAATGATTCTACAAGTTTTGGGTCTTACAGATCGTATTTAAAGTGGATCAAGCGGATTTCGTAGCTAATCTAGTTTAGTACTTAGTTACTTTGTCTCATTTCTAAAGGATTTGATCCTAAGCGATTTCTGCCTGAGGTGGCACTAGAGTCTTTGTACGGATTTCTAAAGCATTGTTCTTCATCACCTAAACTTTAGGATTCATGCCTAATATGAAAGTACTTAGAGACGTTTAAAGAACAAGGTAGTGAAAGGTGAGATTTGTGAAGGAAATAGGTTAAGAAGCGATTTTAGACTATGAGATTGAGTTCTGACAAGTTAATAAGGTGTTAGGAGCGACCTATTGCCTAAGGACGTCTAATCCCAGGTTGGCAAAAATCCGGGATGTTACACCAGCCCACCCATTATGTGTGTCCCACCTGGCTGACCATTCAGAACAAGTTTCAGCTGCATCCAAATTTCAGGTAGGCGCCACCAAGCGGTTTTATATATTTCAGGCATGTCTTCACATGATTTTAGATGGTATGGCCCACCAGAGTTCCGTATACGGCTGATTTTTGGGGACGCCCTATATTCAAAGGGGACCCATCAAATGCTTGGTGTTGATGTTCGAAACGCATCACGGTGGGGCTCACAGATGGGCCGTGAGGCCCACTGGTTCGTCACTTGACGGCCAGCCAAAATGCAGCAGCACTGCGTCTGTCGGTCATTTGAGCAAGAGAGTAATGCCGTCGCTTCTCTTTTTTTTGAAAATAGAAAAATTTGGGATTTTTCCTAGGTGGGGCCCGCATCAGGGAAATCCAATCCGTCGACTCTCTCCCATGGCTCGAGACAAGTCAAATGAGCCCAATATCCAACCTGTTTCGACATAAAAATAATTAAAGTGGATTTTAAAAGGTGAAAATCCCTATTTTTAAAGGAATGGCCTGCCTATTAATCGGATTGGCATCATTTTTGGGCTTAACGCCTAAAATGAACTAAGGAGTGGAATGGATGGCTTAGATTAAGGACATACATCAAGGCGGGGGCCTACACAACTGGCCCGCCAAATCTTTTTTTTTTTTTTTCAAATTGATATTTCCGTTTTCCCTTCACTGACGTCCAGCGTCCTAGACGCTGGACGGTTTTGGATATAACACATATTAAGGTTGGCCCCACGTGGACGTGGCCCACCCATAAAAGTCTAATATTTGTGCTTTCCCATCACCATTAGGTGAGACCCATATGGCTTGGATGGCCATATGGTCCACTTGATGGACGGTTTAGATTCCACATGCACATCATGTGTAACGCCCTGAAAATCGGGGGTCGAGCATAAACTCAACTCCCGAGTTCCAACGCATGCAACAAAATGAATGATGATTGAATGTTGTCTATATTAGTGTAGTGAACATGAGTGAGATTAAGACAAAACAACATATCATACTTCAAAGACAAGTGAGATAGCAAGCGGAAGACTGTGATAGATAAATAAAATATATAAACTATGATGAGTCTTCAGAGTGTGATAACGTTACTAGGTTAAATAATTACAAGTACAATTCTAAAATATACCAAATGTGTAAGGTCCTCTAGTCAATATCCCAGAAAGCCCCGTCGATCAGGACACGGCTCACAGGAACCCACCTGAAACTGCATAAAGGAGGAATCCTCCTCATCCTCATAAAAGTCCAGCTCTGCTTCGCAGCATCGTCATCATCTGAAACTCAAACAAATCTGGTTGGTATGTACAACACCGTCCCGTAACGTGGGAGTGAGTGATCAACTCAGTGGAACAATAAAACATAGGTTAACATGTTATCAAAACAATCAAGCAGTAAAGTCAAACACTCCTAAATACTCTTATTAATGCAAGTATGAATCTGCAATCATGATGCATGCCCTCAACACATACTCCCTCGTGCGACACCATCTTACGTTCACGGCATGCTTTCATTCCTCAGTGCTCCACATCTTCCAGGCACATGTAGTGCGATGATGAGCATGATTACTAAGTTATTATTAGTCCATTTCAAACAACAAGATTGGAAAACTAAGGTACCTCCCTTGTATCATTCCCAAACATGATCCATTCTAGGGTCGTCAGTCCTAGTTAATCTCATACGATGGTGTGTTTCTAGGTCGCTGCAAGGGCTGCCAGGGCTGTTACACGGAACCGTTACGCCACTCCCCCATCATCCTTTTAACGGTTCATCACTAAATTGATACAGGCCTAGTTCATACTCTATTTATTGCGGCAAAACTCGTCGCCTCACAGCAAATTCAGAGTATGCTCGAGGTCACTACAAAGGGCTCGTCACCAATCAGTGTAGGTCGACAGCTCGAATATAGTGTCCCATACCACCATAATAGGCTCACGAGTCTGGTTACTTAATGGACACTACGGGGAGGCACGTGGCCCCAGCGTAGGCTGACAGCTCGACCACGGTGTCCCATACCACCATGCCCGGCTCATGAGTCTTAGCGGATCGAGGTACCATGGTTAACGGGATTTCACTGGTAAGTTTGGTACCCTAGGTTCAAGCAGAGGCGTCCAAACATGGTAAACATACATAAGACAGATCGGGTTGCTTGACGAGCTCGGCTAGCTTGAGTGCACAACAAGTTGAACAATATGAAGTGCATAAGCACTTCGTGTGGCCAACCACTATCGCCAACTGAAGTACGACTCGGGTTCGTCGAACACATCTCACGTGGCAAATGAATCTTATCCATGAATTCAATCTGTTAACGATTGCCTGGACTATAATCATAGCCCCAAACGCAATCAATCCACGACCAGAAGCATGTAGAGTAAAGTAGAATAAACAAAGTAATTCAAGCACGTTGACAAGCATGTCATAAAACATGTAATAAAGCACAATATAAACAGGAAATACAAACACCTATATTTCATAAGTAAGCGGTTAATTTAAACAAGCAACATGGAGGAAATCATATACATCCCTAAGGTAGCTAAGAATCTTATCTCAACACCCCTATTAAACTTAGTTTGTCACACAATTTCTCACACATGCATTTTAACAAACACTTAAACTACACCACCCCAACATACATGATATATGTTGATTTCAACGTAGAATAGGACAAATCCTTATAGCAAGGAGTTGTCGCATACACATCAATCATGTTCTTATATTCAATACATATGGCAGGCATAAATCATAAATCCATATTTATTTAGTCATTTCAACAAACACTTAGAATACACTATTTTAACATACATAGTGTATATTACCAAAAACATGTATTAGGGCGAACCCTCTCGCCAAGTAAATGTTATACACACATATAATATGTTCATACAACAAATAATCATGGTAAACACATTTTCAAAATTTATACGTATACGGTACTTTCTACACATACCTAGAATACATAAAATTCCATATTCTTCGTATTTAATCGAAACGGAAAACAGACAGCACTTTGTACATGTGCAATTGCATGCAGATCATGAATCTATCATTATCTAATATTGAAAGCATTGAAAACCATAACCTATACACCTAAAGTCCGCACCTTTTGTCGTAGAATCGTAACCAATCTGATAGGTTTGCTAAGCTTTCGTATTCGGCAGTTTGGTAACTTATAAAATGAAATAGGTTAGCTATTTCATAACCTACAACTATCAAAACCCCAAAATAGGTTAGGGTTAGGGTTTCTTACCTAGAAATGACGCCGGAATCGCTGGAAAAGCGATTAGAAGGAAGTGGTTAAGCATGGATAGCAGCAGGGTAGAGCATCAGGGAGATCCTCCCACATCTCTCACACTTTCTCTCTTTTTTCTCTCTTTCTCTCCTAGGGTTTTCTTAAATTCGTATGGCTGAATGAGAGAGGGTTTTAAGGTCCTTATATAGCATAAAACTACACCGAAATATACTCCAGGTCAAGGTATACTTAGGTTATAATCAAAGTGGGTCAGTTTTTGCTTAACGGAGGACTTCTGGCTGCTCCCCTTGAGCCAAAGGTCGTACTTAACCTCACTAACACTGGATCTAGATATGGCTAAGTTTTTGTTCTAGACGGATTCTCAGATCAAGCATGGCGGGCCAGTTTCAGTTCAACGGTCAGTGAAACTCGATCGGAGATTTCGAGTACATAGATATGTTTGGGGAAATATCACTGATCCGAGGGTGTAATTTGACCTGATTCTAACGGTCTGGTTGCTTAATACTGATCCGCAAGTGACATGTGCCAGATTTATTTATTTTGAATTTAATTTAGAATTATTTTCACATTTCTCACACTCCCCGCTCCGAGCTCAAGCGAATGGCACTGGGACACTATCTGGATTTGATTTCTGAGATGGTTGTCAAGCCTGGTAAGGCGGTCCTAATTCCTTAACTTCGTGTTAATCGGACTTCCAATGTGCGGTCCAGATCTGATACAGAGTTTTGAGATGCTCCGAGAGCAGCCAGGAAATGAATTGATCCTAGATTTTAGGGTAATGCAGTGTCAATGATTTTACAAGTTTTGGGTCTTGCAGATCGTATTTAAATTGATTGGTGCTAATTTCACAGGTACTCTAGTTTTGTAAGTGTTATGGTCTCATGCTTCTTTGATTGTCAAATTTGTTATGTGTCAAAACATCTATCTATGTCCTGTGCTTGTATGATGATTTATATGAATTCAAGACACTGCATAAATACTTCAAGAAGCTACACGTTGAACTTTTCAAGAAGCTACATATTGAAGTTCAAGAAGCTACATGTTGAAGTCTCAAGAAGCTACATGTTGAAGTTTCAATAAGCTACAATGTTGATGTTCAAGTCTCATGACTTCAAGACTAATAAGCAATGCATGAAGTAGTTGTTATACTGATGAAGATCTCAAGTTTGAAGCTACAACAAGTTCAAGATCTCAAGCCTGATATGGTTCAAACAAACTACATTCGTTGAATGGTTGAAGTTCAATGTCCATACGACATGATTCAGGTTTGAATGACCTTAGGTTGACTCTTTAAGTAGGTCACTTTGGATACATAAATCAAATATTTATTTTACATAAGTTTGGTCTGTTTTACGACCAGTCTTAGCTCTTATTCGACCAGTCCTCGCATTGGTTCGACTAGTCAAGAAATTCCACGACCAGTCCTAAGTTGTTGAAGATTTTTCAGAATATTTGGTACGCCCACGACCAGTCCTGGAGGTCCTTTGACCGGTCGTAGGTGTGGCTTCGACTCGTCCACGACTCAAAATCCAGCAACTTTATCTATGGTCCTACGACCAGTCGTAGGGATCTACGACCAGTCGTAGGTGACCCACGACCAGTCGTAGGGTACTCACGACCAGTCGTGGAACGACTTTCAAAGATCGCGCTCAATATTTCAAAAAATGTTAGAGCTACGACCACCCAAGGTTTCTAAGACCCGGTCGTAGGAACGATTTTTGCTTCTATAAATTGAACACGAAATTGAATTTTCACACTTCAACTCTATTCTATTCAAGAATTTTCAAGTGATCACTCGAGATAAGTCTGTGTTTATTTTAAGCTACATTGTGCTTATTTAATATTCCTTTTTGCTAGCTTATTTAATTTGATTTTGTTTCTATATTCCAATCTTATTTGAAAAGAGGAATTATCTTATTCCTTCTTCTTGGAATCAAAATCAAATATAGCTACGCCCAACGAGTTAAATCTAAAATCTATTAGAATTTAGAACCTTATGAATGTGAGTATTGGAAATTGAACTTTGACATTCAATCATCTACTCCGATTGGTTCTACTGCATTTTTGCTAAGAAAAGGAGAAATCCGTATTTTACAATTTTGTAAAATTTATTTACTTTTGGTTTTGTTTGAGGTTGCCGAGAAAAATCTCATTATCTTGGTTTTGTTTGAGGTTGAGCAGAAAAATCTCATTGTTTTGGTTGTCTCGAGGAAAACCGTAAAACTCGAAAAGAGGGGTTTTTGAATTGTGTAAGCCCAAGTGAAAAAGACACAATTGTAAAGGTTTTTGGTGAACCTGTGAAAACCTATTTGATAGTGAACGCTAATATCCCCTGTGTGAGGATATTAGGAGTGGAGTAGCATTCTTTATGGTCATTTGTTGGAAAACAAGTTGGTGTACACACAAGCGTAACCACTATAACTCTTTGTCTTGTGGATTGAATGCTTGCTTAATTTTCATATCTTTTATCATTCGGTTGTGTGGAATGTACAAGTGGATGTGAATGTTGTAATTATTTACATTTCAAGCAAGTGTGGGGATTGTTGTAATAATTTAGATTTATACTTCTGCATTTTATTTCAATTCCTTGCTATTTTATTTACTTATATTAAAATTGAGTCCTTGATTCAAAAGAGGTTCTAGAAATAAGGTTGTCCTACCATAAGCCCTTGTTTATTATGGTGTAAGGTTGTCCTTAGAACTAAATTTGTATCAATCTCTCAATACTTATTTATCAAGGTGATTTAAAATTTAGCATTGTGAATTGATTTATATTGTAAGGCTATTGGTTTACTTTATTTCCGCTGATTTTATATTAAATTTGGCATTGTCCTATTCACCCCCCCTCTAGGACATTTAGCTTGGCCTTTTCAAGTGGTATCAGAGCCTAATAGCTCATTTTTGTTGTTTTTTATTTGGATTTATTTCCTGAGCTAACGTTCTAAGCTATATAAAAAGATGTCAAATTTTGATAGCCTTTCAGTTACTAGGCCTCCACCTTTTGATGGATCCAACTATGCCTATTGGAAAGCCAGAATGAGGATCTTCCTCAGATCAATGGATGAAAGTGTGTGGTAAGCCACAGTGACTGAATGGAATCCTCCTACCATGGAAGTAACTGGTGTTGATGGTTCAAAATCTATGAAAATTACACCGTATTACCAATGGACCACACTTCAGAAAAATGAGAGTAGTGCTAATGCCAAAGCACTAAATGCAATCACTTGCGCACTATCACCGGATGAGTTCAAAAGAATCATATCTCCGTGATACCGCAAAAGCAAGCTTGGGATATTTTAGAAATGACACACGAAGGTACATCAATTGTCAAGAAATCTAAAGTCCAACTCCTCACAACTAAATTTGAAGAAATTCATATGGAGGAAAATGAAATGTTTATGGACTTTTTCACTAGATTGAATGACATTGTTAACTCAATGTGGGGTCTTGGCGATAAGATCCCAGAAAGTAAAGTGTGTGCAAAAATACTACGCTCTCTTCCTGAACGGTTCAATTCTAAGGTAACCGCAATCCAGGAACTTCGTGATACGGACAATATGAAGGTAGAAGAATTAGTTGGTTCTTTACAAACCTATGAATTAAGTTTTAAAGCTCCTAAAGGTAAATCTATTGCTTTGAAGTCATCTAAAAGTATTACTCAAGAAAATTCAGATTCAGAAAATTCTGAAGATGATATGGCTCTTTTGGCGAAAAAGTTTTATAAGATTTTCAAAAGTAAGAAAAGAGTCGACTTTCAAAAGGCAAATGAAAAGAAACGTACTAAACCTAAGTCTAAAACTTGGAAATCATTGAAAGATAGTCAATGCTACAATCTCAAGAATATGGGCATTTAGCAAACAATGTCCTAAAAGGACAGATCCAAAAGGAAGGGTATGTTGGCTACTTGGGATGAATCGTCGATTTCAAGCCTCTTCTGAATCAAAAAATTCAGAAACCGAGTCGGGCAGTGAACTTAAGGCCCTTATGACTCTAGCCATGTTTACTTTTTCCGATCACGATGATTCAACAAGTGAAGAAAATTTGGATAGTGATCATAAAAATGATGAAGATCTTCAAGATGCTTACAATGCCTTATATAAGGAAAGTTGTAAAATTGCTGTCAAACTTAAACTTCAAAAAGAAAAGTTTTTTAAACTTAAAGAATGTTTTGAAACCCTTGTTTTAGAAAAATCTCAAATTTCAGATTGTTTTGAAAAATCAAAGTGTGATCTAGAATTCAAAACCTCCCTAATTGAAAATTTGAAATCTGAAAATGAGAAACTTAAAAATGAAGTATCTTCTCTTCTGAGTTTGAAGGACACATGGAGATATGCCCAAGGTGATCCAAAATTAGAAAAATTATTATCCGGATCAAGAAAATGTGGCGATCGATCCGGGTTGGGCTTTGATAAAAACACATCTCCTAAACAGAAGAATACTCCTTCCAATTTTGTGAAAGGAGAGACTTCTAACTTAAAAGGAAAAGGTACTAGTCAAGTTTTTTCTAAAAATACAAAAACTTTTCAAAAACACAAAAGCAGCTATATAAATTTCAAAAATCAGATTCGAAACCCACTAGTGAAAAAATTGTTGATTTACTTAAGGAGCTATTAAAATCTAACTCAGAGAGGTCACTCTTATAACTATAAACAAAAGAAGACCAATTATTCTCCTAAACCCAAAACAAGATCTTGAAATGGGTTCCTAAGGTTTACTGTTTTTGGTTGCTCACACCGCTTTCAAAGCTATAAGCCATTCAAAATGGTACCTAGACAAGTGGATGCTCCAGACATATGACAAAGCGACAAAGCTCTATTCACCGATCTTAAAGATATGTGATGATGGGTCACCACATTTGGTGATGGTAGCAATTGCAAGATAATTGGCAAAGGTACGGTTCAACTCTATAACCTTCCCTTATTTAAAAATGTTTTATATGTTGAGGGTTTAAAACACAACCTGTTGAGCATATCTCAAATATGCGATAACAACCATAATGTTAAATTTTCTAATCAAGGTTGTGAAATTATAAATGAAAAAGGTTCTGTAATATTAACTGGTTGCAGAACTTCTGAAAACTGCTATATAGTAAGCAATGGTAGCTCATCTGAACAAACATGCTACATGGTCCATACCGATGAGACAGAATTATGGCATAAACGCCTTGGACATGTACACTACCGAAATTTATACAGATTGAGCAAAAGTGAACTAATTAGAGGACTACCTAAGATGCAAAAAGTAGACAAGATTTGTGGTGAATGCCAGTATGGTAAATAAACTAGGAGCTCTCACAAAAAGGTGAACTCCAATATCACCACAAGACCACTCGAGCTTCTCCACATGGATCTTATAGGACCAACAAGAACGGAAAGTCGAGGTGGCAAAAAGTACATCTTAGTTATAGTATATGATTACACAAGATACACTTGGGTTTCATTCTTGAGAGATAAATCAGAAACCCTTGATGAAGTGAAAAAGATTATAAAACGGATTCAAACTGAAAAATGTTCTCAAGTCAGCAAGATCCGTAGTGATCATGGATCCGAGTTCGAAAATAGCGGTTTTGAGAAATTTTGTAGCGATCAGGGAATATCGCATGAATTCTCTACACCTAAAACTCCTCAACAAAATGGAATTGTCAAGAGGAAGAATAGAGTGCTTCAAGAAATGGGAAATGTTATGTTAAATAGCATGAAGCTCCCTAGAATCTCGGGTCAAGCAAGAATATCTGCCTGCTACATTATTAACCGTGTTTATATTTGTAAATCTAATAATAAAACGGCTTATGAAATGTGGTTTGAGAAAAAGCCTTCTGTCAAATACTTTTGAGTTTTTGGCAGCAAGTGCTATATTTTGCGTGACCGTGAAAATTTGGGAAAGTTCGACACTAAAAGTGATGAAGGGATCTTTTTAGGATATTCTTTAAATGATGTACATATCGGGTTCTGAACAACAGGACTGGTGTGATTCAAGAGTCAATAAATGTTGTGATTGACGATCTTTTGAATAAACCTGTCCCTAGTTCAGATAATGATGAAGTTCTTATACTTGAAAAATAAGAAATTTCATCAAGTGAAACTAATCTTAATTAAGGATCGTTAAAGATCATCCAACTTCTCAAATACTTGGAAACCCTCTCACTGGTGTGCGCACTCGTAGACAATTAGAGGACATATGTAACTACGTATGCTTTACATCCCAGATTGAACCGGTTAACGTAAAAGAAGCACTTTCGGATGAAAACTGGATTCTTGCGATGCAAGAAGAACTTAATCAGTTTGTCAGAAATGATGTCTGGTATCTTGTTCCTGGACCTAAAGATAAACATATTATTGGAACAAAATGGATTTTCAAAAATAAATCTGATGAACTTGGAAATATTATTCGAAATAAAGCAAGACTAGTTGTGCAGGGGTATACACAAATTGAAGGTATTGACTATAATGAAACATTTGCTCCTGTAGCTCGTCTTGAATCAATCAGACTTTTTATCTCCATTGCATGTTTTAAGAAGATTAAAATTTACCAAATGGATGTAAAGAGTGCCCTTCTGAATGGTGATTTACATGAAGAGGTATATGTTGAACAACCTACAAGGTTTGAAGATCCTAAATTTACTGATCATGTGTATCGTCTTAAGAAGGCTTTCTATGGTCTGAAACAAGCTGCCAGAGCATGGTACGAAAAACTGACTAAGTTTTTACTGAGTCATAATTTTCAGATGGGGTGTGTTGATAAGACGCTCTTTGTTAAGAAACATAACGATGATATTCTAATGGTTCAAATATATGTTGACGATATTATTTATGGATCAACTGTACTAACATGATGTTGAGTTTTGATTTAATGAAGTCTAAATTGAAATGAGCATGGTTGGAGAATTAAACTATTTTCTAGGGTTGCAAGTAAAACAACAACCTGATGGAATTTTTATCTCACAAACCAAATATGCTCAGAGTTTAATTAAGAAATTTGGATTTGAGAAAGGTAAAAATTATGATATTCCCATGAGTACAACTTTGAGACTCTCAAAAGACTCTACAGGTAATGATGTGGATCCTAAATTGTATCGTAGTTTGATTGGTAGTTTGCTTTATCTGACTGCTAGTAGACCAGATATTGCTTTGAGTGTTGGTATTTGTGCTCGTTATCAATCAAATCCTAAAGAATCTCACTTAACTGCTGTTAAGCGGATAATGCGATATGTCGCAAGTTCTACTAAACTGGGTCTCTGGTATCCACATGAGACTAATGTTCAATTAGCCGGGTACGCAGATGCTGACTGGGCTGGAAACATTGATGATAGGAAATCAACCAGTGGTGGTTGTTTCTACATTGAAAATTGTCTTGTTTCTTGGTTTAGCAAGAAGCAAAGTTCTATATCGCTATCAACAGCTGAGGCTGAATACATTGCTGCTGGAAATGCATGTACTCAACTTATTTGGATGAAACGAATGTTAAGCGATTATGGAATTACTCTGGATTCTATGATTTTATTTTGTGATAATTCCAGTGCAATAAATATCTCTAAAAATCCAGTTCAGCATTCACGTACTAAGCATATTGACATTAGATTTCATTACATTCGTGAATTAGTGGAAGAAAAATTAATATATTTGGATTACATTCCAACCGAGACTCAACTTGCGGACATTTTCACTAAACCGCTCGACAAAAGCAGGTTTAATAAATTAAAGTTTGATCTCGGTATGTGCAATTTAAATTGAATTTGCATGATTTAGTGTATCATAATGTACATAAATTTGATGTTTTATTTGCTTAAATTTGAAAATTATTTTAAAAATTGCATATTTTATGTCGTACTCGACCAGTCGTGAGTGTACACGACCGGTCGTGCCACGACCGGTCCAGCACTTACACGACCAATCGTGAAACTCGGGATTTCACTTTAATTTGGGGATTTTGACTCTTCTTCTTTATTTCTTTTTACCCTCCAACGGTTCTAGCTACGACCGGTCGAACCCATCTTCATAGTACTTCAAGGTTAGTGGTTCTTTTGCATTTTCTTTGTAGATTCTTGCTATTAGTGTTTCAAATCTCATTCGTGTGGAATCTATTTGGTCGTTCATTGTAAGTTTGGGGTTTTATCTTGAAAAATCTGTTGTATCTAAACCTCATTTCTTCTATCTTGCATCTTGTTGTTTCCTTGAAATCCTTCTTTGAAAATGGATGCTAGAGGTAAAAAGAAAACTACTCGAGGTCCCTCTTCATCTAGATCAGCTTCTATTGTACAACGTCATCTTCGCTCTCCCGAAAATGATTCTTCTGATGCTCGGGATTTGCGTATGCACAATGTTATTGTTGAGCGTCATGTTAATATTAATCACATTGCTTCATTTGGTATCCTTCCTCTGTTGGAATCTGTGGGATGGGAGAACATCTTACATTGGGGTGGAGCTGCATACCAGTCCATTGCCCAATCCATGTTTGCATGTATTTGTGATTTTTCTCTTGAGGATTTTACTTTTAAAGTTGATACTCAAGAAGGATTGTTTTTAGTGGATCGACATTTGATTGCTGACATTATGGAAATACCTGTCAATGATGAGAGCATTCCAATTAATATTTTACATGACGGTCTCGAGAATTGAACGAAAAATGCTTACTAGAGATTTATGTAATTTGGATGTTCATTGGACTCATAAAGGTCATGTACTTCCCTCAAGGTATTTGTTACCCAGACACAGAGTACTTCATAGGATATTCATCTCAAATCTTTATCCACGATCTGGTAATAAAACCGAACTCACTGCTTTCATGGTTCGTGTTTTGCATTCTGTAGTCTCTGGTGCAAAAATATGTCTACCGTCTTTAATTTGTCATTCCATTATTCTGTCTCGTCACCATCCTGGACACAGTGATATACCCTTTGGTTATTTATTGACTATGCTGGCAAATCATATGCTCGTGGCTATGCCTACTAGAGAAAAACCCATCCATAATCTCCCTTTTAATAATTCCAATCTTAACAAGATGAATTTAGAATTGGTGAAGGCCAAGTGGATCTTGTAGCTTGAGTGGTCTTGAAGCGGAAATCTTTGAAGCTAGTGATCTTCCTGAAGGCGTGAATATGGATGATTTATTTGAAGAACTTGAATCAGACTCGGCTGATGATCCTGATTTTCAGCCTTCTGATTTTGATGAAAGATTGAATTCACTTCAAGAGCAGGTGGCTCAAATTCGTGTTACCCAAGACACACAATTTTCATATTTACGCAAATATATGAGGCGGATTGCTAAGGGTTTACATAAAATTGATCCATCTAATCCTGCACCCTCTTCTCGGTTACATTTGAATTTTTAATGGGTCTGTAATATTTTTCTTGAACTTTACATGCTTACTGACTTTTGGATTATGCACTATGTTTTCTTGAATCAACTCCTATTTTCTTTTCTATTGATGCTCTTCTTCCTTTGTCATTTTGTGTCAAAAAGGGGAGAAGTTTTGGTCTTTGATGATTTATTTATGATGTGCTCCTATTACTCAAGCTATTACTCGGGGGGAGTTAAGCTTCTCGAGGGTAGTTATGGGAGAATGATGCTAGTTATTACTTAACATATCTATGCATGCTTCTCTATTGTGAACCTGTTTGTACTTCTCTTATGTCTATTGGAAGTATTATTATTACTTAGGTGTTTTGTCACAAATTTGACAAAGGGGGAGATTGTAAGTGTTATGGTCTCATGCTTCTTTGATTGTCAAATTTGTGATGTGTCAAAACATCTATCTATGTCCTGTGCGTGTATGATGATTTATATGAATTCAAGACACTGCATAAATACTTCAAGAAGCTACAAGTTGAACTTTTCAAGAAGCTACATATTGAAGTTCAAGAAGCTACATGTTGAACTTTTCAAGAAGCTACATGTTGAAGTCTCAAGAAGCTACAATGTTGATGTTCAAGTCTCATGACTTCAAGACTAATAAGCAATGCATGAAGTAGTTGTTATGCTGATGAAGATCTCAAGTTTGAAGCTACAACAAGTTCAAGATCTCAAGCCTGATATGGTTCAAACAAACTACATTCGTTGAATGTTGAAGTTCAATGTCCATACGACATGATTCAGGTTTGAATGACCTTAGGTTGACCCTTTATGTAGGTCACTTTGGATACATAAATCAAATATTTATTTTACATAAGTTTGGTCGTTCTACGACCGGTCCCCTAGCTCTTGTTCGACCGATCCCTGGCATTGGTTCGACTAGTCCAAGAAATTCCACGACCAGTCCTAAGTTGTTGAAGATTTTTCGGAATTTTTGGTACGCCCACGACCGTCCTGGAGGTCCTTCGACCGGTCGTAGGTATGGCTTCGACTCGTCCACGACCAGTCGTGGATCTACGACTCAAAATCCAGCAACTTTATCTATGGTCCTACGACCATTCGTAGGGATCTACGACCAGTCGTAAGGTACTCATGACCAGTCGTGGAACGACTTTCAAAGATCGCGTTCAATATTTCAAAAATCTGTTAGAGCTACGACCAGTCCAAGGTTTCTAAGACCAGTCGTAGGAACGATTTTTGCTTTTATAAATTGAACACGAAATTCAGAGTTTTCACACTTCAACTCTATTCTATTCAAGAATTTTCAAGTGATCACTCTGAGATAAGTCTGTGTTTATTTTAAGCTACATTGTGCTTATTTAATATTCCTTTTTGCTAGCTTATTTAATTTGATTTTGTTTCTATATTCCAATCTTATTTGAAAAGAGGAATTATCTTATTCCTTCTTCTTGGAATCAAAATCAAATATAGCTACGCCCAACGAGTTAAATCTAAAATCTATTAGAATTTAGAACCTTATGAATGTGAGTATTGGAAATTGAACTTTGACATTCAATCATCTACTCCGATTGGTTCTACCGGGCTGCTAAGAAAAGGAGAAATCCAGGTATTTTACAATTTTATAAAATTTATTTACTTTTGGTTTTGTTTGAGGTTAAGCCAGAAAAATCTCATTGTACTGGTTTTGTTTGAGGTTGAGCCAGAAAAATCTCATTGTTTTGGTTGTCTGAGGAAAACCAGAAAACTCAGAAAAGAGGGGTTTTTGAATTGTGTAAGCCCAAGTGAAAAAGACACAATTGTAAAGGTTTTTGGTGAACCTGTGAAAACCTATTTGATAGTGAACGCTAATATCCCCTGTGTGAGGATATTAGGAGTGGAGTAGCATTCTGTGTGGCTGTTGGAAAACAGTTGGTGTACACACAGGCGAACCACTATAACTCTTTGTCTTGTGGATTGAATGCTTGCTTAATTTTCATATCTTTTATCATTCGGTTGTGTGGAATGTACAAGTGGATGTGAATGTTGTAATTATTTACATTTCAAGCAAGTGTGGGGATTGTTGTAATAATTTAGATTTATACTTCTGCATTTAATTTCAATTCCTTGCTATTTTATTTACTTATATTAAAATTGAGTCCTTGATCCAAAAGAGGTTCTAGAAATAAGGTTGTCCTACCATAAGCCCTTGTTTATTATGGTGTAAGGTTGTCCTTAGAACTAAATTTGTATCAATCTCTCAATACTTATTTATCAAGGTGATTTAAAATTTAGCATTGTGAATTGATTTATATTGTAAGGCTATTAGTTTACTTTATTTCCGCTGATTTTAAGTTAAATTTGGCATTGTCCTATTCACCCCCCCCCCTCTAGGACATTTAGCTTGGCCTTTTCAAGTTTAACACTGGCTAATTCTCGCCTAATTTCTGAAGGATTTAGTCCTGAGTAATTTTTGTCTGAGGTGGTACCTGGGCCTTTGTAATTTGTATATAAAGTGATCCAAGTTATAATACTTAGCTAGTTTAAGATAGTGTCTAGGGTAAAAGTACTTAGAAAAATTGAAAGAACAAGGTGGTGTAGGGTGGGATTTTGTGAAGGAAATGAGTTTAAAAGCGGTTTTAGACTTTGGGATAGAGTTCTGACAAGTTAATAAGGTGTTAGGATCGACCCATTGCCTAAGGACGTCTAATTCCAGGTTGGCAAAAATCCGGGATGTTACAATCTACCCCCCTTAAAACAAAATTTCGTCCCCGAAATTGCCTAAGGGTAATAAGGAAAGATTTAATTATTTCTTTGCCTAAGTTTTATTGCGCAGGGTATATACTAGCCTGGTTCATTTTAGTCTACCCCTCTTAAAACTTATTTCTTTATCCATTTCCCATATCCTGATGGTTTTCTACAATTTATTACTTTACCTATTTGGAGTCTTGACAACGATTCCGAACAATTTAGAGTAAGATAACTGTTTTCAATGTTTGACCAACACGGAGAGACGGTTATAATGGGCTTGATCCCGATACATTGATCATCTACCTGATCAGGGTAGAAGGCTCATCGTATCCCTTCCTAGTCCTAATAGATCCTGGTCTTCTGCTCGGTCAAGCAATGAGTCCATTGGTAGTCGCCCAGGACTGAGAATTGGGTCAAGCAGCGAATGCTTCACAGTTGTATATTTCATTAACTCCATAGACCGATCACTCCAAAAACTTAGGGAATGCCCATCACAGAAAGGTTCAAATGCCCTATTTCTCGGGTTGCCCTTTAGGTCTTGGTCTAAGAAAACCCTTGTCTCATTCTATGTCCGAGATATGGTAGCTCATCCTATTTAGTGACCTGTCTTTACGTATAGTCTGGATCAACTCCATTCGATCCTGGGCCAATGGGGTAAGGGTCCACCACGCTTTTGCTGTGCCACCCAGATCAAAGAGGTGTATTGATTTGACCTAGCTACATCTATCGGTCTTTGGCATTCTCTAATGTAACCGGAAGTCTAGTCATAATTTAGGAGTAGTGGAAATCTATAGGTGTAGTCCAAAGTCTATGCTCATACACTAGATGATTTCACATCATTTCTAATACAGGAAGGGTTTTATCACTTAGGGTCAAAGTTGTTTAATTGGAACTGAGCTGTCTGTACTTGACGCTCGAGCATTTCACATAATGCTCATTCTAACTAAGAGGCTCCTAAGGTTCACATTATTAATTTATTGAATTCCCTACACTATCAAATCCCTCGAAATCTAAGAGTACCACTCTAGGTCCAAAACTCCAAAAGCCTATTTAGCCAGCGATCTTAAGTTGTATTATATAGGACAACATTGCTAATCCCACCTCGGGATTGTGAATGACATGATTGGTAGGAGGGTGGGTGGGGATTAATTTTATAGGCTTTGGAAAATGAGCCTCGTGTTGGACAGTGTGAGATGGGATTTCCAAATCCCATGATGATGAATTTCTAAGTGTAATTTGAAAGAAAATCTCAGGATTTACGTTTAACTACATACACTCCAAACATGGTATTGGAAAACATGGGATACACCCAACTTAAGGACAATACCTTACACATACATTTATTATTACTTTTACAATTTCATCCACCTAATCTCACTTAATGTAGTTGGCCGAATGTCCCTAAACGTCCTTAAACATCTAAAGCATTCTACCAACTACAACACCCATCAATCATGAAAACATAAACATCTAAAGACGGTAACCTATGCAAAGTATAAGGCAACAGTATGGATGACTAGGCGTCCAAGAAAATGGCCGTACAGGCTCGAATAGAGCCATGGAAAATGAGGATAAGGGGAAACGGGGACTGGAGTTTTTAGTTCTCCATGAGTTTGAACCTTAATAGGGATTGTAAAGGCCCCAAAAGATAGGGTTTGAAGAAAGGAAATGAAGAAATAGGATGGGTTGAGAGCTTATACGGTTTTGAGCTTCAAATGAGGGGGTGTGGGAGCTCAAATGCGGAAAAACGAAAAGGGTAGAGGGTAGGTGTTGTTATGAACGATGGAGGGGTGTGGGTTTTAACAAAAAAACAGTGGAATAGGTGATTGGAAGGGAGGTATGAGAGAGAAACCAACAACTTGGAGGAGAAAAGAGAGCTTGGAGGGGTGATTTGTGCAGGAAGTAGGTGTTTGGGGTGGTTTCGAGCCACGGCCCATGTACCAGGGGGTTCCCTTAGGCCCCAAACATATTGGCCCGCCCGGCCAGGCCCGAAACCCAGTGAGGCCTCGCCACTCTTTGGAGTAGTTGGTGATGCCTCGCCATTTGGGGGAGGTCCTCGTGACCCCTAGGCCTCAAAAATGTGTGGGGCCCACCCTGGGTCCCCTTGCAAGTGCTCCGTTTGGCCTCCAACTCCATTTGAGGCATTTTCAGGGCCAATTTACAAACCGGAATGAGTTTATATGATGTGTAGCATATGATTTTGGGGTAGGAGGCGCTAATCTATCCAACTAACCCATTTATTTCATGAGATTGCATAATTTGAATGGTCAAAAGTCTAATTACTACATATATTTACTATTTATAACAAATTTTTGTTTAAGTATTATTCTTCATCATTTATACATTAAAATTTATGTCTAGTATGAAAGGACTTAGAAAAAGTTGAAGAATGAGGTGGTGAACGGAGAGAATTTGAAGGAATTAGATAAAAGGGGTTTTAGGCTTTGAGATAAAGTGTAAGGTGTTGTGGTTGACCCACAACATAAGGACATTCATTTCTAGGGAACGACTCAAACCCATCGACTGACGGTCTAGAGGTGATTCGGTATCGTTTCGCGTGATCATGGGTGTGTACGGGCCCAATCTTAGCAGTCGATTTCGGTCGGTTTCACCGTTCGGTGAATTTGGAAAATCCTAAGTCAGTTTTTACGTTTCGTTGCCCCCTCCTAAGTCAGAGTGTATTAGAGTGCATCGTGTTACCATAACCCAGACCCGGTTTAATCCAAATCATGCTCTGATACCATCTTGTAATGCCCTGAAAATCGGGGGTCGAGCATAAACTCAACTCCCGAGTTCTAACGCATCACTTATGCAACAAAATGAATGATGATTGAATGTTGTCTGTATTAGTGTAGTAAACATGAGTGAGATTAAGCCAAAACAACATATCATACTCCAGAGACAAGTGAGATAGTAAGCGGAAGACTGTGATAGATAAATAAAATATATAAACTGTGGTGAGTCTCCAGAGTGTGATAACGTTACCAGGTTAAATAATTACAAGTACAATTTTAAAATATACCAAATGTGTAAGGTCCTCTAGTTAATATCCCAGAAAGCCCGGTCGATCAGGACACGGATTACAAGAACCCTCCTAAAACTGCATAAAGGAGAAATCCTCCTCATCCTCATAAAAGTCCGGTTCCGCTTCAAAACATCGCCATCATCTGAAACTCAAACAAATCTGGTTGGTGTGTACAACATCGTCCCGTAACGTGGGAGTGAGTGATCAACTCAGTGGAACAATAAAACATAGGTTAACATGTTATCAAAATAGTTAAGCAGTAATGATAAAGCAGTAAAGTCAAACACTCCTAAATACTCTTATTAATGCAAGTATGAATATGCAATCATGATGCATGCCCTCACCACATACTCCCTCGTGCGACACCATCTTACATTCACGGCATGCTTTCATTCCTCAGTGCTCCATATGTTCCAGGCACATGCAGTACGATGATGAGCATGATTACTGAGTTGTTATTAGTCCATTTTAAACAGCAGGATTGGGAAACTAAGGTACCTCCCTTGTATTGTTCTCAAACATGATCCATTATAGGGTCGTCAGTTCTAGTTAATCTCATACGATGGTGTGTTTCTAGGTCACTGCAAGGGCTGCCAGGGCTATTATACAGAACCGTTACACCACTCCCCCATCACCCTTTTAACGGTTCATCACTAAATTGATACAGGCCTAGTTCATACTCTATTCACTGCGGCAAAACTCGTCGCCTCACTGCAAATTCAGAGTATGCTTGAGGTTACTACAAAGGACTCGTCACCAATCAGTGTAGGCCGACAACTCGTATATAGTGTCTCATACCACCATAATTGGCTCACGAGTCTGGTTGCTCAATGGACACTGCGAGGAGGCACGTGGCCCCAGTGTAGGCCGACAGCTCAACCACGGTGTCCCATACCACCATGCCCGGCTCATGAGTCTTAGCAGATCGAGGTACCATGGTTAACGGGATTTCACTAGTAAGTTTGGTACCCTAAGTTCAAGAAGAGGCGTCCAAACATGGTGAACATACATAAGACAGATCGGGTTGCTTGACGAGCTCGGCTAGCTCGAGCGCACAACAAGTTGAATGATATGAAGCGTATAAGCTCTTCGTGTGGCCAACCACTATCACCAACCGAAGTACGACTCGGGTTTGTCGAACACATCTCATGTGGTAAATGAATCTTAGCCACGAATTCAATCCCGTTACCGATTGCCTGGACTATAATCATAGCCCCAAACACAATCAATCCACGACCAGAAGCATGTAGAGTAAAGCAGAATAAACAAAGTAATTCAAGCATGTTGACAAGCATGTCATAAAACATGTAATAAAATGCAATATAAACAAGAAATACAAACACCTATATTTCATAAGTAAGCGGTTAATTTAAACAAGCAACATGGAGGAAATCATATACATCTCTAAGGTAGCTGAGAATCCTATCTCAACACCCCTATTAAACTTAGTTTGTCACACAATTTCTCACACATGCATTTTAACAAACACTTAAACTACACCACTCCAACATATAAGACGTATGTTGATTTCAATGTAGAATAGGACAAATCCTTATAGTAAGGAGTTATCGCATACACATCAATCATGTTCTTACATTCAATACATATGGCAGGCATAAATCATAAATCCATATTTATTTAGTCATTTCAACAAACACTTAGAATACACTATTTTAACATACATAGTGTATATTAGCAAAAACATGTATTAGGGCGAACCCCCTCCCCAAGTAAGTGTTATACACATGTATAATATGTTCATACAGCAAATAATCATGGCAAACACATTTCCAAAATTTATATGTATATGATACTTTCTACACATACCTAGAATATACAAAATTCCATATTCTTCGTATTTAATCGAAACAGAAAACAGATAGCACTTTGTACATGTGCAATTGCATGCAGATCATGAATCTATCATTATCTGACATTGAAAGCATTGAAAACCATAACCTATATACCTAAAGTCTGCACCTTTTGTTGTAGAATCATAACGAATCCGATAGGTTTGCTAAGCTTTCGTATTCGACAATTTGGTAACCTATAGAATGAAATAGATTAGCTATTTCATAACCTACAACTATCAAAACCCCAAAACAAGTTAGGGTTAGGGTTTCTTACCTATAAATGACGCCGGAATAGCCGGAAAAGTGATTAGAAGGAAGTGGTTAAGCATGGATAGCAGCAGGGTAGAGCATCAGGGAGATCCTCCCACATCTCCCACACTTTCTCTCTCTTTTCTCTCTTTCTCTCCTAGGGTTTTATCAAATTCGTATGGCTGAATGAGATAGGGTTTTAAGGTCCTTATATAGCCTAAAACTACACCGAAATAGACTCCAGGTCAAAGTATACTTAGGTTATAACCAAAGTGGGTCAGTTTCAGCTCAACGGAGGACTTCTGGCAGTCCCCCTTGAGCCAAAGGTCGGACTTAAGCTCACTAACACTAGATCTAGGTATGGCTAAGTTTTCGTTCCAGTCGGATTCTCAGATCACGCGTGGCGAACCAGTTTCAGTTCAATGGTCAGTGAAACTCGATCAGAGATTTCGAGTACATAGATATGTTTGGGAAAATATCCCTGATCCGAGGGTGTAATTTGGCCTGATTCTGACGGTCTGGTTGCTTAATACTGACCCACAAGCGACATGTGCCAGATTTATTTATTTTGAATTTAATTTAGAATTATTTTAACATTTCTCACACTCCCCACTCCGAGCTCAAGCGAATAGCGCTGGGACACTATCTGGATTTGATTTTCGAGATGGTTGTCAAGCCCGGTAAGGTGGTCCTAATTCTTTAACTTCGCGTTAATCGAACTTTCGATATGCGGTCCAGATCTGATACGGAGTTTCGAGATGCTCTCGAGAGAAGCCGGGTAATGAGATTGATCCTGGATTTTAGGGTAATGTAGCGTCAATGATTCTACAAGTTTTGAGTCTTGCAGATCGTATTTAAAGTGATTGGTGCTAATTTCACAGGTACTCTAGTTTAACACTGGCTAATTCTTGCCTAATTTCTAAAGGATTTAGTCCTGAGTAATTTCTGTCTGAGGTGGTACCTGGGCCTTTATAGTTTGTATATAAAGTGATCCAAGTTATAATACTTAGCTAGTTTAAGATAGTGTCTAGGGTGAAAGTACTTCGAAAAATTGAAAGAACAAGGTGGTGAAGGGTGGGATTTTGTGAAGGAAATGGGTTCAAAAGCGGTTTTAGACTTTGGGATTGAGTTCTGACAAGTTAATAAGGTGTTAGGATCGACCCATTGCCTAAGGACGTCTAATTCCAGGTTGACAAAAATTCGGGATGTTACATCATGTGGGCCACAAAATAATGAAAGGAAGGGGAGAGAGAGAAAAAAAAAAGAAACACACGTGCATGGAGGGCTCCGCCGCTATGAGCCCTCCCATCCATATCCCCAATCATACATCAAATGGGTCCCACTACATGTGGGCCCACCGATCAAAATCAATGGTGGAGGTCCTTTCTCCACCCCAGTGAAAGGTCTAGATGACCCTAGTTATGCAAGAAAAATAAACATCATGGTGGGGTCCATGGAGAATGGCCCCATCATGGAATGATCTTGAAATCAAGGTGGGCCATTGGCCACGTTTAGGGTCCAAAATGAGATCCATACCATCGATTGGTAGGCCTCACTTGGCCCATCATCAAAAGAAATCCGATCTTCTTGGTCCATTGGAAAGCCGACCTCCTTGTGCTTCACTTTGATGGTGGGAGATGAAGATTCAAGGGCTAGGATGGAAGATTTTGGGATGGAAAGTGGGCCACACTACTCACTTCTCTTTTTCTTTCCTTGGAAAAAAGTGTGGACGTATGAGGCTTATGGGTTGCTTGGAATTTGAATTTTGTGAAAGAGAGAGAGATGTGGTGGTTGAGAGAAGTGATGAGTGATGGATGTGAAGTGTACTTGACATGTGTAAGAGAGATGGTGAGAAAGAGTTGACTTGTGATGTTGCTTGACTTGTGGAGAAAGAAAGCATGGGTTGCTTTGAACTTGACATAAAGTGATTGATTTGACATGTCGTAGAGATTCTCTTGAAGTCCGCAACACGCGGCGTTTCTCTTGAACTGAACACAGGCCGACATCTTCTAGCCTGGGTATGGGGTCGGTGGGTGAGTCGTGGCATTGGAAACGTGGCGACGGCACGGTCGCCAAGGTATAGGTTTCAGGTCGAGCTGACTTTGGCATGCAAGTCTCATCTTAGGATCGTGCTCAATGCTGACTTCAGGTCGAGGATTGCCGAAATTCGACCAGAAGGATCGCGGAAGCCTTCGGAACAGTACAGACTAGGATACGGGTCTTACAGGGCTCTCTCCCCAGCGACGGATCAGTTGGAGGCAGCTCTAGCGGGTGCCATGATCTTGACACCATGGCCAAGCCCACACACATATACAGAACGGGTCGCAAGCATCTCACTCAGGATATTTGGCTCACTCCGTTGGCTACTATCGGGAGTGGGCTGACTATGTATAGTATCCATTGTCGCCTGTAATGAAAACATATGAATTTTCATAACGAATGACATTATTATAATTCAATGCAATTAAATTTTACAATGTAAGGATTTTTACCCAATTCTCGCTGGCTCTAAGATGAACGCAAGATCCCCTCACCTGCAGACAATGAGTCCCTCTATAGAGGTCTACTGGTCGAGGTTCCTGGCCGGTGATGGAATCTCGTTGCGTAATTGAAAGGACAATAATGTTAATATAAATGCATGGAAAGAATATATTAATTTAATAATCACCAGTAATTTCTTACCATGTCGTAACGATGCCATACAAATGACTTTGAACTAGCTATGTGGTTCACTTGTAACTTTTCCCTGTTCGCAGAATTTATTCTACTCCTCTTCTGAACATATTATTCATAATACATTGTTATTAATTCTAAATTTAATTGTTACCTTAAGATATCGTAAATATGTAAATATTACCTGAAAAGCTTCAGACGAAATTTTCTCGCAGAATATCCACCAGTCGTGTATAGTCACGTATGGTGGTGCGGACAGTACGACCTCATCGTGGGTCTTGATCGCTTGTACCGCTGGTGTAACTCTTCGGGATACACCTTGAACTGCTCCCTGATCATATTGTTGACGACATAGGAAATGTAAGGAACACTTAAATCTAAGACAAATTTATCCTGCAGTTTCGTATATAATAGATTAAGACAATAAACTTATTAAGAAAATAACTTAACTGTAAATGAACTTTCACAAAAGAAATTTTAATTTACTAAAATTTATCTAAAGACGCTGTCGAATGAGCTACCGTACATCATCTGTCACGTCTGTCCAACGGGGGGTGGTGGTGGGGATCAAAGATCGGCATAGGACACCAACCTCTGACGTAAGCAACCTGACATTGTCCCTAACAGGTCTAAGGCAGTCTTGTGGAAACTCTACCATCACCCTACCCTTACGCATAAGTCGCTCTAAAACTAACTCACGCGTGGATCCACATCCTTGTCGGCTGGTCGACGTTGATGTCGTAAAAGAAATATATAAGTCTAAACATTCAGTGTCTGGTATATATGTTTAGACTTACATGCAATGCCCGGTATATGCGCAACCGAGGGCTCAGTCGCCTGCGATTTACCATGCGACGTCGATGCTGTCTCCGTCGCATCATGGGTGGGATCCAATGAGCGAACAACTTGATCTCCCACCTGGTGCAATAACTGAATATGTGCGAACTACGAACTTATAAATTTAAACAATATTAGTACAAGTATATGAACATCAATATAATAAACACATTAAACTTTATAGTGCAAGTGAAATATACTAAAACATTATAGAAGTAGTGTTGATGGTAGAATGAATTTGTGCTTATACTTAGAGAGATGATTAAAATATGATTAGACCATTATACTATAATACAAGCAGAATATAATAAAACCATAAACATTATAGTAAATTTTAGAAATTCCATTACACATTGTCATTTTATATTAAATACATATATTTCATTGTAATACGAAACAACTTTGGATCAACCATCCGAAGTACTCCTTGTGTAAGTTATCGTACGCTGCAGAAGTATATGTCAAGCTGTGTGAAGCACTCGACATTGTTACAGCCAACATGCAAGTCATAATAGGAGAAATCTGGTTTATTCGGATTCCATTCAGATGTGCAAGTGACAAAACCACATCTTCCATATGATCTTTCCTGCGGTTATATTCCTCCATCAGGTCTGAAATTTCTTTGAGATTGTATAATCTTTCATCTGAGTCATCGTTGATGTATTCCTCTCTACAGTCATTAACCAGACCGGGTATCTCTTTGGCTTACAAAAAGAAAATAGAATCGGAAAGTCTATCCGCAATAGCTAATAAAGTATGCTACATGCTTCCACTACGTTCCGGTTTAAGGAGGACATGATCAGAAATTGACTTAACTACAAATGCAGATTATAAACAAGTGTAACATCCCGAAAATCGGGGGTCGAGTATAAACTCAACTCCTGAGTTCCAGAACATCACTTATGCAACAAAAGGAATGATGATTGAATGTTGACTGTATTCGTGCATTGAACATGAGTGAGATTAAGCCAAAACAACATATCATACTCCAGAGATAGTTAAATTACAAGCGGAAGACTGTGATAGACATATAAAATATATATACTATAGTGAGTCTCCAGAGTGTGATGATGTTACCAAGTTAATTAATTACAAGTACAATTCTAAAATATACCTAATGTGAGGAAGTGTAAGGTCTTCTATCCCAAGTACCATAGCCCCGTCAATATAATACCAGGTCTTCATAGACCTGCCAGAGCGATACAGATAGGAGAACTCCTCCTCATCATCATAGAAGTAGTCCGGCTCTGCTTCATAAGTATCGCCATCACCTGAAACTCAACAAATCTAGTTGGTGTTGCAAACACCGTCCCGTAACGTGGGAGTGAGTGATCAACTCAGTGGAACAGTAAAGCATAGGTTAACATGTTATCAACTCAATCAAGCAGTAATGATAAAGCAGTAAAATCAAACACTCCTAACCACTCTTATTAATGCAAGTATGAATGCTGTCATGATGTATGCCCTCACCGACATACTCTCTCATGCGACACCATCTTCGTTCGCGGCATGCTTTCTTTTCTCAGTGCTCCACATCTTCCAGGCACATGCAATGCATGATGAGCATGATTATCGAGTTGTTATTAGTCCATTTCAAACAGCAGGATTGGGAAACTAAGGTACCTCCCTTGTATTATTCCCAAACATGATCCATTCTAGGGTCGTCAGTCCAAGACAATCTCATACGATGGTGTATTTCTAGGTCACTGGAAGAGCTACCAGGGCTGTTACGCAGAATCGTTGCACCACTCCCCCATCACCTTATCAATACAAGACTAGCTTATACTCTGTTACTACGAGAAGGCTAGTCGCCTCACTGCAGAAATAGAGTATGCTCGAGGTCACTCCACTGACACCCTACCAACTAGCAGTCTATTTTTGAAGCCCGACCAGTCCATTTATTGAGAATGGAACCCGGATGCAACCCGACTGGGGACCACAGTCAGGCTGTGCCAGTGTAGGCCTACAGCTCGAATATAGTGTCCCATACCACCATAATTGGCTCACGAGTCTGGTTGCTCACTGGTCACTATGGGGAGGTACGTGCCCCAGCGTAGGCCGACAGCTCGACCACAGTGTCCCATACCACCATGCCCGGCTCATGAGTCTTAGCGGATCGAGGTACCATGGTTAACGGGATTCCACTGGTAAGTTTGGTACCCTAGGTTCAAGCAGTAGCGACCAAACATGGTAAACATACATTAGACATATCGGGTTACATGATGAGCCTGACTAGCTCGAGCGCACAATCAATTGGACGACATGAAGTGCATAAGCACTTCGCGTGGCCTAACCACTGTCGCCAACTGACGTATGACTCGGGTTTGTCAAACACATCTTACGTGGCGACATGAAACTCAACCACGATCTCAAATCTGGTACCGATTGTCTGGACTATAGACATAGTCTTAAACTCAGTTAATCCTCATCTATAGCATGTGGAGTAAAGCATGATAAACAAAGTAATTCAAGCATGCTAGTAGGCATGTTATAAGGCATGTTATAAAGCATGATATAAAGCATGTTGTAAAGCACTACATCAATAGGAATACAAACACATATGTTGCAAGTAAGCGGTTTAAGTAATCAACCTCATGGAGGTAATCATACATGTCACTAGGGTAGTTGAGAATCCCATCTCAACACCCTCCTAAGGCATCTACATCCAAACACTTACTCACTCTAGCATTTTCACAAACACTTAGCATACACTATTTCAACATACATAGTGTATGTTAACAAACATGTATTAGGGCGAGTCCTTTCGCCAAGCAAGTATTTTATGCACACATAATAAATTTACACAATAATTAATCATGGCAAACACATCACTAAAATATACATGTATACGGTACTTCTTACAATACAGTATTTCTACATACATAGTGTATATTAGTAAAACATGTATTTAGGCGAATCCTTTTGTCAAATAAGTATTTTATCCATATATCGTATATCCATACAACAAATAATCATGTCAAATACATTTTCAAAAAATATACGTATACGGTATTTTCTACGAATACCTAGAATATGTAAAATTCCATATTCTTCATCTTTAATCAAAACAGAAAACAGATAGCACTTTGTACATATGCAATTGTATGTAGATCATGAATCTATCATTATCTGACATTGAAAGCGTTGAAAACCATAACCTATACACCTAAAGTCTGCACCTTTTGTCGTAGAATCGCAACGAAGTCGATAGGTTTGCTAGGCTTTCGTATACGGCAATTTGGTAACCTATAGCATGTTTTCTGTTAGCTATTTCATAACCTACAACTATCAAAACCCCAAATCAGTTTAGGATTAGGGTTTCTTACCTAGAAACGGAGCCGGAATCACCGGGAAAGCGATACGAATAAAGTGGTTAAGCACCCAAGGCAGCAAGGAAGAAAGGCAGGAAGGATCTCCCATAACTCTCTCACTTTCTCTCTCTTTTCTCTCTTTTCAAAACCAAATTCATATGGCTGAAATGGAAGCGGGTTTAAGGTCCTTATATAGCCTAAAATCTCACCGAAATAGACTTCAAGTCAAGGTATACTTGGGTTATAACCAAAGCGGACCTGTTTTAGCTCAACGGAGGACTTCCAGAGGGCTTCCTTGAGCCAAAGGTCGGACTTAAGCTCACTAACACTGGATCTACATTTAGTTAAGTTTTCGTTTCAGTCAGATTTCCAGATCACACGTGGCAGACTAGTTTCAGTTCGACGGTCAGCGGATCTCGATCGGAGATTCTGAGTACATGTAAATATGTATGAAATTTCTCCTGATCTGAGGGTGTAATTTGGTCTAATTCTGATGGTCTGTTTGCTTAAAACTGATTCGCAAACGAGAGATGCCATATTACTATTCAAGATATTTATTTTGTAAAGAAATAAGTGTTTTCACATACTCTCGCTCCGGACTCAAGCGAACAGCCGTGGGACACTATCTGAATTTTATTTTCGAGATGGTTGTCAAGCCCAGCGAGGCGGTCCTAAGTCCTTAACTTCGTGTTAATTGGACTCCCGATGTGCAGTCCAGACCTGATACGGAGTTTTAATGTGCTCCCGAGAGCAGTCGGGTAATGAGTTTGATCCTAGGTTTAAGGTTAACCTAGCGTCAATGATTCTACAAGTTTTGGGTCTTGCAGATCGTATTTAAAGCGATTCAAACGGATTACGTAGCTAATCTAGTTTAACACTTAGTTACTTTGTCTAATTTCTAAAGGATTTAATCCTAAGTGATTTCTGTCTGAGGTGGTACTTAGTCCTTTGCAGTTTGTATATAAAGTGAGCCAAGTTATACTACTTGGCTAGTTTAAGATAGTGTCTAGGGTGAAAGTACTTAGGAAAATTGAAGGAACAAGGTAGTGAAGGGTGGGGTTTGTGAAGGAAAATGGGTTCAAAAGCGGTTTTAGATTGTGAGATTCAATTCTGACAAGTTAATAAGGTATTAGGATCGATCCATTGCCTAAGGACGTCTAATTCCAGGTTGGCAAAAATCCGGGCTGTTACAATAAGTCAATTAAAGGAATAAATCATGACTTGTAAAACATGCATACATGTAATAATCAAATTATTCGAATTGAAAAATGACATGTAAATCATGTGTACATTTAATAATCGTCATTTGTATAACTATCGCTTAGGACTATTTCTTCTTCACCATCACTATGGTTGATCAGTATTTCCTCTTCATCGCCTGCAACGTCGTCATCAATAAAACTGCTATCATCTCTAAAAATGTCATGCATTATTGATGCATCAACACGATCTGGTGGCACATCATCTCTGTCTAATTGCACCAAATCAATATCAACATTTGGATTAGTCCCTCTATCCCCAGATGACATGTCTTCTTGATATGCTTATTCAACCTTAAACGTTTCATTTCTCTCGTCCTCGCTATCTTCAACGTCTGGTTCGGGAACATCAAATACGTTCCTGGGCTTTATTTTCTGCACCATGTGCCAAGAGTTGCCTAACTTGGTGTCAGTGATGTAAAATACTTGTTCGGCTTGACTGGCAATGACAAATGGGTCATCCTTAAACTACTTTCGAGATAAATTTATGCTCGTAAAGTAGTCATCAGTCTGTATTCCCAACTTCTTATTTCCAATGTCCTACCAATCACATTTAAATAAGTACACTCGCTTTCTCATATAATAACTCAGCTCAATAATATCCTTCAAAATGCCATAAAATTCAATTTCTACCTCCTCATATGTTCCCTTCACAGCTACCCCACTATTTTGTGTAGTCCTATATTTCTCACAGTCTTCAGTGTGGAACCGAATCCCATTTACAATACAACCTGTATATTTAGATACACGTCTATCACGACCACACGTCAATGAGTAGAGTGTATCAGACGTATTTGAAGAGTTGCTAGTGCGCAACGTCTTCATCTATTATCACGTACAGAATGTAATTGTTTAGAAATTTTCTTAGGTTTAAATATTATGCAATACAACAAAATTCTAAGTGTGGTGAGATACAAGGTGAAATCTTATACCTTTTGCTAATCATTTTGGAAACTGATCCCAATGCATTCGATCATAATTTTTCGGGTATCGGGACTTCATCTCCTCGATGTATTCGCTAAACATAACTGACACGTCATTAGCAAGAAACATTAAGATCATCGTATGTAAATAAATAATTATCGAAGGAAGACTTACTCTAAGTATGACTCTATTTCTTCACAATTATGCAACACATACTACCGCATATTTACTTAATCCCCAAGGTCCATATCCTGAAACGTTGGGGATCATAAAGGACGGACGTTATATGCGAATACAGATTTGAGTCCTTATTCATACTCCTGCCCTTCATTGGCATTCCGATCTTCTTGGTTAAATCTAGTTTCTATGCCACGAAGATACATGGAGCAAAATGTCAAGCACTCATTATCAATGTACGCCTCAACAATGGATCCCTTTGGACGTGCCTTATTCCTCATAAATCGTTTTAGTGTGCGAAGGTATCTGTAAACAAAACCACTATCTTATATGTATGAAAATATGGATATATGTAGTTTATAGAATGAATAAAAATTTTAATAGGTTCTACCACCTTTCGATCGGATACATCCAACGATATTGTACTGAGCCTGTAAGCTTCGCCTCGTGCGGTAAGTGAATCGCTAGGTGTATCATGACATCGAAAAATGCAGGTGAAAATATTCTTTCTAGTTTGTAAAGGATTAAGACAATGTCCCTCTCCAGTCGTTTAATAACTTCTACATTCAATGATTTCAAATACAAATCCTTAAAGAATATCCCTAACTCAATCAGCGCCACACTGATATCCTTGCTCAGGAATCCACGAATTACAACCGGTAGTAGACGTTGCAGAAGGACGTGACAATCATGACTTTTCATTCTTGTTACCTTACAGTCCGTAATGTTTATGCACCGAGATATATTTGATGCATATCCATCGAGAAACTTCACCAATCTCAACCATCCACATAAATATTTTTTCTCTAGTTTTGTCAATGTGTAGCAGGTTGCTGGTATAGTATATGAATTTTCATGTGGTTGTAAGTGCAACTATTTCCTTAAACCTATTTCTTGTAGATCCAATCGAGCCTTAAAACTATCTTTTGTTTTCTTTTCTATGTTCATCAATGTTCTGAAGATGTTGTCATATATATTCTTCTCAATATGCATGACATCTAAGTTGTGTCACAATTTCAGATCACTCCAATAGGGTAACTAAAAAAATGCTCTTCTTCCTCTAATTATACTCCAATACTGTACGTTTCCTCTTCTTCAAGTGCGGTGCCTTACCAAATCTAACTTCTCCAATGTTACTCAGTTGTTGTATTACATCTTCTCTAGATAGCTCTTTTGGTGGTAGCCTATGATCTTGTTTGGCATCAAAGATCATCATCTTCCTGCGCCAACTATGATCGCTCGGAAAGAAGCAACGATGGCCCATATAACACATTTTTTTTACCATGCTTCAATGACAATGAACAAGTCTCAATACTACATGTAGGACAAGCCAACTTTCCCTTCATGCTCCACTCAGACAAATTCTCATACGTGGGGAAGTCATTTATTGTCCACAAGACTGCTGCTTGCAATCAAAATGTCTATCCTGTAAATGTGTCATATGTCTATACATCTTGAGTCCACAACTCGTTTAACTTATCTACTAATAGTCGCAAATACACATCAATGTCATTCCCGGGTGACCTGGGTACAGGAATAAGTAATGACATCATAAAAAATGACTCCTTCATACATAACCAATGAGGTAAATTATAGGGCATAAGTACCACTTGCCACATACTGTACGAGATACTTATATTACCAAATGGATTAAAACCATCACTTGTAAAACCTAGTCGAACATTACAAGAATCCTTTGCAAACCAGTTATATTATTTGTCAAAATTTTACCAGGCTTCAGAGTCCTCAGGGTGCCTCAGTGTACTATCATCATGAATGTGTTTCTCCTTATGCCACATCATATCTTTAGCCATCTTGTGAGATATAAACAATCTTTATAATCTGAGTTTCAATGAGAAGTACCTTAACACCTTTTACGAAAATTTCTTACACTTGTCTTCGTCATACTTCCACCTAGATTCTCCACATTCTGGACACTCTTCAACATTTTTATGCTCTTTCCAATACAATTCACAATCATTTATATATGCATGTATGGGGATGTAACCAAGGCCCAAGTCTCGCATTAAGAATTTTACCTCGTAATGAGACTTAGGTAATGTCTCACCATCCAGTAATACTTCTTTCAACAAGTCAAGCAACATGTCGAACGATTTGTTACTCCAACGATTTATTGTCTTCAAATGAAGTAACCTTGTAAGAAAATTTAACTTGGAGAAGTTCTCACACCTCGGATAAAGTAGACGTTGTGCATCCCTAAACAACCTACAAAATTTTCTGATTCGACATCACCCATATGAGGATATACTTGGCTACTACTTGTCACTGCAAAATCAGTATCTGCAATTGTTCCCCTGAACATATCCCCTATGATATCTTGAATTTCGTCAACATCTTCATCCTCGTCATTCGACACAATTGGGTTAGGAAAGACTTCAGTTGCCTCAACTCTTTGGTGGAACTCTTCACCATGATGGATCCACCAAGTGTAACCCTGGTTAATCCCAACTATGAACAAATCATCTTTTACTTTGTCTAAAGTCTTATGAACCATGTTCTTGCATTTCAGACATGAACACCTAATCCTATTGCCTAAATCTGCCTGAGATCACGCAAATTTCATGAACTCTTGAACCCCTTGTTTATACTCTGGGCCAAACTTGTCCTTAACTTGCATCCAACTCTTATCCATCTCTACAATGAAAAGATTAGAGTCAGTTTTTGAAAATAGGTTTAAGATTAGGTTAGGGTTATAGGTTCAGGATTAGGTTTAGGTTTAGGTTTAAGTTTAGGTTTAAGAATTCAGGTTCGGTTTCGGGTTCGGGAGTAGGTTTAGGATTAGGTTTAAGTTTAGGTTTAGGAATTCAGGTTCAGTTTCAGGTTCGGGAGTAGGTTTAGGATTAGGTTTTCAAGTTTAGGTTTATGTTTAGGTTAGGGTTATAGGTTTAGGATTAGTTGTAGGTTTAGGTTTAGAGATTTGAGTTTAGGTTTAGGTTTAAGTTTAGGTTTTGTTCGGAATCGAGTTTAGGTTTTCAAGTTTAGGTTTACGTTTAGGTTAGGGTTATAGGTTTGGGTTTAGGTGTACGTTTAAGTTAAGTGAATTAAGTTTAGGTTTAGGTTCGGAGATTTGAGAATAGGTTTAGGTTTAGGTTTAGGTTTAGTGTTTAGGGCTTCGGGTCGGGTTCGGGTTTGGGATCGGGTTTAGGTTTAGAAGTCGGTTTGGGATCGGGTTTAGGTTTACGTCTTTGAGTTTAGGTTTAGGTTGAGGTTAGGGTTATAGGTCTAGTTCTAGGTTTAGGGATTTGAGAATACGTTTAGGGTTTAGAATTCGGGTTTGGGTTCGGGATCGGGTTTAGGTTTAGGTTTCGAGTTTAGGTTTAGGTTTAGGTTTTAGGAGTCGGGTTTAGGATCGGGTTTATGTTTAGGTTTAGGTTTAAGCTTAGGGTTTAGGGATTCGGATTCGGGTTTGGGTTGAGTTCGGAGATCGGGTTTTGGATTAGGTTTAGGAATTTGGGTTCGGGATCGGGTTTAGGTTTAAGTTTTCGAGTTTAGGTTTAGAGTTGAGGTTAAGGTTATAGGTCTAGGTTATGGTGTAGGTTTAGGTTTAGGGATTTGAGAATAGGTTTAGGTTTAGGTTTAGGCTTAGGGTTTAGGAATTCGGGTTCGCGATCGGGTTTAGATTTAGGTTTAGGAGTCGAGTTCGGGTTCGAGTTCGGGATTGGGTTTAAGTTTAGGTTTAGGTTTAGGTTAGGGTTATAGGTTTAGGTTTAGGTGTAGGTTTAGGTTTAGGGATTTGAGAATAGGTTTAGGCTTAGGGTTTTGGGATTCGGAGTCGGGTTCGGGTTCGAGATCGGGTATAAGTTTAGGCTTTCAAGTTTATGTTTAGGTTTAGGTTAGGGTTATAGGTTTAGGTTTAGGTGTAGGTTTAGGTTTAGGTTTAGGTCGAGTTCGGGATTGGGTTTAGGTTTAGGTTTTCGATTTTAGGTTTAGGTTTAGGTTAGGGTTATAGGTTTAGGTTTAGGTGTAGGAATTTGAGAATAGGGTTAAGGTTTAGGTTTAGGCTTAGGGTTTAGCGATTTGGATTCGGAGTTCGGGTTCGGGATCGGGATTGGGTTTTGGTTTAGGTTTTCGAGTTTAGGTTTAGGTTTAGGTTTAGGAGTCGGGTTCGAAGGATCGGGTTTAGGCTTAGGTTTTTGAGTTTAGGTTTAGGTTGAGGTTAGGGTTATAGGTCTAGATTAACGTGTAGGTTTAGGTTTAGGATTTGAGAATAGGTTTAGGTTTAGGTTTAGGTTTAGGCTTAGGGTTTAGGAATTTGGGTTCGGGATCGGGTTTAGGTTTAGGTTTTCGAGTTTAGGTTTAGGTTTAGGTTTAGGTGTAGATTTAGGTTTACGAATTTGAGAATAAGTTTAGGTGTAGGTTTAGGTTTATGGTTATACTAGGGTCCGCTCCATCAATTTCGAGCTAATAGATAAACACGGGCCTGTCTAAATAGCCAGGCCACCCATATTGCTCTCCATAGGAAATGGACAACTTCATCATGGTCATAACAACGGTTCCCACCTTCTAGGGACCCCCACTCTACATCCGGATAGCTCCAACACACATCCGGGTCTGCTCCATTAATTCTGAGTTAATACATAAATATGAGCCTGTCCAAATGGCCAGGCCACCCATATTGCTGTCCATAGGAAATAGACAGCTTCATCATGGTCATAACAGTGGTTCTCACCTTCCAAGGACCCCCGATCAACATCCGGATAGCTCCGATGCACATCCGGGTATGCTCCATCAGGTGGGTCATGCTCTTTCAAAACTCAGGTGGGCTAAAGCATATAGAACAAATGGATAGATAGAAAGCATCCATTTGATTGTCAGTTCACTTTGCATATTGTGACCCACCGAGGAGTAAAACTGCTTGACTTTTGAGAAAAACTGCCTCACAAGTTACAACTATAAACAACCAAGTATATTAAATGAAAAGCACTTCTCATGCAATAATGCAAGAAAATCTTATAAGCTTACGATCATGATAAATAGAATTAAAGTACTAACTCTACATAATAAGAAGAACAATTTGCATCCAAAATTTCTACACAGTGGGTGCATAATGGTTATGGGTGTTCATATGATCTCTTTCTAAACTTTCTCAGTTATAGATTTTGATTTGTATTCCCTGCCATATTTTGAACATGCACTTAGATACAATAGCTGCACTAGATATTGAATGCATAACAGTGAACTTGTATGGATGGTGATGAACTTTCAGGTTTCTTGAATCTTTTTGCTACTTCCATGCATTTGGCAGTTCCTAGAAAGGGCTTGGTGAATTTTATAATTTACTTCCTTTGTGTGAATGTTGTGGTTTCTCAAATAACCTAGAAAATATTAGTTCATACAAGCAGTTTATTTGCTACTATTTAATACTAAAAGGTTAATACTATTTGTCTGTATTGCCAGGAGTCATCCTTAAACCCTTCTATTCATGCCCAAGCAATAAACTGGAAATGTAGAAAATGCTATTGGACTCAAAATCGATCTTACAATCAAGACATCAACAGACTAATTCCATGAACATCAGAGGTTCTTAATTGATGGTCTAAGCAGCAAGCAATGCAACCAATTGTAGCTGACATGAAATTTTATAAATGACAATATCACGAAACTATTTACCTTTCAAGATAGTGGAAGGATACAGTGCCAGATGCAAATATATGTGTTAGTTATCAAGCATCATATCCATATGCATGGCTCACATGTACAGCATACAGGCATTCTATTGGATCCTACAATGGATGGGGACAACTGAAAGTTGCATGGATTGGATAATCCTAGCCACTGATTGGAGGATTCTTCTCCATTGACTGTTGGAGGTTGGTTGAATTTTTCTCTAACCATCTGTTAGCAGTCCACAAAAATCCTCCAATCAGCCGCTAGGATTATCCAACCAGCAAAGAGTTTTGGGACATGTTCCACCCATGGTAGGGCCCAATTGAAGAGCAGCCTAAGCCCCATATAGGTGCCATGTACAAGGATACAGTCAAAGGTGATGATGACTTAGAATGTATGTCTAACAGTATAGTCGTATAACTCTTTCAAATATAAATTATGTGCTTCCTTTTTAAATAAGATCATTTGATAGGGATTTATACGCACTGAAAAGCTTCTAAATGAGCTTTCAATACACGGTGTGGATGTAGTCACATAATCACATTGGCCCCACAGTCAGAGTCCCAACCACATGGCCTAATAAAATCTGGAGCGGATTAGGTGCCACTGCAGTCTCACCCTAGAGGGTGCAGCCCTTACCGTGTGGCCTACCTTGATGTATATATTCTACATCTACTCTATCCATCTGTTTTATAGCTATAGGCATGTGAGCTTGACAGTGTAATACGAACATTGTAGAAGTAATTACCAGATGAAATATAGAAGAAAAATAAGAAATAAACAAATAAAGATGGAAAAGCCATATGGAATCAATAAACAACTACAATCAGTACAAGACATTAACCTTTGATAATATGAAAATAAATGTAGCAAAAAATCAGCCCAACACAAGATAAGAAATTAATAATTGATATGTGAAATAAATGAGCTGAAAAAAAAAGATGAGGAATCGACAATGCAAATCCCTAAAAATGGTTTCGACAATGCAAATCCCTAATCAGGGATTTGAATTCGACAAAGCATATTCCTAATCAACTATTCTAAATTGCAGAAAGCAACAACAAGAAGAGAAAAGCCTTACATCATACCTGAGAATCCGAGATTCACGAGCAGGAAAAGACCGAACTATAGCGAGAGGGCCGAGGAGAGTGAGAGTGAGAGGAGAGCGAGGGAGAGGTAGAGGCAGAGGGAGAGGGAGAGGGAAAGGGAGAGTGTGCGAGAGAGAGAGAGAGAGAGAGAGAGAGAGAGAGAGAGAGAGAGAGAGAGAGAGAGAGAGAGAGATGGGCACTTGAGTCGGTTCGAGTTAAAAGATAACATTATTACTGACAAAACTTTTTGTTTGTAATACTTTTCACAATTTGTAGGTAAAAGGCTTCGAAAATATTTGGGCCCACCCGTGCTCTATCAGCCCCATCCACTCCGTACATATGTTTTTAAATATACTTATTAGCTACACCAAAAATAAAAATTACAAATCAACATCCATGATCAACCACACAAAGTGAAATAATATGTCCACCGTTCATTTTGTCCGACGGTGTGTCTATTTCATCGGTAAAAAGTTACTTTATCGACGAGTTTTTTCATTGGTAAAAAGTACCTTTATCGACGAATTTTATAATGTTAGTAAAAATAGCCTCTCCGTCAATGGAGAGGACACCAAGCGATCTTTCGTTGACGAACTATTTGGTTTGTCTGTAAAAATTACATTCACCGACGAAATAATCGTCGAGAAAATAGTTTTCACCAACGATATATAATGTCGTCAGGAAAAGTTTCCAGGCCATCATTGTAAATGGTGGCAAGAACATATTTGGTCGTGGCGGGAATCTTTTGCCGATGAAACATGATTTCATCGAGAAAAGTCATGTTTACCGACGAAATTGATTTCATCAGTAAAAGGCCAATTTCTTGTAGTGATATTCCAATCCAACAACCAAAAATAGAAGAATTATAAAGGTTAAAAGAGATTTCATCACCCAACCATGCCCAAGGGATGATGGTGAACAATAGGAGTTACCATCTTCACAATCTCAAATCAGGAAAAGAAGATGCTCAAAGCTATTGCAGGTTTATTATAATTTGAGTCACAACGAACCGTTAAAAACTGAAAGTATTCCTTAAATATTAAATTAGAATCAAAGAAGTTCAACAAGAACAAGAATCAAACAAGAAAAACATCCCAATCACTCTATAAGTTTCACCCCTTAGACCTAGCTAAGGGATTTAACCAACCATAGACATGATTGGATCTAAAATCAAAGAAAGTATTAAAAACTAAGAAGAATTGAAGAAGAAACTCTTGGATGACGGCTTCACCCCTTTGCTTTGCTCCTCCAAACTCTAAAGTTCTCAAAATGTCCGTAGGAAACCCATATTTATAGTTTAGTTTGCATAAGATCGTAAAATTGCCTCAAATTTATGCACTCCGTGTTAATTTTGTGTAACTCTTCCATGTCATTGAACTACTTTCGATGTCATCAAAAACTGCATCCAATTTGTCCAGTAACTAAACTTAATTTTCCTATAATTCTTTGATTTCATCTAACAGTCTTCGATGTCATCGAAAACTGCATCCAATTTGTCCAGCAACCAAACTTGATTTTCCTGTAATTCTTCGATGTCATCTAACAGTGTTCGATGTCATCGAAGACTAGGTTTGATGTCATCTAAACTCAGATCCTGCGAATTTCTATACTTCCTTCCTTTTCACTTGTTTTCTTGACTCTTGGGGTCTTGAAATCTTCAATCTTGGTCTCCAAAGGTCCATTCTTTGCCTTGATGATTCTTGAGCATCAAATCCATGCTTTTAGCGTTCTTTTCAATCCAAGCTCTTAAACTCACCTTGCAAAACAAACATGTATAAAATATACCATTAAGCATTATTATGTTTATAAAACCAAGATGTAAATGGGGAAAAATATGCAATATTTAAGTCTCAACACACTCCTAACCAGCATTTTGCTAGTCCCAATCAAAACATGCGTGAAGTACTCCTCACTTCTCAATATTCAAATCCTTTTTCAGAAATCATTCCTTTGTGCAATCAAGTATGAATGAGTAGAATTAAGGTGAGAAAGTGGGATTTTAAAAACCTAGAGCCGAATCATACAAGCAATCAATCAATACGTTCTTTATCAATTAAATTAGAGCATAAGTTCATATATCAACTTTTTCAATGTGCTCAGTGAAAATCAACTTACTTCTCATAAGAATACTATCGTTTTATAATGTTAGGCATGTTCATCATATCAAGAGTAGCTTAAAAATTCAAGTACTAATTCTGAACTTATCCCCTTATCCTTCTTTTAAGTTTTTTTTAAATTTTATATCGACAGTCAATTTTTTTATTATTCATTCATTTTCAGATTCTTTTCAGAAATTTTCATTCATTTTCAAACTCTTTCTATTCGTTTCATCATAATGACCTTTTTGTCAATCTCACTGTTTTTTAACTGATTTTTCATCTTTTAAGGTGGATAAAATTCTTCGACTGAATTCTCAGCGTCTATTAATGATTCACATACTATAAATTTGAAATTCTAGCACACTCTCAAAAAGTAAATTTAATGTGCCTTGTGGTTTAGATTAACATGATATTCAAACTTCCTCTTAATCAATTGAGTGTAAGAACTGTAGGTGATAGATTACTTAGTTGATCAAACTCCAATTTAGAATTCAATCTCTTTCTTATCATACTCAAAACATTCTCAAGTATAAAAATTATTGCTTTCCAAACAAGTTTGAATTTGAAAAATCGAAGAATCTCAAAATTTTTGCTCATAAACTAAGAAAACACCGATTAGTTTACCTAATACACACCCCAACCTAAAATCTACATTGTCCTCAATGTAAAAGAAGGAAACATGTAATGCATATGAGGCAACGAATAGAAAGGGAGTAATGATGGAAAGATAGTACCTAGAGGAAGGAAATTTGAAGCTTTTCCATGAATTTCAGCATGAAATGGGTTAGCACAAAATAAAACTAAATGAACTGAAAGAAAACTACCCTAGTCCTAAATCTGATGAAAGTAATAAACATAAACCTAACTGTACCTTCATCAGACTAGGACGTCAATCCTGGTAAACATGATTTGTCAGAGGCATGGACATGTCCTCTAAATCAAATTTCTCAACAAATGGCTTTAATTGATGTCCGTTAACTTTGAAGGCATTGCCATTAGTTGGATTCTTTATCTCGACAACCCTATGAGGATGGAAATTAGTAACAGTGAAAGGGTCGGTCCAATGAGATCAGAGTTTTTCCGGAAAAAGATGTAACCGAGAATTATACAAAAGGACTTTTTGGCCAGTCAAGAATGATTTTTGAAGGATATTCTTGTCATGGAACACCTTCATCCTGTCCTTGTAAATTCTTGTGTTCTCGTATGCATCATTCCGAATTTCCTCGAGTTCATTTAACTATAGTTTGCACAACGAGCCAATATCGTTTAAGTTGAAGTTCAAATTCTTAATAGCCCAGTAGGCTCTATGTTCCAACTCTACAGGTAAGTGGCAAGCTTTCCCATAAATGAGTCTAAAAGGAGACATTCCAATGGGAATTTTAAAGGTTGTACGGTAAGCCCACAAAGCATCGGTCAAGCGAATTGACCAATCTTTGCAATCAGGGTTAACTGTCTTTTCCAAAATATGTTTAATCTCCTTGTTGGAAATCTTTGCTTGCCCACTTGTTTGTGGGTAGTATGGAGTGCTCACCTTATGAGAGATGTCATATTTTTTCATTAAGTTTGCAAATGGCCTATTATAGAAATGTGAACCTCCATAACTAATGATGGCCCGAGGCATTTCGAATCGGGAAATGATGTTTTCTTTTAAGAATTTAATGACCGTTTGATGGTCATTATTCCGGCACGGGATTGCTTCGACCCATTTAGTGACATAGTTTGCTGTTAGAAGTATGTATATATTCCCAAAGGATTGGGGGAATGGTCCCATGAAATCGATGCCCCATCAATCAAATGCTTCAATGATAAGAATTAGGTTTAGAGGCATTATATTTTGATGGGTCAATGCTCCCAATTTCTGACAATGCTTACAAGATTTGAAAAACTTATGAGTGTCCTTGAACATATTGGGCTAATAGAAGCCACACCGCACAATTTTAGCTGTGGTCTTTTTGGTAGAAAAGTGACTACCATAGGCCCGAGAGTGACAGAAGGAGATGACACTTTGATGTTCATTTTTTTGCACACATCTCCTTAGAATCTGGTCTGAGAAATATTTAAATAAATATGGATCATTCCAAAAGAATTTGTGTACCTTAGCGAAAATTTTCTTCTTATCTTGCGCAGTCTAAGGTGTCGGCGTGAAACTTGCAAGATAATTAGCGATATCAGCAAATCAGGTTAAGTGAGAGAGTTTAAATAGTTGTTTGTCAGGGAACATGTCTTTGATGGGTGTTATTTCAAGGGAATGATCAGGGGTAAATCAATTTGTGAAAGATGGTCAGCCACTACATTCTCCACTCCTTTTTTTATCTTTTATTTCCAGGTCAAATTCTTAGAGTAGAAGGATCCATCTTATCAAGCGGGGCTTAGCATCATTCTTAGAAAGAAGATACTTGAGCGCATCATGATTGGCGCAGTGGGTGATCTTGGACCCAATCAAGTAGGATCTAAATTTGTCCAAAGCGAATACTACGACTAAGAGTTCCTTCTCCATAGTAGTGTAATTCACTTGAGAAAGATTTAGAGTTCTACTTGCATAATGAATGACATAGGGCTTCCTTTCTTTTCGCTGACCTTACACCCTTCAATAGTATAATTAAATGCATCATACATAATTTCAAAAAGAATGTTCCAGTCTGGTGGCTGCATGATAGGTACGATAATTAACATGTCCTTGAGCTTAGAAAAAGCTTTTTGAAACTGCGTAGTCCACTCATATGGTACATCCTTTTGAAGTAGATTACATAAATGACGAGAGAGGTGACTAAAGTCCTTTATGAATCTCCTGTAAAACCCAACGTGTCCTAAGAAGGATCACATGTCTCGTATGCTGTTAGTTGGAGGCAAGGTAGAGATAATATCAATTTTAACTTTATCTACCTCAATTCCCTTGGACGAGATGATATGTCTAAGAACAATTTCCTTGCGAACCATGGAATGACACCTCTCCCAATTGAGTACCAATTCTTTTCCTCACATCTCTTCATCCCTCTTCATCCCACATTTAAGATTTTTCAAACACATAGAAGTCATTCATGAAGACCGCTAGATATTACCCTACCATGTAAGAGAAAATACTCAAGATGCATCACTGAAAAGTAGTAAGGGCATTACATAGTCCGAATGACATCATTCGGTAAGCAAAGGTGCTAAAGGGACATGTGAACGTGGTCTTTCTTAATCTTCAGGGGCTATCTCTATATGGTTGTAGCTTGAATACCCGTCAAGGAAGCAATAATGCTAGTGACTAGCTAGCCTTTCCAAGATTTGATCAATGAAGGATAAAGGAAAGTGATCCTTCCTCGTGAAGGTATTCAATTCCTGTAGTCAATGCATATTCTCCAACCACTAGTGACTCTAGTTGGCACAAGTTCATTGTTGGCATTGGCTACAATGGTGATTTTGGACTTCTTGGGAAGTACCTGAGTTGGACTCACCCATTGACTATCGGATATAGGGTATATGATACCCACATCCAATAGTTTAAATACCTCGGCCTTAACCACTTTCTTCATGTTTGGATTTAATCTATGTTATAGTTATTGGGAGGTCTTCGTATTATCATCAAAATAAATGCAGTGAGTACAAATTAAAGGGTCAATTCCCTTGAGGTCCACAATCGACCATCTAAGGGCTCCTTTATGTTGAATGAGAGTAAAGATAAACATACTTTCCTATTCTTGCTCTAGGTGGGAAGAAATCACCACCGGGTATGTCTCATCTTAACCTAAATAGACATTTTTCAAATCAGGGGGTAAAGGTTTTAGGTCAATCTTTGGCACTTTAAAGTTAGACGGTAGAAGCACTACATCGGTTTGGGGTAATTATCAAATTGTGGCCTCCACTGGTTAACTTCAAGTACTGGCATAATATCAAGTAAGGCATCCATCTCCATAATCTTATCATCATCTAAATTATGAGAGTGGGCCAAACACGTCTTTAGAGGGTCAGAGTAAACAGTCAAGAGTACTTTTTCTTCCACGAAAGAATCAATCAGGTTAATATCATGGGAATCATCATCATCCTCTAATTGTTTGCCCGTATTGAAAAAGATATTCAGCTACAATGTCATATTTTCAAAAGACAAATTCATGACTTTATTCCTACAATTAATAATTGCATTTGATGTGGCAAGGAATGGACGACCAATAATGACAGAAATTTGAGTGCTCATGTCCACAATGGGTTGGGTATCTAGGATGATAAAATCTATTGGATAATAGAATTTGTCAACCTGGACCAACACATCCTCAATTATCCCTCTCGGTACACGAACTGAACGATCAGCGAGTTGTAATGTGGTCCAAGTGGGTTTTAATTCACCTAGACCCAGTTGTTTGTAAATCGAGTAAGGGATTAGATTTACGCTTGCTCTTAAGTCAAGAAGTACATGTTCAATCCGGTAGTTCCCAATTACAAAAGTGATGGTTTGGCTACCAGGATCTTCGTACTTTTGTGGCACATCTTGTCTTAGAATGACACTCACTTTTCTTGTTAAAAAGATTTTCTTTTGAATATTTTGCCATCTTTTGGTAGTGCATAGATCTTTCAGAAATTTGGCATATGAAGGTATTTGTTTAATGACATCCAGTAAAGGAACGTTGACCTTCACTTGTTTCAGCACCTTTAGAATGTCTTGAGAGTTAGAGAGAGGTTTTGGTGTAGTTAATTGTTGGGGAAATGGAGCAATTTGTTTGCTTCAAGGTTCTAGTTCAAATTCTTATGAAGTAGTGCTAGATCTATCATTATTGTCCTCTTCCACATCCTTAGGCTTTTCAGCCCTAACCAGAATGGTTTTGTTAATGGTCTTCCCACTCCTAAGAGTAGTGATAGATTTACCTCGCTCCGTCTGTTTTGAAGAGCTTGTGTCACTAATTTCACATTGAGGCTTAGGATTAGGGAGAGGTTGAGCCGGAAGGGTACCCTTTTCCCCAATTGATATGTTTGCCTTAAGCCCTTGTATAGCCTTTGTAAGGTTTTGAAAGTGTAACGCCTCGAATTTTGAGGGTCGAGCAAAGGCTCAACTCTCGAGATCCGCCGCATCACTTATGCAACATAGATAATGATAATTAAATGTTATCCATATTAGTGTATTAAACATGAATGAGATTACACTAAATTAACATATCATACTCTGGAGATGATTAAATTAAGCAAGCAGAAGACTGTGATAGATATATAAAGTATATAAGTGGTTATAAACCCCCAAAGTATGATCATGTCACTAGGTTGAATATATACATGTTTGTTCCAAAATATACAAAATGACAAAGTGTAATGTCCAACTAGTTCATATCCATGTAATCCCATCGATCAGTACATGGTCTACATAGACTCGCCTGATAGCTGCATATAGGAGAACTCCTCCTCATCGTCGTAGAAGTTAGGCTCCGTTTTGTAAGCCTCGCCATCATCTACAGCTAAAACAGAGTCTGGTTGGTGTTTTAAAACACTGTCCCAGAGTGGGAGTGAGTGATTAACTCAGTGGAGCTATAAGGCAAAGGTTAACATGTTATCAATTTAGTCAAGCAGTAATGATAAAGTAGTACAACAGTTATGTCCTAAGTACTCTTGTTAATGCAGAAATGATATGCTATAATGATGCATGCCCTCGCTTGCACTCCCTCAGCGACACAATCTCATGGTCGCACATGCTACTCCCATTATGTCTTCATCGCCAAAGCACATGCAGTGCAGTGCATGCACGTGTTAACCGGGTTCTTGATTAGGCTTATTCATACAATAGATTTGGGAAGCTAAGGTACCTTCCTTTATATCATTTACCCAAACGATGATCCATCTAGGGTCATCAATCCTATTTAATCACATACGATAGGCAAGTTATAGGGCAACATCACCCCTGATTTAGAAAATAGTGGATAGGCAAGTTTAGGTCACTATGGAAGGCTCGTCACCTTAGCGTAGGCCTATTTTATACTTGATGTCACTATAGGAAGGCTCGTCACCTTAGCGTAGGCCGATAGCTTGAATACAATGTCCTATAACACCGTATTCGGCTCACGAGTTTGGGTTGCTCACTGGACACTACGGGGAGGCTCGTCATCCCAGCATAGGCCAACAGCTTGACCACGGTGTCCCATACCACCATGCCCGGCTCATGAGTCTTAGCGGATCGTGGTACTAAGGTTAAACGGGCTTTACATTGGTAAGTGATACCTTAGATTCAAGCAGTAGCGTCTATACATGATAAACACACATTAGGCTAATCGGGTTACTTGACAAGCGTACGTTAAATTAATCAACATGGAGCGCATAAGCACTCCACGTGGCTTAACCACTGTCGACAATCTTTGTACGACTCAGATTCATCAAACGTATCTAATGTGGCGAATCTAGTTCGGCCACTTAATCGGGATCCATTAGTGATTGCCTGGACTACGTAGTAGTCCCAATCATATTCAACGCAATAGGTGAAAGTGTTGTGGTTTGTGTCACGCCCCAAACCCGGAAACCGGGCTCACAAAATTTCTGATTGCCAAATCTGGTGTCGACAGCCTCCGTAGTACCCCATTCTTGGCTCCCAGCGCGTATACACTAGATTCCGATCATAGGATTCTGCAAGGAGGATTTTCCAATGTACATTTATCTTATAAGAAGCATAACCCCAACTTTACCCAAATCACAAAGGCAACATCATCATCATATATCCACTAATATAAATATTTAAGTACAGTGCCGAAATAGAAATACATATATCAAAAATCAGGCTCCAGAAGTCCTCTACATGCTCTAAGCTCAATGCTGCTGCAACCTAACATCACCTGTACGCATCTATTGTGCATAAGCTTATTGTACGTGTGTGAGCAGTATATGCGTGCTCAAAATATAATATCAAAGTAAACGAAAATACTGGTAAATCCACGAACTATATAATATCAGAGCAAGTAGAAATACTGGCAATTCCATAAAAATATCATCAACCTCATCCACGATATACGATGAAAAGACATAGCGAGCCAAAGCAATGTAAATTGGCTATGTAACACAGAAATATAATAAACCATATATCAAATATCGAGGATGCAATCCAATATGCAATTCGAAAGAGCTACAGATACCATCAGCCTCATCTAGGCCATATAAATGCAGAAACATAGCAACCCAAAATGCCATATGCCGAGGATGTAATCAATATGCAATATGTGGTGTGAATAAAACGACCAAGTTGCAGTGTGAAGTTAGGATGATAATAAGTGGTATCGCAGGCTATGGGGCTTATCACAAAGAATTTCTATCAAAACCAGTCCCATACCTGAATTTGGATAGATAGACTCAACGTTGTAAGCTCCTAATCTCAGGTTAGTCACGCACCCGAACTGAAATCCTGACCATTGTAAAAGTACACATAACAATTAGTTGTGCACTACCAACCCGAGTGGATAGTGAATGAATGAATGAATATAATGCTAAGTATGTAACTCCTACCTCATAAATCGGTACTGTACATCTCTAGGATCATCACTGGGGTCTAGTACACTCTACATGCAAATCACCACTCACTAACGCACGACCATGTAAGTGGAAGAGACCTTACTATCCGCCTGACCAGTAGTCAGCTAATACCTACCCGGCACGTCGATAGCTGACCCATTCACGAGCTGGTCAAACTCAACATAGCTATACCCCCTACTCTTGGGCGGGTAAGGCCACACCCCCTCTTAACCAACCAAGACATAGTGGGAGATGTAACCTCCTAGTTTGGCACTCGGGCGCTCATGTATCTACTCGGTCTCGATGTTGGGGCATCTCCTGGCCTCAGAGGTTTAGGGACTTTCACCCACGGACATCCAAAGTGCCCAGATGCTCAAACCAAATATTTTCGGTGTCCCATCTGACAATCCACAACATGCCTATGGGGGTCATAACCCTGATGTCGCTAGGGCGTATAGTAATCACAATCACACAATGCAAGATGCATGAGTCATGTAGTCCAATCATGTATCAATCCTGTGCATAACTACTGTGCGCTCATGTGGGATAACTCAACCCATCAGGGAGTCCTATAAACCATCTGTACTATGGCATATGCAATGGTCAATCACATCTCATAATAAACATGCAGATGATGCGTATGGGCATGTATCATGATGCTATGCTGTCACATACTCATAATCGGTATCAATAACCGGCATCAACAATCGGCCTCAATAACGTGGACATTTAACCAACATTACCCCTAAGGAATGACCTACATAGAGCCTAACATATAGTGGTCCCATGACCTCACACAAGGGCCAAATATACAATACCATGGGCCTCGCTCAAGAGCTTAATACATATCACGATAAGCCTTTCACATGAGCCTAACATACATTACAATGGGCTCCATCACCTGGCCCTCAATGCATCACAATGGGCCTCATCACATAGGCCTTATATACATCAATTGGGCCTTCAACACGGGCTGAATATACATCACAATGGGCCTTAAATATAGGTCGCATATACATCACATTGGACCTCAAACATGGGCGAATGTTCATCACAATAGGCCTCAAATACAGGCCGCATATACATCATATTGGGCCTCAAACACGGGCTGAATGTACATCACAAGGGGCCTCAAATATAGGTCACATATACATCACATTGGGCCTCAAACACGGGCTAAATGTACATCACAAGGGGCCTCAAATATGGGCCACATATACATCACATTGGGCCTCGATAATTGGCCTCGATATCTAGCCTCGACAATCGAAATCGGCAATCGGTCACGATAATCAGCCTCGATCGCTAATCGGCAATCGGCCACGACAATCGGAATTGATCGTTAATCGGCCTTGATAATCAGAATTAGCAATCAGCCACAGCAATCGGAATCAATCGATAATCAACCTCGACGCAAGGCAGAGTTCATAGATGGACGACCGATAATGAATCAACAAATATTAATGGGGCCCAAGTGTTTGGGTTAACCCACTAGAGAATGATGAGGAAGGGCCTAATAAGGCCTACAGGAAGGTCATAATGTAGACGTCCAACCATCATTGACCACTAATGTGGACCTTTAACCAACATTTCTCCCAAGGAATGACACTCATAGGGTCAATCGTTTATTGGATCCACGGTCTTATACAAGGGTCTAATACACATCATCATGGGCCTCGCTTATAGGGTATATACACATCACATTGGGCCTCACTCATGGGCCAATGTATATAACATCGGGCCATATCAACGGTTTAAATCAAATGGACCGAATCAAATGAGCCGGTACAAATGGGTCAATCAAATGGGCCGAGTCAATGGGCCGAATCGAATGGGCCAAGTCAATTGGGCTGATCAAATGGGCCGAGTCAATGGGCCAAGTCAATTGGGCTGATCGAATGGGCTGATACAAATGAGTCGAGTCAATGGGCCGTCTCAAATGGGCCGATACAAATGAGCTGAGTCAATGGGCCGATACCAATGAGCCGAGTCAATGGTCCGTCTCAAATGTGCCGAGTCAATTAGACTGATCAAATGGGCCAATACAAATGAGCCGAGTCAATGGGCCGTCTCAAATGGGTCGAGTCAATTGGGCCGATCAAATGGGCCGATACAAATGAGCTGAGTCATTGGGCCGACTCAAATGGATCGAGTCAATTGGGCCGACTCAAATGCGCCCAAACTAACCATGCTATTCGTTTATAGCTAGAGATCATTTTAGAACATCATCACAAATGAATCATATCCCAAGGATCACCTGGACCATACCACAATTGGCAGTTGAGGTAACATTTTCCACTGTTTAAACCACATAGGCTACCACAAGATTTATTTTATTTTATTTTTTTCCACCCAATCTGTTTATAAGGTCACAAGACCTGGCTAAAGAGGAAAAACAAATATCGTTTGATCCAAAACTTTTGGGACCCTAAAAGGATTTCAATGGTGGACTTTCATTTTCCCCTGGTTTCTATAGTGTGGTTTATCTGAGGCGAGATAGCCAAAAAGGATGGATGGTTTAGATGTAACAGGTACATCAGAGGGGCCCATAGAACTAGCTACCGAGATGCAGCAGCTGTGGGTGCTGGCCCACCATCCATCAGACAGACTGTGTGGATCACCAAATGATGGACGGTTTGGATGGAACACATCCATCAGTTGGGGCCACACATGGCATCCATGCCGCTGGACTGCTGGGCCAGCAGCCTGACATCCAGCAAATGGACAGTATAAATACTACACATGCATCATGGTGGAGTCCAGGAGTGTGGCCCACCATGGCAGACAAGCCAAATGTATGAACGGTTGGATGAAATCCATCCATCAGCAGGAGTCCCACCGTCCAGAGATCTGGATAGTGAGGATCTCACCTCACGTCAGTTACAACTGATGTCAATACAGCTGCTAGGTAGCTACTGTAGGCACGGTGGGTCTCACACGTGAGAGTGGCCCACCTAAATGCCATATATTATATTATATTATATTATATATAACATATAATATATATATATATATATATATATATATATATATATATATATATATATATATATATATATATATATATATATATATAAGGCTGCCCAGATTCCACCGTCCAGACCCATCTGGACGGTGATGATCTGTACTTTAAAGGTGGTTCCCACGTATGTGTGGGCCACAAGCATGTATATTATAATATATATAAATTATATTATATTATATATATAATGTATAACAAAGTTCATTCCAGCGTCCAGAGAGTCTGGACGCTGGATGGCTGGTTGGGGTTTCACATGCAGCAGGGTGGGTCCACATGGTGTGGCCCACCAGGGATTTAGATTAGCTGACATGTGTGTTCTGCTGGACGGTACACTTGCAATACATATGGAGATGGTGGGGTCCACACCAGCGGGCTACTCCACCGATCAAGCTAATATTTATGTCTTTACTTCATCTAGGGTAGCGGGTAGGGCCCTAACAAATGGACAGTCTAGATCAAGTGGCCCGCAATCCATCACAAGAGAGAGAAAGAGAGAGAGATCGTGATGAAGAAGAGGGACCTCGCCACTATGGGGCCTCCATTTCTTACATTGCATACTCCAAATGGGTCCCACCACATGTGGTCCCAAAAAAATGAGATTTAGTGGTGGATCACCCACCTATGGCCTCCTTCTTTAGCTCCTTGGACTCCTTAGCTCCTAAGCTTCAACTTCGATAGAGGATGATGAGATTTGAAGGGTGTAGATGAGAGATAGAGTGGTAGGGAGTTGGCCATACATAAAACTTTCTCTCACTCCATGGAAGCCATGGACGTTTTCCTCTCCATGGGTGTACTTGGGAAATAGTTAGAGAGAGAGAGAGAGAGAGAGAGAGAGAGAGAGAGAGAGAGAGAGATGTGAGGAGAGGGATAGGTGATGGGTGTTGTAAGGAAGGGATGGAGAGATATGGGTGTGTTTGAAATTTTAAAAAAGAGGGATGGATAAGGAGAGAGAGAGAGAGAGAGAGAGAGAGAGAGAGAGAGTTGACTTAGGAGAAAAGAGTGATGGTTGCTTGTACTTGTGGTAGGGTGAGGTGGCATGGGGTATGAGTTTGTGTACTTAACTTGATTTGATGTGACATGTCGTAGAGATTCTCTCAGAATTCGTAATGCGCGGCATTTTCTTCAGAATGAACGCGGGCCCACATCTCCTTACTCGGGTATCGGATCGGTGCGTGAGTCGTGATGTTGGAACCGCGACGACGGTGCGGTCACTAGGGTACAAGTTTTGAGTCGAGTCGACTTCGGTATGTAGGTCTCGGCTTAGGATTGCGTGCAAACATCGGATACAGGTCGAGGGTTGTCGGAATTCGACCGGGAGGACCGCGGAAGCCTACAGAATGGTACAGTGTAGGATACGGGTCTTATAGTTTATCAATTAGTGTGAGTGTTGAGTTAGCTAGACTGCATAACCTTATAGGAAGATCAATTCAAAGCATCTGCCTCAACCAGATGTGTGTAAGCTCGCCACAAGTAAATCTAAACCTCACGTCCCATGTCCCAAAACACCATGTAAATAAAACCCTTAAAAAAATTAGAACATCATAGGGTTTTTAAGTTAAGAAAACTTTTTCAAAATCAGAAAATCTCTAAGTTTTCTTGCTTTGTCGATTTTATCGATACAAAGATCGATATGCTCGACCTGCACTGTTGATGTCCTCGATGACAAATCAATTCCATCGGAATGAGGACAAAAGTGTCCAACAACCACATATATCTCTGGACGGATTTATCGATGTATCGACATACCTATCAATATCATCGATATTTGAATCTCGAGTCCATCGAAGGTGACTCGATAATATCGATAGACAGATCTCCGGTGCCCCTATATTCACTTAAGAATATCATATGTGCATCGATATATCGATGCCCTCCTCGATGCTGTCGAAGTTCAAATCTCGATGACATCGGAAGGCTCTCAATGTTATCGGTCATGGGCACGAAGATTTCCAGCAAGATATTTCAGGATAGTTTATCTATAATCGAGGGTCACTCGATAGAATCGATATTCAAATATCGATGATATCGGTACGATTTTGATGGCATCGAACAGGGACAAAAACTGTCCAGCAAGCTTAAACGAGAATCCCTTGGATTTGTCGATGCCTCGACACAGATATCGATACATCGGCATTCAAATTCTGATGATATTGAAGGTCCCTTGATCATTCTTATCAACCTGAAATATTTCAAAGCAAGTCTCTCTCATTTTCAAATGTCGAGGAATCGAACCTCACATCGATAAAATCGGAGTTCGAAATCCGATGACATCGACACATATTTCGATTCCCTCGACCAGCTGACAATAGGTTTCAAAAGCGTATGACATTTGAGTTTGTGTCATCGAGTGGACCGTCGATGCTATCGAGAGTATATGCTTGATAATATTGATCCCGCTCGATGATATCGAACTCTGTCATAAATGTGACCATTTTATATCCGTTGGAACCTTTTGCCTATATAAAGAGGACTTGTCTATTATTGCTGGTAGAGAAAGAAGAGAGTGCTTTTGAGTGTTTTACCTTAGATCATATACCCAAAGCCCTTTCTCTCAGGGAAGTTCATCCTCCAATCCACCCTCATCATTGATATTTAATAGAGTGGATTGGGGAATGAACTTCTGCATTTAAGGATCCTTCAGCTACTACCTTAATGGAAAATTGTTAAGCTGGGATGCCTTGAATGCATAGATGACTGAAATCACTCTATCTTCCTTATAGGAAAATATTTAAGAGAGTAGGATTCCATCTTAACCTTGACCCAACCCGACGCCGTATATTGGTACATCAACTGTGTTGCGAATCAAGGAAGTAGAAGATTCTTCATCAACAAAGAAGGAGATCTTCGACAACGTGCTAAATGGGATTCATCCACTTATCTGTAAGTAACTAGAGTCCAGAGGACCCTTGTGATCATTCCTTTATAGGATTGGGTCTAAGGTGTTTCTCACCCCTTGCAAGTCCTCTAGGAGGCCTCCGGTGGGAGTGTTCGTAGTGGGTGCATTGTATTGACCCTTGCTCTATGGAGAGCATAAACAGTTAGGGTCTTGTGGAAGATCCTTAGCCAGTGTGCCTAAAAGTGGGTGCATTGTGTTGACCCTTGTTCGTGAGAGCATAAACAGTGGGGTTCCTTGCGTGGATCCTTGGCTAGTGTGCCTAAAACCGGGTGCTATGTGATGACCCTTGCTCAGGGAGCATAAACAGTCAACCTAGGTGTATATTGTAAAGGTTTAAAGTGAACCTGATTTAAAACCTTAGGTTTGAGGTGAACCACCGTGAAACCTCCTTAGTGAAATCCGGCACACTCAAAGGTTGAGTGCGTCTACCGGGAGTGGAGTAGACAGATCATCGAACCACTATAAAATGACTGTGTTTGTGATTGATATTTGTTCTTGATTATTTGTGTGATTTCATTAACTGCCCTCATATCTGCTCACACTTCACACACAGTCACATCCATCATAAACTATAAACTGTTTCATGTTTATCATTCAATAGTTTTGTGATTGGATCCTCAATTTGGCTTGGAAGCCATTTGAGTTACACTGATGATATCCTAATGCTTTTCATGCCTATTCACTCAGGATTAGATTAATAGAAATTTTATGAAGCATACAATATTTAAAAACTCCTATTCACACCCCTCCCCCCTTCTAGGACTATTGGCATACTCCTTCAACTAAAGCGATCTTCACCGCTATTTCAATAGATAGTCACATGTGATAATCATAATAACATTTAGCAAATAATTCAAATATAATAATAATTTGAGCATTTATCAAACACATAAAGCATGTTACTATACATAAGATAATTTATACATAAATCATGTATGTGAAATTAAGGTTACATGAAGAAATTTATACATATAGATAAGGTAGTTGAGAATCCTAGCTCAGCACCCTTAGTAATTACAATTCATCAAACCATTACTCATTCCGGCATTTTATCGAACACTTAGCCTACACATTACAACATACATGCCCTAACTTAGTTATAACATATTTTATAGCAAATCCTTTCACAAAGGAGTTGTCATACAGACAACAATCATGTATTCTAGGTTAGTAGTCACGGCAAGCACAAATCATGATTTCATATTCATTCAAACATTTCAACAAACACATAGAATGCATTGTATATTCACATAGTTCACACACATGCATATATTATCGAATACATTGTAACTAAGATCATATGATAGCAATCAAGTTAGACATAAATCATTAGTTGACATTGAAAGCCTTGGAAACAATAACCTAAACGTTTAGTCCACACCTTTCGTCGGTACACTCATTATGAACTCAGTTCATACACTATGTCTTTGTTTACGGAACAACGGTTACCTAAACATTGAAATAGATTAGCTATTTCACCGGTTTCTATATTTGGATTCCTAAAACAGATTAGGGTTAGGATTTCTTACCCAAAAACGCAGTTAAAATGAGTTAAGAAGTTAGACATAAAGGCGATTCGATGAGTGGAGTAGTAGAACAGGAGTACTGCAGCAAACTCCAAAGGTTTCCCTTCGATCTCCACTCTTTTCTCCTATTTTCTCTCTTCTCTCTCCTAGGGTTAGAGAAAATTCGTATGGAATGAGAGAAGGGTGGGTTTAGGGCATTATATAGGCCCAGAAGTGGTGTTAATGGTCTCAGGGCCATGGTATACTTAGGTTATAGCCAAAAGGCGTCTGTTTCGGGCTAACAGAGCTCATCTGGAGGTCCATTGTTTCCAAACGGTCTGAAGAAAGTTCCCTAACAATGGATCTACGCCAGGTTAAGATTTCGTTTTGATTGGATTAGTGGATCGATCGTGGAGGACCCGTTTCAGTTCAACGGTTATCGTTACTCGATCAGTGCCACAAGTATACCCATGGGTGCAGGGAAATTTCCCTGATCTAAGGATGTAGTTGGGTCAGAATCTGACGATCTGAAACCTTAAATTTATCCTGCAAGCGAATGGCCCAATTCACTTAAGTTTGAGTTTATTTCCTAAAGATATTCGCGTTTCTCACACACTTCACTCCAAGCTCAAGTTGTGCATTTCTGGATACTACTTGGACTAGATTCCCACGATGGTCGTCAAGCCTAGTAAGGTGGTCATAACTTAACAGTTTCGCAGTCATTGGACTTTCGACGAGTTGTCCTAGTCCGATACGGGGTTTCAATATGCTCCCGAGAGCAACTGGGTTTTGAGATTGATCCTAGGTTTATAGGTAACGTTGGCTTAGCGATTCTAATGGTTTTGGGTCTTGCAGTTCATATAAAAAGTGGTTTGAGCTAATTCTCCAATTTATTTAGTTTAATATTTAATTAATTTTTGCCTAATTTCTACAGAATTCGATCCTTAATGATTTCTTATTTAGTTTAGTATTTAATTAATTTTTGCATAATTTCTACAGAATTCGATTCTTAGTGATTTCTGCCTGCGGTGATACTCGGGTCTTTGTACGGATATTTCCGAGACGTTACAATCTACCCCCCTTAAAGAAAAATTTCATCCTCAAAATTAGTACATTTTCGTATTCCTCCAGAATCTGAGGGTAGTTCTTACGAACCTCGGCTTCTGTTTCCCAAGTAGGCTCTTCCTCAGTGTGGTGTGTCCATAGTACTTTCACGAGTGGAATCACTTTACTGTGCAGCATCTGTTCCTTCCTGTTTAGGATACGCGTCGGTCGCAGTACATAAGTTGCATCTTCACTCAACTATACCTGCTCCCATTTGATAATGTCGGAAGGATCAGGAAGATATTTCTTCAGCATCAATACGTGAAATACATTGTGCACGCCTGCGAGTGGTGTGGGCAAACGAGACGGTATGCCACCATACCCACTCGATCTAGAATCTGGAATGAAGCAATAAATCGTGCGTGAGTTTCCCCTTCTTGCCAAATCGAAGGACTCCCTTCATGAGAGAAACCTTAAGAAACACATGGTCCCCAACCTCAAACTCTAGCTATCGCCGTCTCGTATCGGCCTAACTCTTCTGTCTGATCTGTGCTAAAAGAAGTTGACGCCTGATAATGTCGATCTTCTTTGAGGTCGCCTGTACTAAATCCGGGTCAATCAAACTCTTCTCATTAACTTCTGCCCAATAATGCGGTGCTCGACATGGACGCCCATACAATGCTTTGTAGGGAGTCATGCCAATTCTTGCTTGAAATTTGTTATTATAAGCAAACTCTGCATAAGGAAGACAATCATCCCAACTATCTTTGAAATCGAGCAGACATGCCTGCAACATGTCTTCTAACACCTGATTTACCCGTTCCGTTTGTCGGTCAGTCTGCGGGTGGAACGCGGTACTGAATGTCAGTTTTACACCCATTGCTTCTTGGATATGAGTCCAAAAGATATATGTGAATCACGTGTCTCGATTCGACACGATCTCCATAGGTACTCTATGTAGACGTACTATCTCCTTGATGTACAGCCTGGCCAAATCGTCTGCTGAGTTTGAGACTTTAATCGGGAGGAAATGAGCCGATTTCGTCAATTGGTCCATAATCACCCAAATGGAGTCATGCCCCTTCCTCGTCTACCGTAACCCTGAAATGAAATCCATAGAGATGAAATCCCATTTCCATTCAGCTATATGCATGGGCAAAAGTAAACCAGGAGGTCGGCGATGTTCGGCCTTGACCTGCTGGCATGTGAGACAACAGGACACATAGTTTACTATATGGGCCTTCATGTTGTCCCACCAGTAAGAACGTTTCATATCCTGATACATCTTTATACTACCAGGATGCATCGCCATCTTCGAATTATAAGCAACCTCAAGAACTTCTTTTCTTAAGTCATGAGGGGTTGTGACGTATAGGCGGCCACGATAACATAAACCCCCATCTGATCCATTTCTCCATTCAGAGTCTTCATCGTCATTAGCTCATTTCCTTATTTTCACCAACCTTTCATCTTCCCTCTAAGCCACAATGATTTGGTCATCAATAAGTGGCCATACACAAACATGTGTAACGCTCTTGAATGACTCCTCTACCGTAAGTTTCTGCTCAAAATCTCATACAAATTCTACCATATTCGATTCCTCTATCATCAGCGGAGCTACAAATGCTATCGTTTTCTTGCGGCTCAATGGGTTTGCTATAAGGTTAGCCTTACCAGGATGGTAGGAAACCTCAAACTTGAAGTCTTTCAAGGTTTCCATCCATCGTCGCTACCTCATATTCAAGTCTTTTTATGTGAATATGTACCTGAGGCTCTTGTGGTCGCAAAAGATTTTAAACTCCTCTCCGTAGAGGTCATGTCTTCAGAGCTTTAATACAAAGATGATGGCTGCCAATTCTGGGTCATGCGTCATGCGTATGGTAGTTCTCTTCGTGTTTCCTCAACTGTTGTGAAGCATAGGCAATCACTATATCCTTCTGCATAAGAACACAATGCAAACCAATACGAGACTCGTCGGTATATATTGTATATCTGACCCCTTACTGTAACGACCTGAAAATTTTCGTACATTGGGTTGAGTACCACCTCGACCAGAAATCACGTAGGATTAAATCCTTTAGAAATTTAACAAAGTTAACTAAGTACTAAACTCGATTTGTCGTGAAATCCGTTAGGATCGCTTTAAATACGATCTGCAAGACCCAAAACTTGCAGAACAAGTGACGCTAGGTTACCCTAAAGTTTAGAATCAAACTCATTTCCCGTGTTCTCGGGAATGAAACGAAACATCGTATTAGGTCTAGATCGCACATCGGGAGTCCGATTAACCCGAAGTTAAGGAACTAGGACCGCCCCACTGGGCTTAACAATCATCTCAAAAATCAGCTCCATCCGATGTTCCATGGCCATTCGTTTCGATTCGGAGCGAGGGAGTGTGAAAAACACTATTCACATGCCAAAATAAATATCTGGAATAGTGATCTGGCATCGTTCGTTGACGCGTCAGTATTAAGCAACCTGACCGTCAGAATCGGACCAAATTACACCCTCGGATTAAGAAAAATTTAGGAACATTTACATGTACTTGGAATTTCGATCGTGGCCATGACCGTCGGGCGAAAGTGGTCCGCCACGTGCGATCTGGGAATCCAATCGAGTTAAAAACGTAATCCCACGTAGATCCATCGATAGTGAGCTTAAGTCTGACGTTTGGTTCAAAGAGGGCCACCAGAACTCCCCTTTTGAGCTGGAAAAGCGGCGAAAATCCTATATTAGCAATACCCCTTGAACCTGAGTCTAATTTCGTAATGTTTGTGGCTATAAAAGGAGCTTAGAGCAGCCCCTCTCACACCATATGAAAATTTGGAGGAAACCCTAGAGGGAGAGAGAGAAAAGAGAGAAAGGCTTGGAGATTGTTGCCGATTTCCCTCCTCTGCTTTGGCTCGTTACACGGCCTACACCCCCTTATTCTAGGCGTTTTCCGGCGTTTTTCCGTCTCATTTGAAGGTAAGAAAACCTAACCCTAGGTCCGATTTGAGGTGGGATCGATGTAGGATGTGTGCAGACTAACCGATTCCGCTCTTTAGGCTAGAAATCGCCGTAGAGCGGAAGTTCCATTACCCTTGCTGATTCGTTCCGTTTCCAAAGGCAAAGGTGAGGACTTTAAGCTTATAAGTTACGGTTTTCAATGCTTTCAATGTCAGATAATGGTAGATTCATGATCTACTTGCAATTGCACATGTACAAAGTGCTTTCCGTTTCCTGTTTTGATTAACGGTGTGAAATATGGAATTTCACATATTCTAGGTATACGTAGAAATACCGTATACGTATTTTTCTTGGATAAATGTTTGACATGTTTATTTAATGTATGATTATATAATATATGAATAAAATATTAGTTTGGCGAAAGGAATCGCCAAAATATATGTTCACTTGTAAATGCGACGTATGTTGAAATTACGTATGTTAGAGATACCGTATACGTATTTCTTTTGGAATAATGTTTGACATATTTATTTAATGTATGATTATACAATACATGATTAAAATACTAGTTTGGCGAAAGGAATCGCCGTAATCTATGTTCCTTTGTAAACACTATGTATGTCGAAATCGGGTATACGAGGAAGTACCCTATACGTATAAAATTTCTTGACGTGATTGCCATGTTTAATTCTTTGTATGAATATGATGTATATGTATAAAATACTAGTTTGGTAAAGGGACAATCCTAGTACACCTTTCTCTAGCATACGTCATGTATGTTGAAATATTACATTCCAAGTGTTGGTGAAATCACTTGTGAGTGTAAGTGCTTAAGTGTTAGAATCTTAGGTAGGTCTTTGAGATGGGATTCTCGGCTACCTTAGAGTCACATATGACACTCTCCATGTGGTTGTTCACTCTAACCACTCGCCTACGAAATTGAAGTGTTTGTATCCCTATTTACATAATGCTTTATAACATGCTTTTGAACATGCTTTGTGACTTGTTTATTAACATGCTTCGTGTTATGCTTTATAATATGATTGCTAGTGTTCTTGAATTACCATGTTATCATGCCGTATTTCACATGCTATGGTTAGGATTTGACTGAGCTTGGGACTATGTTCATAGTCCAGGCATCCGGTATCAGACTTGAAGATGTGGTTGGGATTCGTTCCGCCACGCATGATGTGTTGGTGAACCCGGGTCGTACTTCGGTTGGCGATAGTGGTTGGCCACACGAGGTGCTTCTGCGCTTCATATCGCTCAACTTGTTGTGCCCTCGAGCTAGCCGAACACGTCAAGTAAACCGTGTGTCTTATGTATGTTCACCATGTTTGGTCGCTAATGCTTGAACCTAGGGTACCAAACTTACCAGTGAAAATCCCGTTAACCATGGTACCTCGATCCGCTAAGACTCATGAGCCGGGCATGGTGGTATGGGACACCGTGGTCGAATTTGTCGGCCTCTGCCCGGGGCTACGTGCCTCCCCGTAGTGACCGAGTGAGCAACTTAACTCGTGAGCCGATTATGGTGGTATGGGACACTATATTCGCGGCTGTTGGCCTACATTGATAAGGTGATGGGGAGTGGTGCAACCTTTGTGCGTAATGACCACAGCGCCATTTGTAGTGACCATGAGCATATTCGAAGTTGCGGCGTGCCTTAGGGTTCGCCGCGATATATAGAGTATGAACTAGGCTGTTTTTACGTATAGTTGTATAGTGATGAATCGTTTAAGGGGTGATGGGGAGTGGTGCAACCTTTGTGCGTAACGACCACAGCGCCTCTGCGGTGACCTAAAAACACACCATCGTCGATATTAACTAGGATCGACGACCCTAGATTGGATCATGTTTGGGAATGATACAAGGGAGGTACCTTAGTTTCCCAATCCTATTTGTTTGAAACGAACTAATTAAAAACTCGGTAATCATACTCATCATGCATCGCATGTGCCTGGAAGATGTGGAGACCAACGTGGGATGTAAGCATGTGCGAACGTGAGATGGTGTCGCTTGAGGGAGTATGTCAGAGGGCATCCATCATACTGCATTCATACTTGCATTAATCGAGTAACTAGGAGTGTTTGATTTCTTGCTTTATCATTCTTGCTTGGTGTATTGATAACATGATAACTTATGTCTTATCGTTCCCTTGAGTTAGCTACTCACTCCCACGTTACAGACGGTGTTGCGCACACCAACCGACTCGCTCGGGTTTAGGCGATCCAACTACTCGGAGGCGGAGCCGATTATGACGAGGACCAGGAGGAGTTCTCGATATATGCGATTCAGCCGGCGGCTTCGACTAGGTCACGGGGTGATGGGATTCTGAGGATTGTACCTAGTTTATTTTGACATTTTGTTTATATAAACAGACATGTATATTGTGACTCAGAAGGATTCATACTCTGGATAATGAATCGTTTATTTTGTTCTTTACATACATATATATACAGTTCAGTCTTCCGCTTGCTTTTATACAACTGATCTGGAGTATGAATTACTGCTTTGGTATAATCTCATTCATGTTTACTGCTCTAACACAGACAACATTCAAACATCATTAAACATGTTGCATAAGTGATGCGTTGGAACTCGGGAGTTGAGTTACACTCGACCCCCGATTTTCAGGGCGTTACACTTACTCTGGAAATACTAGCACAAGGGCGAATGTCAGCTCATCCTTCAGTTCCTGAAAGGTTGCTTCTACCTTCTCGTTCTAGGCAAACTTAAGATCCTTTTGAGTGAGCTGAGACAACGGTCTGGCTATCTTGGAAAAGTTTTTGATGAATCAACGATTGTAGTCAGCAAGTCTCAGAAAACTCCTCACTTCAGTAACCGAACCGGGCTATTCTCAGTCCTGAACTGTGGTCACCTTAGCAAGGTCCACAACTATTCCTTCTTTGGACACCACATGTCCCAGAAACTTGACCTCTTCTTTCCAGAAGTCACACTTCTTGTACTAAGCAAACAACTGGTTCTTTCTAAGAGTATCAAAGACTGCTCACAGGTGCTCCTCATGATCTTTTCTAATCTTGGAGTATATCAGGATGTTATTTATAAATACGATGATGAATTGGTACAGATACGGCCAAAACACCCGATTCATAAGGTTCATGAACACGGCCGGTGCGTTTGTGAGTCCAAACGACATCACAAGGAACTCGTAGTGCCCAAAGTTGGTTCTGAATGCTGTTTTCTCCACGTCCTCATCCTTGATACGCAACTGGTGATACCCTGACTATAAGTCGATCTTAGTGAAATACTGTGATCCTTTCAATTGATCGAACAGATCATCTATCCTGGGCAAAGGATACTTGTTCTTTACTGTCACTTGGTTCAGCCTGCAATAATCAATACACAATTGCAGTGACTCGTCCTTCTTCTTCACAAATAACATAGGTGCTCTCCAAGGAGATACACTCGATCGTATGAAGCCTGCATCCAACAAATCATCGATCTGTCTCCCTAGTTCGTCCATCTCACATGGAGGCATGCGATACGTCGGTAGAGATATAGGTGTCGTACCAGGCATTAAGTCGATGGTAAAATTGATCTCATGCTGAGAAGGTAATCCAGATATCTTTCTAAACATGTCTGTAAAATCTTGGACTACTGGCATATTCTTAAGTGTCAGACCATCAACATTCTCTAGCAAGGTAGCATAACAACTAATGCAGTAGTACCAACTAACTTGAACTGGGAAAGTAAGGATCGTGCCCTCAGATCCATGGGCTATCACCACTCTAGTATCGTAATTGATTTCTGCCTTCATCTCGGTGACCTAATCCATACTGAGGATGACATCGTAATGACACAGTGGGGTGACAATCAGGTCAACGAATATTGTTCTGCTTTCTAAGTCTATCGAGCAACCCTTACAAATCTTGGTAGTGTCTGAGAAGGTCACTGTGGCGGTAAGGAGTCTCACCCCAACCATAGGAGTAGTTTCCAATACTAGTTGCTTGACTGCTATACATGATGTTATTGAAATAGTGGACCTGGTGTCCACCAATAGGAAGACTGGTATACCTTGGATACGTGTTGTGACTTCGAAAGCCAATGGTGCTGCAGTTGCTGTCTCGGAAGCCTCAGCTGCAAGTGAGTGCACCCGAGCTTGTTGAGGACGATTCGGCTACGCTGCCATAGGTCATTGAGGTGGCCTAAGTCAAGGTGCGGGTGACCGGTAAGATGGCTATGCAGGTGGTACTGATCGTAGAGGTGGAGCGGAGATAAGTTGTGGCATCTGACGGTTGATTTTCTGAGGAGGGTCGAAGCAGTTGTCCCTCATCGTGGTAAAGCAGTAAGTATCAGAATAGCCCAACCTTTTACAGTAAGTGCATCACACGTCTGATCGCCTCAGCTGGGTTGGTGGAGTCGTAAGCCTAGGAGGCAAATCTGCACGTGGCCTCTTGTTGAGGAACGGTCTGTTCGGCAAATCAGGTCGAGGCCTCGGACCCATGACTACACGTGTACGGGACAATTTGTCCCCATCCTGCTCAGCTCGCAGGGACGTGTTCACTAGCTCAGCATAGTTAGGAATGCTAGCGCAACATATCTTCATACGTATTTCAGGTCGTAAACCCTCAGAAAATGGCCGCATTCGCATCGGCTCGTCTGCTAGTATCAAAGGAGCGTATCTGGCTAGCTCCATGAACCTGTTCTCATATTCCGACACGGTCATCCCTCCCTGTCAGAGGCGAAGAAACTCTCCCTCCTTTTCATTACTGAAAATGAGGGGAAAGTACTTCTCATGGAAGCGGGTCTCAAAAGCTTCCCATGTTCATACATACCCAGCAGCCATTGTTCGTAAGATGCTTTCCCACCATATACTAGCCTCCTTCTTGAACATGTATGTAACCAACTTAACCTGCTCTGCCTCAGTACAGTGTAGTGGCTTCAGCATCTTAGAGATGCGGTCAAGCCAGTACTCGGCCTCCTCAGGTCTGTGAGTACTCACAAAAGTGGGAGGTCGGAAGCACTGGAATCGAATTGGTCAAATAAGCCGCTAGTGTTCATGTTTTTAGCAGGGTGCACAGGTGGTGCGGGCGGGGCCATGTTCATGTTATGGGAAAGGCCCCTCTCAATGGTGGTCCAAATTTGCTGCTACTGCTGCATAAGGAGTATCATCTGCTCCAACCTATGAGGAGGAGGAGCCGCCCGAGGCATGTGTGGCATTGACGAGGACACATGGTTCTATTCTGGAACTGGTGGTGCACTAGGTGTTGGCCCATTTGTGGGGCCAGTGGCCGACTGAGAATCCGGCATAGTCTTGTGATTCGGGCCCAAACTGGGGTCCGTATGGCTATGGCTTAAGGGAGGTGCCCCGTCAGTCGATCCGCCAAGTGCGAGACGTGCAGTGCTCCGAGTGTTTTTAGGGGGGCATTTCCTATATACAACATAGGATGCAACATGTGTGAGATTCAGAACAAGGTTACTCAATTTGCCAAGCATTCTACACATTCCATAATAAAAGAAGCTTTATGCATTTTATTTAACCAAAATCGTCACAATACATGAGATGTAGTCTTACATGGATCATGACAAAAGATGCATATGAGCTAATCTAACAAAGTTTTAAACACTAAAACACACCAACAACTCTAACATACTAGTAAACCTATCAAGGTTATCACATAGAAAATATGAAAGCAAAGAAAACTCAAAGACAACTACAACATATGACTAGTCGTCCGACTTTGGTGATAGAGGAGGAACACCCTTATCCTGCATAAAGTATAGGAGAGCCTTTAAAGTGCGGGACATCTTCTTGAACTTCTGTTTCATATAGGCCTTATTCTCCTCAAGCTCTTGTTTCACTTCGGCCCAGGTCTCTCTGATCTCCTGTCTCAGGGCGGTTTGACTGTCCTTGATCTGAGCAAAGCGGGCTTCTAAGGTAGCCTGACCACTGTGGTGCTCATGTGTAGTAGGAGGAGGGCCCCCATCAGAGTCTTGGGCCTCCTCTTCTTCCTCTTCCTGCTCTTTCTCATCATCACTTCCTTCCTCAAATTTTCTTCCTCCTCCTCTGCACTACTTCCTTCCTCTTCTTCTATCTCGTCACCATACTCATTAAGTCGGGCTTGACGTCGTCACGGCCCAAAGCCTATGTTGTTAAGTGTGGTGTCATTAATGAAGTGGATCAGTACAAGCTCATTCGCATTAAGTCTGTATTCGAACTCACGAGCATGCTTGCATATAAGCCGGCCAAATGGGAGTGAAATATATGTCCTAACAGCATATGCAGTCAAGATTATCTGAAGTAGGACGAACGTAGGCAGACACAACTTGTCTCCCTGCCCAGCTCTGTATAGGAAGTCCACCATCAAATGCGTGCATTCGATGCGATTGTTCCACCTAGGATACAATTATATGTAAATATGTGGAGTAGGCGGAAGTCATGAGTCATCTTGGTCACTGGGAAGCAATTACCTCGCTTCTAAGGGACCAGTTGGCTACAAAGAAACTGCGTGCGATAATCTCTTTCATTCATACTCTTGAGATTTTTCTCGCTAGCATGTACCTCTTCACGTTGAATCCCCATAATTCGGGCAATCACACCAACATCGATAGTGGCCTCCCGCCTTCCCACAGGGATAGTGAACTGTAGAGGCTCTCGCAGTGGATCTTATATGTAGGCGTAGAAGGCTCAGACAGTACTCTTAGACGCACGTAACTTACCTTCAAATATGGGACCCCACCTTGCGTCCAACAGGAGGTCCATCATCGAATAAAGCCCAAATAGTATTTCATCCACGTGCGCTTCAAAGATAACTCTATGGCCTTGAAATCTACCATGTCCGATGTCCGACGGTAGAACCCTTTCGAATGGGACTGGGAATCGAGATCTCACTTTGTCCTTCGCTCCCGGTCAATGCTAGTGTTAGCCTAGTTGCCTTTCTGCTTCCTTGGACGGGTAGGGCGGCTAGGCCCAGCTTCATCCGTTGGCATCCTCTTCTTTTCCATGAGGGAAAGAAGTGTGGAAAGGGAAAAGATAGCAGCCACTAACTCAAAAAGAGCCATGAGAGTGAAGCAAGATTGAAGGATAAGATGGGTTGGTGGATTTTGAGGTTTTTGAGACACAAAGAGGGATTTGTGTGCTCAAAATGAGAGGAAATAAGGAGATAAAAGGTGGTAGGTGATGGGTTTTAATGAAAATGGTGTAGGTGGATATGTAATGAAGAAAAAGAAGAAGATATGAGAATGGAGGGGGGATTTAAGGTGAAAAATTAGGTTTTTGGAGGGGTTGGAAGGGTTTAAAAGCGAGGTGGGGGTGAAATTGAGCTAGGATGGCCAAATAGAGGGCCCCACACGATTTTTTGTGGCCCCACATGTGTAGAGAAGGGTAGCGGGCCACTGAACCAGCGAGCCCGTTGCGGTCCGCTGGACCCAACCGTGAGGCATCGCGGTAGGCACGGTGGTGCCATGGTCACTAGCTGTAGGGTAGTGGCCTCCCCCTCCCGGGGTGCCGGAAATGTGCGAGACACTCCCTGGGTCCTACCGTATTTTGCAGTTTGGGCCCCTATGTCCGTTTGAGGTGTTTTCGGGTTCATCTCGAGCATATTCATACATTCTGGGTCGTTTGACTGTGGAATACGTTAAATTAGCATCTAAACCCATCGATTGACGGTCTAAAAAGGAATTACGATCATCTCGCATGATCACAGATGCATACGGGTCATATTTCAACGGTTAGTTTCGCCCGTTGGCGAAACTTGGAATCCTATAATTATTTCTATATTTTATCACCCCCTCCTAAGTCAAAGTACGTCAGTGTGTGTTGTGTCACCATAATGTAGGTCCAGTTTAATCCAAATCATGCTTTGATACCAACTTGTAATGCCCCGAATTTTGAGGGTCAAGCAAAGGATCAACTCTCGAGATTCGTCACATCACTTATGCAACATGGATAATGATGATTAAATATTGTCTGTATTAGTGCATTAAACATGAATGAGATTATACTAAATCAGTATATCATACTCCAGAGATGATTAATTGAAGAAAGCGTAAGACTGTGATAGATATATAAAGTATATAAGTGGTTATAAACCCCCAGAGTATGATCATGTCACCAGGTTGAATATATATATATATATATATATATATATATATGTTTGTTCCAAAATATACAAAATGACAAAGTGTAATGTCCAACTAGTTCATATCCCTGTAATCCTATCGATCAGAACATGGTCTACATAGACCCGCCTGATAGCTGCATATAGGAGAACTTCTCCTCATCATCGTAGAAGTTAGGCTCTGCTTCGTAAGCCTCGTCATCATTTGCAGCTAAAACAGAGTCTGGTTGGTGTTTTAAAACACCATCCCAGAGTGGGAGTGAGTGATCAACTCAGTGGAGCTATAAGGCAAATGTTAACATATTATCAATTCAGTCAAGCAGTAATGATAAGGTAGTACAACAGTTATGTCCTAAGTACTCTTGTTAATGCAGGAATGATATGCTATAATGATGCATGCCCTCTCCTGCACTCCCTCAGCGACACCATCTCATGGTTGCACATGCTGCTCCCACTATGTCTTCATCGCCAAAGCACATGCAGTGTAGTGCATGCACGTGTTAATGGGGTTCTTGATTAGGCTTATTCATACAGCAGATTCGGAAAGCTAAGGTACCTCCCTTTATATCATTTACCCAAATGATGATCCATATAGGGTCGTGAATCCTAGTTAATCACATACGATAGACAAGTTATAGGGCAACATCACCCTTAATTTGAAAAATAGTGGATAGGCAAGTTGAGGTCGCTATGTAAGGCTCATCACCTTAGCATAGGCATATTTTATACTCGAGGTCACTACGGGAAGGCTTGTCACGCCCCAAATCTAGGGACGGACAGCTTCCATGATGGCCCGAATTTGGTACTCGACTTCCATACACCAAGTCCCGAGTTTGGCGCACCACAAGGAAGATTTTTGAATTGAATTCTTTTATTTATACTTGAGCGTAAAGATCCATGATCAAAATACCAAATAACACTCTCCATTATAAATCCTGATGGTTACAAGTACAATGCTTTCCAAAAGGTACATGACGTCAATATTGCCAAATAAAAAAAATAGATAAAATGCATCGAGAAAGCTAAGTCTTCCAAGCTACTCCTGCCATGAAAAAAATGGGAAATAGGAAGCTTAGGCAAAAAGCCTAGTGAGTATGCACATGTGTATAGTGTGTCCTACATGCAAGCAAGATAAATATGCCACAAAAAAATCATGTATGGTGAAAGGCGTGTAGTACGTAAGGTTTGATGCCAATGCCAATGCAATTCATATGCATCATAATAATACTTCGAGTTAATACTACTAACATCATCAAGTCATATTTTTATTTTTCCTATACCACAGCCATAACCGTATTACAAGCATCCATAATCACGTCATCATCATCATATTGTCATGCCATAATCATACAATATCGGAAATACTGGTAAGATAATGAATCAGACGATATCAGAGTAAGCAGAAATACTGACAAGTCCATGAGTCATGCAATATCAGAGTACGTAATACAGATCAGCCGTGCAAATGAGAAGTCATAAAGAGTCAAATATCAGATGCCGAGGATGCAATGTAGTATACAATTCTTGATGAGTTCACGAACACTGCCAACCATATCTAAATGCAGAAACACAGTAACCCAAAATGCCATATGTCGTGGATGTAATGTAATATGCGGTGCGAATGGAATGGCCATGCTGGATTGTGAATTCGGGATGATAGTACATAGTATCCCAGGCTATGGGGTCCATCACAAAGGACTTCTATCCAATTTGGATAGTTAGACTCAATGTGGTAAACTCCTGATCTCAGGTTAGTCGTGCGCCCCAACTGAAATCCTAGCCATTGTGAAGGTACACGTAACAAATAGTTATGCACCACCGGCCCGAGTGGATAGTGAATGAATGAATGAAAGAATGAGTATGCAACTCCTGCTCAATAAGTCCACATATCAGTACTGTTCATCTCTAGGATCATCACCGAGGTTAGTACACTCTATACCAGCTTGCCGCTCTATCAAGCGTACAACTGGGTAAGTGAAAGAGACCTAACTATCCACCTGGCCAGTAGTCAGCCAATATCTACCCGGCACGTCGATAGCAGACCCATTCATGAGCTGGTCAAACTCAGCCTAGCTATGCCTACTCCCTCAGGTGGGTAAGGCCACACCCCCTCCCAACCAACCATGACACAGTGGGAGACGCGGGCTACTGGTATACAACCCTCATGCACTCATATATATCCACTCGGTCTTGATGTTAGGGTATCCTCTGGTACAAGAGGGTTTAGGAATTTTCACCCAAGGCCATCTATGACAGCCTGATGCAAATAACAGATTTTCAGTGTCCCATCTGGCCATCCACGATATGCATGTGGAGGTTATGACCCTGATGTCGCTAGGGCGTACAGTAATCACAACACATAATGCAATATGCATGAGCCATACAATCCAGTCATGCATCAATCCTGTGCATACCATGCACTCATGTGAGATAACCTCTACCTACCAGAGAGTTTCATAACAACCTGCCTAATGACATATGTAATGGTCAACCACATCTCATAACAAACATGCAGATGATGTATATGGGCATGTATCATGATGTTATGTTATCACATACTCATAATTGGATCAATAACTAGCATCGACAATCGACCTCGACAATGTGGACATTTAACCAACGTTACCTCCAAGGAATGACCCACATAGAGCCTGACATATAGTGGACCCATGGCCTCACACAAGGGCCAAATATACAACACCATGGGCCTCACTCAAGAGCTTAATACACATTACGATGGGCCTCTCACATGGGCCTAATATACATCACATTGGACCTTAAACACAGGCTGAATACACATCACAATAAACCTCAAATATGGGCTGCATATACATCACATGGGCCTCAGCACATGGACCATAAACATGAGCCTTAAATATATCATAATGGGCCTCATATGCATCAAGTGGGCTGCATCAATAGGCCTCATACACATCAAGTGGGCTGCATCAATGGGCCGCACTAATGGGGTAACCGCTTTACTAAACTTTCACATAGTCAGGCGACCAGTACCACAATTTCACATAGTTTAGCAGTCACCAAAGCACCACATAATCATATGGTTGGGCCACACATTTCTTACATACCCACATGATTTACAGCTATCCACGTCATGCATGATAGTAAGATTTATGAGCTACATATTCAACAACACTTTGCCAATTGTAGTTATCATTCATCTCGTCAGTGATCATATGGTTAAGGGCCACATCATTCATAAATTCACTTAGGCCAGTAGTCACACAATTGCCCCAATTTCATACAATTAGGTGGTTATAAAAATCACGCACTCACATGGTGTGGTGGCCCACACAACTTCCACTAGTTCACATGACTAATTGGGCCACCCAAAATCCCAAATTCCTATAGTGTAGTGATCCACATGATTCCTATCGACTGACGGTCTAAATAAAGAATAACCATTATAATGGGTACCATGAAAATGACTTAGATTCCAGTAAATATATAGGCATCCCCACACTCTAAAATGATCTAATCAAAATAGGTGAATGGCTGGTAAAACATGTATATTAGGTGGCCCATGATTGATTAAAAAGGAAAGGATGGATAGATTTCTCACAAACATTATTGCAGCTTTAGGAAATATTTAACAGTGAACAAGTGATCAATATTGCTCCCGTGGCATGAGATTTGGATCTGACTAGTCTATGGGACCATACCCTAAAATGATGAGAATAAACCAATGAATGACATGGATCTACATCATACTACAAGGTGGAGTCCATGGTCAAGGAAGCGTCCCAACATATAAGAGGCACACTAGAGCCTAAGAATTTCTAATGGATATTACTACTGTTTCTACTTGCAGCGTGACCCACCTAAAATTGAGTTCTACTCCATCTTGTGTCCACAAGGAGGAGGTGGTCCCACTTCCCAAGTGACTGGAAAATATAGGCAGTGTGGGTATACAACACATGCACCTAGGTGGGCTCCACATGTATCACGTTATGTCCAGGGAAGTTTTCATTGGTAAGCATGCAATTCCCTTATTATTGTTATATTTTGCATAATTGTGGGTCCCATTGACATGGGGGGGTCCATCCCATGAACAGTTTGCACAATAAACAACATTATAGTTGATACCACACACTAGATGAATGGCAAGGCTATAAGGTACATACGTCAGGTGGGGCCCACAATGCATGGATGGTCTAAAATGATAGACGACTTGGATATAAAATACATGTAATGAGTTGGCTCCACGGTCCAATGACCGAAACAACTTTGGTGGCAGTTACACATCACGGTAGAACTCAAAGGATTTAATGGCAGGGATTTTTATTCCCACTGTTTCTTATAGTGTGGTAAACCTAAGGCATGGATCTGCCTCATACTTTTACTCATGTCTTAAAATGGTCTGAAGGAGTGGATGAATGGCCCATATATATTTGTCGTCACCAAGGTCGGCCCCAGAAAAATCTGAGTATTTGAGTACAATTTCCACTGTCCAAGTGGCATGGCTTGCATGAGCTTCTAATTGGCCTAACTTTTGGGACCATACAATGAATGGGGCTAGTAAGATGGATGAATGGTGTGGATTTAACACATACATCATGGTGTGGCCATGATTAGCCCCCACAAAACCGTACCCCAAAGGTGGGCCCGCCCTCTCTGGATGTTCAAGGAGGACGTCACCTCCTCAACGTCCTTTCTTTTTATTTTATTATTTTATTTTTATATTTCTCATCAACGTCAGATACTATATATTATATATATATGTATATTTATTTTCTTGTGCTTTTTCATAGGCGGGGCCTATATGAAGATGATCTAGTCCATCTGTTGCATTCTATGGCCCGGGACAAACCTATCAAGCCCAATATTTAATATATTTTAATGCACAGAAACATCACAGTGGGCCCTAATAGTTTATCAATATTAAAATAATGTTTTTGATGGTGTGGCCCACCGGAGATTTGGATTGACATCATTTTTGTGGTCAATGTCTAAAATGAGCCAGGGAATTAAATGGGCGGCATGGATTATATATATATATATATATATATATATATATATATATATATATATCATGGGTGGGGCCCGTTGTGGACCCACACCCCAACCCCTATTGTGAGGAGCTGGGACACTGCTTGCTGCAGCGTCCTCTGGAAGCTGGCAGCAACACCGTCCACCCCTCTTTTATTTTTTTATTTATTTTATTATTAATATTAATATTATTATTATTATTATCATTATTATTATTAATTTCATTTTTATTTTTATGGTGTGGTGTGCACATGTGTGCATGGGTGTGGGTGTGTGTGTATGTGTGTGTGGCCAGCCCAATGGGCCACACTTTAGACAGTTTGGATGGCCTACAAAATTCTGGTGGGGTCCACTATCAATGGGTCCCACATAAAGTCTATAAGAAATTATTTTTATTATTAATATTTTTATATGTATTTTCCTATAAATCCACACCATTAAACACATCATTATCATCATATCATCACCATTTTTTATCATCTTTTTATATGTACTCTCCTATGTATCCACACCAATGACCACATCATTATTATCAAATCATTACCACTAATAATCATACAAATAATAAAAAAGAAAACAAACCAAGAGTGGAGTGGGTGTACCCACCTTGATGGACTAAATGGATGATTGAGATGGATGAAAGGAATGGGATTGATGGAGTTGATGGCCCACTAAGATCTCTCTCTCTCTCTCTCTCTCTCTCTCTCTCTCTCTCTCCCCTTGTGTAGAAAAATGGTGAAATGTTAAGGGATGAGGGACTATTTGTAGTGAAATTGTTAAAGTGTGGTTAGATTCAATTAATGTGATCTTGGTTAGCTTAGACTAGGATTATGACAATTAATTCATGATTTATAATTAATGGTGGATTAAAGAGACATAGGATGGCATGGTGTGATGATGTCATGTATAGGGTATGATATGGAGAGAAGTTGACTTTGGAGAGCACATGAGAGAGGGATGACATGGGAGGGTGACATCACACACATGGGTAGAGATTCTCTTACCCATGTGTGGCATGTGAATGTGTTCATGGCATGTGTTGTGCACATGTGTGGAACGGAATACATGGCGTCATGCGTAAATGATATACTAACGATTCTTCACTGCGTATCTTACTAATGAAGCATCGTACAAATGCACGGGTGGTACCTACATAATCGCGGTGATGGGGCGGTTGATATGAAATCAGTTTTGAAGCCTTGGAGTTCCGGTCAGTAGGGTGTGCACTATGCACGGATAGTCCAGGTCTGGCCAATGGCATCGATCATCGTGTACATAGGCATAGAAAGTGGTACGGAATGGATGGGGTGTTATAAGGCTCATCACCTTAGCGTAGGCCGACAGCTCGAATATAGTATCCCATACTACCGTATTCAGCTCACGAGTTTGGGTTGCTCACTGGACACTACGGGGAGGCTTGTCACCCCAGCGTAGGCCGACAACTCAACCACGGTTTCCCATACCACCATACCTGGCTCATGAGTCTTAGCGAATTGTGATACCAAGATAAAACAGGCTCTCCATTGGTAAGTGGTACCTTAGATTCAAGCAGTAGCGTCCATACATGGTAAACACACATTAGGCCAATTGGGTTACTTGACAAGTTCGCTTGGTACAAGTGTATGCTAAATTAATAAACATGGAGCACATAAGCACTCCATGTTGCCTAACCACTATCGACAATCTTCGTATGACTCGGATTCGTTGAACGTATCCAAGGTGGTGAATCTAGTTCGGCAACTCAACTGGGATCCATTACCGATTGCTTGGACTACATAGTAGTCCCAATCATATTCAACATAATAGGCAGTCACATGTGATAATCATAACAACATTTAGCAAACAATTCAAATACAATAATCATTTGAGCATTTATCAAACACATAAAGCATTTTACTATACATAGGATAATTTTATACATAAATCACGTATGTGAAATTAAGGTTACATGAAGGAATTTATACATATAGATAAGGTAGTTGAGAATCCTATCTCAGTACCCTTAGTAATTATAATTCATTAAACCATTACTCATTTAGGCATTTTATCGAACACTTAGCCTACACATTACAACATACATGCCCTAACTTAGTTATAGCATATATTATGGCATATCCTTTCACAAAGGAGTTGTCATACAGACAACAATCATGTATTCTAGGTTAGTAGTCATGGCAATCACAAATCATAATTTCATATTCATTCGAACATTTCAACAAACATATGGAATGCATCGTATATTCACATAGTTCACACACATGTATAAATTATCGAATACATCATAACTAAGATCATATGGTAGCAATCAAGTTAGACATAAATCATTAGCTGACATTGAAAGCCGTGAAAACCATAACCTAAACTTTTATAGTCTGCACTTTTCGTCGGTACACTCGTTACGAACTCGGTTCGTACACCACGTCTTTGTATATGGCACAACAGCTACCTAAACATTGATATAGATTAGCTATTTCAGTGGTTTCTCTATTTAGATTCCTAAAATAGATTAGGGTTAGGATTTCTTACCCAAAAATAAAGTTGAAACGAGTTAAGTAGCTAGATGTAAAGGCAATTCGATGAGTGGAGAAGAAGAACAAGAGTACTGCAGCAAACTCCAAAGGTTTCCCTTCGATCTCCACTCTTTTCTCATCTTTTCTCTCTTCTCTATCCTAAGGTTAGAGAAAATTCGTATGGAATGAGAGAGGGGTGAGTTTAGAGCATTATATAAGCCGAAAAGTGATGCCAATGGCCCCAAGGCCATGGTATACTTAGGTTATAGCCAAAAGGCATCTGTTTCGAGTCAATGGAGCTCATCTGGAGTTCCATTGCTTGCATACGGTCTAAAGAAAGTTTCCTGATAATGGATCTATGCCAAGTTAAGATTTCGGTTTGACCAGATTAGTGGATCGATCGTGGAAGACCCGTTTCAGTTCAACGGTCATCGTTACTCGATCAGGGCCACAAGTATACAGAAATTTCTCTGATCTAAGAGTGTAGTTGGGTCAGAATCTGACGGTCTGAAACCTTAAATTTGTCTTGCAAGAGAACGGCCCAATTCACTTAAGTTTTTGTTCATTTCCTAAAGATATTCGCGTTTCTCACACACTTCGTTCCATACTCAAGTTGTGCATTTCTGGATACTATTTGGACTCGATTCCCACGATGATCGTCAAGCCCAGTAAGGTGGTCATCACCTTATAATTTCGGAGTCATCAGACTTTCGACGCGCGGTCTAAGTCCAATACGGGGTTTCAATGTGCTCCCGAGAGCAACTGGGTTTTGAGATTGATCCTAGGTTTCTAGGTAATGTTGGGTTAGCTATTCTAATGGTTTTGGGTCTTGCGGTTCGTATAGAAAGTGGTTCGAGCTAATTCTTTAATTTATTTAGTTTAATATTTAATTAATTTTTACCTAATTTTTATAGAATTCGATCCTTAGTGATTTCTTATTTGGTTTAGTATTTAATTAATCTTCACCTAATTTCTACAAAATTCGATGCTTAATGATTTCTGCCTGAGGTGATACTCGGGTCTTTGTACGGATTTTTCTGAGACGTTACGAAAGGCTTGGAGCATACCCTGATTAAAAATGTCTTAATTTTAGATATATTTTAAGACCGGATCCTGTTGAGGTTTTCCTTGATTTAAGAATTGGTTAAGGAATCCTTAAGGAGTAACAGTTTGTCCATTCCTACAACTGAAATTTGGATGATTTCTCCAACTACAATTGTATGATTTGAAGTGGGTCCACTGAACGGTCTTTGGTAATTATTCACGGCATTAGATTACTCATTCAGTAGCTCTTGAAAAGCAGGTATTGTTGGACAATTTTCAGTTGTATGAATGTTGCAAGCACAAATACCGCAAACATTTTCCTTATCCTTATCCTTCTTAAGTTCTATGGCCTCGAGTTTTCTTATGAGATTAGCCACTTTAGCATTTATATCATCATCCTCTTTCAGAAGATATATTTCACCCCTCTCCTTTGATTGAGTAGGCTTAGATGTGGTATTAGATTTTGGGGAGATGTCCCATAATTGTGTATTTTTATCTAGCTTGTCAAAATAATCCCACACATCATCGACCTCTTTATTCATGAATTCCCCATTGCACATTGTCTCGACCAATTGGAGCATGGAAGATGTCAGCCCATCGTAGAAAAAACTTGTCATGCGCCACGTTTCAAAATCGTGTTGTGGGCATGAACTGACAAGATCCTTGAACTGCTCCCAACATTGGAAGAATGTTTCATCTTCCTTTTGGGTCAAGTTCATGATCAATTTTCTAAGGGTGTTTGTCTTATGATACGGGAAGAATATCTTTATGAGCTCCCTTATCATGTCATTCCATCTACTAATAGATCGTGGACATAGTGAGTGCAACCATGTCTTAGCTTTCTCTTTTAAAGAGAAGGGAAATAGTTTCAGGCTGAACGTGTCCTCGGACACGTTGGGAAAATATAAAGTGGCTATGATCTCATCAAACTCTTTCAAGTGTAAGTATGGATTTTCAGATTCAAGTCCATGGAATTTTGGAAGGAGTTGGATCACTCCTAGCTTGATGCCCTTATGTCTTGTATTTTCTGGAAAAACCATGCATGAAGGTGTGCTCACCCCTGCTGGTTGTAAATAGTCCCGTAAAGTATGAGGCAGGGATGCTTGATACACCTCAATTTCATCATGAATTTTCTCAACCCAAGGTTGAGGTTGAATTGCGGGTTGATTGGCAGCCATCGCTGCAATTAACTCTAAGAATGTCGAGTGGTATCTAATCCTATGATGGATAGATAACCCCTCAACCAATCCTCCTTCACTCAAGAGACGTTGAGTATTGTCACGGACCCACTTGGGCATGAAACACTCTCAACCTTCAATTTCAAAATCTAACCTAACCCTATAAAGAGAGAAACTTACAGTAATAACAAATTTGGAAATAGAAAGAGAGATAATTAGAAAGAAGTTACCAAATTAGAAGTTTCTATATTAAGATCCTGCAAAACTAAAAACAAATTAGTTTTCTAAAAATGAGGAAAACCCTAATCTATAAATAGGAAGCAAATAAACCCTAATCTTAACCTAAATCCAAAACCAATCAATTTAAAAAACGCACTGCCGTTAGTCCTCAGCAATGACGCCAAAAACTTGTTCACAACCCCAAGTGTAGAGTCACGATGTAGTAATAATCTTGATAAGACCGAGGTTCAATCCACAGGGACTAATCTTATGTGTATTCTGAAAGTAATTAAGAATAGAACTAGAAAAAGATCTAAATCTAAATTTAGAATAATAGGAAGTAATTGTGAATAATTTAATTAAAATGTAAGTATTCAAAGGTAGGAACTAAGGTGCACAGGGATCCACTTGCAACTATTAGGATGTTTCCTTATTTGATTCAAGTAACACAATTGGAATTGGAGTCTTATCCTATCCAATTGGAAGATATATCAATAAAATCAATCTGAACTTTCATTGACCTAATTCTCAACAGATGAGAGTTGTGAGGATTGGAAGTGATTCTATCATCTAACCATGCCCAGGAGATGATGGAAAATAATAGGATATACTAATCCCACAATGAAATATAGAAGAATTGTGAAGGTTAGAAGATATTCCATCACTCAACCATGCCCAAGGGACTATGGTGAACAACAAGATTTACTATCTTCACAATCTCAAATCAAGGAAAGAAGATACTCAAAGCTATTGTAGATCTATTATAATTTGAGTTACAAAAAACCATTAAAAATTGAAAGTATTCCCTAAATATCAAATTAGAATCAAATAAGTTCAACTAGAACAAGAATCAAACAAGAAAAATAAGAAGCGAAGAAGAAACTCTTGGATGACGACTCCACCCCTTTGCTCTACTCCTTAAAACCCTAGAGATCTCAACAAGTCCGTAGGAAACCCATATTTATAGCCTAGTTCGCGTAAGATCACAAAACAGCCTGAAATTTATGCACTACGTGTAAATTCTGCGTAACTCTTCGATGTCATCAAAAACTGCATCTAATTTGTCCAACAACCAAACTTGATTTTCTTGTAATTCTTCGATTTCATCTAACAGTCTTCAATGTCATCGAAGACTGACTTCGATGTCATCGAAAACTGCATCCAATTTGTCCAGCAACCAAACTTGATTTTCATGTAATTCTTCGATTTCATCTAACAATGTTCAATGTCATCGAAGACTAGCTTCGATTCATCGAAACTAGTTCGTTGTCATCTAAGCTTAGATCTTACGAATTTCTTCACTAATTTCTGTACTTCCTTTTCCACTTGGTTTTCTTGACTCTTGTGGTCTTGAAATCTTCAATCTTTATCTCCAAAGGTCTATTCTTTGCCTTGGTAAGCGTTACAGTCGATGTACAACACGAAGATGCACATTTGCTTAAGATTACTTAATCATATGGTTGGATGGAGAGGTGCACTATACCTACGAGTTTAATGACTTAAGAATCATGTGAAGACGACTATTTAAATGCACATATACTAGTTCATGATCCCTAAAACCATTCCAGGCCAAATTAGAGGCTATCCACCCATGGAGCCAATCAAAATCAATTTTATCTTTATTTTTGGAAAATCTATAAATTAGCATTAAGAAACTATAATAAACATTATCATGTATGGTCCCACTAATACATGTAATCCACCTTAAATTTGGGACCGAGGCCTAGTAAGAGATTTATAGGCTTAACAAATGTCTTTGACAAGAAACAAAACAAAATAAAGTAGAATAAAATAAGATTAGGCCTTAAGAAGAAGATAGTAATAATAATAGTAATAATTAAATATTTAATAACATAAAACCATGAGAAGATGGGAAATCCTAGTTACCTACAGAGTGGGACCCATGACATGGATAAAAATGTATGCATGATAGTTAATGTATAATAGGTCACATAACCCGCAATCTAGCCATTGACTTCTAGCCAAAATGGTCCATTGGATTCTTTTAACCGTTGACGTTCGTTTTAGAGATGATCCGACCATCAGATCAATGAGAATCCACAAGTAGGACTCAAAATTAAAGTTATATGGGCGACCTGAGCCTTAGACCCACTTGATATCTGGTCAAGGGCTCTAATTGGGCTCTCTAAGTGGGGTAGATGGTGTGGATTTATCACAAACATCATGGTAAACCCCACTTAGCGACACACATGTGCACAACTGGTGTACACTCGAGGTGCACCAGACTGCCTGCACAGTCAGACGAGCTCTGACTCATGTTTTTTTTTCCAAAAACAGAGAGGTCCTCCCTCTCTCTGTTTTTCAACAACCACGACAACGTTCGTTTAGGACGCGCCATGGCCCACCATCTCAGATCAGATGGGTGATCCAAACCGTCCATCCTGTGCACAACTAGGGCTTGACCAAAACCCTGTGAGTCCCGCATGTAGATGCGACTGTACGTGCGGATAACCCTTGCCGCAAATAGGCCCTACAAACATAAAAATTCCTAAAATGGAAACTGCCCTCTCCTAACCAACTCAGCAATCCGCATGAGAGGAGGGACTCTCCATTTCAGTTGTCCATCCTAGAGCAATCTCAACCATACAAAGCTAGGTATTTGTAAAAGAAAGGGAATGAGAGAGAGGGACCGACAGTTCCCTTCTCCATTCGAACCCACCTCCCAATCTTCCTTCAAGCTTTGAGAAAGCTTATCTACAAGCTTCCTGGAGTCTGTATAGACTGTCTGGGAGAAACAGATCAAAGGGAGGAGCTCCATTTTCAAAGATGCCATTAATGGCCGTCTCCTCCTCCATTCGAGCCACCGAGTCCCACTGGTTCGGGACGATTTCTGGTCAGGTTTGGAGCTCCCTCTGGCCAGAGATGGAAGAAGAAAAGAAAGGAAGAAAAGAGAAAGAAAAAGGAAGAAGCAGACAGTTGTTGCCACTGTTATGAAGGAAGGAAGAGGAAGAAGGAAGGAAGAGAAAGAGGACGGGTCACTGCCACACTCCTGCTCAAGCTCACATCGAGTTGGGTTCATTTGGAACCTCTTGGACCTTTGAAACAGAAGAAAAGAAGAAAAGACAGAGGCAGTAGGGTGGTTGCACCCTCCGAGCCGACCCGACTCAGCTGCTGACTCGAACTGAGTTGAGTTACGTTGGGTAAGGCCAGGCTTGGTTTGGTCCAGTGGTGCAGTTTTGAGTGAGGTAGAAGAGAAATAAAATAAGAAGGGGGAGAAGAGAAGGAGAGAGAGAGAGAGGGAGGAAGGGAGGAGAGAAAGGAAAGAGAAGAAGAGAGAGGGCTGAGTGCAGCCCTTGCACTCGCTGGGCTCAGCCAGGTTTGAGTTAGGTCCGTTTTAGCCAGATTGGGCCTAGTTCGGGTACTGTTGGGAATTCCAACATAGTAGGAAGAAAAAGAGTGAAGGGAAAGAGAGAAGGGAAGAAGATAGAAGAAGGAAGTGAAGGAGAGAGGAATGGTGGTGCTTGGAAGCACTGAGTTGACTGGGATGAGTTGACTCACTGAATTAGTGAGTTGGGTCAACTCAGTTGAGCTGAGTTGAGTTGCGAAGTAGGTCGTCGATTCGGATTGAAGCTGAGTTGAACCACTGAGTCGACCATGGTGAGTCCATATGAGACTCGACCCTAGTTCCCATGCGTGCATGTGTGTGTGTGAGTATGTATCTTGTTCATCATGGTCTCGTGGTCCTACCGGTCGAATTTTGGTGACCCGCGACCATCGGATTGTGTTTGCGATCACCTTGAGTTCGGTCATGTAGACCCGACTCGGATCGACCTGAGACCTATGCCATCTCGTTCGTATCATCGTTACGGTTCTAACGACGTGTCTTGTTCGTCAATCCGACCTATGGATCAAAAGTTATGAGCATTTCATCATGTGGCCCACTTTTTATACAAATGCATGTGAACCACCTTCATGGCACAATTTCCCATGCACACCATACACACACACTATACTAATGCATGGAATTAACACTACCCACCTAGACACCACCCAAACCTAGCCTAAGTATAGCAACATTGTTATTATCACCATAGGCTATCATTACTTTCTTACAACATAATCATTTCTCCCTACAAATGCTCTCTCTCTCTCTCTCTCCTTCTTCTCATTTTCTCTTCCATTTGTAAAAAAAATCCAGCAACTTCCCTTCCATCTCCCTCTCTTCTCCAGCCCCATTTCCCCTTTAATCCTCTAAATCTAACCATCTAAATCCAATCTCACCCATTGATATAGATCCCTTGGTGCACTAGGAGCTAGGAGGTCCAAGTTTGGAGCAATCTAAGGTGGGTGTACTCCTAGGACTTAGGATCTATTTTCATATCCTTAGATCTCTTTTTTGTGGGAAGTGTAGGACCCACCAATCTATGGTGGAGATCTTACATCATCCCTTAGTTGTGGCCAAATGGCCTATTTGATGCATGCATGTTCATGCATGGGGTTTCCCCTCTATAGGACCCCATCATGGAGGATTACTTAGATTACATAGCATGATAGGTCATCTAGACCTTAGAATCATGGTTGGGATGGCATCCCAACCATTGATCTTGAATCTAGAACATGCATATGGTGGATCTTTGTTGTAACATATGAATATAAGGAATGTATGGTGTGATTGATGAAGGGGAGGGCCTCAATGTGGCGGAGCCCCTCCTCTTGTGGCCGATTCTTTATTTTTTTTTTCTTTATGATAGAATTCTGATCTTGCATGTGTGGTCCACCTTGTAGGCCAACAAAAATCCAGACTAACCATGGAGCTTGGATGCCCATAGTGGTCCATCCTTGGACATGTGACCCTAAAATCTACCTAAATGGGACAAATGCAAGGGGTATTTGATGATGGGGAAGGTCTGGACATTTTTGGGGCCCACTGGGGTGGTTCACCACAAAAATTTCTGGGGTTAAATCCCATGGAAAACCATGTTTATATTTTAATCATTTCTATTACATGTTGTTGTCCTAATATGCCTGGACAGATTTTTGGGCCACCTTGGGGCCTGATTTATGGGTCTTTGGTGAGAATACTTGTAACGCCCTGAAAATCGGGGGTCGAGCATAAACTCAACTCCCGAGTTCCAGAACATCACTTATGCAACAAAATGAATGATGATTGAATGTTGACTGTATTCGTGCATTGAACATGAGTGAGATTAAGCCAAAACGACATATCATACTCGAGAGGCAGTTAATTTTGCAAGCGGAAGACTATGATAAATAGATAAAATATATAAACTATGATGAGTCTCGAGTGTGATAACATTACCGGAGTTAAATAAATACAAGTACGGTTCTAAAATATACCAAATGTGTAAGTTTAATGTCTTCTATCCCAAGTACCATAGCCCAGGCAATACAATGCCGGGTCTTGAGAGACCCGTGAGAGAATTTCATGATAGGAGAACTCCTCCTCATCACCATAGAAGTAGTCCGGCTCGCTTCACAAGCATCGCCATCACTGAAACTCAACAAATTTGTTTGGTGTGTACAACACCGTCCCGTAACGTGGGAGTGAGTAGCTAACTCGGTGGAACAATAAGGCATAAGTTAACATGTTATCGGTGCAGTCAAGCAGTAATGATAAAGCAGTAAATCAAGCACTCCTAGTTACTACGATTAATGCAAGTATGAATGCGGGTATGATGGATGCCCTCTCAGACATACTCCCTCATGCGACACCATCTCACGTTCGCACATGCTTACATCCCACAGTGCTCCACATCTTCCGGGCACATGCGATGCATGATGAGCATGATTTACCGAGTTTTTAATTAGTCCATTTCAAACGGCGGGATTGGGAAACTAAGGTACCTCCCTTGTATCATTCCCAAACATGATCCAATCTAGGGTCGTCGGTCTAGTTAATATCGAACGATGGTGTGTTTTCTAGAGTCATCGCTTTGCGAGAAGAGTTTGCCCCTGAGGCATTACGCACAAAGGTTGCACCACTCCCCATCACCCCTTAAACGATTCATCATGATACAACTATACGAGAAACAGGCCTAGTTCATACTCTATATATCGCGGCGAACCCTAAGGCACACTGCTGAACTTGAGAATATGCTCGCGGTCACTCTAAAAGCTGCCAGGACATTTGTACACACACAAAGATTGCACCACTCCCCCATCACCTTATCAATGTAGGCCGACAGGCGCGAATATAGTGTCCCATACCACCATAATCGGCTCACGAGTTGAGTTGCTCACTTGGTCACTACGGGAGGCACGTAGCCCAGCGTAGGCCGACGGCTCGACCACGGTGTCCCATACCACCATGCCGGCTCATGAGTCTTAGCGGATCGAGGTACCATGGTTAACGGGATTTTCCGGTAAGTTTGGTACCCTAGGTTCAAGCATTAGCGACCAAACATGGTGAACATACATAAAGCATACGGTTTACTTGACGTGTTCGGCTAGCCCGAGCGCACAACAAGTTGGGCGATATGAGGCGCAGAAGCACCTCGTGTGGCCAACCACTACCGCCAACCGAAGTACGACACGTGTTCACCAACACATCGTGCGTGGCGGAACGAAACCCCAACCACATCTTCAAGTCTGATACCGGATGCCTGGACTACGAACATAGTCCCAAGCTCAGTCGAATCCTAACCATAGCATGTGAATTACGGCATGATAATATGGTAATTCAAGAGCACTAGCAAGCATAATATAAGCATAACATGAAGCATGTTAATAACAAGTCACAAGCATGTTCCAAAAGCATGTTATAAAGCATTATGTAAATAAGTATACAAATACTTACATTTCGTAGGCGAGTGGTTAGAGTGAACAACCACACGGAGAGTGTCATATGCGACTCTAAGGTAACCGAGAATCCCATCTCAGCACCTACCTAAGATTCTAACACTTAAGCACTTACACTCACAAGTGATTTCACCAACACTTGGAATGCAATCTATCGACATACATGACGTATGCTAGGGAAGTGTGTACTAGGGTTGTCCCTTTACCAAACTAGTATTTTATACATATACATCATATTCATACAGCAAATAAACATAGCAAACACATCAGCAAATTTTATACGTATAGGGTACTTTCACGTATACCCAATTTCGACATACATAGTGTTTACAAAGGAACATAGATTTCGGCGATTCCTTTCGCCAAGCTAGTATTTTAATCATGTATTGTATAATCATACATTAAATACATATGTCAAATATTATTCCAAAAGAAATACGTATACGGTATTTATACAATACGTAATTTCAACATACGGCGCATTTACAAGTAATCATATATTTTGGCGATTCCTTTCGCCAAACTAGTATTTTATTCATATGTTATATAATTAAACATTAAATAAACATGTCAAGCATTTGTCCAAAAAAAATACGTATACGGTATTTCTACGTATACCTAGAATATGTGAAATTCCATATTTCACACCGTTAATCAAAACAGGAAACGGAAAGCACTTTGTACATGTGCAATTGCAAGCAGATCATGAATCTACCATTAACTGACATTGAAAGCATTGAAAACCGTAACTTATAAGCTTAAAGTCCTCACCTTTGCCTTTGGAAACGGAACGAATCAGCAAGGGTGATGGATCTTCCGTCTACGGGCGATTTCTAGCCTAAAAAGCGGAATCGGTTAGTCGGTATACATCCCACCTCGATTCCAGCTTGAATCAGACCGAGGGTTAGGGTTTCTTACCTCCAAATGGGCTGGATACCGCCGGGAAATCACTTAGAACGGAGCGGTGAAGGCCGTGTGGTGAGCCAATGCAGGTGGAGGAAGATCGGCAACGATCTCCAAGTTCTTCTCTCTTTTCTCTCTCTTCTTTTAGGGTTTCTTCCAAAATTCGTATGGCTGTGAGAGGGGCTATTCTAAGCCCCTTTTATAGCCTCAAACATAACGAAAATAGACTCGGGTTCATGGGGTACTGCTTATATAGGATTTTCGACGCTTTTCCGGCTCAAAAGGGGAGTTCTGGTAGCCCTCTTTGAACCAAACGTCAGACTTAAGCTCACCACCAATGGATCTACGTGGGATTACATTTTTGACTCATTCGGATACGCAGATCGCACGTGGCGGACCACTTTCGGATTCGGACGGTCGGTTACGATCGAAATTCCAAGTACATGTAAATGTTCTGAAATTTTTCTTAATCCGAGGGTGTAATTTGGTCGATTCGACGGTCGGGTTGTATCTTGCCGACGCGCGTCAAAAACGATGCCGAGATCACTATTCCAGATATTTATTTTGGCTTATGAATAGTGTTTTTCACACTACCTCGCTCCGATTCGAAACGAATGGCCGTGGAACATCGGATAAGGCTGATTTTTGAGATGATTGTTAAGCCCAGTGGGGCGGTCCTAGTTCCTTAGCTTTGGATTAATCGGACTCCCGATGTGCGATCTAGACCTAATACGAAGTTTCGTTGTCTATCGAGAGCAGCCGGGTAATGAGAATGATCCTAGATTTTAGGATAACCTAGCGTCAATGATTTTGCAAGTTTTGGGTCTTGCAAATCGTATTGAAAGCGATTCAAACGGATTTCGTAGCTAATCTGGTTTCACACCTAGTTACTTTGTCTCATTTCTAAAGGATTTAGTCCTAAGTGAATTCTGGTCAAGGTGGTAATCAGGCCTTTGTAGTTTGTATATAAAGTGATCCTAGTTATATTACTTAGCTAGTTTAAGATAGTGTCTAGGGTGAAAGTTCTTAGAAAAATTGGAAGATCAAGGTGACGAAGGGTGAGATTTGTGAAGGAAATGAGTTCAAAGGCGGCTTTAGACTTTGGGATTCAGTTTTGACAAGTTAATGAGGTATTAGGATCGACCCATTGCCTAAGGACGTCTAATCCCAGGTTGGCAAAAATCCGGGGCGTTACAATCTACCCCCCTTAAAACAAAATTTCGTCCCCGAAATTGCCTAAGGGTAATAAGGGAAGATTTCTATTATTTCATTTGCCTAAGACTTATTGGTTCCACGTTTCTACGCGTGGTAGGGTATGTACTAGTTGGTTCATTTTAGTCTACCCCCCTTAAAACTTATTTCTTTATCCATTACTTATACCCTGATGGTTTGCTACCATTTATTTCTTTACCTATTTGGAGTCTCGACGACAATTCCCACAATTTAGAGTAAGATAGTTGTTTTCATTGTTTGACCAACACGGAGAGACGGTAATAGTGGGCTCGATCTCGATACATCGATCATCCACCGGGCCAGGGTAGGAAGCTCATCGTATCCCTTCCGAATCCTGGTGGATCCTGGTCTTCTGCTCGGCCAAGCAGTGAGTCCATTGGTAGTCGCCCAGGATTGAGAATTTGGTCAAGCCGCGAATGTTTCGCAGTTGTATATTTCAGTAACTCCGTAGTCCGATCACTCTAGAAATGTAGGGAATGCCCATCATTGAAAGGTTCAAATTGTCTATTTTAAGGTTTCCCTTTAGGTCTTAGTCTAAGCGAGTCCTCGATATTATCTATGTCCCAGGGAAAGGTGAATCAAATCTTACTAGATCATCCTAAAACATTTTCATAGTAGGACTTGTTAGGGCTTCTATAATGTGCGTATATTAATGAGCACCGTTTCGATCCTGGGCCAGTGGAGTAGGGTCCACCATGCTTTCGCTGTGCCACTCAGATCAAAAGATGCAATAGGTAACTTAACTAGATTGGGCTCATAATGTTCTACCCCCCTTAAAATTTTATTTTCACCCTCAAGGCTCAAGATTTATGTCATGCTCCGTATGTCGGAACAAGGTGTAATTTATAACCTATCCTTGACATGAAATGGGATGCGATCTCCCACTACATTAGTCTTCTTTTCATCAATGTTGTGTATTATGGCATTGATACCTATGGTCATAGAAAGGAGCTAAAGATGAAGGGTATTGTGGTTGATTCGGGGTTAGGTGTGAGTTTGTGGCGAGATGCCTAATTCTACCAAGGAATTTGTCGCAGTCCAGACTTATCCGATTTAATAGGTAGGCTATCTTTTTACGTTCATAAGCACAATACGTATGCCGACATGGCATGCGATTTGGGACCTAATTCCTAACTGTCTGTTGCCCATTTGGGCAATTCCTTAGCCTAAAAGACATAGTCTCTATTGGCCTATATACTCTAACACTTTTCAAGGACAAAATTATAAACTTTTAGTTGTAAATGTCGGGCCAACACGAGAAAGAATGTTGTGTGGTGGAGTGGGCGAGTCGGATACATGGATCTTCGCCTCGCCTAGCTAGGATCAGAAAATTGTCATATCATTTCTTAATCCTAGTTGATCCCGACCTTCGCTTGATCAGAGCATAGGGTTCATTGGTCATAACCAGGATTGAGAATTCGATTCAAACCGCGAATACCTCGCTAATGTGTAGTTTCTCCGCCCCGTGTCCCCGATTGTACTAAGTCCTTGAGAAGGCAATTCTGAGGGTGTATTGATTTGATCTAACATTAAATCCGAAGGATATATAAGTTTTCTATGAGCGTGAATAGTTTCTAATCAAACAACGTTTCTAAGAATTATTAAAGGAGCCTATGAGTATTAAGGGGTCGACGAAGGAGTGAGGTCTCACTCCAACCTAATTGACCTATTAACTAAGTCCATCTTTCAACTATCTTGCAATTATCTTAGCATAATCAGTCTTTTACGTTAAGTAGTAGAACCAATAGCCTAGTCTCAATTTAGGAATAGTGGTAATCTATTAGTCTATGCTTACACACTAGATGATTTCAGATCATTTCTAATACAAGAAATTATTCATCGTGTAGGGTCAAACGTTGTCTAAGTGGAATTGAGTTGTCTGTACTTGACGCTCGAGCTTTTCACACATGCTCACACCAGTTAAGAAGATCCCGGAGTTTGTATTATTAATTTGTTGGATTTCCTATATGGTCAGGTCTGTCAAAACTAGGAGTATCGCTCTAGGTCCAAACTCTATGGGCCTGTCAATCAAACAACCATTTACTCCAAAAGCTTAAGCTATCAGAGTGCGGTGGGTTAATGTATATCAAGGGACTTTATCACTTCAACACAATTTGGCCAGTGGCCTTAAGTTGTATTAAAATGGGACTGTATTGCTAATCCCACTTCGGGATTGGGAATGGCATATTTGGCAGGAGGGTGGGCGGGGATTAAAATTACTTTATAGGCTTTGGAAAATGAGCATTGTGTTGGGAAGGGTGAGATGGGATTTCCAAATCCCAGGATAATGAATTTCTAAGTGAAATTTGGAAGGACAACTCAGAGTTACGTTTAATAGCATACATTCCAAACCTAGTATCGGAAACCATGGGATACACTCAATCTAGGGGCCATACCCTACATTCACATTTATTATTACTCTTACAATTCTATCCACCGTAAACTTACCTAATGTAATTTGGCCGAACGGACCCTAAACGTTCTCAAATACCTAAAACATCCTACCAGCTACTACACTTATCATCAGGAAAACATAACCACCCTAAGATAGTAGCCCACGTAAACTACAAGACAACATATGGATGAGCTCGGATAGAGCCATGGAAAATGAGGATAACGGAAATGGGGGGCTGGAGTTTTTTTTTTTTTGTTTCTCCATGGACTTGAGCCTCGACAGGGATTGTAAAGGCCAAAAGGTAGGGAATGAAGAAGGAAAATGGAAAAATGAGATAGGTTTGAAGGTTGCACGAATTTGAGCTCCAAATGGGGGATGTGAGAGCTCCGCATTAGAGAAAAGTGAAAAAGAGGAGGCTAGGGCTGTTGTGGACAGTTGGAGTGGGTGATTTATGGAAGAAAATGGGGGATTGCAAGGTTTGGAGGGATGGGTTTTTGAGGAAAATCGAAAATAGGAGTGGAGGTGCTTGAAAAGGAAGAAATGGGAGAGTGGGGCACTTCAGTCCCTTAAACCCTAATCTATTGCCAAAATGGCACATGCCAAGGGTTAGAGGAGGTCAGGCCGACCAACCTAGGCCTTGGACCCACGCCGGGAAAGCCACCGGACCGCGGTCGGCCGCCGGTGCCGCGGTGGCGCCGCGGTCGGGCTTGGCCGGAACCGCGCCGCCGCGGTGGGGCCCTGTTCTCCATGGTCCCAAGGTGCCAAATGCACCCTGGTTTGATCCTGGGTCCCATCGAATTTAAGTGGGGAGGCCCCCGACTCCGATTCGCTTTATTTTGGGTAGTTTTGGAGAAACCGGACGTAACTTGCAATCCGGAATGAGTTATCTGACGTAAAATATATGAATTTGGGGTAGAACGAGCTAATGAAGCCAACCAACCCAGCTACGTCGGGTTGTGCAGCCCGAAATTGTGAGAAAACCTTCCAATTGGTGGCCATTTTCCCGTTTTAATTTTGTTTTACCAAAATAGTAATTTTGTTTGATTTCTCTTCATCCGTTGGGCTTTAGGAGTTGTGCCCAATGAGAAAAGAGTTTAGAATGATTAGGAGAATGGTTTGGTGAAGTCAAATAAGACACTTACTTTTTTTGGCTGAAAGCCTTACGCACTAGTAGACATCACAACCTAGGAGTTTTAGTTGTAGTTTGTTTCAGATTTCCTTCCTATTACTTGGTATTCCCATTTAAAGGGTTGTGAACTCAATTTTTTTTGTAATCATTCATTAATTAATTCAAATTTATTAGAATTTATTATACTTTCTGCTTTTCTTTCCTCATGAATTCGAGAAGTCTCCGTGAGGAGTCCAGAGAAGCTCCAGGGATTCAGAGTAGTTATCCTTATCACGTTCATCCCTTATTCTACCGATGGTCAACGGTTAGGGTGAAGTGGATTGTAATCTAGACTCATTGATAGACGGCCTAGGAATGTTTTAAGGTCGACCCGTGCGACCATGGTTGAATACAGACTCGATTTTGGCGTTCATTTTCAGTGAACTAGCCGTTAGACGGAACAGGGATGTCTAAGACTGTTTCTACATTCCGTCGCTCCCTCCTAAGTCAGAGTGTGTCAGTGTGTCTCGTGTGACCATAACCCAGGTCCGGTTTAATCAAAATCATGCTCTGATACCATCTTGTAACGCCCTGAAAATCGGGGGTCGAGCATAAACTCAACTCCCGAGTTCCAGAACATCACTTATGCAACAAAATGAATGATGATTGAATGTTGACTGTATTCGTGCATTGAACATGAGTGAGATTAAGCCAAAACAGCATATCATACTCCAGAGACAGTTAATTTTGCAAGCGGAAGACTATGATAAATAGATAAAATATATAAACTATGATGAGTCTCCAGAGTGTGATAACATTACCAGGTTAAATAAATACAAGTACAGTTCTAAAATATACCAAATGTGTAAGTTTAATGTCTTCTATCCCCAGTACCACGACCCCAGACAATACAGTACCAGGTCTTCAGAGACCCGCCAGAGAATTTCATGATAGGAGAACTCCTCCTCATCACCATAGAAGTAGTCCGGCTCTGCTTCACAAGCATCGCCATCACCTGAAACTCAACAAACTGTTTGTGTGTACAACATCATCCCGTAACGTGGGAGTGAGTAGCTAACTCAGTGGAACAATAAGGCATAAGTTAACATATTATCAGTGCAGTCAAGCAGTAATGATAAAGCAAAATCAAGCACTCCTAGTTACTCTGATTAATGCAAGTATGAATGCAGGTATGATGGATGCCCTCTCCGACATACTCCCTCATGCGACACCATCTCACGTTCGCACATGCTTACATCCCACAGTGCTCCACATCTTCCAGGCACATGCGATGCATGATGAGCGTGATTACCGAAGTTTTTAATTAGTCCATTTCAAAAAAGCAGATTGGGAAACTAAGGTACCTCCTTGTATCATTCCCAAACATGATCCAATCTAGGGTCGTCAGTCCTAGTTAATATCAGACGATGGTGTGTTTTCTAGGTCACTGCAGAGGTCGCTGTGGAACTGTTACGCACAAAGGTTGCACCACTCCCCATCACCCCTTAAACGATTCATCACGATACAACTATACGTGAAACAGCCTAGTTCATACTCTATATATCGCGGCGAACCCTAAGGCACACTGCAACTTCGAGAATATGCTCGCGGTCACTACAAAGGCCGCTGTGGTGAGCTGTACACACAAAGATTGCACCACTCCCCATCACCTTATCAATGTAGGCCGAAGCCGATGCGCGAATATAGTGTCCCATACCACCATAATCGGCTCACGAGTTGAGTTGCTCGCTTTGGTCACTACGGGGAGGCACGTAGCCCCGGCGTAGGCCGACAGCTCGACCACGGTGTCCCATACCACCATGCCTGGCTCATGAGTCTTAGCGGATCGAGGTACCATGGTTAACGGGATTTTCACTGGTAAGTTTGGTACCCTAGGTTCAAGCATTAGCGACCAAACATGGTGAACATACATAAAGCATACGATTTACTTGACGTGTTCGGCTAGCCCGAGCGCACAACAAGTTGGGCGATATGAGGCGCAGAAGCACCTCGTGTGGCCAACCACTACCGCCAACCGAAGTACGACACGTGTTCACCAACACATCGTGCGTGGCGGAACGAAACCCCAACCACATCTTCAAGTCTGATACCGGATGCCTGGACTACGAACATAGTCCCAAGCTCAGTCGAATCCTAACCATAGCATGTGAATTACGGCATGATAATATGGTAATTCAAGAGCACTAGCAAGCATAATATAAGCATAACATGAAGCATGTTAATAACAAGTCACAAGCATGTTCCAAAAGCATGTTATAAAGCATTATGTAAATAAGTATACAAATACTTACATTTCGTAGGCGAGTGGTTAGAGTGAACAACCACACGGAGAGTGTCATATGCGACTCTAAGGTAACCGAGAATCCCATCTCAAGACCTACCTAAGATTCTAACACTTAAGCACTTACACTCACAAGTGATTTCACCAACACTTGGAATGCAATCTATCGACATACATGACGTATGCTAGGGAAGTGTGTACTAGGGTTGTCCCTTTACCAAACTAGTATTTTATACATATACATCATATTCATACAGCAAATAAACATAGCAAACACATCAGCAAATTTTATACGTATAGGGTACTTTCACGTATACCCAATTTCGACATACATAGTGTTTACAAAGGAACATAGATTTCGGCGATTCCTTTCGCCAAGCTAGTATTTTAATCATGTATTGTATAATCATACATTAAATACATATGTCAAATATTATTCCAAAAGAAATACGTATACGGTATTTATACAATACGTAATTTCAACATACGGCGCATTTACAAGTAATCATATATTTTGGCGATTCCTTTCGCCAAACTAGTATTTTATTCATATGTTATATAATTAAACATTAAATAAACATGTCAAGCATTTGTCCAAAAAAATACATTATACGGTATTTCTACGTATACCTAGAATATGTGAAATTCCATATTTCACACCGTTAATCAAAACAGGAAACGGAAAGCACTTTGTACATGTGCAATTGCAAGCAGATCATGAATCTACCATTAACTGACATTGAAAGCATTGAAAACCGTAACTTATAAGCTTAAAGTCCTCACCTTTGCCTTTGGAAACGGAACGAATCAGCAAGGGTGATGGATCTTCCGTCTACGGGCGATTTCTAGCCTAAAAAGCGGAATCGGTTAGTCGGTATACATCCCACCTCGATTCCACCTTGAATCAGACCGATGGTTAGGGTTTCTTACCTCCAAATGGGCTGGATACCGCCGGAAAATCACTTAGAACGGAGCGGTGAAGGCCGTGTGGTGAGCCAATGCAGGTGGAGGAAGATCGGCAACGATCTCCAAGTTCTTCTCTCTTTTCTCTCTCTTCTTCTAGGGTTTCTTCCAAAATTCGTATGGCTGTGAGAGGGGCTGTTCTAAGCCCCTTTTATAGCCTCAAACATAACGAAAATAGACTCGGGTTCATGGGGTACTGCCTATATAGGATTTTCGACGCTTTTCCGGCTCAAAAGGGGAGTTCTGGTAGCCCTCTTTGAACCAAACGTCAGACTTAAGCTCACCACCAATGGATCTACGTGGGATTACGTTTTTGACTCATTCGGATACGCAGATCGCACGTGGCGAACCACTTTCAGTTCGACGGTCGGTGGGCCACGATCGAAATTCCAAGTACATGTAAATGTTCTGAAATTTTTCTTATTCCGAGGTGTAATTTGGTCCGATTCGACGGTCGAGTTGCTTAATCGACGCGTCAACAAACGATGCCAGATCACTATTCCAGATATTTATTTTGGCTTATGAATAGTATTTTTCACACTACCTCGCTCCGATTCGAAACGAATGGCCGTGGAACATCGGATAAGGCTGATTTTTGAGATGATTGTTAAGCCCAGTGGGGCGGTCCTAGTTCCTTAGCTTCGGATTAATCGGACTCCCGATGTGCGATCTAGACCTAATACGAAGTTTCATTGTGCTATCGAGAGCAGCCGGGTAATGAGAATGATCCTAGATTTTAGGATAACCTAGCGTCAATGATTTTGCAAGTTTTGGGTCTTGCAAATCGTATTGAAAGCGATTCGAACGGATTTCGTAGCTAATCTGGTTTCACACCTAGTTACTTTGTCTCATTTCTAAAGGATTTAGTCCTAAGTGAATTCGTCAAGTGGTAATCGGGCCTTTGTAGTTTGTATATAAAGTGATCCTAGTTATATTACTTAGCTAGTTTAAGATAGTGTCTAGGGTGAAAGTTCTTAGAAAAATTGGAAGATCAAGGTGATGAAGGGTGAGATTTGTGAAGGAAATGAGTTTAAAGGCGGCTTTAGACTTTAGGATTCAATTCTGACAAGTTAATGAGGTATTAGGATCGACCCATCGCCTAAGGACGTCTAATCCCAGGTTGGCAAAAATCCGGGGCGTTACAATACTGAAACAAAATAATATGTGATTCTTATAGCCTTATGACCCACCTACAACCATACCAAATTTCATCCCCATCTGACCTTCATTGGGGTCCCAAAGGTGTGGTCCAAGTGAGGTGGATAGTCTGAATTTTCTGCACTGTTCCAGCAACATTCCACCCTGGACAAGTTAGAATTCTGAAATTTATTAAAATACTTTTGGGTGTCAAAAATTTATAAAAATTTACAGGGAGGTGTTCCACTTATGGTGGGACCAACCTACAAAATTTTGGGGCCAATGGACACCTGTATCACCATGGTGGTGGCTGGACTGACCCATTACAATATGGTGTCCAGATCAGTCCAATTTTCAGGATATATTGATTTCTTTAAATAAATTAAAATATTTTTAAATATCCAAAAATTCTGAAATTTTGTGGAGTTATTTTTCACCCATGTTGGGACCTACCTACCAAGTTTCAGAGCCAATGGACTCCTTTACACACCGGGCGAGGGCCATATTGGCCCACCACGTTGGGACGTCCAGGTCTGTCTGATTTTTGGACAGACTGTTTTGTTTAAATTAATTAAAATACTTAAGAATATCCAAAAATTTTGAAATTTTGTGGAGGTGTGACCCAACTATGGAAGTATCACTCTGAAAATTTTCAGCCCCAACTGACCCCATTTGGGCATCCAAAAGAATGGGCCAAGATGGTTGGACTGCCAGATTTTTTTGTTGTGCAGTCCAGCAATATGCCTTTCTAAAAACTATAATTCAAAAATGTTTCCACTGATGGTGGGCCACATTTTTGGGTTTCCTCTTATTGTATGCATGATTAGGGACCTTGGCCCTCAATTCCTAGGGTTTTAGAGGCCTTGGGCCCACTTCAATGGAGTGCCCAAATTTAGGACAGCAACATGTTATAATTATGTTTGGCCTTTGGGCTAAAATTTTGAGGAGTGAGGCCTAACACATTGTGAAGAATCTTAGAGTTATTAATTTATACCTTTAGTTCCTTAAATGTTAGGCTTAATAAATGCACTTTTGAGGCCCACCACAGTTGAATTTAATTGGGTCCATGAATGTAGCTAGTTGTTGAACTCTTTAGGCCCAATTGGGCTGAAACTTTCCAGATAGGCCCATTAAACTCTTGGGCCATTTTTACCATACTATTGTGTTGGATTAGTGGGCCAGATTACACAAGTATATGGGCCCTTGATTGCCCACCAAATCAACTTTATACTTGGGCCGGGTTGTAGGCCCAACTTACTTGACTAAGAGCATGACATTTGCCCATGTGATTTGAGCAATGGGCTGCCCACTAGGCTACCACAATATATGGAATTAGTGGCCTTTATGTTGTGCCCATAGTGGTATATATGGGTTGGGCTATGTGTGTTCCCTTTGGACCCATGTTTTAGATAGGCCTTGGGCCGCATTTCTGAAGCCCAACATGAATGTATGTGGTATGCAATGGCTATCCATTTCTTATTTCTAATGTTGTGTGGGCCTTGAGCCTTGATCCGTAATCAATTAAAGATAGGCTAACTCTTGGGAACCAATTGTGGTTGGATGTCCACATTGGTGGCCCTAAGGTAGGCCCATGGGCTTGTATGGGTGGTTAAAGGCCCACCATAAACCCTTGTTAGGCTCGTTTCATCTATTTAGGCCCATATCATTGTTCTCTTTAGTCTTGTGGGCTACCCCAGGTATATGGGTCCCCACTAGAGGTTGTATTCCTTATGAGAAATTGGTACCTAGACCCTTCATGGTTAGGTAGAAAGTTCATCTTCACCTCATTGACACCCCTATTCATCTTCATGGCTACCCCCATATGCATTATATGTATGCTTGGTTGAGGTATGATTGGCCATGATTGTGTCATTGTGTAGGACATGTTGGTATCTCCCTGAGAGATGGATGCTTAGGATTGATGCATGGGTGATTGTGTGATTCATGCATCTGGCATTGCATAGATTATGGATATCCGCCCTTACTTCATCAAGGCCTTACCTCCACAGGGGTATTCATGGATGGCCGTATATGTGGACACCGAAAATATTAGTTGAGCATACCGGGTGCATAGGATGCCCATGGGTGAAATTCTCAAAACTTCCATGGTACCAAGGATCTACTCCAATGCAATGACTAGGTGGAATATATGAGTGCACGAGAGCCTTATACCACTAGGCCGCGACTTTCACTATCGTGTAGTCGGTTGGATAGGGGTGTGGCTTTACCTGCCTGATGTGAGGAGGCATTGCTAGGCTGAGTCTGACCAGCTCATAAATGGGTCCGCTACCTTCAGGCCTTGTTGGTAATTGGTTGTCCACAGGTGGGTAGTGAGGTCTCTTATGCTCGTTTGACTATGCGGGGTCTGTAGAGCGGCAGTCATTCAGCAGTGTAATGGACCCCAGTGATTTCCTTATGATTGGAAATGTACATGACTTGTGGTTTGGATATGAGCACTGAAATTACTTGCATTGCATTAGCATTGGTTGTACAAGCTCCTTCATGCATTGCCCTAGCATAGTACCCAGTACTCATTGCATCTTATTCATGATAAGCCTGGGTAAGGCTAGTGATATCCTCATTGATCATGCTTCTCTCCTTGTATCTCCTACTACTCTTCTGTGCACCATTATCACACACCTACACCACCCTCTAAGCTTCTATAAGCTTATGCACGATTAATGCGTGCAGGATACCTTAGGCAGGCGACATAGCAGTAGAGCATGGAGTTGAGCTAAGCATTTGAGGACTCCAGTGTTGTTGACCTTTCTCTCTTTTCCTTTTATCTCATGTATGTCCTTTTGGACCTTATGGATGATTGTAAAAGTTTAAATTTATAGTGGATTTTGCGATGTGTGCCTTTGTTATTCTCAGATGTTTTTGCTGTGATCTTGGGTATGCTCGTATTGGAAATGATTATATTGTTATAAAAAAAATCCTCCTTGTAGGATCTCAGGATCGGAACCTGCCTCAAGAGCCGAGAATGGGGTACTATGGAGGCTGTTACGGCCAGAACCGATCATCGGGTTCCTTGTGATTCCGGTTACCGAGTCTGGGGCGTGACAGTCCACCTTCTCCATCCATATTGAAAATTTTCGATTACAATTATCAATGTTATCTTTATTATCATTAATAGGATTATTAATATTAAGCACGATTAACCATTAGTAAACTACCTATGCCAATGCTAGTTATTACAAAAAAATTACAATTGTTAAATATTAGTGTTGAATTTCATCATCCTTAAATATTAGAGCATACTAGTTATTTTCATCATAATGATTATTAATGCCAGATATCCTCAATGTTTAGGGTCACCATGACATTTATTAATATTATTAGCATTATGGTTAAACATGCATCGATTAACACTTTTATCCTAGACCTAAGTGGTCTAAACTCTAAGCCAATACCCTAAACGTAGGTAGTACATTAGGTTTGGACCTAATTGTAGAAATTCATGATTCATGGTGGATCATTGTATCTATCATCAAGACTAGGTTCATTATGAGTAGTTATGACTTAGGAAACATCATCGTCCTCTTTATGGGACTAATCCTTGTTAATATGATTATTAGTGTTAATCCTTGTTATATTATCTTATTATTATTACTTGCATTATTTAGGAGATTATTAGTCATTATAAGAATAATAGATAATATTGGTATATGTAAGGACTTGTGCACCATCATTATTAAAATGTTAGCTAATATAAAATATAACACTAATGTTAATAAATACTTTATAATTACTAAATTAACATTAAGATTAATTGCACACCGACTAGGGTTCAAATCTTAAAAATCCAAGTCTAGGACTAAACTCTAGAATAAAACCCTAAGTCCTAAATCAAAACCCTAAAAATAAATAATCTTAACCCTAGGTCATATTAACCTTGACCATAAATACTTTGTAGAAACCTGATCTCATGTACAACTTCTTAATCCATGGTAGGATTCAATTCTGAGGGTGCACGCGCTTCCTAGTAACGCCAGTTGGTGATTCGGTACATGAGGTGATGATTCTTCCCCTTGAGCTTTCCATTATTCCCATTAGCATAAGTAATAGTTTTATTTTAACTTTGAATTGTTAATCGATATCTTGCCTTGTGAGTACATGTGCTAATCATTGAAATTGTTATGCTAGATAACATGCTTAATAATTACCCTATAATTTTTCTCATACTTGTGATTTTCTTATGGAACTTAAACTGGTACATCAGTGGAAAACCCCCACATATAAATGTACACCCATACTTGGGATGTAACCTGATTGATTGTGATTATAATGGGCCTTCAACTTAGTAGTTGTTGAATGATGGTTTGAATTGGATATTGATGTAGGCCTACCATCCATGAGTCGTTGTGTTAAGTGGTTTTCAAGGATGGTCTTTATCGCACGATTTTAATAATCACCCTATGTGGCTTAGTTTCAAAAATTGGCCTGTGTGGCTCAGTTTTGACATTTACCGTATGTGGCTTGATTTTGGTATTTGCCCTATGTGGCTCGATGTACCATTTCTATACAACCATGTGATGGTAAGCCCCATATGCTGTAATATGATTGACCGCTAGTCGATGAGTTTCCATTAAATATCCTAAGATGGTAGTTTCATGAGCCGAGGATGGTGGTATGGGACCTATGCCCGAGCTGTCGTCCTACACTGGTGACGAGCCCCTTAGTGACCTTGAGCTTATTTAAAACTGACTGATTGTAACCTGACTAATAATGGTTTGGCTAATCATGTATACATGAAATAGACCAGCGTCTATCGTTAACGTACATGATGTACGATAAGCAATCGTTATACTGCACATAGTATGTTTTCGCTGACAACTAGCCTCTGTCTGACTGGATGATTTTCCCAGGTCGATGATTGCATGGGTGATGAGCCCAACTTCCGCACGGATGTGCATCTCCAGGGCGATGACTGTATTTACGCATCTATGCATTTAATAAGACTTGCATCATGTATTGTTTTGTATGTTTTATTTTATAACTATGCTTACCTAATGCGATGGTGTGTAATCTTGAGGGGAATTCACACTGAGTCGGTCACTCATCCATCAAATATATAACCGTACAGGTAGCACAGGTGGCTTAAGTGATTTTCAAGTTCAAACTGATAAGGATCCAGGTACAAGTGCCAGGGATGCACGACGGTATTGCTAGGAGCTGCACGGTCTTGCGGCTTATGTTTACATTCTTCTGTTATTTTTCATGTATTAAATTATATGACTTCTTGTATTTGTTATATCGAGACATTAATTTGTATAAGTCATTATGGGCAACCTCTTGTACTTTCTAAACGTAAATGAAAATTTCCTTATTTTGATTTGTCCATTCCGCGCTTATCTGTTAACTCTGATGAAAAAAAAAGGCATGAAATTTGGTTCTCTAAAAGTTAACACTCGGGTTTTTGGGAAATGGGTCGTGTACGAGGGTCTTGAAAAGTCGGGCTATTACAGGTTGTGTTTGGATGCATTAGTGAATTGAATTGCATTTATTAGTATAATGAACTGAAAGTAACCAAATACTAGCTTCCTCCCTATCATTCATGTTGAAAGTTGCAATTATGTTCCCATCGAGTTGGACTAGAAAGAAAAGTAATTGTACTTTGAAGACTTAGTAAACAACATTTTTCTTTTTCTTTGATGCAATCAAATGCTTGCAACTCAATGTGCTTGTGCACAGATTTGGTTGAAAGGAGAAACCCATTACCCAGTTTTATTTTAAATGCATCACATAGAAGCAAAAGGAAAATAGCCTACTCCAAAACACAATTACACCCTAACAAAGAATGAGATTTTGATAGATAGAGTTCATTTCATGATATGTAAGACGGAAAATGATGAATCATCACCCAATATTGTTACGAGGGATTCAATAGAATGATGAAATCACGACAACATTTGATTGTTGTGGTGGTTGTAATTTTTGTTCATTATACACACATATACTATATACATATGCACACACACACACACACATGTGTGTGTGTGTCACACACACATGTATATATACATAACACACATATAGAGGCATGCTCACCTGTGTACGTGTGCACCTTTCCACATGTGCCATGGGCCCAATATTTGAACGATCCATGTGATGCATCACCCATGAAACCCTTAGGGACCAACAATACACCAAAATCCCTATTCAGGGAGGGTTGAAAACTGTTCCGGAATCATTTAGGAACAGTTTTCCGGAACAGTTTTCAACCGTTGTTAAATAGGGTGTCGCAAAATTTTAGGGACGGTTGAAAAACCGTTCCTAAAATAGGGCACTGCAAACGTCGTAAAATTTCAATTTCACTGCACTTCTAAATCCTTAATTTTGGGGGAATGATATTTTTTCTTATTTGAGAATCCTTTTTTCATTTGGAACTTGTATTTTTTTTTAAATATTTGAAAATTAAAAAATGTTGCAGTACAAATAAAAATCAGAAATGATTGTAGAAATGTAAAATACAAAAATCAAATCTTTCTTAACAAAAAATATCTCAAATATCACAAGTCATTTAAGGTAAATCTATCAAAATGTAAGCTAGTTCACAATTTTCTTAATTAAGATAATGATTACATCCAAACTAAAGTGTAAAGCAAAGTTAGATCAAGAAATAAATTTTGGATAGTTTGGATTAAACCACCAAAACGATTAATGTAGTTGAATTTGAAGTCTTAAATGGGCCTGAGTTTTGTGATATAAGAAGAAAATTTGGTGGCAAATATGATGGACAGATTAGATATCATGCACACAACATGATGAGCTTCAAACCCACATTATCAACAAATGACACTTCATGAAAAATGATTGAGAACCACAACTCCCTCCACAACTCCTAATAATACCAAGATAGTCTTTGTATAATTTACTAAGAAATGTTGCAGTTGTTGCAAACTGGAGTGGGACACCATGATCAGGTTTCAAGAGGATCAACCCACCTATACAATTAAGAAAAAAAAACCCAACGTTAGTCTACATTCAATGAAACTAAGCCAATAGTGAAGTGGTACCGATCAAACCCATGATCTTCGTTCGATGGGCCGCATATGCGTGAGATCGCAAAATCATACATGTGCTAAGGCATGTGACCCTGCATATCAACTTGTTGTACACTCCTTAAGAGTGTAATGAAGGGGCATGAACCATGTGATTACAAACATGTGAGAGTGCAAAAACTCTCTACACTTGAAGGTTTGTTTGGATGCCACTTAAAAAGGACTTCATCTCATTTGAGTTAATCACGATTATGAATTAGAGATCGTATTTCTTTCTTGTTGGTAAGAACTAAAAATCATCCTAATAACCTAATACATAAGTAAATGGATAATTGCTTGCTACATCAATTTTAACAACATATGAAGAACATAGACATGGTATTAGTGTAAATCGTTCACAAAGATAACCCAATCAAAGATAATGCTTAGAAAACATCATGAAACACCAAAAATAGCAATGCCATATAAAACTGTAAATTTGAACTATATGAAACATTCCTTAAAGTGAAGCAGGCAGACATGTATACTTACAAAAAGTTTCCATCCAAAAGACATTTCCTATTAGAAGACAACCCAGAAAGAGAGAAAACAATGTCAAAATTTCCACATGATGAAAGCAATTAGGATGGAATTAGATAGAAAGCTATATAAAAGCAGAAATATATAAAATTTGAAATTCACATTAATCATTTCTTCTGTAATTTGAACATCTTTTCTAATTAATTTGTACAAGTGGGGCCATTATGGGCATTGTGTTAGCTTAAAAAACAACTCTAAGTGATCCTTTTTTTTAGACAAAAGAAAAGCTTCAATTGACTCCAAAGGCCATTCACAAATGAAGAAAAAAATAACATGGACACCTCCTCTCATAGAAAAAGATAAACCCTGATCTTCCAATTTACAACATCACTAATTAAAATCCAATTCACTAACAAAAGTTTGCAACTCCACTAGCAAAATGATCATTCAAATGGAAAACCAATCACTAGCAAAATGATCAATTTTTATCTTATTTTATTTTATATTATTATTATTTTTTTTAAGAATTATTTCTTCAATGCTCAAAGAGTTGTACATTAGGTGCACAACAAAGTTTCCATATGAAAGCCATTTTCAAGATTAAAAATACTTAATTATGAAGTGACATTTGAAAACAACTTCACTTACCATCAACCAATAGTGTATCCCCAACTTCCACATCATTCATGAAGTCATCATAGTTTACACTAACAGTGTCTTCTGACCTGACTCCTCTTTTAATGGTGAAATTGATCTCTTGGCCCACCTTAAGAAAGATAGGTTGAGGGACATCTCCACTTTTAACCTCAGGGTGTAGAAAATTCCAACACCACATACAAATCATCATTTATTTTATAGGAAAAAAAAAAGGATAATGAAACAAAAGTATTAGAAACAGTGTGACCAAAACTAAACCATGATAAGATAAATAATTGCAAGAATTATCTCAATACAATGCATTCAAGGAAAGATTTATATATAATTATTATTGATCCAGATAAAGAACCAGCTTCACACAATCATAGTCTCTTGGGACCAAAAACATTTTTTGGTATTTAAAACAATGTAGAGAATTTATCCTTTCCCACTACCAATAGTAAATCTTATTTGAATTTGGAAAGATAGATGAAAAAAACTTTCAGTATGAATTTTAAGTTTTATTTGTACTCAAATGCCTTGTCATCTAATTAGTGGCACACATGAATCTATTAGTGATGGAGAGTAATGTCTAGTGGGCAGAGCCGTTTGTAGAACTCTTGCTGATCTATCATTTAAAAGGCACCCTGAAATCGCTGGGAGAAAAGGCTAAGATGACGATGATGTGTATCACTCTTCTTCTTCCTCTTCCACATGCTTTTATGTTCTTTCAATATAGAAATCAAAGAAAGATAAGTGCATGTTAGAAGAAATGAAGTATCAGGAAAGAAAAATACATTTGACATGAGTTTTGAAATTTAAACTATACAAGTCAAGCATTTTGGCCAAGCAGAAGTGAAAGTCAGACATGCAGGTGATTCCTACAACAGTTGTGTTTGTGAGGATCATTCCTTTCTCTGGACAGAAATTATCTAGTTCTTCATATGGTTTAGCTTCCCCTGTAATGAAGACAAATCATAAAAATGAAGACAAACCATCTCACGCATTAGCTACAGATTGTAATGCATTCCCACTAATTTGGTCATCCATCAATCAGTCACCTCAAACTGATTGAAAGTTTTTAATAGTTCAATTGCTAGCTCACCCAAAGTTCAAAAATGCAATTCAATTCAGTGCCACATCCAAACTCACCCTCATATGTCATTAAACATCTCCAGATTCAATAACTCTCCTCTAGAGTTATTGAATTTTTTAAAGTAATACATGTGTAGGCTATGGTGTCATTTGAGACTTTTGTAAAGTGCATAAATGCTTGAAAGAGGGCACATGTGGGAGGTCCACTACCATGCACCAAGCAGGACTGACCAAGGTACTCAGAAACAGAAATGGCCGATGTAACACCCCCAACAGTCTGAAATTAGGAAAAAATATATTGAGGCCCATGTAGGTCCCCTTCTCTTTTTTTTTTTTTTTTTTTTTTTTTTCTAAATTGGTCATTACAGCCTAAAATCGCATGAGAAGGAATGATTTTCCCACTCATATGAAATAGAAAATAAAACACAATAGTGTCAAGCCAAAACTGTAATAACAGGTGGCTAAAAAAGAAAGCAAGAAACAAAAGACTAATAAATGAGTCGAGTATCTTTGCTTGTTCAATTGGAAAGAAGAAGATAAACTTATCAATGAGCACAGTGAAACAAACTCCATGCCATACAAGTTTGACAAGCAATTTGCTCATTAAATGCCAACTAGTAAACGTGTTAAAGTTTCTGATCTGATTATCTCATAAACAAGTAGATTTTGACGAGCTTGACAGGCCATATATATATATATATATATATATATATATATATATATATATATATATATAAAACCTCAAACTGGATGAACATCAATAAGCATATCCAGAATAAATAGAGAAATAAGTGTGTTACAAGTGAAAATATAAACAGAGGGAACAAACAACAGTCCATGGCACTATAGTGCATGGTATATTAGAAATTAGCATAATTACTTACCTATCAACCAGGATCTTCTGGATAATAAGGTTTGACATAGAATGGCCATACTCAGGGTGATCGATAAAGTTCCTACATAAATGAAAAGGTTATTACCACAGTTAAGTAAATACCATAGGTCTAACTGATGAAGAATGAGAAATAATCTAATCCAAGTCCCCAACAACGAACCAATAAGAAGAAACTGGCAAGGATGAAAAGCATGACAGGTTCTATATAATTAAAAATACAGGTTCTACCCCAGATTGTTCATGTAAACAATCTAGCTAATGCACATGTTTAGGACAGGCTTTGGAAGTTAGTAATGCCAGACTGTGGTCTTTAGTTCCCATGTTAGCTAAATGTAAAGTTGATTAGAGGCAAGAACCATAAAAAAATAAGATAACTATTGTAAGTTCATTTTTAGGATGTTCTAAGACAGAAGTAATGTGTGGACTGGAATGGATCAGCTTTAAATGCACTAATTATTTTCATGCATCCAAAGAAATTATAAAGTAACCATTGCCAATGTATCCCTAAGCCACAAAAATATTAATTGCTCCTGGCAGAAGTTTAAAGATGGGTTGCACTAGTTAGCCTCTCTTCCAAGGTCTTATAAGATCAGTTTTGATGGCTGTTCTTTTGGTAATCCTATGCCAGCTAGGGAATTGGAGCCTTAGTGAAGGATTCTAATGAAGCAATGATGATAGAATTTTCTAGCCTGTTAGTTTCAAAGATTCATCATATTTAACAGAGGCTACACCTTTGCTTCAAGCAATCAAGATGGCTGTAGTGTGGACTTTCATTTTTTCCAGGATGTTATCGACAGGGACTCTAATGCAACCTCTTGGGCAATCTTCAGCTCATTTACCTAGAAGCTTGCAAATATTGTCAAGGAATAGACAGATTTACGCTCTAATCAGCCTATTAGATTTCATCACACACTATAAAAAATATAGATATTAGGGGCGTTTTTATCTCAGGTGGCCACAACAAACCACCACTGTAGAGGAAATGAGGGGCATTTTTTTGTGGCCGCCCGTGTACAAAACGGACCACTGCCGTTGTTTTGAAAAAAAAAAACCCCAAATTAAAGCCCTATACTATGCGGCGCCCTATCCCCAAATATCCAAAACCGCGTACGCGCGCCTATCCCAAATCCATTCCGCCTCTTCTTCTCCCACCTCTTTTCTGCCAAAACCCATCTCTCCTTTTCTCTCCTCCCTGCAATATCCTACCAAAAGTCTCTCTCTCTCTCTCTCTCTCTCTCTCCCTCCAACGTCTCTCGATCTCAGGTGCTGTCGGTTATGATAATGGGAGCCTTCTCTCTCTCACCTCTGTTTTTTGGATTTTCAAGTTCTCTGTAGTCTTGAAAAAAGAAGAAAAGGGTGAAAAGCTTTGATCCTTGGCATCCATGGCTGATATTTTGAGCAAAAGCAACCTCTTTTCGCCATGTCCCCATCTCTGCACCTTTCTTTCTCCCAAGAAATCCTCATATACTTTTGGGTTTCCTTCTATTTAGTTTCCATCCCTGACATCTTCTTCCAGTAGCGATTTTCATGGCCGGAAGATGGTTCTACTAGAAACTCAAATGATACCCAAGAGAGGAAATATCTAAGCTTGTCAAGCACAGGTGTAATCTCTATCCATTCCTTGTTATTGTACATTAAAAAAAAAATAATAAAAAAATAAAAAATAAAAAAATCAGATTTCAAGAGAAGAATTTTGTTTGTTGGTTCCTTCTATTACTCTAGTTTCTTTGATTCTTCTGAAATTTAAAGCATTACAAGTTATATTTTTTTATGGCTTTTGTTGGGTTTTTCATGTTATAGACTTTAGGTATATATATATATATATATATATATATATATATATATATATATATATATATATATATAATTAAAGGGGATTTTTGGAATCTCTATCTGTTTCTAAATTCTGCTAAGATATTCTGATTTTTGTAGAGTTATTGTTCCCTTTTCATCAATGTATGATTTCTACTAAAGTTCAAGGCTTTCAAGATGAAATTGAAACGGACTTTACCCTTTTTGATTTCTTCGGGTTATTTTTCCATTCCCTGATTCTATGGCTTTTCTTTTTCTTTTGTGGTTTTTATTGTTTCTTTTATTTGCATATGATTCTTTCATTATCATATTTTTGTTATCTTTAGGGGCTTTAATCCACATATCTGTACTATTATTGCTTCAATCCCTTCAAAGATCAGACTTTTTATGGGTTTTTTTTGTGTATGCTTATCTTTTTAATGGAATTGCGGATGATCCTTTGTATTAGCAAAGCTCTAAGATGGTGGGAGAGAGATATTTAGATTTTTTGCTAATGGTTTGTGTTCTGTCTTTATATATGCAACCCTGTGTGAAGATCCAGTTTAGAGTCTCATCTTTTGCAATTCACTTACTTGAGAAGGGAAAACAGGTTAGTTTCTTCTTCTATATCACATGATTCTACAGATAAAAAATTAAAAAAAAAAAGAAAAAAAAAAAAGAAGAAGAAAAACTGATACAGATGCACTTAGAAATTGTATGTGTCATATGTAGGCCCAAATAAAACCAACTAATTGTGCAGCCCACTGTTCTCAAGTCACAAACAAAGATCAAATTAGTTGAACAATCCTAACCACTTTATACATTTTCTTAGACTTTGTATTCCAGTTTTTTAGGTGATAACATCTTAACAGTTCCTTAAAACAGGTTTTTTTTTTTTTTTTTTTTTTTTTTTTAAATTTAAGGCCATGACAACTTGATCAGTGAGCATTTCTGTTTTGGGAGGATGCAATTTTGAGATGACAAAGAAAAAGTACAGATTTGACAATTTAGGCAACTATGTGTGAAATAGTTTGAGGACATGTTTGCATATAAAGACAGTCATTGCAACGTGGTTACACGTGGCTAGGGAAAATGTTGTGTTTCTGGATGCTCAGAGATCTGTGTAAATGATACAGACAAGGTAAGATGATGACATGATTTTATTTTATTTGGTATACTATACTCATATTTGTAGAGAGAAATGTATCGTTCCTCCAGGCCTTACATGAATTGGGTTGTCCTGATAGGTTATGGCAAATGCTGACAAGGGATCGGACTTTGTAGGACAGAGCACATGGTAAATAGAAAATATATTTGTTCATTTTCACAATATTTACATCGACTTTTGTTGGTGTAGAAAATTTCACAATTTGTGTAAGTTAGATTGCTTTCCTTCATAAATGCCAGTTGGAATGCATTATATTTAATTGCATGACCAATGGTAACCAAACCTAAAAATCCAAAGATCCCAATCATGTTAACCTCATAAAGATGGCTATACCCGGATTCTGATCATGCTACTCTCACAAAGATAGCTATGAATTGCCCTATAGTGAGAATATTACTACTATAACGTGGGATTTAGAGTCCCATGGGATTTATATGAATGGTTTGGATTGTGCCACATGATGCTTGCATAATGCTTACACGCCTTTCATACATCTCTAAGGTTTTGATGGAAAATGGTGCCAATCATACCACGGCTACCATGCAAGGCTGAATCATCTTAGATAATCATTTGAATTTAGATTCTAATGCTGCAGGGGCCATCTGAAGAAACATTCCTTTGTGCCCTTTTGAGTCTTCCACATATTTGAAATCCTTAATAGTCTTTTAGACTATTTTAAAAAATAAAATAAAATTAGTTAATTCATTAGTACACATACCCCCACTGTTAGCCACACCCTACTTGGGAATTAAGGTTATTTTCATTCAGTCTACCACTTGAGGTATGGATTGGTGTGTAAATTAGTCCTGAAAGTAGCTATTAATCTTGAAAGCTATGGTATTGTAAACTTAGAAAGTAGCAGTTGGTCTTGAAAGCTGAGATTTTATTTGCTTAATTAAAAGAACGTTGGTTCATTTTCGAACTATGTTAATTAAAATAACTATTACTTTTTTCATGTCCACATTTTAAATTGCTAAATTCATATACCATGTTTAGATGGGTAGAATTTGTTCTTGCGCAGCACGCCAACAACGCAGTGAGCTGAGATCCGATCTCAAGCCTCACCCACAAACGAAAACCGGAAGAAATATAAACTAGAAACTGAATCAAAGTATTCAACCAAACCACAAGATAAGATATACGTGGAAAAACTCCAACAAGGGTAAAAAACCACGGATGCAAACTTCCACTATAAAGAATAACGAAGATTACAAGGCAAAATACTAACCTCTCTCTTAGAAGCACATAGAAAACCCTTAGTCCACACCATAGAACTATTTCTAATACTTTCTCATGCCCTAGAAAAGCCCTAGGGACACCTATATATAGTTTAGGAAACTTCCCTTCCGCACCCTTACGAAAGGCGACACCAAAATCCACAGTCCGCATCAGATTCAGAAACGAATCTGCGCAACTACGACCAATCGAGCAGACTGCACGACCGGTCGAGTGACCCCTACGACCAGTTATGAATGGGCCACGATCGGTCGAGCACCTTGGGACTAAAAAACGATGCTTGCTGGACTTTGAGTCAAACCGGTCCACGACCGGTCGAGCGAGCCCCTACGACTGGTCATACATAGCCCACGACCGGTCGAAGACGGCCCCAGATGTGGCTCCACATCTCAACAATCTCCCACTTCGAGACACATCACCATAAACCTTTGTCTTCTTCATCCAAAGTGCACCACCTCCCCGTCTTCAAGTCTGAAGACCAATAAAAGCTGAACAGAGCTTCAACTTCTCCCGTGTGACCACCTTGGTCAGCATATCCGTAGGATTCTCACTTGTATGAATCTTCTCTAGAGCAATTGATCCATCTTCCAGTAACGAACGTATGAAGTGATATCTGATGGCAATATGCTTGGTCCTTGAATGAAAGGCTGAATTCTTAGCCAAGTGTATTGCAATCTGACTATCACTGTACAGCTTGCAATCTGTTTGCATCTTACCCAACTCTTCCATAAAACCTTGCATCCATACCATCTTCTTGCATGCTTCGGTAGCTGCAACATATTCTGCTTTCGTCGTACTGATAGATACTATCTTTTGTAACTGAGAGACCCAATTGACTGCAGCACTGCCCAGGGTAAAGACATAACCTGTAGTGCTTCTTCTGCTATCGATATCTCTTGCCAAATCTGAATCCACATAGCCTTGTAGCTTGATTTTCGATCCACCATAACACAGCCCTACATCCGTAGTACCTACCAGGTATCTAAGGATCCACTTCACAGCTTCCCAACGTTTCTTCCCGAGGTTATTCATGAACCTGTTAACAACTCCCACTGCTTGAGCAATGTCCAGTCTCGTGCTCACCATAACATCATGAGACTCCCAATGGCTAACGCATATGGGACTTTAGCCATATAGTCCCGTTCCTCCTGCGTCTTTGAACCTTGCTCCTTAGATAACTTGAAGTGGTTGGCTAATGGAGTGCTAACCGGCTTAGCACCTCCCATATTGAATCAATCAAGTACCTTGGCTATGTACTCTGACTCTGAAAAAATCAGTTTCTTGTTTTCCCTGTCACGCTTTATTCTCATGCCTAGGATTTGTTTTGTAGCTCCTAAATCTTTCATGGCAAATTCTCTAGATAGTTGTCTTTTGAGATTTGAGATGTCCTTCATGCTTAAACCAGCGACAAGCATGTCATCAACGTACAGAAGAAGGATGATGTACGACGTATTAAACTTCTTCAAATAATAACAGTGGTTTGCATGACATCTCCTAAAATCGTTTCCCGACAAGAAACTATCGAACTTCTTGTACCACTGCTTCGGGGCCTGCTTCAGGCCATAAAGACTCTTCTTTAGTCTACACACCTTGTTCTCCTTTCCTAGTGACACGTATCCTGTCGGCTGGTGCATATATATTTCTTCTTCAAGGTCCCCATTAAGAAAGGTTGTCTTAACATCTAGCTGCTCTAGGTGTAAGTCCTCTATAGCCACTATACTCAAGACCATATGAATCGTAGACATTTTCACCACAGGTGAAAATATTTCAGTGAAATCGATACCTGCCTTCTATTGAAATCCTTTCACAACCAATCTGGCCTTGTACCGTTTCAAACCATCGTGCTCCTCCTTCAGTCTGTAAACCCACTTGTTATGAAGAGCTTTCTTACCCTTAGGTAGAGTGACTAGCTCCCAAGTATGATTAGACTTAAGAGAGTCCATCTCATCATCCATGGCCTACTCTCACTTAACCCGTGTATCTGACTGTAATGCCTCTTCAAAACATTCTAGTTCACCATTATCTGTCAGCAGTAGGTAATGTAAGGAGGGTGAGTATTGGACCGTGGATCTCCTCTCCCGAGTGACCTCCTCACAACCGGTGTATGTGGCTCTACCTCATAATGCTCCTATGCATGATCATCCTATGGCGCTATAACACACGTGTCTGGTAACTCTTCAAACTCTACGAATTCTTTTTCCTCAGCCTTATTTTCCTACACACTATCCTTATGCATCACTTTTTCGTTGAAGACTATATCCTTGCTTCTGATGATTTTCCTATTTTCTGCATCCCAAAACCTGTAGCCAAAATCATGCTGCCCATAGCCTATAAATGTGCACCTCCTAGACTCGCATCTAGCTTGTTTCTGTGCTCTACATCAATGTCAACATATGAAGTGTAACCAAACACTCTGAGATGTGCAAGGTTCACTTCTTTCCCAGTCCATGCTTTTTCTGGTAGCCCATCATCTAAATGGTGCTGAGGGACTTCTATTGATGAGATATGCGACAGTATTCACAGCATCTGCCCAAAAAATCTTGGACAACTCTGCATGTAACCTCATGCTCCTGGCGTGCTCAAGGATGGTCCTGTTAATGCACTCAGCCACACTATTCTGCTGCGGCGTCCCTAGAATCATTTTCTGATGTTTGATTCCACTTGCTGCACAATACTCTTCAAACCTCTTATCATAATATTCTCCCCCATTATCAGATCTAAGACACTTTACTATTTTACCTGTCTTATTTTCTACCATAACTTTCCACTTCTTAAATACATCAAATACATCAGATTTATGTTTTAAGAAGTAGACCCACAGTTTTCTACTAGTATCATTAATAAAGGAAACAAAATAATGTGAGCCACCAAGAGATAATACCTGTGCCGATCCCCACACATCAATGTGTACAAGCTCCAACAGATGCGTCTTTGGAGTGCATCCCGTCTTCTTGAAGCTTACTCTCTTCTGCTTGCCATATATGTAGTCCTCGCAGAATTCCAAGTCAATAGACTTTAGCCCTGGTAGCTTCCCTTTTAACAATAACACTTTCATCCATTTCTCACTCATATGTCCTAGCCTCTGATGTCATAACTGCCCATTCACTCCAGTTGCGACTGCGAGTGAACTATACGATCCTGAAGTCATGTACGAAGTACCTTCCTTTTTACCTCAAGATATTACCAAGGCTCCTTTTGTAATATTCCAGGAGTCACTGATGAATGTCGTCACATAACCGGTATCAGCCAACTGTCCTACCGAGATCAGATTCCTTCTCAAACTCGGTACATGTTTGACATTCTTCAATTTCAAAATCATTCCGTCTTTCTGATTGACCTGAACGTCCCCCTTTCTAACTATACTGCATGGCTCATCATCACCCAGGTAGACTCTCCCAAAGTCACCTGACACATAATCACGCAAAACTTCCTTACATGAGGTGGCATGAAACGAAGCACCCGAGTCTATAACCCAAGACTCATTCCTTACATCAAGAGACAGGATCAATCCCTCTGTGTCATTCTCCTCAGACAGATTCATGAATCCTTCCCGCCTTGAGAGATTCTTTCTTGTTTCTTGAGCGCCCTACAATCACATTTCATGTGCCCCTTCTTGCCGCAATGCCAACACCCGTCTTTGTCTTTCAGTCCCTTGGACTTTTTTCTCGATTTAGAACGCCCGTGTTTATTGCCTCTTTTGTTCAGCGATCTTCCTCTTCCTTCAACGTTTAAAGCATTTCCTGAGTCCCCTGAAACTCCTGATGCTTTCCTTCTAGATTATTCGCTGAGAATTAGACCGGTCACAACATCAAATTTCAGCTTTGTCGACCCTGAAGAATTGCTCACAGAAATCACTAAACCATCCTAATTGTCTGACAGACTGGATAAGATCAATAGCGCCCTGATCTCATCCTCAAAAACGATGTCCATGGATTCTAACTGGCTCGTGACTGTATTGAACTCGTTTGGATGTTCAGCCACGCTCCCACCATCTGACATCTTTATGTCGAATAGATGTTTCATAAGATGAACCTTGTTGGACGCTGAGGGCTTTTCATACATGGTGGTTAGGGCTTCCATTAATTCTTTTGTAGTTTTCACCTTCGATATATTGAAGGCGACGCTCTTAGACAAAAAGAGTCGGATCATTCCTAAAACCTTCCTATCTAGTAAAAACCATTCATCATATATCATCTTTTCTGGTTTCTTCTCTTTCCCTCCTAGAGGAATATAGAGGTCCTTCTGATACAGATAATCCTTCATCTGCATCTTCCAGAAGGCAAAGTTTGAACTATCAAACTTCTCAATTCTAGTTTTACCTTCTTCCGTCATCGCTCCCAATAGAACTAAACCAATAGCTTTGATACAAGTTGTTACGCAGCACGCCAACAATGCAGTGAGCCGAGATCCGATCTCAAGCCTCACCCACAAACAATAAACAGGAAGAAATATAAACTAGAAACTTAATCAAAGCATTCAACCAAACCACAAGACAAGATATACGTGGAAAAACCCCAATAAGGGTAAAAAACCACGGATGCAAACTTCCATTATGAAGAATAACGAAGATTACAAGGTAAAATACTAACCTCTCCCTTAGAAGCACATAGAAAACCCTAAGCCCACACCTTAGAACTCTTTCTAATACTTTCCCATGCCTTAGAAAAGCCCTAGGGACACCTATATATAGTTTAGGCAACTTCCCTTCCGCACCCTTGTGAAAGGCGACACAAAATCCGCAGTCCGCATCGGATTCAAAAATGAATCTACGTAACTATGACCGGTCGAGCAGATTGCACGACCAGTCGAGCGACCCCTACGACCGGTCATGAATGGGCCATGATTGGTCGAGCACATCGGGACTAAAAAACGATGCTCACTGGACTTTGAGTCGAACTGGTCCACGACCGGTCGAGCGGGCCCCTACGACCGGTTGTGCATAGCCCACGACCGGTCGAAGACGGCCACAGATGTGGCTCCACATCTCAACATTTGTATGGGTTTTTCTTCTTCTTCTTCTTCTTTTTAAAATTTTCATGCACCTAAAATGATTTCTTTCATTAGTTGTAATTGTTATTTTCAAGAATCTAGCTCATGGTTGATATTGTTGAACTTTCAGGGATGTGCTAGGTATACCGTGCACTCACATTTGAAACCAGCCCTCTAGGAAGCGGAGTCTTCAACAGTTTGAGTAGTGGGGTCTATGGTTTTAATGATCCTGTCATCAGTTTGTTTGGGCCACAATATGTATGGGTAGTCACCCGAGCTGGAGGGTTACGAATTTACTTTCTTCATTTTATCCATGGCAAGTGTTACATGTATATCTATTCATCACATTCGACACATGTAAAAAGGTTATCTAATGATCCTATACTATATATAACTCTAGTAGTTGGATTTTGACGGTGGTTGTTTGTTTCAGTACTTGATTTAATTTTTGACCAGTAAATATTGCTTATCAACAGGGGTTGGCAAAGTATAGTTCCATTAGTTGGTGAAGGTTATAGATATGTTTACTTGTGAACTATATCATTGATGAAAAGTTTAAAAGTAATGAAATGATTAAGATGAAAACCGTTCTTGTTATGAAATATATGGTTTTCAACCCAGTCTCTCTGTTGGGCTTTTGTTATGAAACACTAGTGCTAGTAGCTGGGAGTTAATCATGTCGATATTATCTATATATTTTGAATTTCTTGCACTCATTCTCTTCGGGTCTTGCAGCAAGACTACATTTGTGGAAACAGTGCATGGAATTTTAATATGGAGGATTTGAAAGCTCAAGCTGCCATTGTAAGGAGGTTCAAATTTAGTTAGATATTAATGCTTAAAACCATGAAAAATGTCTAGAAATGGTTCATTTTGGTAGTACATGGAAGTACCTCAAATTGACGATGATTGTCTATGTGGTGATTTCATGGGATACCACAGAAAATGAATCCTGAATGGTGAATTCTGTTTTCCTTTTCCCTGCCCTGGAATATTATTCCTTTAAGTTTCAAGGCACTTGAAGCGAACAAAAGATTATGTTGACAGAAAAGCATTCTATAAAAGTATATCAAGGACAAAGAGGGTGCATGATTGGTGTAAAAATAGGCAGTGACTTAGACAAGTTGATTTATCAAGGCATGTACTAGCAATGGTAAGAGACATCATTATTATAATTTATTTGATAGATTGTTACAGCTTATTTTTCTATTTTATTTTTTTATTGTTTCCCTTTCTTTGTTTATTGGGCTGCTGTTCTTGGAGCTCCTAGTTGAGAAATGTGAAAGAATCCATATTGGGGTGGTTTCTAGGCTCTCACGCTGACACATGTCATTTAATACAAGTGGGCCAATCATGTACATTGAATGTGGACTAGAGATCAATGTTTTTTTAACCATCCATTTCTTTTGAGGACATGTGACCAACCTGACGAGTGGATTGCCCTGATTCCTTGGCCAAGGCATGTCCACATGGAGCAGTGCAACTGCTGCTCGCAGGGATCATGCTATTTTCTTATATTCCCATAGGTTCTATACTTATTATTATTATTATTGGTTAGCATGTTAGTTCACACACCCCACTTGGGAAGAGGTTCTGTATTCAGTTGCCTACTAGACATCAACCTGCCTCTTCCACTTGCAACTAGCTTTTCTTTTTAGTTTTTTGAGAGATGGTTAAACTTGTAATTGTCTTTGTGTGACATTTTCCTTCTCTTCATAAAGTGAGCACTATGGTTTGGTTAGATACTTAACACTCAAGGCTAAGGGCCTCTTTGTATCGACAAAGAAAATCGCCTGTAAAGAGAATTTAAGAATAATAGGTCGATCATTCTGGTTGCATTCTCATTTTGGATTGTGAACATGCATGTCTGCCTTATTCCCAAACTGGCAGTTTTATTTTTATTTAATTTAATTTATTTATTTTTAGCATGGGGTCTTGTTCATTTGGTATACCGCATATGTACTTGAGGATGAATGCTTCTTCTTCTTCTTCTTCTTCTTCTTCTTCTTCTTCTTTTTGTTCTGAAATTCTGATTCCTTTCAATTCACTTTTATTGCAGTTGTTACCTTTGGATCTTTGTTGTCATTTTCTTGTTGAATGTTGATAGTAAGTTCAATCTCAACATGTTGTTGCTGAAGTTGATATATGGTTTGCTTTGGATTCTCAATATAATAAACTTCCCTGAATCTGTTCATTTGATTAGGTTTTTCCCTTCTGATTCTTCTTTTTTATATATATATATATATATATATATATATATATATATATATATATATATATATATATATATATATATATATATATATATATATATATTTCTCTCCTTTAATGAATGTGTGTTTTGTTAGATTTGGAGAGATGGGTGTCTCTGGATTTTCTTTAGATTTTAGGGAATTGCTGCTTTCTATTAACAAGATGGCCATTTCTTGACTTAGAATGCTACAGATTCTCATTTTGTAATTCTCTTGATTAAACTGAATGTTTGTAAATATGTTCACTTGTGCATCCAAATGTAACCTTAATGTTTTTGCCCTTTTGGATGCTTCTTAACTCGACAGCCTAAAATCTGATACAAGCTGCACAAGATCCTTAAAATGATGAATTTCTATTTTCGATTTTAGTAAGAAGGGATTATGTCTGGGATTTTAGCTGCACAAGATACAGGAAAGGAAGGCTTCTCCATACAACCAAGCAATGACTTCAATGCTTCTAAGTTACCATCTTCAAAGATGAGAAGACTCATCAATGCCATCAACATAAAAAGCATCCCTTCCATATGAATTCAGGTCCTCTATAAAAACTAAATGATAGCAAGCCTGCAAAATGCATCAGCATCAACTTGGTCTCCTTGTTCCTTGCAGGATATGTTTCCATAACATCATCTAAGATCTTCTGAATTGGCTTATTTGCATAATATCACTCAAAACAACTAACAATGCCGATTATAAAATCATATTCCTCGTAGAGAGATAAATCTTTTAGAGTTTTTAAGCAACAAAAACTTGCTTTGTTCCTCATAAACCATACAATTTGCAATAGCTAACAACTCCACAATTTGATTGTGTTTTGTTGTAAATTACAATCTCCACAATTGCTGTTTGGAGGCTTTACATCTCAGTTGTAATAACAAAGATTGAAGCAGCATTTCATGCTTGGAGTGTGTTTCCACTCTACTATTTAAATACCTTTTTAGTTGTATGTGAAATCTATCTTATAAGGTTTAACAATCGGTATTAGTGTATCATATCATTTACCACCAATACAGGGTCGTATTGCTCTATTTTGGGATTGTATCAGGTTAATGTGGTGCTCCATCGATGGTTTTGTCCTAGTATCGACTTCCTTGAACTGCATAGGCATCTCTTTTGCAGGAGCAAGGTGATCTAAAGCTTTGAGTGTGAACACTAGAATCTGAGAGGGCTTTCAAAGGGGTTGCAGTTATTCAAAAGACAGTTGGAAGTGTGAGTTTAGTTGCACTCTCAAGTCTTACCTTGTACCAGTAAGGCTCAACGGTAGCGGACCCATTCACGAGTTGGTCAAACTCAGCCTAGTTATTACCCCCTCACTCAGGTGGGTAAGGCCACACCTCATCTCAACCGACCGTGCAACAGTGGGAGACGCAGCCTAATGGTATAAGGCACTCGGGCACTTATGTTTTTCGCTCGGTCTCGGCATTGAGGTGTCTTCTGGTACCATGAAGGTTTAGAGGCTTTCACCTAAGGACATCCTAAGTGCCCTAAATGCTCAAGTGATATTTCTGGTGTCCAAACACGGTAATCCATGATAAACCTGTGGAGGCTACGACCTTGATGAAGCAAGGGCGAATATGATAGTGCAATGCAATGTCAGATGCATGAATCACACAAACTAGTCATATAGCAGCCCCAAGCATCCAATGTGCTCAAGAGGGGAACCCCATCCCTCGGGGAAGTCATAATATCCTACCTAATGGAACAACCATGACCAACACAATGCCATCTAAGCACACAATGATGCATATAGGTCATCAAGATGAGCAATGATACGCCATGTGGCGATGTACGGTGTTGTACTCTCCTCCTATCCAAGAAGGGTCTAGGTCTTGGTACTTAGACAAATCCTATAAGGGGCATAACCTCTAATGGGGACCCAGTAGTTTGGGGTAGCCCACATGGCTAAGGTAGACAATGGCATGTGCCTAAATAATAAGAATGGGCCTAATAAGGGTCTATAGTGGACCTTCAACCACCTATAGGTACAAGTGGGCCTACCTTGCGGTCACAAATGTGGACATTCAACCACTATTTATGTAGGGCCCATATCATAGTCCGTACCATTTCATAGGCTCCCGCGGTCCTCCCGGTCGAATTCTAGCAACCCTCGATCTATATCTGACATTTGCGCGCGACCCTAAGCCGAGTCTTGCATATTAGAGTCAACTCGATTCGAAACTTGTACTATAGCGACTGCGCTGTCACCGCACTTCCAATGTCGTCACTCGCACACCGATCCGATACCCGGACCAGGAGATGTGGGCATTCCTTTCCTATTCCCAAAGTCAACTCTCTCTCTCTCTCTCTCTCTCTCTCTCTCTCTCTCTCTCTCTCTCTCTCTCCACCCATCACTTTCTTACAACTCCATCACCCATCACTCCATCTCTTTTCATCGCATCACTTCCCTCTCTCTCTCATTCTCTCTCTTCACTCCTAAGCAACAAAAAAATCCCAACGTCCAACTCCCCAAGCTCTCTCCCTAAGCTAAGTGTGGCCCACTCTCTCATCTCCCATCTCAACCATTCATTCATCATCAACCTCCATTAAAATTGAAGGCAATGAGCATAGGAGTTCAAGGAGCTAAGGAAGAAGGCTGATAGGTGGGTGATCCACCATCAAATTTCATTTTTTGGGAGAACATGTGGTGGGACCTATTTGAAGTATGCGATGTAAGAAATGGAGGGCCCATAGTGGCGAGGTCCCTCCTCTCCATCTCTCTCTCTCTCTCTCTCTCTCTCTCTCTCTCTCTCTCTCTCTCTCTCTCTCTCTCTCCTTTCTCTGATCGTGGGCCGCCTTGATGTAGGGATGATTGGATGATCCAGACCGTCCAACAGGTGGGACAGTCTCGTTACCCACCCCGTTGGACCGTTAGATGATGGGAAAACATAAATATTAGCTCGATCCCAAACGAGTGAGCCACACTGACTGGAACTACCCTGATGTATGTATTTTATCTGATGGACGGTGGGACTCCACCGTGGTATTTGCATCTAGGTCGTCCAGGACTCCACCGTGGTATTTGCATCCAGGTCATCCAGGGCCTGGACGCTGGACATTGGCTAGCTTTAAAAAAAATAAACACACACACATATATATAATAAATATTAATATAATAATATACATAATGTTATTTGGTGGGCCCTACGTGGAACCCACCGTGATATATGTATTTTATCTACTGCATCAGCAGCCGTGGGACCCTCTCACCATCAGCCGCTGGATGGCTATGGCGTGAGGTGAAATCCATGCCGTTCATTTATCTGGTGGGGCCCACCCTTATAGTATGTGTTTCATCTGGCCACCACATGGGACCCACCTTTAACATAGGTGATCTGCATCATCCAGATGGATCTGGATGGTGGGTAGCCACTCCTTCATTGCATATATTATGTGTGTATATATATAATATTACATTAACTATATAATATATGATAATATATTATATAATATAATATACAACTATGGTGGGCCACTCCCTCGTGGGACCCACCTGATGAACAGATTGAATGGTTTACCTCACACAACGATGGCTGCTGTGAGGCTCACGTCACTGGTGGGACCCACCATGGCTGTGTTTCATTTACACCGTCCATCTAGACGGTGCCACCTACACCCACCATGATGCGTGTGTTATATCCCTACCGTTCATCTGTTGAACATGTGTGTGTGTGTGTGGGGGGGGGGGGGGGGGGGAGGGGGGTAGCACACCATCGTCCATTCATCTAGTGAGCTTGTCTCAAGGCTTAAGACTAAAAATAAGATAGATCCAGTTATCAGGTAGACCACACTACAGCAAGCAGTGGATTGAACACCCACCATTGAAACCCCTTCTGGGATTACAGAAGTTTTGAACCAATATGATATTTGTTTTTCCTCTAAATCTAGGTCTTTGTGACCTTATGAACAACCTTGATGGGAAATAGATAGTATGGTGGGCCCTCTAAATTTTTAACAGTGTGAATCATTATCACCACTGCCATTTGTGGTATGGTCTAGATGATCCTTTGGATATAATTCATTTTTTTTTTGTTTATATATGCTCTAAAATGATTTCTAATAATAGATAAATGGTGTATTTGACTCAGCCCATTCAACTCGAACCATTCGACTCAGCCAATTAATTCGGCCCATTTGATACGGCCCATTTAATTCGCCTCATTGATTTGGCCCATTCGAAACGACCCAATTGATTTGGCCTGATGTTATATATATTGGCCCATATGTGAGTCCCAATTCGATGCGTATATGCCCCATAAGTAAGGCCCATGATGATGTATATTAGGCCCTTGTATGAGGCCATGGGCCCATTATACGATTGGCCCTATAAGTGTCATTCCTTGGGAACAATGTTGGTTAAAGGTCCACATTGATGGGCAATGATGGTTGGACGTCCACATTGTGAGCTTCCCTTAGGCTTTGTTAGGCCCATTCTCATCATTCTCTAGTGGGTTAACCCAAACGCTTAGGCCCCATTGATTTTAATTGATCCATTATCGGCCGTCCATCTATAGACCCCGCCTTGCATCAAGATTGATTATCGATGTCGATTATCGGTGCCGATTGCCGATACCTACTACCGTTGCTGATTATGAGTTTGTGATAGCATAACATTATGATACATGCCCATACGCATCATCTGTATATTTTTTATGAGATGTGATTGGCCATTGCATATGCCTTAGTGCAGGTGGTTTATGGGACTCACTAATAGGCAGAGTTATCCCACATGAGCGGACTGTATGCGCAGGATTGATGCATGATTGGGCTGTGTGATTCATGTAATTTGCATTTGTGTGATTGTGATTATTGTATGCCCTAGCGACATCAGGGCCGTAGTGTAACACCCTGAACTTTTCGATACTTGGGCATTGAAAGTTCTTGAGTGTTACCATAAAATTCAACGTGACATATACATGTTACGATACCAATCCAACTATTCTTGCCTTACATCCTTGCCCTAACACTAACTTAACCGTTGGGAATGATCTTCATTCATAAATCAAGCCATCTGACTGTTGAATTTCAAGACAAGCCCATCCATCATGTGATTTGACATAAGTACTTTCCATTAGATGACGTGATGAATAACTCCTTATCTATAATGATTTAGATATACGTTCGTTTGTAAGAATTTTTTAGAAACATGTCTATAACTATGTGGAGCCATTAGATTTCCCAAAACTCATAGATCGACAGTAATTACGAAATTGCCACTTACTTAGACCCCTGAACACTAGATCACATGGTTCCCATAGTCCGTTTCATATGAAATTTTATATCATGCCTAATTATCACAAATTAACCGTACACCTCGAATTCAACCCTTAGATCATAGTAAAATAGCTACTTAACCTCTACATCCGTCCATACACTTATGAGATCAAGATTCTGATTCGTTCATCTTGTTCACCCCATATGAATATGCTTAAACCACCGTTAGAACTGAAATCAGAGGAATTTATACATGTGAACAAGTCACTCAAATCTAATGGTATACATGTCCTACCCCTAATCAATCCAGAAACTCGTCTTATGTTCATCTATTTACAAAACTGACCGTACATCCACCTACATACATAATCAGAGTGCTAACCATCAAGTTTTCCTATTTTTAGCATATCATCTAGCTGTCCATCGTATTGGGAGCCGCCAAACGGATCATCCAAACATCAGAATAAACCACTCAGTTGGAAGATCTTATAACACAATTCCAGATTACTAGATAATACTACAATAGACGTATATAAACGTCACATTCAAACTCGGAGTGGTATGGTCCATTAAAGTGGCATCTTTGTTGTTCGTAAGCGATCAAGGCCCAAACTTAGGCATTAGAAAGAGCACGGAAGATAACAAATGTTGGTGAAATTTCATCCTAGTTGCACGTTGAAGCTAGGAGATACGAATGACAAAAGTTATAATAAGAGAGAGGGGCATAATTGTAATTATATGATTCAAACTCATCTGCCCAGCAATGTTGCAATGTTTTTCACCTATACATTCTTACAACGTGTGGCCCACCCATAGCTCAGATCTACTTAAAACTTGGGGTCGTGGATCACACAGCAAGCTGAAGTCGGTGAATGGAGTGGATTGCTCACCAAACATCACGTTGGACCTCGCCCAGCCGTTTGCAAAAATCAAGAAGTTAAGTGATTGCACGTGCCATGCACGTAACTAATTTCTTGTAATGGCTTGGTTCAACGGTGAACCTAAGCCCCACATTGATTAATGATGGGGCTACACAGAACCTCGAATCCACCCCATATTCTAGCCCCTAGCCTAACATGATCTCACCAAACCAATGGTCGAGGTGGATTCCACAAAACATAAACCTAGACCCCACTTTTGAATTGTTGTAACAACTCATACCCAACCCTAAACCCTGACCTAATAATAGAACCTATGCCACTAACAATCACTGATACTGAAAATGATGACCATCTAGTTTTGAACCCAACTGTTAAAGACTCATCCGAATAGTCGTTAGAATCCCTAAGACCACCATAGCCATGAATGGTCGATTTAAATGCAATCTGACCAGCGGATGAATAAAACTCGGCCATTAGGGGCCGAAACCTAAATTTATGGCCCATTTAACAGTCAGATCTACTAGAAAACCGGTCTAATGACCTATTATGAGCTGTGGACTGGAATTGACGGTGTAGATTTAACAAAATATCACCGTGGACCCCACCTTCACACTTGGTGTACACGGCAGGGTGTACACTCGCGGTGCACGGGACCGTCACTGCGGTCAATTGCGCTGTGACCCTAGCTAGGAAGGAAATTCCTTCCTTTTGAAATTTTCCCGTCGCAAGCGAACGAATGGACATCGTCAGTTTTGGTTTGATAGTGGCCCACCACCATAAATCAAAATAACGATCTGAATCGTCCATTATGTTTAGGGCATGTCCACAACAAAACCCTAACCGATTCCACATGTTGAAATACATAGGCATGCACACAAATTGTGGCACAAGTTGACGGTGACCGTGCGGCTTTGTTTCAAAAATAGGCACCGGCTCCATGCCTTGCCTTGCCAGGCTGGCCAATTGCGTGCGAGATTCTCTCTTCCCTTTCCATCTCAGCCATCCACCGCAACACATCTCCGCCTTACAATCTGCATAGACTTCAGGATTTTCTTTACGACAAGTGAGCCGCCGCATATTGAAACCGTGACTCAAAATGCTAATGGCAATGCATCTAGTGGGTCCCATAATGACCAGTTGTCCAATCAGAATTGTCTATGTGCAACAGATCATAAGTTTAGCCATTGAATAGTAATCTGCCATTAATGGCTGGGTTTTCTTCCACGTTATGAAGAATGACCCATCTTCTCTAAGTGGGTCCCACCTCCTGATCTGAGATGTTGATATGGTGGGCCATGTTGCTAGGAGACCACCTACGGAGTCGGATTGAAGCAATGCTAACAGAATCTGAGTTTAACAAATAAAACTCTTTAATTAAAATAACCCACCAGTAACTAATCACCCGATTAGTTACGCCCAAACTTTCGAGAATAGGATTAAAGATAGCCTATTAAAGGCCATCTCTAAGGGCTTTCTTTCAAAAATGGAAAGCCATAACGATGGGAGTGAGCGTCATTTCGACTGCCACATCGGATTGGGTCGAGTCGGTCCAAGTCGCTGTAATGTCGGACCAATTTAGGGCTTTGCCTGGTTGTTTCCAACAACAGAAAAGAAAGGTAAAAGAAGAAAAATTGGAAGAGAGAAGAACGAGTGAGAGAGAGAAGAGGGTTTGGCCGCTGCTACTGCCACACCAAGCCGGGCCAGGGAGAGTTACAGACCGAGTTGGTTGCGGTCTGACCGAGTCTTAGCGGAGCCAGGCTCCATCTGGATGCTAGAAGGTTGAGCAGAAGAAGATAGGAGATAGGAGAGGAAGAAGCAAAGAAGAAGAAGAGAAGAAGAAATGAAGCAGAGAGCCGGGTCGCCCACCAACCGCATCACCGAGTCGACTGGGATGTTCTCCACCGAGTCGAGCTGAGTTGTGTCTGGTTTGGTCCAGCTACCATGCTGGTCATGGGATTGAGAAGAAAGACAAGAAGAAAAAAGGATAGAGAGAAAGAAGAAAGAAAGAAAGGGAAGGAAGGGAATCAGATAGAGTGCGAGAATGCGGTGAGTTAGTGACTCGCTGACTCAATTCAACCCAGTGCGAGCCATGATGAATGCGGGCTGAGTTCGGACTTAGTTATGCATACAAAGAATGAAAAATAGAATGAAAAAGAGAAAGCAAATGGAGAAAGAAGAAGAGAGAAGAGAAGAAGGAGAAAGCTTAGAGTCGTGGTTGGTTAATGAGTCGACTCGGCTAAAACTGAGTCGAGTTGGGTCGAGCTAGTCTGATATTGATGGATATTCCAATAAGAGTGGAAGAAAAACAAGAGAAAAGAAAGAAAGAAAGGAAAAAAAAGAAGAGAAGAGAAAGGAAGGGGAGTGATGCCATCGTCGAGTTGAATCGCCGAGTCGAACTACTGAGTTGGCTAATGTGAGTCAACTTGCCTTCCCTAAGTTTGATTTAGATTTAAAATAAATTTTAATTACTATAATGATTATTAAAAGATTAGCCATTAGTAGACTATTCATGTTAATATTAACTATTATGAATAAAATTTTAATTACTAAGTATTAGTATTTTATTCATCATTCAAAAATATTACCATTGCAATGATTACTATTAGCATGTTAATTAATATTAATTATATTGTTATGTCAATAATTATTTTGTAAAAACTCACATTAATAACATTTCCCTTCATTATACACTAATTATAGTACAAATCCTAAAATCTAGGCATAGACCAAAACCCTAGAATAAGACCCTAAACTTAAGTAATCTAAAATCTAGGTTATGTTCTTAACCATAAATGGAGTGTAAATGTGGATCTAATTATACCATTTGGCAATTCCTAATAGGATCTCATCTGAAGGTGTGCACGCAAATTCTGACAAACATTGAAAAGTGGACCTAACTTGGGAGGTGAGGATCACCCTTCAAGCTTTTCCTACATCATGATGGTTATCTTAGTTCATTTATTTCACTAATTGCTTAATTTGATATTAATAGAAGATGATAATCGATGTTAGTTCCATTCGTATAATTCTTCATGGATGATTGATGACTAGATTTAGAATTCCAGTATGATATCAAATATTCCTATTCTAGTTTGAATTGAATACTACATATACGCAAGTACTTTTGATGTCACGTGTGACCTGTCTTACCTCTTTTTATTTCTTTACGGTGTATTTAAAGGTCCTCAATTACTGGCCATTGTTTAATAGATTAAATGGAATTATCTGGTGAACTTGCCATCCTTTAGATCATTTGTTGCCTAAGTGGTTTTTGGGATATTTCCTTTTTATCGCATCCTCGAGATGAATTTGTTTGCCCTATGCGGCTTGATGTAATATTTGCCCTAAGTGGGTTTAAGGAACCATTTTCATATAACCTTACGGCGATAAGTCTCACTTGTACAACTATAATTGGCCACTAGTTGAGTAGGTCACCTTTAAAACATCCTATTGTTAGTCTCATGAGCTAGGGATGGTGGAATGAGACATTGTGCCTGAGCTGTCAGCCTATGCCGGGTGACAAATCCCCCGTAGTGACCTTTGAGCTTTCTTAAAATGATTGCTTGAAATTGGAATAATAATGGTTGGGCTAATCATGGATTCTCATGGTATATATTATGGTCTTTTTCGGGTGGTTAGTTATCCTTGGGCGTACCTTTGCGTATTTTTCCGAGTGACTAATCCTCCTTGGGTGATCTATATATTATTACGGTCTTTTCTAGGTGGTTAGTTCTCCTTGGGCATGCCTTTACGTATTTTTTTGGGTGACTAATCCTCCTTGGGTGATCTATGTATTATTACGGTCTTTTCCGGGTAGTTAGTTCTCCTTGAGTGTACCTTATGTATTTTTTCAGGTGACTAATTCTCCTTGGACGATCTATATTATATGGTCTTTTTCGGGTAGCTAGTTCTCCTTGGGTGTACCTTTGTGTATTTTTCTAGGTGACTAGTTCTCCTTGGACGATTTCTACCAACTGGATGTGCATCCTCAAGTCTGTGAGCATATGCATGCATCCATGTATTTAAACAAGATTATTTTGGGTGATTTATTTAATGAATGCATATCTGATGAACCTTATCTGATTCTCATGATAATCATTGCATAATATTTGTTATATATTGTCTCTGATATGTATGCTTAATTATCTTGATGATACGATAAATCTTGGGGGTATACCTCACTGCGATAGCCATTGAAGCTATCGAATCATACACAGTGTGCAGGACGTAGATGACGTGTATGCTGGTGTTTGTGTTGAATGGGAGGAGCTAGATGATCTTGCGACTCTCCATTCTTGATTTTATTTGTATTTAATTTATACTGTTATGTTTATAAAGGTTAAGACATTGGTTTGTATAAGTTTTTAAGTAACTACTTGAAAACCTTGGTTATATGTATTTGGACTCCCTCTTATACTTGAATTGTTTTTATTCCACTTGAATGGTTAACTCTGATAAAGAAAAAAAAATGTATGTGAAATTTTAGATATTTTAAAGGTTAACACTCGGGTTTTTGGAAAACGAGAAGTGTACTCGAGTTTCGGAACTGGGGTGTTACACTTAGCCTCCACAGACACATCGTGGGTGGCCGGATTGGATAACGGAAATACTGTTTCTAGCATCGGGGCACCATAGATATTCCTGGGTGAAAATCTCTAAACCCGATGGTACCAGAGGATGATTCCAATGTCGAGACCGAGTGGATACATGAGCGCATAAAGACTGAATATCAGGAGGCCGCGTCTCCCACTGTGTTGTGGTCAGTTGGAAAGGGGTGTGGCCTTACCCGCCCGAGCGTATGGCGCATTGTTAGGCTGAGTTTGACCAGCTCGTGAATGAGCCCATTATCGACGTGCCGGATAGGTATTGGCAGACTATTGGCCAGGGGGATAGTGAGGTTTCTCACGCTCACTTGGACTGTGCGCCTAGGAAATGGGCAATGTAATTTGAAGTGTACTAAACCCCAGTGATTATTCATAATGAGAACCATACTGATATTTTATGCTCTAGTGATGAGCTACATTGATATGTGGATTAGCATGCTTGAGTTGCATCTCGCATCGCATGGTCTTGATAAGGCTAATAACATTTATATCTTGCACTGTATAGCCTTGGTACTGCTTATTGCATTCATGTACTCATTAGCATGATTCCACATTAGTCTGACATTGCATTCTGAGCACGCTCATGTTGCGCATGTCACGTCCCAAAACCTGGAGATCGGATTCACAAGAATCCCGATCGCTGAATTATGTGCCGATAGCCTCTGTAGTACCTTATTCTCGGTTCCCAGCATCCATAAGCCAGATTTCGATCATGGGATCCTACAAGGAGGATTTTTTTATGTGCATTTAACTCGTAATAAGCATAACCACAAGATTACTGAAATTCACAAAGGTAACATCTTTATCACATATCCACTAATATAATCATTTGAGTACAATGCTGAAAATCAAGCTCCAAAAGACCACTGTAGACTCCAAGTTCAACACTGCTGCAACCTAACATCACCTGCACGCATTTATCGTGCATAAGCTTATAGAAAGCTTAAAGGGTGGTGTAAGTGTGTGCACAAAGTAAGTGCCAAGTATTTAACGCAATGTCATAATCATACAATGTCAAAATAGGCACAAGGTCATAAATCATACGTTATCAGAGTAAACAAAATACTGACAGGTCCATGAGTCAAACAATATCAGAATACGCAATTCAGATCAACTATACTAGTGAGGAATAATATCAGAATACGCGATACAAATTAACTATACAAATGATGAACATAAAGAGTCGAATATCAGATGTCGTATCTAAACCATATAAATGCAGAAACATAGGTAACCCAAAATGTCGTATGCTACAAATGTAATGTAATATGCGGTGCGAATGGAATGACCATGCTGGAGTGTGAAGTCGGGAGATAGTACGTAGTATCGCAGGCTATGGGGTCCATCACAGGGAACTTCTCTTCAAACTAGTCCCATACTAAATTTAGATGGTCAGACTCAATGTGGTAAACTCCTGATCTCAGGTTAGTCGCGCGCCTCAACCGAAATCCTGGCCATTGCGAAGGCATATGTAATAAGTAGTTACGCACCACCAACCCGAGTAGATAGTGAATGAATGAGTATGCAACTTCTGCCCAATAAGTCCACATATAAGTACAGTTCATCTCTCGGATCATTACTGGGGTTTAGTATACTCCAAATGGTACTGCCCCTCTCTCAACAGCACAGTTCAAGTGAGCGTAAGAAACCTCACTATCCACCTGACCAATAGTCTCCCAATACCTATCCGGCATGACGATAGCGGATACATTCGCGAGCTGGTCAAACTCATCCTAGTACTGCCCCCTACCCTCGGGCGGGTAAGGCCACACCCCCTCCTAACCGACCATGACACAGTGGGAGACGTGGCCTCCTGGTATCCGGCACTCAGGCGCTCATGTATCCACTAGGCCTCGACGTTGGGGCGTCCTCTGGTACCAAGAGAGTTTATAAATTTTCACTCAGGGCTATCTATGGCAGCCCGATACTAGAACAAATTTTCTGTGTCCTGTCTGGCCATCCACGATATGCCTGTGGAGGCTACAACCCTGATGTCGTCAAGGCATACAGTAATCATAATGCAAGATGCATGAGTTATACAATCCAGTCATGCATCAATCCTGCGCATACCGTGCGCTCATGTAAGATAACTTCCGCCTATCAGGGAGTCTCATAACAACATGCTCAATGACATATGCAATGATCAACCACATCTCATAAAAAACATGCAGATGATGCGTATGGGCATGTATCATGATACTATGCTGTCACATTCTCATAATCAGTATCCGTAACCAGCATCGACAATCGACCTCAACAATGTGGACATTTAACCAACATTGCTCCCAAGGAATGGCCCACATAGGGCCTAACATATAGTGGACCCATGGCCTCACACAAGGGTCAAATAGACAACAACATGGGCCTCACTCAAGAGTTTAATACACATCGCGATGAGCTTTTCATATGGGCCTAATATACATCACAATGGACTCCACCGCCTGACCCTCAAATACATTACAGTGGGCCTCATCACATAGACCTCATATTCATCACATTAGGCTTAAAACACGGGCCGAATATACATCACAATAGGCCTCAACTACGAGTTGCATATACACCATATAAGTCTTGACAATCGACCTCGACAATTGAAATCGACACTCGGAGTCGGCCTCAATACTTGGCCTCGACAATCGGGATCGATCGATAATCAGAATCGGAAAATCGGTCACAACAATCGGAATCGGCAATCGGCCATAACAATCGGGATCGATCGATAATCAGAGTCGGCAAATCGTCACATCAATCAGAATCGGCAATCGGCCATAACAATCGGGATCGATCGATAATCAGAGTCAGCAAATCGGTCACGTTAATCGGAATTGGCAATTGGCCATAACAATCGGGGTCAATCGATAATCAGAGTCGGCAAATCGGTCACGTCAATTGAAATCGGCAATCGACCATAACAATCGAAATCGATCGATAATCAGAGTCGGCAAATCGGTCACGATAATCGGCCTCGATCGGTAATCGATCAATCGACCACAACAAACAGAATCAACAATCAGCCACATCAATCGACAATCGGCCACGATAATCGGCCTCGATCAGTAATCAGTCAATAGGCCACGACAATCGAAATCGGCACATACAATCGGCCTCGACAAATCGGAATCAGCCTCGACACTCGGCCTCGCAATCGGAATTGGCCTATACAATTGGCCTCGACAATCGAAATCGGCCGATAATCGGAATAAAAAAATGGGTTATGTCAATCAGAATCGGTAATCAGTCATGATAATCAGCCTCTATCGCTAATCGGCAATCAGTCATGATAATTGGCCTCGATTGCTAATCGACAATCGGTCACGACAATCGAAATCGATCGATAATCAAAATTAACAAATCAGTCATGTCAATCAGAATCGACAATCGGTCATAATAATCGGCCTCGATCGCTAATCGAAATGAGGATAACAAAGGGCCTTAGGGAAGGTCACAATGCGGACATATAACCATCATTGCCTATCAATGTAGGCATTAAACCATCATTGCTCCCAAGGCATGGCCCGCCATAATCATCATTACATACATTATGGAGTAATCACACATCGCAATGGAGCTCATATATCGAGTCGACTATATCACATGGGCCTCACTAGTGGGCCTCATATACATTAAGTGGACCGCGTCCATAGGCCGCACCATTGGGCTTCATATACATCGACTGGGCTCCGTCAACGGGCCGCACTAAAGGGCCTAATACATATTACAATGGGCCTTACCCATAGGCCTCAGATTCGAGTAGGTGAGCCCCATCATATGGGCCTCAAATATACATCATGAAAGGTCTCATAAATGGGCCGTAAATACATCATATTGGGCCTCACCAAACGGGCCACAATACATCATACTGGGCCTCACCAAATGGGCCACAAATACAAAATAGGTGGGCCCCATCACATAGGCTAAAAATATATCATGATGGACCTCATGGATGGGCTGCACCAATAGGCCTCAAATGGGCTTGGACCACACCAAAAATCATTTCAATAGTTGTAGGTGTAACATGTGTATCACTGTACACTATTATTCCACAGGGCACATGGCCCACTAATGATGATCAACACCATCCAAACGTTGCCTATGTAAATCCACACCATCCAAACATTGACCAGGTAAATCAGCACCATCCAAACGTTCCCTATGTAAATCCGCACCATCCAATCATTGTCTATGTGAATCAGCACCATCTAATCATTGTCTAGCATCGTCCAACACAATTTGGACGGTGTGGATTACAAAACATACACCACGGTGGGTCTTTTAACGGATGGACGGTGCAGATTGCAAAACATACATCACGGTGGGTCTTTCAATAGATGTACGGCGCGGATTACAGAATTTGCTGAAGTCATAAGTAACAGGTGGGTCCCACATTGCCTTGTCCAGGGCAGATGGGGTGAATACAAAAACATACACCATGATAGCCCACAAAACTTACTGACGTAATCCAGCAATGGGACCCACCGTCCTAATATTGGACATGTGGATCCAGTCCATTGATCACAGTGCCATCCCACCGTCACCATCAAATAGACGGTGAGAATAGCGAATACATACAGCAAGGTGGGTCCCACCCCACACGTACCACACGTGTGGGGTGATCCCATGCTCAAAACGGATAGACGGTGTATGAAAAACACATTTGTAAAGGTGGGGTCCACCGTCCAGACAGATGGACAGACGGTGGATATGAAATACATACTTCATGGTGGTCTATCCCACATGTACGACACGTGTGGGGTAGACCCCACACGCTGCTGGATGGACGTCAGAGAAAACGCATACATCATGGTTTGGGCTCCACAGCAGTTGTTGACGTCAGTTAGCAGCTATATGGAGGATGCTAACCAACCGCACCCACCGTCCAGGGATTGGACGGTGTGGATGCAACATATGGAATCAAGGTGGACTCCACCCGTCCAACTGAGGAATGGACAGCGTGGATATAAACTTACATCAGTGGTGGGTCCCACACACGTGGCCCACCTATAGCATATATTATATAATATAATATAATATATATATCATATCCTATAATATAATATAATATAATATAATATAATGTAATATAATATAATATTATATATTATATAATATTATATATATTATATAATATATTATATAATATAATATAATATTATATAATATATCATATCCTATAATATTATATAATATAATATATTATATTATAATATATTATATTATATCCTATATATATAATATATATATATATATATATATATATATATATATATATATATATATATATATATATAATATTCATACACATGCATATATATTACATATACATTTCTTTTTCTTTTTCTTTTTCTTTTATTTAAAAAAAAAAAAAAAACAAGATAGTCTAGTGTGCTGGACATTTTTCATGGTGAAATCCCACCATTTCTGATGGACGGTAGGGATAAATCTCATACCTCAAATAAGGTGCGGCCCACACTGTAACGGCCACTAGTCAATCTGTTATCAAATGGGTTCCACGTGCAGAACCCACCAGCTCAAGAAGAGCCGATATTTGTGTTTTTCCATCGAACGGATCCTTTAGGTGGGTCCCACAAGGTGGATGGCATGGATAAAATATATACTTCGTGATGAGCCACACACACACACACCATCCATAAAAGAGAGAGAGGAAGAGAGAGGGAGAGAAAGAGACAGAAACGGTGAGATAGAGGGACCCCGCCACTATGGGCCCCTCTCTACATTGCATACATCAATGTGGGTCCCACAACAAGTGGGCCCTAAAATCTAAAATTAACGGTGGATCACCCACCTATGGCCTCCTTCTTTAGCTCCTTGGACTCCTTAGCTCCTAAGCCCCTTCTTTAAGGGAGTAAGATGAATTTTGAAGGGTTGGATGGTTAGATGAGGGGTTAGGAAAATAGCCCTCTCTTGCATTCTTCTCTCCTCAGAGATTTCCTCTCATGGAAGCTTTGGGATGGAATGAGATGGAGAGAGAGAGAGGGTGATGGAATGAAAATGGGTTGGTGGAATGGGTGTTGTAAGAAAAGGGTATGGATGATATGGGCTTGTTTGAATTTTGGTAAAAGAGTGATGGGTAGGGAGAGAGAGAGTTTGACTTATGAGAAAAGAGGGAGTGGTCATTTGTACTTAGGATAGGGTGAGGTGGCATGGGGTATGGGTAATGTACTTGACTTGATGGATGTGACGTGTTGTTGAGATTCCCTTGAAATTCGCAACGCGCGGCGTTTCTTTAAAATGAACGTAGACTCATATCTTAATGCTCGGGTATTGGATCGATGCGCGAGTCACGGCATTGGAACCGTGGTAACGGCGCGGTCGCTAGGGTACAAGTTTTGGGTCGAGCTGACTTCGGTATGCAGGACTTGACTTAGGATTGTGCGCAAATGTCAGATATAGGTCGAGGGTTGCCGTAATTCAACCGGGAGGACCACGGAAGCCTACGAATAGTACTGTCAAGGATACGAGTCTTACAGCGCACATACTTACACCTCCCTCTAAGCTTTCCATAAGCTTATACATGATTGATGTGTGTAGGTGACGCTAGGACGCCATAACAATATTGAGATCGGAGCATGCAGTTGACTTTCAGAGCTTTTTAATTTTCGATATTGTATTTCCTTTTGTGCACTATACCTATTATATCTTAAAAGCTTTTTATCATAGTGGATTTGTGATGATGTTGTTGGTTGTTGTTTGTGGGTTATGCTTATTACTAATAAAAAATTATGTTTAAAATCCTCCTTGTAGAATCCCAGGATCGGAACCTGGTGCATGGGTATCAGAAGCTGAGAATGGGGTACTACGGAGGCTGTCGTTGCCAGATTCTGCGATCGAAAATTTTGTGAGCCTGGTTTCCGAGATTGGTGCGTGACAATTTGTCCAAAAAAGGTGGCCGATAATAATGTAATAAGAATCAAGGCCAAAGGCCCAAACATTAACATAAATAAAAAATGGGTAGCTATAACATACATACATTTCCATGTTGGCCTCAATTAAATGGCCCAAGGTCTACTCAACACATAGTTTGAAAAAGGACATAACATGTATGGCCCAATCCACATGTAATAATATGGGCCCATAGGGAAGGTTATGGCCCAAGCATAAGGGCCACTAAGACCATACATTGTGGTGGGCCTAGTGGGCAGCCCATTACTCTAACACATGGGCAAGAATTCTCATTCAAGATAAGCAAGTTGGGCATTCAACCTAGCTCAAGGATATAGTTGATTGGCCCAACCATTCACACATTCCAGCCCACTATCCCAACACAATACAATGGTGAATTCAGCCCAAGAATATACTAGGCCTATCTAGAAAGTTCCAGCCCATTTGGGCCTATAAGGAGTCCAAAAATCTGGTTACATATATGCCCATATAACCCAGCTATGGTGGGCCTCAATAGTGCATTAATTAAGCCCAAATTAAGGAAGTAAGGGCATGAAATTATCACTACGAAATCCTCACAATATGGTGGACCGCACACCCTTAAGACCCCAACCCAGAAACAATGCACATTTATAAGAAATCTTGGTGGATTTTTAGTCCACCAGCTATTTGGGCCTACCGGAGCCCAATAAGATAATCTTCTGATTGGAATAAGGGTCCAAGGAGGTCCAGCATCATGATTAGAGGGTCTCACTATATGGGGAGTACTCCAACAACACAAGGAATAGGTGGGCCACACTGCCGGACCAAAAGTCCAGCAACAGCCCACAATGGGCTTCCCACAATGGGCTTGGGCGGTCCAATGGGCTGGAAGCCTACGCCCAGCCCTCTCCTAGGCTAAGGTGGGCCCCATTTTGGACGTTCCACACCAGGGTGGGCCACGTCCAAGTGGGCCACATAATGGATGGACGCACAGATGAAACACTACATCATGGTGGGCCTCACAAGGGTGGGATGGCCAGCCTTGCTGGACATCAACACCTGGGACGTCCAGTAAGGTGGCTAGTCCAGCCACTTGCACCTGAAATTTGGATGGCTTAGATGGCCTAATTCCATGATAGGTGGGTCCTAGTAAGGGTGGGCCACCATAGGAATTAGTTTCAGAATTTATTCTACATGCTAAGTATTTAAAAAAAAATGGACAACAATACATCCAGAAAATCCGGTGGTGCAAAAATTACTGTTGTCCGCATGTTTAGCACACATGGGGTGGGCCTAAGCTTGTCCAACCCCTGGAAAATAGGTGGGAAGGATGGTTTCACATATGGACAGCAAGTGGGGTCCATTGGAGTGGCCCACTTACTCCAAGAATCAAGGTAAGAGTGCACATTTTTAACATACAATGTTGCTGAACTGTCCAGAAATTTCTGGACAATTAGCCCACTTTGGCCCATCCTATGGGCCACAATCATAGGGGAAATTATGTGAATCTCATTCCTCATCAAAGTAGGGTCCACGCAATACAAAATCCTAAAGAAATTTAGGAGAAAATGACATGCAAACAGTCCCAAACATTGGCTCAAAAGTCATGTTCCAGAGGGCCTGAAATCTGGACAGCAACATATGATATCCATATTTTGGTCCATATAAATTATTCATAGGGTTTTATACCCTGACCCATCAAGTGGGGTCCACCTAGATAGGTTAGCAAAATTTCAGATCCATTAGTACATCAAACCCATGCATGTTATGGTGGGCCTGGCCATCTAGCAAGGTGGGCCTGGACATCCCATCTTCTTGATGGATCTGAGATGTTGCTGACCACCTTAGTGGGCCACACATTTCCATAAATAAATATAAGAAAATAGAGAGAAAGGGAGAGTGAAGGAGAAAGATCTAGCCATTGGTGGAAGGTTCCGCCACTCATGAACCTTCCACCTACAATCTACACCATCCACTACCATTATCTATTACATGCAAGCCATTACAAGGTAAAAAAATTTGTTGGGGGTAGGGACACCATCCCCACCTTGCATGCAAGGTCTAGATGACCTACGTGATGTTAAAATAAAGAAGAAATACATCATGGTGGGTCCATGGAAAATGGCCCACCATGGAAGGAAATGTTCAAGGTCTAGGTCCATGACTTTCATTCTAGGAGCCATGTAGGACCTCCACCATGGATTGGTGGGCCCTACATGCTTCCATGCATGTAATAAAAGGAAGGGAAGATGAAGGAAGGAAGAAACATCTACATGGAGCACTCACCTCAAGATCCTTCCTCAAACTTCAAGCCATGGACTCCATAGCTCCAAAGATGGGATTCTAATGGTGGAGATGGTGTTTAGAGGGTGGGATAGGGAGAGAGAAGAGGGAGAAGTTGCTAGATTTTGGGAGAAGTGGTGGACGTCCCACCTAACAAAGAAAGAAAGAATAGAGAAAATGAGAGAGAAGAGAGGAGAGAGGAGAGTTGTAGGAAAGTCATGATTAGTTTTGGGAGAGAGAGCTTGACTTGGGAAGAGAAATTGTATTGAAAAGAGAAAAAGAAATCTAATAATTATTTTAGAAAAGAGAAACTCATACTTGCTAGGCTAGGCTAGGCAATCATGGTAGTTTGCATGGGAGATAGTGCACTAGGGTGGGGCACACATGGGGAAACGTGCAAGCATCTAGGTGGGTCCCACATGCATCATCAATGGCCCATATATGCACGGCCCATAACTTAAGATGTACATGTCAGATAAACGCACGAGATGTGGCATTGGAATCGTGGTGCCAATGCGGTCGCAATGGCATAGGTTTCGAGTCATCTGGGTCGGGTCTACGTGATCGGACTTAGGGATGACCGCAAATGCTATCCATGGGTCACAGGTCACCGGGATTCGACCGATGGAAACTAAAGGAACGAAATGGACACTCAGGGTAGGGTCTTACATCTCTCCCCACCAACAAAGAAATTTCATTCCCAAAATTGTTAAAACTAGAACAATGAAAATGTATAAGCATCATATATATATATATATATATATATATATATATATATAAATCCATAATCACAAGAGAAGGCGATACATAAGGTAATACAAACAATCAATCAGCAAACAAATGGGGATAGCGCTCTCGAATCTCTGCATCGCGTTCCCAAGACGCCTCTACCTTAGAATGATGACCCCAATGTACCTTCACAAGGGGAATGACCTTGGTCCTAAGAACCTGCTCCTTCAGATCAAGGATACGAATAGGATGCTCAATGTAAGAAGCATCCTCACGGACCTCAAGGGGCTGTCAATCGATCACTAGAATAATGTCTGACCCACACTTCCACAACATTGATACATGGAATACATCGTAGATCCTAGACAATTCTGAAGGTAAGGAAAGCCTGTAGGCCACGGCGCCTACGCGCCCGGTAATCTTAAAAGGTCTAATAAATCTAGGGGCAAGTTTGCCCTTCGCTCCAAACCGAATCACACCTTTCATAGGCGAGACCTTAAGATATACCATGTCCCCAACTGCAAACTCGAGGGGTCGACGCTGACGATCAGCAAAACTCTTCTGCCAGCTCTGAGTTGTGTGCATCCTCTGCTTGATGATATCGACAGTCTCTGATGTCTGCTGCACATGCTTGGGACCTAGGAGACGACGCACTCTAACCTCGGTCTAACAGCTAGGAGATCTGCACAGTCTTTCATATAGTGCCCCAAAAGGAGCCATGTCAATGGTCGCCTGATAACTATTGTTGTACATGAACTCGGCCAGGCGCAAATGCTTGTCCCAACTACCTGCAAAGTTAATCAAACAAGCTTTGAGCATGTCCTCAAGGATCTAGTTAACCCTTTCAGTCTGCCCATCTGTCTGTGGATGATAAGCGGTGCTGAGCTATAAAGTAGCCCCCATCGTCTGCTGAAAGCTCCTCCAAAACTGAGATATAAATCTGGGATCTCGTTCAGAAATGATCGAAACCGGAATGCCGTGTAGTCTAACTATCTCCTCAATGAATACCTTCGCAAGCCGATCCAATGTCCAGGTCACATGCATCAGAATAAAATGTGCCGACTTCGTCAAATGATCGTGACGGCACTGAGTCTTCGGGAAGCCCATGATGAAATCAGTCGACATGTGCTCCCACTTCCGTACTAAAACGCTTAACGACTGCAAGGGACTAGGGGGTCTCTGGTGGTCAGCCTTGACATGTTGACAAGTGTCACACTCGGTCACAGAACTAGCAATCTGGCTCTTCATCCCTGTCTAGAAATATTACCTCCTCATATATCTGTACATCTTTGTGGAGCCCGTGTGGATCGTAAGTCTTAATCGGTATGCCTTGGTCATCAAATCTCTATGAAACTCTGGCACGTCCGGAACACACAATCGGCCTCTGTAGCGAAGTCCACCATCGGAACCAATCTGCCAGTCTGACTGCTCCACGGATGCTGCCTCTGCTCGATATCCCTGTAATGACTCATCTGTCTACTGAGCCTCGATCACCCTTATGACAAGAGAGGGTTGAATCGACAGGCTCGTAAGTTGAACAATAGAAGACTGTAGGCCAAACTCAAAGTCGAACTCGGATACATCCTTGAGCATCTTCCATTCACGAACCATTATCTGTGCCACCAGGCCTCGTGGTTGACGGTTGAGCGCGTCTACCACCATGTTTGCCTTGCATGGGTGGTACTGAAGGTTGAAATCGTAATCTTTCAATAGCTACATCCATCACCTCTGTCGCATATTTAGTTCTGATTGTGAAAACAAATACTTCAGGCTCTTATGGTCCGAAAAGAGCTCGAACCTAACCCCATAAAGGTAATGCCTCCACACCTTTAGTGCAAAGATAAGTGTTGCTAGCTCCAGATCATGCATGGGGTAGTTCAGCTCATGGACCTTGAGCTAGCATGAGGTGTACATCACAGGCTTCCCGTGTTGCATTAGAATAACACATAAACCAACTCTGAAGGCATCAGTGAAAACAACAAAACCATCACTCCTGTCATGAAGAGTGAGGACAGGAGTGGACGTGAGGCGGTCCTTCAACTCTATAAATGCCTCCTCACATGCGTCACTCCAGACAAACTCGGTGCCCTTCTACGTCAACTGGGTTAGCGGTGCTGCAATACAAGAAAACCCCTCAATGAATCGTCGATAATAACTCGCTAGACCAAGGAAGCTACGAATCTCAGACACATTTGTGGGCTGGCCTCACTGACACACTGCATCAACCTTTGAGGGGTCCACAGCGACACGCTCCCTCATCACCACGTGACCGAGGAACTTCACCTCCTACTGTCAAAATTTACACTTCTCCAGCTTCGCATATAGCTGGTGGGCATGGAGGGTCTCAAGCATAATCTATAAATGCATCTCATGGTCCTCTTGGGTCCTTGAATACACTAGAATATCATCGATGAACACTACAACAAACTTGTTGAGGTAGGGTCTGAAGACCTCGTTCATCAGTTGCATGAACACGGCGGGCACATTGGTCAGCCCAAAAGACATGACCAGAAACTCAAAGTGACCGTAGCGCGTCCGAAAAGCTGTCTTTGGTATGTCCTCCTCTTAGCCCGAATCTAATGATAACCGAAGCGCACGTCAATCTTGGAAAGGAACGGAGCACCCTACAGCTGGTTGAACAAATCATCAATCCTGGGGAGTGGGTATCTGTTCCTAATAGTGACCTTGTTAAGCTCGCGGTAATCTACATACAGCCTCAATGAGCTATCCTTCTTCAACAATACTGGGGTTCCTCACGGTGAACTGCTTGGATGAATAAAACCCAATTCTCGGAGCTCATGCAACTGATCCTGCAATTCCCACAACTCCATCGGTGCCACTTGGTAGGGGGTGTTCAAATTAGGCGCAACATTGGGCACCAAATCAATCTAAAACTCTATCTGCTGATGTGGCAGCAGACTCGGGATCTCTTGAAACACATCGGGGAACTTGCAAACTATCGGCAGTTGCTCAAAACACCCTGCCATTGACTCCTCAATGACAACTCACAAACTATTGGCTCTCCTCTGGGCTCGGCAACGAACTAGAATATCAGCAAGCCAGGAATATGAAACTTGACTGTCCTCGCGGCATAGTCCAAGATAGCATAATACTCGATAAGCCAATCCATACCCAGGATGACATTATACTCGGCCATCGGCAAGAGAAATAAATCAGTGGGAAGGAACATCTCACCAACCAAAACCGGATAAGATGAACAACAACAACTCAAAACTGCAGACTTCCCTAAGGGAGTCGAAACAGATAAGGCCTTAAGCATGGACTATGATGGAATACCTGTCGATCGGCAGAACTCCTTGGCCACGAATGAATGAGATGCGCCAAAATCAAACAGCACACTGACAATACAAGCAGAGATAGGAAGAATACCTTTGACTACTCCTCCAAAAGACGATGGCGTGTCCTGCTAGGCGGTGTAGAATTTACCCTGTGTTAGCAAGGGAAGCAACCTTGAAGACTGAATCCTGACCCTGCACCTACTATATGGCAATATATACTCAGCACAGGGCTTGTGGGGGAGGTACCTGTCCCCTCTGTTGTTGTCTCTGCTATTGATGCAGCGGCCTACCCTACTGCCTTTGCTGTAGCGGAGGAGGCCTAGGAATAGGAGTCTGATGCTGGGGTCGCTACTGCTGTTAAGGATAGTGTGGGGCATGCTGCAGTGCCCTCTACTACTGGGGATGAGGACACTCGCCTACGGTGCCCTGATTGCCCACAACCATAACATACACGAATAAATGGCCCAGAAGAAGGAGCCGCTGGCTACGAAGAGGATGAAGTTGCCTACACTGCTGATGGTCTGAATCCAAAATGGCCTTGATGTCGTCGGTGCAGGTGCTGATGGGAGCTACCGGAAGGTGCTTTCCTCTTTCAGTCTCTATTGGAACTCTACTCTCTAGACCTCTGTGACATGGCCTAAATCCTCTTTGTAAACCAAGGCCCTATGCATGTAACACCACGTACCTCTGGTACACGGGTGTTACCCCTTAAAAGAAAATTACGTCTATGAGAAACTAAGGTCGACTAACCAGACGACTTGAACTTGACATGCACAGGATGGGAACTCCAATCCACATTAAAGCTATCCATCAGGGGATCCTAGGAGCCGAGACGAACTCCACGACAGTTGGGAAGGTAAGAACTACAAAATCCCAGCTTATAGGAACTCCATGTTAATTAGTTAAACCACATTATGGGCAATGCCCCTATAATCAACACTTGAGGATTAGTTGGCATCAAATCAAGCCTTCATTGTGACCAGGACCTTATATTAACCGTTAAAACTCAATTTCAAGTCAACCCAACCTTAGGATCTAAGTATGTGGGCCAATAGCTGGTGTAGATGGACGATATGGCCCACCTGAGCCTTGGCCCCGCCCCAAATTGGGCCAAAACCCCTACGTCTAGGCGCTAAGATAAATGGACGGATTGGATATGTTCTAAACATTCCAGTGGACCCCATGAGGAGTGCATGTACCCTCCACATGATGGTGCATGATGTGCACTGGATCGGTGAAACCGCCTTTGACTGAACTAAAATGTAAAAGCCTTAGTAATTCTTTCCGCCAATGTGCGTTTGAATTTAACAGCCATTGAGCTCCAAAGTGGCCCACCCTGGGAACTTTTCGAAAGATCCAAACTATTCACTAAACTCATGGGCCCCGCCTGATCAAAACCATATAGGCTTTTGAGCCCATGCAAACAAATGGGGGAGATGGGTTGCAATCGTCCAACACATCACACGTGGGAGGTATCCTTGAGATGGGACCCATTTGGGACATTGAGGGTGGCCTGTGATCATCCCGATCAGGCCATCCCGGCCACCCATTAGCAAGAGAGAGCCACGCTCGGTCTTTTCCAGAAATGGCCGAACAAGGCGTGCATAAGAAAAAGCAAAAAAGCAACATTTCCATTTCGGGAAGGAGGTGCTAGCTCATTTCTAGCCATTCCTGGGGCCATGTGGCGCCATCTCAACCACTGGTTCTGGATGAGATGAGAAAGAGATGAGAAATGTATCATCTCATGAGAAAATAATGAGAAATATATATTCTCGTGAGATGATTTGAAACTGACATTTGGGGGTAAAAAAGTGTACCCTACATTGATCAGAGGCTTGATTTGGTCTACTCAAATGGAGCAGATCACGTTGAAATACATGACACTATAATCTACCATTAGAGGGCCAATCATCTTCCTTGATAACCCATGTAAACGACATAACGAGATGGGCCCTACCAGATCAAAAAGTTACTTTTCTGATGTGCCTGGGTGTCAACTATCCATCCTAGCGTGCGATTGGGCCCCATGCATAACCAAGGATTGATCACGACTGTTACAAGGGTGGCCATTTTCCAACCGTTGGGATTTCTCTCCCACTGCTATAAAAAGGGCCCCTGTAGCTTTGAGATTCACACCAAGAAGAGAAAAGGGGAAAAGAGAGAGAGAGAAAGGAGAGAGAGAGAGAGGAGAGATCGAGTGCAGGTGAGAACTCGGTTCTACACTGAGTCAACCCAGCCGTCCAGACTGAGTCAAGCCAGTGGAGGCCAGTGACACCTCCAAGAGATCATTCAGGTCGAGCCCAAGCTGAGTATCAGACGTCGAAGTACCGGTTACGCTCTGTCCCATCACTCCATTTAAATTTACGGCATCTAAGAGGTTATTTAACTCTCTTTAACTAGGTCACCATTGTCCGTAAACCTGGCCGAAACTTGGCTATTGCTGGGTCAAGTTGAGGTGAAAGCAGGTCCTCAGTGGGCCATGGAGTCAAGTAGAAATCGAGCCAACCAATGGCTGTGTTTCGGGCTGAGTCCATGCTAAGCGATGGGTGTATTTTGAGCCAAGACCATGCCAAATAATGACTGTGTCTCGAGCTGAAAGCAGGGCAGATAGTAGCCGTGGTTGGGCCAAAAACCTGACTATTTTCTAAGTAGTGGAAGGGTCATTGATAGGCCGTAAATGGAGATGGTATCAGAGCCTTGCATGGACCCTGGAAAGGTTGAAACCAGACCTGGATAGGGGCCCTGTTCGGTCTGAGATCATTGCAAGTAATAGCTGATTTCTGAGTTAGGACGGTGGCAGAATCAGGCTCTTAACAGGAGCTCTGTCTTGATTGCGACCAGGCCGAATGGTAGCTCTGCTTCAGGCCAAAACCGGTCCAAGCAATGGCCATGTTTTGGGTAAATGCGTCTCAGATGGGGCCTCGAACTCAGCTGCAATAGGCCTTGAGTAAGTCTTCCATCCAAGATGAAAATGGCTCCCAATCGGGCCTCAATATGGGCTCTGGATCAAACCATAGATAGACCCTTAATAGGGTTTTGTAATGGGCTAAAAATGGCCAGTAGCTGGGCCTTGGATTCTAGGAAGAGCTAGGTAGGGAGATGAGCTGAATTCAAGCCTAAAGCGGGCCCTGTGTAGGCCATGCCACTGGGCTAAATAGTGTCCTCCACCGAGCTCTCAGTCTACCCCAACAGGTGGGTTTGCTCAATCAGATGGACCACACCACAGAATCTGGTGGGCCGCACCATGTAGTCAGGCTGGCCACGCCATCCTTCAAAGTCAATGGACCGCATGTGGAATCCATATCCAGTGGGCCGTACCACAGCTGGTTGGCCTTGCTGTTCATAAAGTTGGGCCACATGGACTTGGGAATAGCCCAATCGTTGGCCACTCTGGGAAAGTGGTGGCTAGGCCGAACCAGGCCCAACTCTATTCTTATTGTGAGGGGTAAGCAGGCCCAGTTGGGCCACCTCGTTGGGACAAGTACATGGTAGGCCTGATCACTTTGATCCAGGCCCAATCTCCTCTATAGCAAGCCCTATAAGCTCCATACACCTTCAATGAATTAGATTCCTTGGAAACACTTATCTAATGTGGGCCTTTAAATTGGAAATGGCAACCAGGAAATCACTCGCTTAACATTAGGTGTCAAGATGCTCACGAAGGCTTAGATCGAGGGACGCACTTCGACTTGTCTGGTGATGATTCTCTTCCCCTCGGGCTTTCCACTTCCAACTAGACTAGAAGTAGTTGTTATAGTGATTTACTAGCTAGTTAGATTTATGATAAATTATGTGGGAATAGACTGCATTTAATTGATATGCTTATTTAAATTGATGACTCTCATGCTTTATACTTGCTTAAATTGCTTGAACATGTGTATTAGATTATCTAAGTGATTAAATTAGTTACTCATTACATGCGTCAGGTGTTAGCTCATTTAGTACGTAATTGTAATTTCAAGGAATACATGTGTTGTTCTCTATTTACTACTCATAGTAGGATCCATGCTGCTGTTGAAACCTCTCCATAGGAACCTCTAACGAAGGAGAGTCTGTGCTTAGGGTGTAACTAGACTTGTTGCAATACGAGTAGGCCCCTAACATGGAGGTTTTGGTTGTTGGCATTTGACTATGGGGTTTACCATCCATGTGTGGTTTCACCTAACTAACTTGGAATGAACTTTGTAACTTTTTAAATATCGCTGTTTACTCATCTTTAAGCCATTCATACCGTCATGTTTTAATCATCGTACTTAATAATTTTGACATTTCATTCCTAGTCAGCATTGGTGGTGGGCCCTTCACACTGAATTGATTACCCACGTGTTGGTGGGTACTACACACACCCTAAGGCAGCAATCTCATGGGCCGGGGATGGTGATCATGGGACATTATGCCTGAGCCATTGGCCTACGCTGGGATACAAGCTGCCCTAGTGACCATGAGCTAAATTAAATCGGCTGAGTGCAATTAGACTAATAACAGATTGACTAACCATGCATACATGGCACAGACCCGTATATATTACTATCGTACGTGATGTACGTATTTGTCCGACTGGAGGCTTTTCCCAGGTCAATGATTGTCTGACTAGATGTTTTTCCCAGGTCGATGATTGCATGGGTGATGAGCCCACTGTCCGCACGGATGAGCATCCCTGGGGTGGTGATTGCATTTCAAGCATCTATGCACATAATAAGACTGCATCTGTCCTGTTTTGATTTGATTGGATGTGTTATGTTATTTCTTGTCTATGGCGGTGGTGTGTACTCTTGAGGGGAGTTCACACTAAGCTGGCCACTCATTCATCAATGTTCAACTGTACAGAGGATATAGGGACAAATGGACCCACGATAGATCAGGAGGAGGCTGCAAGCGAGGAGGAGCCTTACGATGAAGAGCCGTATTAGGAAGCAGCGGCGTATTATGGCCTCAACCAGTAGGTTTCCTTTGATAGTTTATTTGGAATTGATTCATTGAACTTGAAGTTTGTACTTAGTCCCCAGCTGAGTGGGCTAGGATATTGTTCACATTTTGGATCATATCTATGTTATGTTTCATTTTCGCTATTTGCACTTTGATTTACCTATTGATTACCATTGTTATTAGTTAACTCTTGGGTTTTTGGAATGCGAGTAATGTACTCGGGTTCTGAAAATTGGGGCATTACAATGCATGACCTCATCAAATGTCGTCAACAGATGTCCCACGATGCGACTGCAAAGGGCAGGACGTAAGCCGCTTACAAAACAGCGAGCCTTCTGCTTCTCATCGTCGACGATGTAGGAGGTAAAACAAGACAGCGCAATAAATCAGGCCTCATACTGAGACACCATCAGCTCACCCTACAACAGGGTCTCGAACTCTAGGGCCCTCTACTCATGAATATGCTCTGGGAAGAACTTTTAGTCAAAGTAGACCACGAACTCCTCCCACGTCTAAAAAAAATTTGGCCAGACCATTCGGGAAACTGAGGACCACTAATGACGGGCCTCACCCCGAAGAAAGAAAACGGCCAATGGAACTCTCTGCTCATTGGTGCACTGCATGGTGTCGAATATCTTCTCCACCTTAGTGCACCATAACTCTGCTGCAGACGGGTCCGGCTCACCCCAGAATCGTGGGGGATCATGCTGCCTAAAGTCTTGGAACAGTGTGCTTGCTCACAACTGCTGAGACTACTCGGGGGTCTTAGGAACAGGCTTATGGGTCTGAAGGGCAACAGTGACAGCCTGCATAATATGCTGGAAATGTTCAACCCCAACCAGAACTGTGGGATAAGTGGGGGTGACACTGGCCTATGGCGAAGGCACAAGTGTGGTGGAAGCCTTAAGAATAGGAACAGCAGGCTCAGGTGGGGGAGCAAGTGCCATAGGAGGTGGAATCACAACCTCAGGAACATGGTCCTCAACGGGTGGAGTAGGATGTGTTCAGGTCAATCAAGTCACTCGAGTATCACGGGTGCCTCTACCTCTCGTGCCTCGACCATGGGTGACTCGTTTAGGCGGCATTGTCTACACAAGAACAAAGGTGATGGATGCATTAATATCAGAACCTTGAAGGCTTAAAGGGAAATGCACTCGGGACACAACTTGTCCTAAGCTCACAACAGATATGTGATGTTGTCTTAAGTTATTCTATAGGTTACTTGTTATGCTTTGATACCAACAACTGTGACACCCCAATTTAGTAACCGGAACTCTCAAGGATCCTGATAGCCGATTCCCGCGCTGACAGCCTCCATAGTAACCCATTCTTGGCTCCTAGCACCCATTCACCAAGTTCCGATCCTGGGATCCTACAAGGAGGATTTCTATAACATAATCCGATTCATGAAGAGCATACCTAAGATCATAACATAGTAACCACAGAAAGTAACCACAGGAACGCATCACAAAATCCACTAAGAATTAAAACTTTGATACAAGGTATGGTGCTCAAAGGGAAATACAAGGTCTGAACAACGGCAACTCCAAAAGGTCCTCGGCACACTCCAACGCTCCTCCTCAGCTACTGCGGCTGCCTAGAATTACCTGCACACACAATCGTGCATAAGCTTATAGAATGCTTAGAGGGTGGTGTAAGTGTGTGACAATACCAGTGTCGGGAAAGAAATATCAGAGAATGCGAAAATGCGGGAAAGCAATATCAGAGAATACGAAAATGCGGCATGAATCATGAATGACATCAATGCCAACAACCATACCGAGGCTATGCTATACCAAGCATGAATGCAGTAAGCCATCATAAGGCTATGTGATGCAACATATGAGTACTGGACGCCATACCAAGGTGATGCACAAGAGGCCAACATAGCCAATGCCATATATAAAGTGTAAATGTGATCATGCCAATCTTCATATCTTGCCCATGTTTCCATATAGTTCCACTCTAGGGAAGTCATCGAGGTCAAATACACTGCCAGCCGACTGCCACTCTCCAGCCGCATAATCTAACGAGCATAAGAGACCACACTACCCACTTGTGGACAGCCAATTACCAGTAAGGCTCAACGGTAACAAACCCATTCACAAGCTGGTCAAACTCAGCCTAGCTATTGACCCCTCACTCAGGCAGGTAAGGCCACACCCCATCTTAACCGATCGCGCAATAGTGGGAGACGCGGCCTAACGGTATAAGGCACTTGGGCGCTCATGTTTTTCACTCGGTCTAGGCGTTAAGGCGTCTTCTGGTACCATAAAAGTTTAGGGGCTTTCACCCAAGGACATCCTAAGTACCTTAAATGCTCAAGTGATATTTTCAATGTCCAAACACGGCCATCCACGATAAACCTGTGGAGGCTACGACCCTAATGAAGTATGGGTGAATATAGCATGAATCACACAAACCAGTCATACATCAGCCCCGAGCATCCAACGTGCTCAAGAGGGGAACTCCATCCCTCGGGGAAGTCATAATATCCTACCTAATGGCACAACCATGACCAACACAATGCCATCCAAGAACACAATGATGCATATGGGTCATGAAGATGAGCAATGATATGCCATGTGACGATGTACGGTGTTAGACTCTCCTCCTATCCAAGAAGGGTCTAAGTCTAGGTACTTAGACAAATCCTATAAGGGACACAACCTCTAATGGGGGCCCAATAGTTTGGGGTAGCCCGCATGGCTAAGGTAGACAATGGCATGGGCCTAAATAATAAGAATGGGCCTAATAAGGGTCTATGGTGGACCTTCAACCACCTATAGGTATAAGTGGGCCTACCTTGGGGCTACAAATGTGGACATTTAACCACTATTTGTCCCAAGAAGGTGGCCCATAATAATCTATCAAAAATCAAGGACCAAGGCCCAAACATTACCATAATAAGAAATGGGCAGCTATAACATACATACATTTCCATGTTGGCCTCAATTAAATGGCTCAAGGTCTACTCAACACATAGTTCCAAAAGGCACATAACATGTATGGCCCAATCCACACGTAATAATATGGGCCCATAGGGAAGGTTAGGGCCCAAGCATAAGGGCCACCAAGACCATATATTGTGGTGGGCCTAGTGGGCAGCCCATTACTCCAACACATGAGCAAGAATTCTCATTCAAGATAAGCAAGTTAGGCATTCAACCTAGCCCAAGGATATAGTTGATTTGGTGGGAAACCAAGGGCCTAACCAGTCACACATTCCATCCCACTAATCCAACACAATATTATGGTGAATTCAGCCCAAGAATATACTGGGCCTATCTAGAAAGTTCCAGCCCATTTGGGCCTATAAGGAGTCTAAAAATCTGGTTACATATATGCCCATATAACCCAACTATGGTGGGCCTCAAGAGGGCATTAATTAAGCCCAAGTTAAGGAGGTAAGGGCATGAAATTATCACTATGAAATCCTCACAATATGGTGGGCCCCACACCCTTAAGACCCCAACCTAAAAACAATGCACATTTATAAAATAAACCTTGCTGGAATTTTAGTTCACCAGCTATTTAGGCCTGATGGAGCCCAGTAAGATAATCTTCTGATTGGAATAAGGGTCCAGGGAGGTCCAGCATCATGATCAGAGGGTCCCACCACATGGGGAGTACTACAAAACACAAGGAATAGGTGGGCCATATTGCTGGACCAAAAGTCCAGCAGCAGCCCACAATGGGCATCCCACAATGGGCCTAGGCGGTCTAATGGGCTGGACGCCCAGCTCTCTCCAAAGGCTAAGGTGGGCCCCATTTTAGACATTCCACACCAGGGTGGGCCACGTCCAAGTGGTCCACATAATGGATGGACGCATGAATGAAACACTATACCAGGGTGGGACAGCCAGCCTTGCTGAACATCAACACCTGGGACGTCCAGTAAGGTGGCTGGTCTAGCCACTTGCACACAAAATTTGGATGGCCCAGTTGGCCTAATTCCATGATAGGTGGATCCCAGCAAGGGTGGACCACCATAGGAATTAGTTTTAGAATTTATTATACATGCTAAGTAATTTTCAAAAAACTGGACAACAATACATCCAAAAAATCTGGTGGTGTAGAAATTACTGTTGTCCCCATGTTTGGCACACATAGGGTAGGCCTAAACATGTCCAAACCTATAAAAAATAGGTGGGAAGGATGGTTCGACATATGGACAGCAAGTGGGGTCCACTGGAGTGGCCCACTTACTCCAAGAATTAAGGTAAGAGTGCACATTTTTAACATATAATGTTGTTGAGCTGTCTAAAAATTTCTGGACAATTAGCCCACTTTGGCCCATCCCATGGGCCTCAATCATGGGGGAAATGATGTGAGCCAGATTCCTCATCAAAGTGGGGTCCACACACTACAAAATCCCCAAAGAATTTTTAGAGAAAAAGACATGCAAACAGTCCCATACATTAGCTTAAAAGTCATGTTCTAGATGGGCCTAAAATCTAGACAGCAACATATGTTGTCCATATTTCGGTCCATATAAATTATTCAAAGGGTTTTATAACCTGGTCCATCAAGTGGGGTCCACCTAGATAGGTTAGAAAAATTTTAAATTCATTAGTATACCAAAACTTCCATGAAAAACCATGTTTAGAGGCCACCCAACCCATGCATGTCATGGTGGGCCTGGACATCCAGTAAGGTAGGCTTGGACGTCCCATCTTCTTGATGGATCTATGATGTTACTGACCACCTTAGTGGGCCATACATCTCCAGAAATAAATAGAAGAAAATAGAGAGAAATGGAGAGGGAATGCGAAAGATCCGGCCATTGGTGGAAGGTTCCGCCACTTATGAACCTTCCACCTACATTCTACACCATCCACTACCATTATCTATTACATGCAAGCCATTACAAGGCAAGAAAATTTGATGGGGGTAGGGACACCATCCCCACCATGCATGCAAGGTCTAGATGACCTATGTGATGCTAAAATAAAGACAAAATGCATCATGGTAGGTTCATGGAAAATAGCCCACCATGGAAGGAAATGTGCAAGGTCTAGGCCTATGGCCTTCATTCTAGGAGCCATGTAGGACCTCCACCATGGATTGATGGGTCCTACATGCTTCCATGCATGTAAGAAAAGGAAGGGAAGAAGAAGGAAGGAAGAAACATCTACATGGAGCACCCACCTCAAGATCCTTCCTCAAACTTCAAGCCATGGACTCCATAGCTCCTAAGGTGGGATTCTAATAGTGGAGATAGTGTTTAGAGGGTGGGATAGGGAGAGAGAAGAGGGAGAAGTTGCTGGCTTAAGGGAGAAGTGGTGGACATCCCAGCTAGCAAGGAAAGGAAGAAGGGAGAAAATGAGAGAGAAGAGAAGAGAGAGGAGAGTTGTAGGAAAGTCATGATTAGTTTTGGGAGAGAGAGCTTGACTTGGGAAGAGAAATTGCATAAAAAAGAGAAAAAGAAATCTAATGATTATTTTAGAAAAGTGAAACTCATAATTACTAGGCTAGGCTAGGCAATCATGGTAGCTTGCATAGGAGATAGTGCACTAGGGTGGGTCCCACATGCATTATCAATGGCCCATATATGCACGGCCCATAACTTAAAATGTACATGTCGGATAGACGTATGAGGTTCCAATGCCGATGCGATCGCAATGACATAGGTTTCAAGTCGATTTGAGTTGGGTCTACGTGACCAGACTTAAGGATGGCCGCAAACGCTATCCACAGGTCGCAGGTCGCTAGGATTCGACTGATGGGACAACGAGACCTAAAGGAACGAAATGGACACTCAGGGTAGGGTCTTACAAGCATGAATGCTATAAGCCGTCACAAGGCTATGTAATGCACATATGAGTACTAGGTGCTATACCAACGCGATGCACAAGAGGCCTACATAACCAATGACAATGCAATGTGCAATGCAATCAATGTCAGTCCTCACATAAAGTCCACATATCAATATAATTCCACTATAGGGAATCCACCGGGGTTAAATACACTACCAGCTGACTGCTGCTCTCTAATCGGCACAGTCTAACAAGCGTAGGAGACCTCACTACCTGCCTGTGGATAGCCAATCACCAACAAGGCTCGACAGAAGCGAACCCATTCATGAGCTGGTCAAAATCAGCCTAGCTATTGCCCCCTAACTCAAGCGGGTAACGCCACACCCCATCTCAACCGAGCACGCTACAGTGAGAGTCGCAACCTAATGGTATAAGGCACTCAGGCGCTCATGTTTTCCACTCGGTCTCGGCGTTGAGGCGTCTCTTGGTACCATGAAGGTTTAGGGGCTTTCACCCAAGGACATCCTAAGTGCCCTAAATGCTCAAGTAACATTTTCGGTGTCCAAATCCAGCCATCCACGATATGCCTATGGAAGCTATAACCCTGATCAAGCAAGGGCAAATATCCACATGTTATGCAATACCAGATGCATGAATCACACAATCAACCATGCATCAATCCCGAGCATCGAATACCCTCAAGAGGGGCAACTCCATCCCTCAGGGAGTACCATAATATCCTGCCTAATGGCATAACCATGACCAATCATAATCTCAACCAAGCACACATATGATGCATGTGGGAATGAGTTATGAAGATAAGAAAGTATGTCATGCGGTGATGTTGTATTCTCCTCCTAACCAAGTAGGGTCAAGGTACTTAGATAAATTTCATAAGGAACACAACCTCTAGTGGGGGCCCAATAACCTAAGGTAGCCCACAAGACAAAGATAGATAATGACATGGGCCTAAATGATATGAATGGGCCTAGGAAGGGTCTATGGTGGACATTTAACCACTCATAGATACAAGTGAGCCTAGCCAAGCTTAGTTGGGTACACAAATGTGGACATTTAACAACCATTTGTCCCAAAGAGGCAGCCCAATAACAATCTACCAAGAATCAAGGCCCATGGCCCGAACACATTCATAAATAAGAAATGGGCAACTATACACACACACACACACACACACACACACACACACATTACTTACATCACATGTTGGGCCTCAATAAAGTGGCCCAAGGCCTACGTACATTACATGGGTCCAAAGGGGCAATACATGTCCCAATCCACATACAATAACATGGGCCCATGGGGAAGGTTATGACCCAAGAATAAGGTCATCAAATCCATACATTATGGTGGACCGAGTGGGCAGCCCATTATCCCAAACACATGGGCAAGAATCACATCCAAGTTAAGCCAATTGGGCCTTACAACCTTAGCCTAAAAATATAGTTGATTTAGTGGCAACCAAGGGCCCAACCACACATACATACTTTAGCCCAACTAGTCCAACATAATGATAGATATAGCCCATAAATCCATTGGGCCTGGTTAGGACGTCCCAGCCCATTTGGGCCTACAAGGAGTCTAAAAAAGCTAGTCGTTTAAGGGTCCTTATAACCCAATTAAAGTGGATCCCCAATATGCATTAATTAAGCCCAAAATAAGGGAAACGAAAGCATGAAATTCCGACAAATCCTTCCAATATGGTGGGCCCCACACCCTTAAAACTCCAGCCATAAACAATGCATATTTATAATGTACCATGCTAGATTTTCAGCCCACCAGCTATCTGGACCTACTGGAGCCCAAAAACTGGTAAATATGAAGTGGATTTAAATCCCATGGTGGCCAGCAACATGCACAATGGGCCCCACCATATAGGGAGTGCACATACAACACATAAAACAATTGGGCCTTGCTACTAGACTAAAAGTCCAGCAGCAACCCAATGTAGTGGGCATACCACAAAGGGGGGGGGGGTCCAATAGGCCTGGACGGCCAGCCCATACCAAAGCTCAAGGTACGCCACACCTTGGATGTCCCAGTTAGAGGTGGGCCACACCAGATAGATGAACGGTGGATGAAACACTACATCGAAGCGGAACACAAAATGGTGGGACAGCCAGCCTTGCTGGACGTCAACTACCATGGGATGCCCAACAAGGTGGCTGGTCCAGCCACTCCTCCCCAAAATTTGATGGCCCTGATGGCCTATGATCATACAAGGTGGGTCCCAACAAGGGTGGGCCACCATGTAAATAAATTTTAAGATCTTATACACAAGCTAAATATTTCTTAAAAAATGGGCAGTAATGCATATACAAAAAATTCTGCTGTAAAAAATGTTGTTGCCCCTATGTTTGACACCTCATGGGGTGGGCCTAGGCTGGCCCAAATCATGGGAATATAGATGGGTTTGATGCTCCCATATATGGACAACAAGTGGGGTCCATTGGAGTGGCCCGCTTTTCCCAAAATCAAGATGAAAATTGTCCATTTCCAACACGCAACCTTACTGGATAGTCTAGAAATTTCTGGATGTCCAGCCTACTTTAGCCCATCCCATATGTCTCAATCAAGGGGTAACTGATGTGGGCCCCATCCCACATCAAAGTGGGGTCCATACCTCAGAAAATCCCCAAGGAAATCAAGGAAAAAGAACCATACAAACAGTCTGAAAGAGCCAAGCTATATGCCCTAGAGGGGGGTGAATAGGGCAATGCCAAATAAAACTTAAAACAGCGGAATAATAAAAGATATAAATAACAATGCTGAAATAATAACAATCTCAAAGCATATGAAATATGAGAATGATACTAAATCAGTTCTAAGTACAACCTTACACCAAAAACCAATGGCTTATGGTAGGACAACCTTATTTCTAGAACGATCTAGAAAACACAAATAATATGGAAAATAAATTAAGAATAACTTAAAGAAATAAATCCTAAGTTATTACACCATTCAACCACACTTGCTTGAAATGAAAATTACAACATTCATCTACAAAAGAAATCCACAATAATAAAAGAATAAATGAATAAAGAAATCAAGCACATCCATAACACAACGATATATAGTGGTTCGCCTGTGCGTTCACCAACTGTTAGCCAACAGCCACACAGAATGTTACTCCACTCCTAATATCCTTACACAGGGGATATTAGCATGCACTAGCAAAATAGGTTTTCACAGGTTCACCCAAAACCTTCACAATTGTGTCTTTTTATCTCGGGCTTACACAATCCAAAAACCCCCACAGTCTGAGTTTTCTGGCTCTCCTCAGATAACCAAAACAATGAGATTTTTCTAGCAAATCTCAAACAAAACCAGAGAAAGTAAATTACAAGGTAAAATACCTGGATCTCCTTTTGAAGTAGCCCAGTAGAACCAATCGGAGTAGATGAATGATACGTCGTTCAATGTCCAATACTCACATAAAGAATGGTTCTAAGTCTAATTGATTTTAGATTAAATTAAGAAGAGCAAGGTCTATTTGATTTTGATCCCTGAAGAAGGAATATCACAAATTCCTCTTTTCTAAATAAGATTGGAATATGGATCAAAATCACAATAGAAAAATGCTAACAAAAGGAATATTAAATATGCACAATAGCTTAAAAAAAAATCACTACTTATCTCAGAGTATAGCCTTAAATCGCTTGAATGGAATGGAATTGAATGAATAAACTCTGAAATTCGTGCACTGTTTATAGCCTCAAAAATCCCATCTTCGACTGGTCTTAGAATCCTAGGACTGGTCGTAGCGTCAAAGATTTTGAAAAATTTCTGCGGGATTAGATTTGCTATACTCACGACTGGTCTTAGGTAGTCTACGACCGGTCGTGGACCACCTACGACTGGTCGTGAGACACCTATGACTGGTCGAGATACTCGAGATAAGTCGCTGGAGTTCGAGTCGTAGAACTACGACTGGTCGAAGGATGAGTCGTAGGACTTCTCAGGACTGGTCGAAGCAAGTCCAGGACTAGTCGAAGGACAACCAAGAAAATCTGAAAATCTATAACAACCTGGGACTGGTCCTGAGAAACCTAAGATTGGTCGAAGAAAAGCTATGACTGGTCTTAAGATTTCTAGGACTGGTCTTAGAACAGTCACACCAAGTAAATTAAAATATTCGGATTATGTATCCAGAATGACCTATCATCTAGACCAACGTAAGGTCAATCTAAGGTCAAACAAACCTTGAGTGAGATGGACATTGAAGTCTTGAAGGTCTGTATTCTCAGATGATCTTGAAGTAGAAGCTTGAGTCGAGTTGATGGTCTTTCTCGAGCTTGACTTGTCTTGATGAAGTCTTCTAATCTTGAACTTGATAGAAGCAAACTTGGAGTCTTCTATTCTTGTAGACTTCATTCATGACGTGTCTTGCAAGCATTCTTCATTTATGATCTTGTCTTGAAAACATTCTTCATTCATGATCTTGTCTTGAAGCAATGTGTAGTCTTGAAGCAGTATGTAGTCACAAACAAGAAACACAAGAAGTACAAGACATATAGGTTTTGGCACTACAAAATTTGACAACCAAAGGGATATGAAATCATAGCACTAACAATCTCCCCCTTTGTCAAATTTGTGACAAAACACATTTATAAATATAAGAGTAAAATGAAGAAAGAATCATGAGCCATCAGAGTGAGAAAAAGAAATACTCTACTCCCCCTAAGTGAGTAGAAATAATCAATCATTTTCAAGTAATCACTTTCTTCCTTTCTCCCATTCTCCCCCTTTCCATATTATTCCATACTACTCCCCCTTTTTGTCACAAAATGACAAGGGAAGGCCAAAGGAGAGAAGAGAACACCATATGAAGAGTCAAGATTTAATTATCAAATTAGTACAACACTTCAATGTCATCAATCCAAACCATACAACCAAAGTCATCAAACGTAATAATAATACAGAAACCATCATATTCAAACAAAAAAAAATCCACCTAATCAGATCCAGATGAAGGAGCGAGGATGGTTGGATCAATCGATGTAAACCCTATTAATGCGACAAAGATATTTCCGCATATATTTAAATTGCATATCATGGGCTACACTCAGGTTATCAACCTTCTCCTCCAATGCACTTAGACGTGCATCATAACCAGAAGATGGATCGTAATCAGAATCATTTTGGGAGTCAGTTTCAATGTCATCAAATATATCATCCATATTTATATCAGCCTGTGGAGGAAGATCAGCAGCTTCTCCTTCATTTCCAGCTTCAGCACCTTCACCACCACCTTCATAGAATTGACCAGGAAGCAAATCCAACTTCATCTTATTTAAATTAGTATTATTGAATAAAAGATGATCAATTGGTGCCTCATTCTCAGGTAAAGCAACGAGCATATTTGTGGCTAAACAAGTCATAAGATAACCAAATGGAATATCAATATGACCCGAATGAAGACGAAACTGAATGATAAAATGACATATCAAAGAAGGTAAACAGACAACCATGCCGGACACAACAGAATGCAATACCCGAACCATGAAGGCAGTTAACTCGGTTTTATTACCTGACCGAGGATACACATTTGAAGTGAAGATCCGGTGCAAAACTCTATATCTGGGTAATAAAAATTTTGAAGGGAGCACATTTCCTTTGTGCGTCCAATGCACTTCCATATTGCATTAATCTCTTGTCCATATTTGTTTTTCCGATTCTGATGGTTTGTCATATAATGTATGAATCGAAATACCTTCATCTTTGACAGGTATATCCATAATACCTGATATTAAATGTCGATCTATCAAAAATTTCCCTTCTCTAGTAGCAATTAAGAATGTTAAATTATCGAAGGAAAAATCAGAGATACATGCAACCATAGATTGTGCAATGGACTGGTATGCAGGCCCACCCCAAAACAAAATATTAGTCCAGCCAACAGATTCAAGTAGAGGTGTAATCTCAAATTGTTCAATGTGACTGAGACTTACAGGACGCTCAACGATAACTTTACGGTTACGTAACTCCCGTACATCATTGGGATCATCTTCGGGTGACCGAAAGTGCCGTCTTGTTATAGATGTAGATCTAGATGAAGATGGACCACGGGATGTTTTATTTTTCCCTCTAACATCCATTTTCAACAAGATTAACCAAGGACCAAGCACAAAGAACACTAGAAGTGGTGGGTTTCCCTAGATCAAATTTTTAGAGAGGAAACCATAAACAATCAACAAAAGACGAGATCTAGCTTATGGAATAAATAAATCAAAGCATAAAAAGCATAAATCTTCAATAAAAATGAAGAAAAACGACTTATCTTGAAGAAAATCACGAACTCTCAAGACCAGTCGAGCCACGACTCGTCGAAGGAAGAAGAGGAAATGAAGAACGAAGTGATTTTCCTCAAATTATATGATGCTCACGATCTCTACGACTAGTCGAGTGCAGTCCATGACCAGTCGAGTCAGGACCGGTCGTGTATGGTAAAGGCCGGTCGAGCATCGACAAAAATAAATATTTTTATGTAGAAATTGAAATTTATTCACATAAAAATTTAAAATATAGTACACTATGATACATGCAGACAAGTATATTCAATTTAAAATGCACATACCAAGATCAAATTTCATTTTAGTAAATCTTCTTTTGTCGAGCGGTTTAGTAAATATTTCAGCAAGTTGGACATTAGTTGGAATATATTCCAAAGAGATAACTTTTGCTTCAACTAATTCATGAATGTTATGATACCTAATGTCAATATGCTTAGTACACGAATGCTAAATTGGATTTTTGGAAATATTGATAGCACTGGAATTATCACAATGTAAGATCATTGAATCTTGATTAATTCCATAATCGCTTAACATGCGTTTCATCCATACGAGTTGTGTACAAGCATATCCTGCTGTGATATACTCAGCCTCAGCAGTGGAAAGCGATATTGAACTTTGCTTCTTGTTAAACCAAGAAACCAAACAATTTCCAATGTAAAAACAACCACCACTGGTTGATTTTCTATCATCAATATTACCAGCCTAATCAGCATCAGAATACCCAGCTAATTTAACATTAGTATCAAAAGGATACCAAAGACCCAAATTAGTTGTACTTGCGACATATCTAATAATCCGTTTGACATCAGTAAGATGTGAATCTTTAGGTTTAGACTGATATCTCGTACAAATACCAACGCTAAAAGCGATATCAGGTCTGCTAGCTGTTAGGTATAATAAACTACCAATCATACTACGATATAGCTTAGGATCTACATCTTTACATGTAGAGTCTTTTGAGAGTCTCAAGGTTATACTCATAGGAGTATCAAATTTTTTACCATTTTCAAATCCAAACCTTTTAACCAAGTTTGTAGCATACTTGGTTTGAGAAATGAAGATTCCATCAGGTTGTTGTTTTACTTGTAACCCTATGAAGTAATTTAGTTCACCAACCATGCTCATTTTGAATCTTGATTTCATCAACTCTGCAAACTCAATAGACATGTTAGAACAGGTTGATCTATAAATAATATCGTCTACATAGATCTGAACCATTAAAATCTCATTATTAAGTTTCTTAACAAATAATGTCTTATCGACACTTCCCTCTTGAAAACTATGACTAAGTAAGAATTTAGTCAATTTTTCATACCATGCCCTGGGCGCTTGTTTTAGACCATAGAGAGCCTTTTTGAGACGAAATACATGATTAGAAAATTTGGGGTCTTCAAACCCTGAGGGTTGTTCTACATAAACTTCTTCATGAAAATCGCCATTTAAGAAGGCACTCTTTACATCCATCTGATAAATTTTAAACTTTCTAAAGCAAGCGATGGAAATAAAAAATCTGATAGATTCAAGGCGAGCGACTGGAGCAAAGGTTTCATCGTAATTGATACCTTCAATCTGAGTGTACCCTTGTACAACCAGTCTAGCCTTGTTTCGTATAACATTTCCAAGTTCATCAGACTTATTTTTAAAGATCCATTTTGTTCCAATAATGTGTTTATCTTTAGGTCTAAGAACAAGATACCAGACATCATTACGAACAAATTGATTAAATTCATCCTGCATAGTTACTATCCAATTTTCATCAGAAAGAGCTTCTTTTATGTTGACCGGTTCTATTTGGGATGTAAAACAAACATGATTGCATATGTTTTCAAGTTGTTTGCGTGTACGATCTCCAATGAGAGGGTTTTCAAGGATTTGATTAGTTGGATGATCTTTGACAGTCCTAGGTTCAGATTGAGATGAAGAGGTATCTTGATTTTCGATTATAAGAATTTCATCATCATCTGAACTTGGAGCAGGTGTATTCAAATGATCATCAATGACCACATTGATGGACTCTTGAATCACACCTGTTCTTTTATTTAGAACCCTATAGGCTCAACTGTTTAAGGAATATCCAAGGAAAATACCTTCATCACTCTTCGTATCAAATTTTCCCAAATTTTCACGATCTCGTAAAATGTAACACTTACTGCCAAAAATTCGAAAGTATTTGACAGTAGGTTTCTTTTCGAACCATAACTCATAAGCAGTCTTATTTTCAGATTTACTAGTATAAACATGATTAATAATGTAGCAAGCAGTATTAATTGCTTCGGCCCAAAGATTTTTGGAGAGCTTCATACTATTTAACATGACATTAGCCATATCCTAAAGCACTCTATTTTTTCTCTCAACTATACCATTTTGTTGAGGAGTTTTTGAGAGAATTCATGTGATATTCCCACGATCACTCTGCTGCAATTTCTTAAAACTGCTATTTTCGAATTCAGAACCATGATCACTACGGATCTTATAAACTTGAGAACCTTTTTCATTTTGGATTCGTTTGATGATCTTCTTTACCTCATATAGGGTTTCAGATTTGTCTTTTAAGAACGATACCCAAGTGAATCTAGTAAAGTCATCTACAATAACCAAGATGTATTTTTTGCCGCCTCGACTCTCCGTTCTAGTTGGTTCAATGAGATCCATGTGGAAAAGCTCGAGAGATCTGGATGTGGTATTGGAGTTCACTTTCTTATGAGAGCTCCTAATTTGTTTGCCCAACAGGCATTCACCACATATTTTGTCTACTTTTTGTAATTTGGGTAGACCTCTAATAAGTTCTCTTTTGCTCAATCTAAATAAGTTCCAGTAGTGTACATGTCCAAGGTGTTTATGCCATAATTCAATCTCATCAGTATGGACCATGTAACACGTTTGAGTAGATGAGCTTGCATTACTAATGATGTAGCAGTTTTCAGAAGTTCTGCGACCAGTTAATATAACGGAACCCTCTTTATTAACAATCTCACAACCTTGATTAGAAAACTTTACATTATGATTATTGTCACATATCTGAGATATACTCAGTAGGTTGTGTTTCAAGCCCTCAACGTATAACACATTTTTAAATAAGGGAAGGTTATAAAGCTGAACCGTACCTTGGCCAATGATTTTGCAATTGCTTCCATCACCAAAAGTGACTGACCCATCAGTCCTGTCTTCAAGATCGGTGAATAAAGCTTTGTCGCCTGTCATATGTCTGGAGCAACCACTGTCAAGGTACCACTTTGAATGCCTTGTAGCTTTGAAAGCAGTGTGGGCAACCAAGAAGTCAACTTTAGGAATCCATTTCAGTACTGTTTTGGGTTTAGGAGTGTAGTTGCGCTTTTTCTGTCTATTGTTATATGAATGACCTATAGAGTTAAATTTTAATAGCTCCTTGAGAAGATCAATAATCTTTTCAACCAAAGGATTTTGGTTTTGAAGATTGAAGTTGGCATGGCTATTTTTAGATTTTTGAAAGGTCCTTGAATTTTTTGAAAAACCTTGATAAGTATACTTTACTTTTGAGTTTGAAGACTCTCATTTCACAAATTTAGGAGCAGTATTCTTTTGTTTAGGAGAAGTATTCTTATCATAGCCCAACCCGGATCTATCGCCACATTTTCTCGATCCGGATATAATTTTTCCAATTTAGGATCACCTTGGGCATATCTCCAAGTGTCTTTTAAACTCAAAAGAGAAGCTACTTCATTTTTGAGTTTCTCGTTCTTAGTTTTCAAATCATCAACTTGGGAGGTTTTGATTTTTAAATCACATTTGGTCTTTTCAAAAAAATCGAAAATATGAGATTTTTCTAAAACAAGAGACTCAAAATCTTCTTTAAGTTTAGAAAATTTTTCCTTTTGTAATTTAAGCTTGACAGCAATTTTACAACTCTCCTTATAAAGGGCATTGTATGTATCCTGAAGATCATCTTCATTGTCACAATTACTATTTAGATTCTCTTCGCTAGTTACTTCATCATAATCTGAAAAAGTGACCTTGGCTAGAGTCATAAGGGCTTTAACATCATCTCCCGACTCGTTTTCAGAATCTTCTGATTTCGAAGAGGATTCTTATAACACCCTGAAAATCGGGGGTCGAGCGTAAACTCAACTCCCGAGTTCCAGAACATCACTTATGCAACAAAATGAATGATGTTTGAATGTTGACTGTACTTGTGCATTGAACATGAGTGAGATTAAGCCAAAACAGAATATCATACTCCAGAGACAAGATAAAATTAGCAAGCGGAAGGCTGTGATAGATAGATAAAATATATGAACTATAATGAGTCTCGAGTGTGATAATGTTACCAGGTTAAATAATTACAAACATGCTTCTAAAATATACCTAATGTGGGTAAGTGTAATGTCTCCTATCCCAAATACCATAGCCCCGTCAATACAAGTACAGGTCTTGAGAGACCCGTCAGAGAGATCTGAGATAGGAGAATTCCTCCTATCATCATAGAAGTAGTCCGGCTCTGCTTCACAAGCATCGCCACCACCTGAAACTCAACAAATCTGGTTGGTGTTGCAAACACCGTCCCGTAACGTGGGAGTGAGTGATCAACTCAGTGGAACAGTAAAGTATAGGTTAACATGTTATCAAATCAATCAACAGTAATGATAAAGCGATTAAATCAAACATTTCTAACTACTCTTGTTAAGTGCAAAAATGATATGACATGATCTTTGTATGCCCTTGCCAAACCACCCTCAAGCGACATCATCTTACGTTCGCGAATGCTACTCCCTTAGTGCGCCACATCTACAAAGCACATGCGGTGCATGATGATCATGATTACCGAGTTATTATTAGTCCATTTCAACCAGCAGTATTGGGAAACTAAGGTACCTCCCTTATATCATTCCCAAACATGATCCATTCTAGGGTCGTCAATCCTAGTTAATCTCATACGATGTTATGGTTTGAGAAGCGTAGTGAAGGCATCGCAAAGGGCTCGTCACCCGTCAGCTCGGATACAGATCTCACCGTATGCCGGCTCAATTGCGGCCGTCAGCTCAAGTACATATCTCACCGTACTACGGCTCAATCACTAGCCGTCGGCTCGAATACGGGTCTCACCGTACTCGGCTCAACTCATACTCCGATTCTTTGTGAAAGACTCGTCGCCAATCACGGACCTTGGAGTATACTCGAAGATACTACGGAGGACTCGTCGCCGTCGGCACGAGCACTGAGGTCTCCGTACTCGGCTCTCGCCCAAATATCGGCGGCTCGAATATAGTGTCCCATACCACCATAATCGGCTCACGAGGTTGGTTGCGCAATGGTCACTACGGGGAGGTACATGACCCCGGCGAGGCCGGACGGCTCGACCACGGTGTCCCATACCACCATGCCGGCTCATGCGTCTTAGCGGATCGAGGTACCATGGTTAAAAGGGATTTCACGGTAAGTTTGGTACCCTAGGTTCAGCGAGGCGACCAAACATGGTGAACATACATTAGACAAATCGGGTTGCCTGACGAGCTCGGCTAGCTCGAAGCGCACAACAAGTTGAACGACATGAAGTGCATAAGCACTTGGCGTGGCCGACCACTATCGCCAAGAAGTACGACTCGGGTTCGTCGAACACATCTCTCGTGGCAAGCGAATTGCAACCACGAATTCAATGCAGTACCGATTGTCCGGACTATAATCATAGCCCCAAACACAATCAATTCGCATCCATAGCATGTGGAGTAAAGCATGATAACAAAGTAATTAAAGCATGCTAGTAGGCATGTTATAAGGCATGTTATAAAGCATGATAGAAAGCATGTTGTAAAGCACTTCATCAATAGGAATACAAACACATATATTACAAGTAAGCGGTTTAAGCAAATAACCTCATGGAGGTAATCATACATGTCTCTAGAGTAGTTGAGAATCCCATCTCAACACCCTAAAACATTACAATTTACTAACCACTACTCATTCGGGCATTTCGAGAAAACACTTAAACAAACATACATCAACATACATGACATATGTCGATCACATAGGCATTAGGCCAAATCCTTTCCCTAGAGGAGTTGCCCCAATCATATGCACGTGTACACCCACGACAGATGGTCATGGCAAGCGGGAATCCAAGTTCCATATTCATTCAATCATTTCCACAAACACTTGGGCCACACATTTCAAGCATATATAGTGTATATTGGCCGTGGCGTGAACTAGGGAAAATCCTTTCGTCAAAAAGGGTATCGCCAATACAACAATCATGATTCCATGACAATTAGTCATGGCGAGCACGAATGAGGATTCTATACTCATTCGGTCATTTTCACAAAACTTAGAATACACTATTACGACATACATGGCGTGTATGTTAGCAAAACATGTATTAGGGCTATCCTTTAGCCAAGTGAGTATTTTAGCCTTGTATAATATATTACTACAACAAATAATCATGATAAATACATCTTCAAAATTTATACGTATCTGATATTTTCTAAAATACGCATTTTCAACATACATAGTGTATACAAGGGAACTTGTAATCTGGCGATTCTTTTCGCCAAGCTAATATTTATTCATATATTGTATAATCATATATTAAATAAGTATGTCAAACATTATTCCAAAAGAAATACATTATACGGTATTTCTACAATACGTATTTTCAACATACGTCACATTTACAAAGGAACATATAATTTGGCGATTTCTTTCGCCAAACTAGTATTTATTCATATGTTATATAATTAAACACTAAATAAACATGTCAAGCATTTATCAAAAAAATACGTATACGGTATTTCTCACGTATACCTAGAATATGTGAAATTCCATATTTCACACCGCTAATCAAAACAGGAAACGGAAAGCACTTTGTACATGTGCAATTACAAGCAGATCATGAATCTACCATTATCTGACATTGAAAGCGTTGAAAACCTTAACTTATACACTTAAAGTCCTCACCTTTGCCTATGGAAATGAAACGAATCAGCAAGGGTAGAAGAACTTCCGTCTACGGGAGATTTCTAGCCTAAAGAGCCGAATCGGTTAGTTGTTACATAGCCTACAACGATCCTACCAAAATTCAGACCTAGGGTTAGGGTTTCTTACCTTCAAATGGGCTGGAAAACGTCGGGAAAGCGTCTAGAATAGAGCGGTGTACGCCGTGTAGCAAGCCAAAGCAGGAGGAGGAAGATCGGCAATGATCTCCAAGTCCTTCTCTCTCTTTTCTCTCTCTTTTCTCTCTCCCAAAACTCAAATTCGTATGGTGTGAGAGAGGGTGCTCTAAGGCCCTTATATAGCCTAAAACATTTGAAATTAGACTCGGGTTCAAGGAGTTCTTTTGCTAATATAGGATATTCGTCACTTTTCGGCTGTGGAAAGAGAGGTTTGGTAGCCCTCCTTGAGCCAAACGTCGAGACTTAAGCTCACCACCAATGGATCTACGTGGGATTACGTTTTGACTCATTCGGATGCTTGAGATCGCACGTGGTGGACCACTTTCGATTCGCCCGGTCAAGTGGGCCACGATCGGGAAATTCAAGTACATGTAAATGTTCTTGAAATTTTCTTAATCGAGGGTGTAATTTGGTCCGATTCGATCGGTCGGGTTGTATCTTACGCGTCAACGAACGATGCGAGATCACTATTCCGGATATTTATTTTGGCATGTGAATAGTGTTTTCACACTACCTCGCTCCGAATCGAAACGAATGGCGTGGAACATCGGATGGGGCTGATTTTGAGATGATTGTTAAGCCCGGTGGGGCGGTCCTAGTTCCTTAGCTTCGGGTTAATCGGACTCGGTGTGCGATCTAGACCTATCTGAAGTTTTGTTTCATTCAGAAGCAGACGGAAATGAGTTTGGTTCTAAACTTTAGGGTAACCTAAGCGTCAATGATTCTGCAAGTTTTGGGTCTTAGATCGTATTTAAAGCGATTCAAATGGATTTCATGGTGATCTAGTTTAACACCTAGTTCACTTTGTCAATTTCTAAAGGATTTAATCCTAAGTGATTTTCGTCTGAGGTGGAATTTAGTCCATTGTAGTTTGTATATAAAGTGATCCAAGTTATACTACTTAGCTAGTTTAAGATAGTGTCTAGGGCGAAGGTGCTTTGAAAAATTGAAAGCACAAGGTAGTGAAGGGTGTGATTTGTGAAGAAAATGATTTAAGGAACGATTTGAGACTTTAATTGAGCGTTTAAGAACTTAAACCTGTGTTAGGATTGACCCATTGCCTAAGGACGTCTAATCCCAAGTTGGCAAAAATCCGGGGCGTTACAATCTACCCCCCTTAAAACAAAATTTCGTCCCCCCGAAATTGCACTAAGGGTAATAAGGAAAGATTTCTATTATTTCATTTGCCTAAGACTTATTGATTTTGAGTTCTACGCGTGGTAGGGTATATACCATTTGGTCATTCTAGTCTACCCCCTTAAAACTTAATTCTTTATCCATTTCTCATACACGATGGTTTGCTACCATTCATTTCTTTACCTATTTGGAGTCTCGACGACAATCGGCCCCACAATTTAGAGTAAGATACATTTGAAGCCAATGTTTGACCAACACGGCGAGACGGTAATAGTGGGCTCGATCCCGATACATCGATCATCTACCCGACCGGGGTAGAAGGCTCATCGTATCCTTCCCGATCTGGTAGATCCTGGTCTTCCTGCTCGGTCAAGCAGGGAGTCCGCTGGTAGTCGCCCAGGATTGAGAATTGGGTCAAGCCGCGAATGTTTCGCAGTTGTATATTTCAGTAACTCCGTATACCGATCACTCTAAAAACGTAGGGAATTTCCATCATTGAAAGGTTTAAATGGTTTATTCTAAGGTTGCCCTTTAGGTCTTCATCTAAGAGAGTCCTCATTATTATCTATGTCCAAGGAAATGGTGAATCAAATCTTACTAGGGCAGGCTAGGGCTTCATAATGTTCGTATTCAACGAGCACCGTTTCGATCCTGGGCCAGTGGGGTAAGGTCCACCGCGTTTCCGCTGCGCCCCCAGATCAAAGAGATGTAATAGGTGACCTAACTAGATTGGGCTCATAATGTTCTACCCCCTTAAAATTTAGTTTCACCCTCAAGGCTCAAGAGCTATGCCCTGATCCGTATGTCGGAACAAGGTGTAATTTATACCCTATCATTGACATGAAATGAGATGCGGTCTCCTACTGCATCAGTCTTGGTACCTAGGATTATAGAAAGGGGCTATCACGGATGGGTGTGAGTTTGAGGCAAGACGCCTAATCCTACCAAGGGTTTTATCGCTAGCCCAGACTTATCCTATTTAATCATGTCTAGTTTAATAGGCATGCTATCTTTCTACGGTCATAAACATAATATGTATGTCGACATGGCATGCGACTTGGGTCCTAATTCCTAACTATTTGTTGCCCAGTTGGGTAATTCCTTAGGCCTAAGAGGAAAAAAATCTCTATTGGCTATATATTCTTACACTTGAGAAGGAAATTCTAAGGGATGTATTGATTGAACCTAACATTGAATCCAAGGGATATATTGGTTCCCTCTAATCGTGACTAGTTTCTACGTCAAACAAGCTCCATGAGAGTTACTAAGGAAGCCTAAAGTATTAAGGGGATTCAACAACGGACGGGGTCTCGCTCTAGGTCCAAAGCGTAAGGCCTAGTTGTCAAACAACCATTCACTCCAAAAGCTTAAGCTATCAGAGTGCGGTGGGTTAATGTATATCAAGGGACTTTATCACTCCAACACAATTTGGCCAGTGGCCTTAAGTTGTATTAAATGGGACCGCATTACTAATCCTACCTTGGGATTGGGTGTGACATGGTTGGTAGGAGGGTGGGAGGGGATTAAATTTTATAGGTCTTGGAAAATGAGCCTGGTGTTGGAAAAACGTGAGATGGGATTTTTCATACCCCACGATGGAAAAATTTCTAAGTGTTATTGGAAAGGAAATCTTAGAATTTTAGTCTTAATTACGTACATTCTAAACATGGTGTCGAAAGACATAGGATACACCCAATCTAGGGGCCATACCCAACATATACATTTATTATTACTTTCACAATTCTATCCACCAGTAAACTTACCTAATGTAATTTGGCTGAACGGACCCTAAACGTTCTCAAATACCTAAAACATTCTACCGGACTACTACACCTATCATCGGAAAACATACCCACCCGAAGATAGTAGCCCACGCAAACTACAAGACAACATATGGATGAGCTCGGATAGAGCCATGGAAAATGAGGATAAGGGAAATGGGGGGGAAATTTGGAGTTTTGGTTCTCCATGGATGTGAGCCTCAACAGATGTTGTAAAGGCCCCAAAGACAACGAATGGAGAAGGAAAATGGAAAAGTAGGATGGCTTAGAGAGCTTGCACGAATGTGAGCTTCGAATGGGAGGTGTGAGAGCTTAAATGTGGAAGAAAGGGGAAAGGTAGGAGGTTAGGGTTCTTTGTGATCGATGGGAATGGGTGGATCATGGCCGAATATGGTGGAACGAAAGATTGGAGAAAAGGTTTGAGGGAGAAAATGGAAATAGAAGGAGGGCGTTTGGAAGGGAAGATGTGAGAGAGAGGGGCTCCAATCCCAAAAATCCTAACCATTTGCCAAAATGGCATGTGCCGAGGGGTAGAGGGGGGTCCGGCCGACCAACCCCACGTTCGGAACTCCGCTTTGGGAAAACCAACCGAGGACGCGGTCCTTGCCGGTGCGCGGTGGCGCCGCGGTCGGGCTTGGCCTGAACAGCGCCGCCGCGGTGGGACGTGTTTCCCCAGTCCCCTGGGCCCCAAAAATGCTGGGTCCCCACGGATCCCTCCAGGAAGTGCTCCGTTTAGCCCCGATCCCGATTCGCTTCATTTCGGGTAGTTAGAAGACAGCAAACACATATCTTGCAATCCGGAAAGAGTTATCTGACGTAAAATATATGAATTTAGGGTAGAACGAGCTAATGAAGCCAACCAACCCAGCTATATTGGGTTGCGAAGCCCAGAATTGCGAAAAAAGCCTCCGATTAACAGTCATTTTCCTGTTTTAATTTCGTTTTACTAAAATAGTAATTTTTGTTTGATTACCCTTCATCTGTTGGGCTTTAGGAGTTGCGCTCATCGCGCAAAGAGCTTAGAATAATTAGGAGAATGGTTTGGCGAAGTAAATTTGGACACTTACTATTTTTGGCTGAAAGCCTTGCGCACTAGTAGACATCACGACCCTAGTAAGTTGCGAATTCTAGGAGTTTTAGTTGTAGTTTGTTTCTGATTTCATTCCCATTACTTGGTATCCTTATTAAAAGGGTTGTGAACTCGTTTTTAGTCATTCATTAATCAGTTTCAAATTTATTACAATTTATTTCTATTTTCTGCTTTCTCCTCTTGTGGATTCGAGAAGTCTCGGGGGAGTCCAGAGAAGCTCTAAGGATTTGGGGTAGTTATCCTCATCACGTTTATCGCACATTTTACTGATTCTCAATGATTGGGATGAGGTGGATTATGATCTAGACCCTTCACTAGACAACCTAAAAATGTTTTAAGGTCGACCCGATGCGACCATGGTTGAGTACATACTCGATTTCGGTGTTCGTTTTCAATGAGCTAGCGTTGGAAAGGAATCGAGGATACCTAGATTTGTTTCTACATTCCGTCGCTCCCTCTAAGTCGAGTACGTCGGTGCGTAGTGTGACCATAACCCAGTCGGTTTAATCAAAATCATGCTCGATACCATCTTGTAACACCCTGAAAATCGGGGTCGAGCGTAAACTCAACTCCCGAGTTCCAGAACATCACTTATGCAACAAAATGAATGATGTTTGAATGTTGACTGTACTTGTGCATTGAACATGAGTGAGATTAAGCCAAAACAGAATATCATACTCCAGAGACAGTAAAATTAGCAAGCGGAAGACTGTGATAGATAGATAAAATATATGAACTATAATGAGTCTCCAGAGTGTGATAATGTTACCAGGTTAAATAATTACAAGAACAGTTCTAAAATATACCTAATGTGGGTAAGTGCAATGTCTCCTATCCCAAATACCATAGCCCCGTCAATACGGTACGAGGTCTTCGTGAGACCCGTCGAGAGATACGAGATAGGAGAATTCCTCCTATCATCATAGAAATAGTCCGGCTCTGCTTCACAAGCATCGCCACCACTCCGAAACTCAACAAATGGTTGGTGTTGCAAGTCAAGTCCCGTAACGTGGGAGTGAGTGATCAACTCGGTGGAACGAGAAAGTATAGGTTAACATGTTATCAAATCAATCAAGCGGTAATGATAAAGCAAGTACAAATCAAACATTTCTAACTACTCTTGTTAAGTGCAAAAATGATATGACATGATCTTTGTATGCCCTTGCCAAACCACCCTCAAGCGACATCATCTTACGTTCGCGAATGCTACTCCCTTAGTGCGCCACATCTACAAAGCACATGCGGTGCATGATGATCATGATTACCGAGTTATTATTAGTCCATTTCAACCGACGGTATTGGAAAACTAAGGTACCTCCTTGTATCATTCCCAAACATAATGATCCATTCTAGGGTCGTCAATCTAGTTAATCTCATACGATGTTATGGTTTGAGAAGCGTAGTGAAGGCATCGCAAAGGGCTCGTCACCGTCGGCTCGGATACGAGATCTCACCGTATGCGGCTCAATTCTTTGGCCGTCACTCAAGTACATATCTCACCGTACTGGCTCAATCACTAGCGTCGGCTCGAATACGAGGTCTCCCGTACTCGGCTCAACTCATACTCCGATTCTTTGTGAAAGACTCGTCGCCAATCACAGACCTTGGAGTATACTCGAAGATACTACGGAGGACTCGTCGCCCGTCAGCACGAGCACAGGTCTCACCGTACTCGGCTCTCGCCGCAAGTATCGACAGCTCGAATATAGTGTCCCATACCACCATAATCGGCTCACGAGGTTGGTTGCGCAATGGTCACTACGGGGAGGTACATGACCCGGCGTAGGGCGACACGGCTCGACCACGGTGTCCCATACCACCATGCCCGGCTCATGCTCTTAGCGGATCGAGGTACCATGGTTAAAAGGATTTTTCGGTAAGTTTGGTACCCCAGGTTCAAGCGAGGCGACCAAACATGGTGAACATACATTAGACAAATCGGGTTACTTGACGAGCTCGGCTAGCTCGAGCGCACAACAAGTTGAACGACATGAAGTGCATAAGCACTTCGCGTGGCGACCACTATCGCCAACCGAAGTACGACTCGGGTTCGTCGAACACATCTCTCGTGGCAAACAATTGCAACCACGAATTCAATTCGGTACCGATTGTCTCGGACTATAATCATAGCCCCAAACACAATCAATTAGCATCCATAGCATGTGGAGTAAAGCATGATAACAAAGTAATTAAAGCATGCTAGTAGGCATGTTATAAGGCATGTTATAAAGCATGATAGAAAGCATGTTGTAAAGCACTTCATCAATAGGAATACAAACACATATATTACAAGTAAGCGGTTTAAAGCAAATAACCTCATGGAGGTAATCATACATCTCTCAGAGTAGTTGAGAATCCCATCTCAACACCCTAAAACATTACAATTTACTAACCACTACTCATTCGGGCATTTCAAGAAAACACTTAAACAAACATACATCAACATACATGACATATGTCGATCACATAGGCATTAGGCCAAATCCTTTCCCTAGGGAGTTGCCCCAATCATAACACGTGTACACCCACGACGGATGGTCATGGCAAGCGGATGAATCCAAGTTCCATATTCATTCAATCATTTCCACAAACACTTGGGCCACACATTTCAGCATATATAGTGTATATTGGCCGTGGCGTGAACTAGGGAAAATCCTTTCGTCAAAAGGGTATCGCCAATACAACAATCATGATTCCATGACAATTAGTCATGGCGAGCACGAATGAGGATTCTATACTCATTCAGTCATTTTCACAAAACTTAGAATACACTATTACGACATACATGGCGTATGTTAGCAAAACATGTATTAGGGCTATCCTTTAGCCAAGTGAGTATTTTAGCCTTGTATAATATATTACTACAACAAATAATCATGATAAATACATCTTCAAAATTTATACGTATACAGTATTTTCTAAAATACGCATTTTAACATACATAGTGTATACAAGGGAACTTGTAATACGGCGATTCTTTTCGCCAAGCTAATATTTTATTCATATATTGTATAATCATATATTAAATAAGTATGTCAAACATTATTCCAAAAGAAATACGTATACGGTATTTCTACAATACGTATTTTCAACATACGGCACATTTACAAAGGAACATATATTTTGGCGATCTCTTTCGCCAAACTAGTATTTTATTCATATGTTATATAATTAAACATTAAATAAACATGTCAAGCATTTATCTAAAAAAATACATTATACGGTATTTCTACGTATACCTAGAATATGTGAAATTCCATATTTCACACCGCTAATCAAAACGAGAAACGGAAAGCACTTTGTACATGTGCTGATTACAAGCAGATCATGAATCTACCATTATCTCGACATTGAAAGCGTTGAAAACCTTAACTTATACACTTAAAGTCCTCACCTTTGCCTATGGAAATGAAACGAATAACAAGGGTAGAAGAACTTCGTCTACGGAGATTTCTAGCCTAAAGAGCCGAATCGGTTAGTTGTTACATAGCCTACAACGATCCTACCAAAATTAGGACCTAGGGTTAGGGTTTCTTACCTTCAAATGGGTGGAAAACGGCCGGAAAGCGTCGTCAGAATAGAGCGGTGTACGCCGTGTAGCAAGCAGCGGGAGGAGGAAGATCGTACGAACGATCTCCAAGTCCTTCTCTCTCTTTTCTCTCTTTTCTCTCTCCCAAAACTCAAATTCGTATGGTTTGTGAGAGAGGGTGCTCTAAGGCCCTTATATAGCCTAAAACATTAGAAATTAGACTCGAGTTCAAGGGTTACGCTAATATAGGATATTCGTCACTTTTCCAAATTTCAAAAGAGAGGTTACGGTAGCCCTCCTTGAGCCAAGCGTCGACTTAAGCTCACCACCAATGGATCTACGTGGGATTACGTTTTTGACTCATTCGGATGCGCAGATCGCACGTGGCGGACCACTTTCGATTCGGACGGTCGGTGGGCCACGATCGAGAAATTCCAAGTACATGTAAATATTCTGAAATTTTTCTTAATCCGAGGGTGTAATTTGGTCCGATCGACGGTCGGGTTGCTTATACCGACGCGTCAACGAACGATGCCTTGAGATCACTATTCCAGGATATTTATTTTGGCATGTGAATAGTGTTTTTCACACTACCTCGCTCGAATCGAAACGAATGGCCGTGGAACATCGGATGGGGCTGATTTTTGAGATGATTGTTAAGCCGGTGGGGCGGTCCTAGTTCCTTAGCCGGGTTAATCGGACTCCGGTGTGCGATCTAGACCTATCGAAGTTTTGTTTCATTCAGAAGCGGACGGAAATGAGTTTGGTTCTAAACTTTAGGGTAACCTAGCGTCAATGATTACTGCAAGTTTTGGGTCTTGCGGATCGTATTTAAAGCGATTCAAATGGATTTCATGGCTGATCTAGTTTAACACCTAGTTCACTTTGTCAATTTCTAAAGGATTTAATCCTAAGTGATTTTAAATCGAGGTGGAATTTAGTCCATTGTAGTTTGTATATAAAGTGATCCAAGTTATACTACTTAGCTAGTTTAAGATAGTGTCTAGGGCGAAGGTGCTTTGAAAAATTGAAAGCACAAGGTAGTGAAGGGTGTGATTTGTGAAGAAAATGATTTAAGGAATGATTTGAGACTTTAATTGAGCGTTTAAGAACTCAAACCTGTGTTAGGATTGACCCATTGCCTAAGGACGTCTAATCCCAAGTTGGCAAAAATCCGGGGCGTTACAATTCTGAATCAGATGATTCATCCTAAGTAGCCAACATACTCTTCCTTTTTAATTTATCCTTTTTAGAACATTTGTTAGCCAAGTGCCCATACTCTTGACAGTTGTAACATTAACTATCTTTCAAAAATTTTCGAGCTCTAGGTTTAGATTGTCTCTTATCGTTTGATTTTTAAAAATCTCCTCTTTTCTTATTCTTCAAAATTTTATAAAACCTTTTTACAAAAAGTGCCATATCATCTTCAGAATTTTCAAAGTCTGAAGTGCTCTCTTGTGGAATATTTTTAGATGACTTGAGAGCAATTGATTTTCCTTTTGGAGCTTTAAAGTTCAATTCGTAGGTCTGTAAAGAACCAACTAGTTCCTCAACCCTCATGTTATCCGTATCACGAAGTTCCTGAATCGCGGTTACTTTTGAATTGAACTGTTCAGGAAGTGAGCGTAGTATCTTTGCACATACTTTACTTTCTGGGATTCTATCACCAAGACCCCACATTGAGTTTACAATGTCATTCAATCTAGTGTAGAAGTCCATAAACATTTCATTCTCCTCCATATGAATTTCTTCAAATTTAATTGTGAGGAGTTGGACTTTAGATTTCTTGACAATTGATGTACCCTCGTGTGTCATTTCTAAAAGATCCCATGCTTGTTTAGCATTTTCACACGAGATGATTCTTTTGAATTCATCTGGTGACAATGCACAAGTAATTACATTTAGTGCTTTTGCATTGGCACTACTCTCACTTTTCTGAAGTGTGGTCCAAAGAGCATAAGATATTACTTTTATTGATTTTGAATTATTTTCATCAGTTACTTCAGTGATAGGTAGTTTCCATCCGTTTACTGTGGCCAGCCACACACTTTCATCCATGGATTTGAGAAAGATTCTCATCCTTGCTTCCAATAGGCATAGTTTGTGCCATTAAAGGGTGGTGGCCTAATGACAGATAGGCTTTCAAAATTTGACATCTTAATATAGCTTAGATCGTTAGCTCAGGAAATAAATCCAATAAATAAGCAATAAGCACGAGCTATTAGGCTCTGATACCACTTGAAAGGGCCAAGCTATATGCCCTAGAGAGGGGTGAATGGGGCAATGCCAAATAAAACTTAAAACAGCGGAATAATAAAAGATATAAATAACAATGCTGAAATAATAACAATCTCAAAGCATATGAAATATGAGAATGATACTAAATCAGTTCTAAGGACAACCTTACACTAAAAACCAATGGCTTATGGTAGGACAACCTTATTTCTAGAACGATCTAGAAAACACAAATGATATGGAAAATAAATCAAGAATAACTTAAAGAAATAAATCCTAAGTTATTACACCATTCAACCACACTTGCTTGAAATGAAAATTACAACATTCATCCACAAAAGCAATCCACAATAATAAAGGAATAAATGAATAAAGAAATCAAGCACATCAACAACACAACGATATATAATGGTTCGCCTGTGTGTTCACCAACTGTTAGCCAATAGCCACACAGAATGCTACTCCACTCCTAATATCCTCACACAGGGGATATTAGCATGCACTATCAAAATAGGTTTTCACAGGTTCACCCAAAACCTTCACAATTGTGTCTTTTTATCTCGGGCTTACACAATCCAAAAACCCCCACAATCTGAGTTTTCTGGCTCTCCTCAGATAACCAAAACAATGAGATTTTTCTAGCAAATCTCAAACAAAACTAGAGAAAGTAAATTACAAGGTAAAATACCTGGATCTCCTTTTGAAGTAGCCCATAGAACCAATCGGAGTAAATGAATGATACATCGTTCAATGTCCAATACTCACATAAAGAATGGTTCTAAGTCTAATTGATTTTAGATTAAATCAAGAAGAGCAAGGTCTATTTGATTTTGATCCCTGAAGAAGGAATATCACAAATTCCTCTTTTCTAAATAAGATTGAAATATATATCAAAATCACAATAGAAAAATGCTAACAAAAGGAATATTAAATATGCACAATAGCTTAAAAAAAATAATCACTACTTATCTCAGAGTATAGCCTTAAATCGCTTGAATGGAATGGAATTGAATGAATAAACTCTGAAATTCGTGCACTATTTATAGCCTCAAAAATCCCATCTTCGACTGGTCTTAGAATCCTAAGACTGATCATAGCATCAAAGATTTTGAAAAATTTCTGCGGGATTAGATTTGCTATACTCACGACTGGTCTTAGGTAGTCTACGACCAGTCGTGGACCACCTACGACTAGTCGTGAGACACCTATGACCGGTCGAGATACTCGAGATAAGTCGCTGGAGTTCGAGTCGTAGAACTACGACTAGTCGAAGGATGAGTCGTAGGACTTCTCAGGACTGGTCGAAGCAAGTCCAGGACTAGTCGAAGGACAACCAGGAAAATCTGAAAATCTATAACAACATAGGATGGTCTGAGAAACCTAAGACTGGTCGAAGAAAAGCTAGGACTGGTCTTAAGATTTCTAGGACTGGTCTTAGAACAGTCACACCAAGTAAATTAAAATATTCGGATTATGTATCCAGAATGACCTATCATCTAGACCAACCTAAGGTCAATCTAAGGTCAAACAAACCTTGAGTGAGATGGACATTGAAGTCTTGAAGGTCTGTATTCTCAGATGATCTTAAAGTAGAAGCTTGAGTCGAGTTGATGGTCTTTCTCGAGCTTGACTTGTCTTGATGAAGTCTTCTAATCTTGAACTTGATAGAAGAAAACTTGGAGTCTTCTATTCTTGTAGACTTCATTCATGACGTGTCTTGCAAGCATTCTTCATTTATGATCTTGTCTTGAAAACATTCTTCATTCATGATCTTGTCTTGAAGCAGTGTGTAGTCACAAATAAGAAACACAAGAAGTACAAGACATATAGGTTTTGGCACTACAAAATTTGACAACCAAAGGGATATGAAATCATGGCGCTAACACAGTCCCAAACAATGTCCAAAAATCATACCACAGATGGACCTGAAATTTGGACAGCAACATATGCTGTCCATAGAAAATATCCAAAGGGTTTTTTACCCAAATACATCAAGTGGGGTTCACCTAGATGGGTCATAAAAATTCCAGATCCATTACTTTGCAAAAATCCCCAAGAAAATCATGGTTTAGAGGCCATCCAACCCATGCATGTCTGGTGGGCCTGGACGTCCCACTTTTCTAGTGGATCTGAGATTTCCCTGACCACATTAGTGGGCCACAAATCTCTAGCAACAAAAGGAAGGAAATGGATAGAAAAGGAGAGAGAGAGAGAGAGAGAGAGAGAGAGAGAGAGAGAGAGAGAGAGAGAGAGATCACGGCCATAGTGGAGGGTTTCGACACTATGAACCCTCCACCTTCACATCCACACCATACACTATACTTGGATCTTACATTCATGCTATCTTACAATAAAAAAGAGTTGTTGAGATAGGGATGACATCCCTACCATGCATGCTAGGTCTAATTGACCAATGAGAGACTAGATCAAAGAGAAATGCATCATGGTGGGTACATGGAGAATGGCCCACCATGGAAGAGAACATGCATGTAGGAAGCCCTTGGCCTCTAATCTTGGAGCCATGTAGGACCTCCACCATTGATTGGTAGGTCCTACATGCATCCAAACATGCTAGAAAAGGGAAATGAAGAAGAAGAAGGAAGGAACAAGTGGCTTCAAGAAGCACCCACCTCCAAGATCAAGCTCCAAACTTCAAGGTGCTAGCTTCAATGGTTCAAAGGAGATGATCTAGTGGTGGAGATGAAGATTTGAGAGTAAAATTGGGAGGAAGATGGGGGAAAAGCTTGCTGGAAATTGGGGAAGGTGTGGATGTTTTCCACCATGAGAGGAGAAGAATGAGAGAAATGAGGGAGGAGAGAGAGGGAGGGAGAGTTTCTAGCAAAGGAATGATTGTTTCTTGGGAGAGGGTTGTATGGGAAGAGGGAGATAGCATAGATAAGAGGAAAGAAATGATGGGTTTTCTTTTTAAGAAAACCATCATTGCTAGCTAGGGAAGTAGGCATGATGAAAAGGTAGGGTAGGTTGCTTAGGATAGAGTACTAGGTGGGGCCCACTCTTGGGAAACGTGCAAGGGCATAGGTGGGTCCCACATGCATAATGTGTGGCCAATAATAGTGCGGTTGATATCTCAAGATGCACATGTTGAAATCATGTATGAGACGTGCCATTGGAACCGCGGCACCAATGCAGTCACAATGTCATAGGTTTTGAGTCGATCTGGTTCAGAAAAGCAAGATGGAACTTAAGGATGACCGCAAACGGACTCTGCAGGTCATGGGTCACTGCGAATTGACCGGTAGGTCCCGGTAGGACCACAAGACCTAGAGGAACGAAATAGATACTCAGGTAGGGTCTTACATCTCTCCCCTCCAAAAAAAAAAAATCATCATCGAAATTGCCAAATCCAGGACAAAAGGGAATGCACAAACATCATCATATATATCAATCAACAATCACAAGAGAAGGCAATACATAGAGCAATACAAGTAATCAATCAACGGATAGTGCTCTCAAATCTCTTCTTCACATTCCCAAGATGCCTCTACCTCCAAATGATAACTCTATTGCACTTTTACCAGGGGAATGACTTTGGTCCTGAGAACCTGCTCTTTCCGATCAAGGATGCGAATTAGCTGCTCAATGTAAGAAGCATCCTCGTGGACCTCAAGGGGCTGCCAATCATTCATTGGAATAATGTCCGACCCACACTTCTGTAACATCGATACATGAAACACGTTGTGGATACCGAACAACTAAGAAGGTAAGGCGAGCCTATAGGCTACGGCGCATATGCGCCCGGTGATCTCGAAAGGTCCAATAAATCTCAGGGCAAGCTTGCCCTTCGCTCCAAACCACACCACGCCCTATATGGACAAGACCTTGAGATAAACCATGTCCCCAACTACAAACTCGAGGGGTCGACACCGACGATCAGTAAACTCTTCTGCCAGCTTTGAGCTGTGCGCATCCTCTGCTTGATAATATCAACAATCTCTAACGTCTATTGCACAAGCTCAGGACCTAGGAGATGACGCTCTCCACCTTCGGTCCAACAACTAGGAGATCTGGATGGTCTGCCATATAGTGCCTCAAAAGGAGACATGTCAATGGTGGCCTGATAACTATTGTTGTACGTGAACTTAGCCCCACACAAATGCTCATCTCAGCTACTTGCGAAGTTGATCATGGAAGCTCTGAGCATATCCTCAAGGATCTGGTTGACCCTTTTGGTTTGCCCATCCGTCTGCAGATGATAAGCAGTGCTGAGATGAAAAGTAGACCCCATCACCTGCTGAAAGCTCCTTTAAAACTGAGACGTGAATCTGGGGTCTCAGTCAGAGATAATTAAAACCAGAATGTAGTGCAGTCTCACTATCTCCTCAATGAATACCTTCGCAAGCCGATCCAATGTCCAGGTCACACACATCAGAATAAAATGTGTCAACTTTGTCAGATGATCGACGACAACCTAAATGACGTCTTAACCATGTTGAGTCTTTGGCAAGCCCATGATGAAATCGGTCGACAAGTGCTCCCACTTCCACAGCGAAACGCTCAATGACTGCAAAGGACTAGGGGGTCTCTAGTGGTCGGCCTTGACAGGCTGACAAGTATCACACTCGGCTACAAAACTAGTAATTGGCACTTCATCCCTGACCAGAAATACTACCTCCTCATATCTCTATACATCTTCATGGAGCCCGGGTGGATCATAAGTCATGATCGACGTGCCTCGATCATCAAATCTCTACGCAACTCCAGCACATCCGGAACACACAATCGACTTCTGTAGCGAAGCCCACCACTGAAACCAATCTGCCAGTCTGACTACTCCATGGATGCTACCTCTGCTTGGTATCCCTGTAATGACTCGTCTGTCTGCTTAGCCTCGATCACCCTTGTGACAAGAGAGGGTTGAATCGACAGGCTCGAAAGCTGAACAATAGAGGACTGCAGACCAAACTCAAAGTCGAATTCTGATACATCCTCGAGCATCTTCCACTCACGAACCATCATCTGTGCCACCAGGCCTCGTGGCTAATGACTGATCATGTCCGCCACCATGTTTTCCTTGTCCGGGTGGTACCCGAAGGTCGAAATCATAATCTTGCAGGAGCTCCATCCATCGCCTTCGTCGCATATTTAGCTCTGACTAGGAAAACAAATACTTCAGACTCTTATGGTCTAAAAAGAGCTTGAACCTGACCCCATAGAGATAATGCCTCCACAGGTTTAGTGTGAAGACAATAGCTGCTAACTCCAGATCATGCATGGGGTAGTTCAGCTCATAGACCTTAAGCTGGTGCGAGGCATACGCCACTGGCCTCCCATGTTGCATCAGAATAGTACCCAAACCAACTTTGGAGGGATCGGTGAAAACAACAAAACCATCACTCTCATCAGGAAGAGTGAGGACAGGAACGGATGTGAGGCAGTCCTTTAGCTCCATAAATGCCTCCTCATAAGCGTCACTCCAGATGAACTCGATGCCCTTCCACGTCAACCAAGTCAATGAAAAGGCCAAGCTATATGTCCTAGAGGGGGGGGGGAGTGAATAGGACTGCTAAATTAAAAAAAATTAACAGCGGAATTTAAATAAATTAAATACTGATAGCAATAAACAATCCCACAATGCTGAAATTAAAGACAACCTCAAATGTATGAGTATTGAGAGATTGATACAGATGTTGTTCTAAGAACAACCTTATACCAAAAACCAAGGTTTTATGGCAAGACAACCTTACTAGAACAGTCTTTGTATCAAAAACTCAAACTAATACATAGGAATAAAGAAATAAATAGTAAATAAAGGAATCTAAGCTATTACAACATTCCCACACTTGAATAAAAGAAATTATAACATTATCCACAAATGCAAAAAAGGAAAACTTCAACATCCACAAAATAAAATAAACAATCAATCAATCAACCATAAGACCAGAAATTATAGTCGTTTGCTTGTGTGTACACCAACTATTAAACAACATCCACACAACTACTCCACACCTAATATCCTCATATAGTGGATATTAGCGTTCACTATGAAAATAGGTTTTTCAAGGTTCACCTAAAACTCTCACAATTGTATCTTTCAAGTGGGCTTACACAATTCAAAAACCCCACACTCTGAGTTTTCTGGATTACCTTAGACAAACCAAAATAGAGAGATTTTTCTAGCACAATCTCAATGAAACCAAAACAAAGGAATTTACAATAATGTAAAATACCTGGATATTCTCTTTTTGATGCAGCCCGAAAGAACCAAATCAGAGTAGAAGTTCAACGTAGTAGTTCAATGTTCACACTCACATATGAAATGGTTCTAGGTTCTATATTGATTTTAAATTAAATCAAGTTAGGCTAGCTCTATTTAATTTTGATTCCAAGAAAAGGGCAAGTCTCAATCCCTTCTTCAAATATGATTGGTATATAGAATACAAAATCAAATATAATAAAGCTAAATTAAGAGAATATTAAATTAGCACGATATAGCTTAAAAAATGACTAACTTATCTCTCAAAGTGGCGTATTGATTTAGCTTGAATTGAATATCAAACTTTGAAATTCGTGCTCTATTTATAAGTGCAAAAATCGCAGTCACGACTGGTCCTAAGGTCGCCACGATTGGTCGTAGGACCAATAGATTTTTAAAATTTGAGCGTGATCCGATAAAGCCATTCCACAACTGGTCGTAGGACCTGCTCAACTAGTTAAGAGGCCTCCATGACTGGTCGAGACCTATCCATGACTGGTTGTGCAGAACCCATTTTAGTTGGTAGACTTTGAGTCAAGCCTGCAGGACTGGTCGAACACGAGTCGAGCACCGTTCACACGACCAGTCGAGCAGTCTCCAGGACTGGTCAAGGCTTTAACAAAAATTTCCAAAAATCAGTAACAAACTTAGGACTGGTCGAGGAATTCTTGAACTGGTTGAGCCAGTGCTAGAATTAGTTGAACATAGCCTAGGACTAGTCTAAAAATAGACTATGCACTTATAGAATATGACATTTGATTTATGTATTCAAAATGACCTACCTTAAGGTCAATTTAGGATCATCTAAACCTTATTAGTGATATATGAACATTGAAACTTCTTTTCCTTCGGTTGATAGTTAATCTTTGAAGTTCATGAAGCTTGAGATCTTATCATATGTAGAAGCTTGAACTCGAGGCTTGAACTATAAATTAAAGATTGACTTCACACTTGGTGTTGTACTTGAACATGAACATATAATCTTACATTTGACGTTCTTGAAGTAAAGACCTTTGTTCTTGTACATGAGATGCACTTTCTTGAGTATATAACTACACTACACAAGACAGATTCCAAGAGGTTTTATCACTACAAATTTTGACAATTATAGGAGCTAGAAACTATAACACATACAATCTCCCCCTTTTATCAAATTTGTGACAAAACATACTTCATAATAACATAAGCATAAGCATTACACGCACAAAGAATCATGCATCAGTTATAAATAGGTCAAAACAAATCACATCACATCATTTTAAAACAAACCATCACAAAACCATACCCCCCCCCCTACTCCCCCTATCTATCTACAATACATCCACACAATTATCCACAATCCACAATCCACCACATGCCAATCCACACAAGGAGCATGATAAAATTCTCCCCCTTTTTGTCATAATATGACAATGGAAGAAACCAATACATTGAACAAGATGTAGAAAAACAAAGAAGAATAAGAAGAGTAGTGAGGAATAAATGATCAAGATAAGCAAGATAAAATTCATAAGGAAGTCATGTTCTAGCAAAATCAACTAGATTAAACCAAGTACAACCAAGGTAAACCAAGTTAAGCCAAGAACATCCTCAAAAGAAATCTAAGTATCATTAAAGTTATTACAAACTAAGATAAGTAAAAACTAATCAGAACTCGATGAAGGAGCAGGTATGGAAGGATCAATCTGATAAAGTCCCTTATTCAGGTGCCTAAGATACTTGTGCATATATTTGAACTGCAAATCATGGGACACATTCATGTTTTTAACCTTCTCCTCTAATGAGAGTAAACACGCATCAAAATCAGACGGCTGATAATCAGGATCATCCTTCGAATCGGATTCGATCTCATCAAAAATATCATCCATGTTAATGTCATCTGGAGGTAAATCACCTTCTTCTTCATTCATTGCATCATCTCCACCAACACCCACATTGACTAGTCCTGCGGCCAACCTCAAATTCATTTTGTTGATATTGGAATTGTTGAAGATTAGGTGTTGAATGGGAGACTCTTCAACAGGCATAGCCAGTAAAATATGAGTGGCCAACACAGTCATAAGATACATGAAAGGGATGTCACTGTGTCTAGGATGGAGACGGAATTGAATGATACAATAACAAATTAGGGAAGGAAGGCATACACTAGTTCCAAAAATAATGGAATGAAGAATCCGAACCATGAAAGTAGTGAGTTCCGTTTTATTACCAGAACGGGGCTAAACATTTGAAATAAAAATCCCGTGGAGAACTCTGTGTGTGGGTAACAAATACTTTGATGTAAGCACATTTCCAGAAGGATTCCAATTCGCATCTATATTGCACAAGGCTCTAGTAAGCATACGCTTTTCAGATTCAAATGGTTTATCGACTAGAGTGTTAATGGGAATACCTTCATCATTGACAGGTATTCCATTAGACCAGAGATTAGATGTCGATCTACTTCAAATGGACCTTCTCTAGTGTCAATAATAAATATCAGATTTTCAGTTGAAAAATCAGAAATGCATTCATACATAGCTTTTGCAATAGACCGGTATGTCGGCCCACCCCAATGTAGAATGTTATCCCAAGCTACAGATTGGAGGAGATGAAGGATTTTAAATGGAGCTAGATGTTTAACATGAACAGGTCGTTGAACTATAACATTGCCCAACCTAATATCTAGCACATAAGAGGGATTATCTTCGGGTGACCGAAGGTGGCGCTTTGTGATAGGTGCCTATCTAGAAGTTGAAGGACCACGAGAACTTTTCTTTTGCCTCTACCTTCTATTTGCAACTAAGAAATCAAGGAACAAAGTGGTTGCAAAAGAAATAGAGTGGGTCTTCTTAATATCAGATTTTGGAGAAGAAAACCCAAAAAACCACTATGAAACAAGAAATAAATCACACCAATGATGAAAAAGGAGTGATAAGAACTTGAATCTATAAGGAAAATGTAAATAAAGTACTAACCTTGAAGAACTAGGAGATGGGTTCAACCGGTCAACCTAGGACTCATTGGAGAAGAAACCCACAATGAAGAAAAAGGGATTTTTCCCCCAAATAAAGCACCAACACGCGCTACACGACTAGTCGAGTACATGCTCGACCGGTCGTGCCACGACTGGTCGAGTATGCACTCGACTGGTCATGTACAGCCAAAATATGCATTTTTCATATAATTTGAAATTCTAATTATTTAAAATAACAAATATATACAGTATGATACAGAAGTGCATAAATAATCAATTCAAATTGCACATACCAAGATCAAATTTCAATTTAGCAAACCTACTTTTATCGAGCGGTTTTGTGAATATGTCAACAAGTTGAGCCTCGGTCGGTATGTGTTCCAAATAGTCTTGTCTTCCACTAATTCACGAATGTAGTGATATCTAATGTCAATATGCTTGGGTCATGAATGCTGGATTGGATTTTTAGATATATTAATTGCACTGGATTATCACAATATAAAACCATAGAATCCTGTGCAATTCCGTAATCTCTTAACATTCTTTTCATCCATACAAGCTGAGTACATGCATTACCTACTACAATGTATTCAGCCCCAGCAGTTGAAAGTGATATGGAACTTTATTTCTTGCTTAACCAATAATCTAAATAGTTCCCTACATAGAAACAACCACCACTGGTTTTTCTATCATCAATATTACTAGCCCAATCAGCATCAGTATAACCAGCTAATTTCACACTACTATCATGAGGATACTATAGACCCAAATTTACTAAACTTGCGACATATTGCATAATTCACTTAATAGTAATTAAATGTGACTCTTTAGGGTCAGATTGATATCTAGCACAAATTCCTACACTAAATGCCATATCAGGTCTACTTGCAGTTAAATAAAGAAAACTTCCAATCATACTATGATATAGTTTAGGATCCACAGTCTTACCTGTAGAGTCCTTTGAAAGTTTTAAGGTAGTACTCATAGGAGTATCAAAATTTTTCTCATTCTCAAATCTGAACTTTTTAACTAAGTTCAGAGCATATTTGGTTTGAGAAATAAAGAAACCATCAGGTTGCTGTTTAACTTGCAACCCTAATAAATAATTTAATTCCTCAACCATACTCATTTCGAACTTATATTCATAAGATCTGCAAACTCAACAGTCATGTTAGCACTGGTAGATCCATAAATAATATCATCAACATAAATTTACACTATTAAAATGTGGTCACTATGTTTCTTTACAAACAATGTCTTATCAACACTTCCTATTATAAAGTTATGACCTAGTAGAAACTTAGTCAACTTTTCATACCATGCCCTGGGAGCTTGTTTCAAACTGTAGAGAGCCTTTATTAGGCGATAGACATGATCAGTATTCTTAGGGTTTTCAAAACCCGTTGGATGTTCAACATACACTTCTTCATGCAAATCGCTGTTTAAGAAAGCACTCTTTACATCCATTTGGTATATTTTGAACTTTCTAAAGCATGCAATGGATATAAATAGTCTGATTGATTCAAGACAAGCTACTGGGGCAAAGTTCTCATCATAATCGATGCCTTCAATTTGAGTGTACCCTTGTACAACCAGCCTAACCTTGTTTCTAATAATATTACCAAGTTCATCAGACTTATTTTTAAAAATCCACTTTGTTCCAATAATGTGTTTATCTTTAGGTCTTGGGACTAAGTACCAAACATCATTTTTAACAAATTGATTAAGCTCTTCTTGCATCGCAACTATCCAGTTTTCGTCAGTAAGAGCTTCTTTTACATTAGCCGGTTCTATTTGAGATGTAAAGCACACGTAGTTACACATATCTTTTAGTTGTTTATGAGTGCACACACCAGTGAGAGGGTTTTCAAGAATTTGATTAGTTGGATGGTCTTTAACTGTTCTCAGTTCAGTGTTCTGTTGACTTGAGTATGGTTTATCAATTAGAAGAACTTCATCATTTTCTGAACTTGAGACAGGTGTATTGAAGTGATCATCAATAACTACATTAATTGACTCTTAAATAACACCAGTCTGCTTATTAAGAACCCGATATGCTCGACTATTTAGAGCATACCCTAAAAATATCCCTTCATCACTTTTGGTGTCAAACTTCCCCAGATTTTCTCAATCATGTAAAATGTAGCACTTGCTGCCAAAAACTTGAAAGTATTTGACAGTAGGTTTCTTATCAAACCACATTTTATAAGCCATTTTACTATTTAATTTTCTAGTATAAACATGGTTAATTATATAACACGCTATATTTACAGCTTCAGCCCAAAGATTTTTAGGGAGCTTTATACTATTTAACATTACATTTGCCACTTTTTGAAACACTCTATTTTTTCTTTCTACTATACCATTTTGTTGTGGTGTTTTGGGCATAGAGAATTCATGTGATATTCCCTGATCACTACGAAACTTTTCAAAACTGCTATTCTCAAATTCTAATCCATGATCGATATGGATCTTACAGACTTGAGATTCTTTTTCAATTTGGATACATCTAAGTACTCTTTTTTACTTCATTGAGAGTTTCTGATTTGTCTCTTAAGAATACTACCCAAGTATATCTGGTAAAGTCATCTACAATTACCAGTATGTACTTCTTGCCACCTCGACTCTCCGTTCTAGTTGGTCCAATAAGATCCATATGGAGAAGTTCAAGCGGTTTAGATGTGGCATTGGAGTCCACCTTTTTGTGAGAACTCCTAGTTTGCTTGCCAATCTGGCATTCGCCATATATTTTATCTATTTTTTGTATTTTAGACAAGTCTCTTACTAACTCTCTTTTGCTCAATCTATATAAGTTGCGGTAGTGTACATGTCCAAGGCGTTTATGCCATAACTCGGTCTCATCGGTATGGACCATGTAGCACGATAGATTAGATGAACTAGAATCACATACGATGTAGCAATTTTTGGAAGTTCTACGACCATTTAATATTACAGAACCATTTTTATTTAAGATTTCACATCCTTGGTTAGTAAAATTTACACTATGATTATTATCGCATATTTGAGAGATGCTTAATAAGTTGTGTTTTAACCCTTCTACATATAAAACATTCTCAAATAAAAGAAGGTTAAAGAGTTGAACCGTACCTTGGCCAACAATCCTGCAGTTGCTACCATCACCGAATGTGACTGATCCATCAGTCATGTCTTTAAGATTGGTGAACAAACCTTTGTCACTAGTCATGTGTCTGTAGCATCCACTGTCTAGGTACCACTTTGAATGACTTGTAGCTTTGAAAGCAGTGTGGGCAACAAAGCACGTAACCTTAGGAACTCATTCCATTATAGTCTTGGGTTTAAGAGTATAGTTGGTCTTCTTTTATTTGTAGTTGTTATAAGACTGGCCTATTGAGTTAGATTTTAAGAGCTCCTTAAGTAAATCAACAATTTTCTCAGTTAAAGGATTACGATTCTGATTTTTATAGTTGATATGGTTGTTTTTAGGTTTTAAGGATTGAAAAGTTTTAGCCTTTTTAGGATAATTTTGATTTTTTTCCTTTTGAATTTGAAGACTCTCATATCACAAACTTAGGAGGTGTATTCTTATGTTTGGGTGGATTACTTTTGTAGTAGCCTAAACCACATCGGTTGCCACATTTTCTGGATCTGGATAAAATTTTTATAAGCTAGGATCACCTTGGGCATACCTCGAAGTGTCTTTTAAACTCAAAAGTGAAGAGACTTCATGTTTTAGTTTTTCATTTTCAGATTTTAGATTATCAATAAGGGAGGTTTTAAAATCTAAATCGCATTTAGCTTTTTCAAAACAATCTGAAATGTGAGATTTTTCTAGAACAAGAGTATCAAAATTTTCTTTAAGTTTCTAAAACTTTTCTTTATGAAGTTTTAGTTTTACAATAATTTTACAACTTTCCTTATATAGGGCATTGTAAGCATCTTGAAGATCTTCTTCATTTTCATGATCACTATTCAGATTTTCTTCACTAGTTGAACATCATTATCTGAAAAGGTAAACCTGACTAGAGTCATAAGGGCTTTAACTTCATTACCTGATTCGGTTTCAGAATCTTCTAACTCAGAAGAGGCTTCAGAGCAAGAAGATTCGTCCTAAGTAGCCAACATTCCTTTCCTTTTAGGTTTGTCCTTTTTAAGACACTTATTTGCTAAATGCCCATATTCATGGCAATTGTAACATTAACTGTCTTTTAGAGCTTTTCAAGTTTTAGATTTAGAACTTTTCTTATAATTAGATTTTTAAAAATCAACCCTCTTTTTACTTTTGAAAATCTTATCAAACTTTTTAGCTAAAAGGGCCATATCATCTTCAAAATTTTCAAAATCTAAATTACTATAATTTTCTTGAGAAATACTTTTAGAAGATTTAAGGGCGATGAATTTACCTTTAGGTGCTTTAAAGTTTAACTCATAGGTCTGTAATGAGCCAACTAATTCTTCTACCCTCATATTATCCTTATCACGAAGTTCTTGGATCGCAGTCACCGCTGAATTGAACCATTCAGGTAGTGAGCGTAGTATCTTTGCACAGACTTTACTTTCTGAGATTTTCTCACCAAGACCCCACATAGAATTGACAATGTCATTCAATCTAGTATAAAAGTCCATGAAAGTTTCACTTTCTTCCATACAAATTTCCTCAAATTTAGTTGTGAGGATTTGGACTTTAGATTTTTTGACAATTGTTGTTCCCTCGTGTGTCATTTCTAAAATATTTCAGGCTTGCTTTATAGTATCACAGGATATAATTCTTTTGAATTCATCCAGTGATAGTGCGCAAGTGATTGCAATCAGTGCTTTTGCATTAGCACTACTCTCACTTTTCTGAAAAGCGGTCCAAGAGAAATAAGGTGTAATTCTCATAGTTTTGGATCCATCGATACCAGTTACTTCAATGGTAGGAGGGGTCCAATCAGTCACTGTGGCTTGTCACACGCTCTCATCCATGGATTTTAAGAAAATTCTCATCCTGACTTTCCAATAGGCATAATTGGAGCCATCAAATGGTGGAGGCTTAGTGACTGATAGGCTATCAAAATTTGACATCTTACAAAACTCAGATCGGTTAGCTCAGGAATTTAATCCAAAAGAAATGATAATAAAATGAGTTGTTAGGCTTTGATACCACTTGAAAAGGCCGAGCTATATGTCCTAGAGGGGGGGGGATGAATAGGATTATGCTAAATTAAAAAAATTAACAGCAGAATTTAAATAAATTAAATATTGATAGTAATAAACAATCCCATGATGCTGAAATTAAAGACAACCTCAAATATATAAGTATTGAGAGGTTGATACAAATGTTGTTCTAAGGACAACCAAATACCAAAAATCAAGGGTTTATGGCAGGACAACCTTACTAGAACGGTCTTTGTATCAAAAACTCAAATTAATACAGAGGAATAAAGAAATAAATAGCAAGGAAAGAAATCTAAGCTATTACAACATTCCCATACTTGCATAAAAGAAAGTACAACATTCTCCACAAAAGCAAAAAAGGAAAATTTTAACATCCACAAAATAAAATAAACAATCAATCAATCAACTACAAGACCAGAAATTATAGTAGTTCGCTTATGTGTACACCAACTGTTAAACAACAACCACATAAGTACTCTACTCCTAATCTCCTCACACAGTGGATATTAGCGTTCACTATGAAAATAGGTTTTTCAAGGTTCACCTAAAACCCTCGCAATTGTGTCTTTCAAGTGGGCTTACACAATTCAAAAACCCCACACTCTGAGTTTTCTGGATCACCTCAGACAAACCAAAACAGAGAGATTTTTCTGACACAATCTCAATGAAACCAAAACAAAGGAATTTACAATAATGTAAAATACCTGGATATTCTTTTTTTGATATAGCCCCGAAGAACCAAATCAGAGTAGAAGTTCAATGTAGTAGTTCAATGTTCACACTCACATATGAAATGGTTATAGGTTCTATATTGATTTTAAATTAAATCAAGTTGGGCTAGCTCTATTTGATTTTAATTCTAAGAAAAGGGCAAGTCTTAATCCTTTCTTCAAATATGATTGGTATATAGAATACAAAATCAAATATAATAAAGCTAAATTAAGAGAATATTAAATGAGAAAAATATGTTTTAAAAAATGAATAACTTATCTCTTAGAGTGGCGTATTGATTTAACTTGAATTGAATATCAAACTCTGAAATTCGTGCTCTATTTATAAGTGCAGAAATCTCAGTCAGGACTGGTCTTGAGGTCGCCACGACAACGGATTTTTAAAATTTGGGTGTGATCAGATAAAGTCATTCCACGACTGGTCGTAGGACCTGCTCGACAGGTCAAGCTGTCTTCACGACCGGTCAAGACCTGTCCATGACTGGTTGTACGGAACCCATTTTAGTTACTGGACTTTGAGTCGAGCCTGCAGGACTGGTCGAACACGAGTTGAGAACTGTTCACACAACCGGTCGAGCAGTCTCCAGGACTGGTTGAGGCTTTAATAAAAAATCTAAAAAATCAGTAACAAACTTAGTACTGGTCGAGGAATTCTTGGACTGGTCGAGCCACTGCTAGATTAGTCGAACATAGCCTAAGACTAGTCTAAAAACATACTATACACTTATAAAATATGTCATTTGATTTATGTATTCAAAATGACCTACCCTAAGGTCAATCTAGGATCATCCAAACCTTGTTAGTGATATATGAAAATTGAAACTTCTTTTCCTTCGGTTGATAGTTGATCTTTGAAGTTCACGAAGCTTGAGATCTTGGCATATGTAGAAACTTGAACTCGAGGCATGAACTATGAATCTTGAACCATTGAAGTTTGAAAGATTAACTTCACACTTGGTGTTGTATTTGAACATGAACATGTAATCTTGCATTTGGCGTTCTTGAAGTAAAGACCTTTGTTCTTGTACATGAGATGCACTTTCTTGAGTATATAGCTGCACTACATAAGACACAAATTCCAAGAGGTTTTGGCACTACAAAATTTTACAATTATAGGAGCTAGAAACCATAGCACTTACAGACAGTGGTGCTGTAATACGAGAAAACCCCTCGATGAATCGCCAATAATATCCCACAATACCGAGGAAGCTATGGATCTCGGACGCATTCATGGGCTAGCCCCATTGATGCACTGCATCAACCTTCTAGGGGTCCACAATGACACTGTCCCTCGTCACCACGTGACCGAAGAATCTCACCCCCTCCTGCCAGAACTCGCACTTCTCCAGTTTTGCATACAGCTGGTGGGCACGGAGGGTCTCCAACATAATATGCGATGCATCTCATGGTCCTCCCGGGTCCTCGAATACACCAGAATATCATCGATGAAGACTATGACAAACTGGTCAAGGTAAGGCCAGAAGACCTCATTCATTGGTTGCATCAAGACAGTGGGCACATTGGTCAGCCCAAAAGACATGACCAGAAACTCGAAGTGACCGTAGCGCGTCTAAAAAGTTGTCTTCAGAATGTCCTCCTCTCGGACCCGAATCTGATAAAAACCAGAGCGCAAGTCAATTTTAGAAAAGAACTAGGCACCCTGCAGCTGGTCAAACAAATCATCAATCCTCGGGAGGAGTTTTCTGTTCTTTATAGTGACCTTGTTGAGCTCGCAGTAATCCACGTAGAGCCTCAATGAGTCATCCTTCTATTTCAAGAACTATACCGGGGCTCCCCACAGCGAACTGCTAGGACGAATAAGACTCAACTCTCGGAGCTCATCTAACTGCTCATGTAGTTCCTGTAACTCCATCGGTGTCATACGGTATGGGGTCTTCGAGATAGGCATGGTACAGGGCACCAGATCTATTTGAAACTCTTTCATCGATGTGGCGGCAAACCTGGAATCTCCTGAAACACATCTGGGAAGTCACAAACTATCGGCAACTACTCGAAACACCCAACCACTGACTCCTCAACAACACAGGCCAACAAGCTAAACAACAGCTCTCCTCTGGGCTCAACAACGAACTGAAACATAGGCAAGCTATGTAGAACGTGACCATCCGGGCGGAATAGTCCAATACAACATGGTACTCGGCAAGCCAATCCATACCCAAGATGACATCATACTTGGCCATCGACAAAATGAACAAATCAGTGGGCAGGAACATCTCTCCAACCAGGACAGGACAAGATGAACAAAGGCGGCTCAAAACTTCAGATTTCACCAAGAGAGTCGAAATGGATAAGGCCTTAGGCGCAAACTCCGACGAAAGACCGGTCGATTGGCAATACTCCTCAGCCACAAACGAATGGGATGCTCCAAAATCAAACAATATACAGGCAATAAAAGCGGAGACAAGAAGAATACCCTTAACTACTGCTCTTGACGATGACTGAGGGTCCTGAACAAGTGCCTGCTGCGCGGCATAAAATCTACCCTGGGCAGGCAATGGAAGCAATCCTGGCAACCAAGGGTCCATAACTTGTTGAGTGGCATAAAACTTGCCCTCGGCAAGTGGGGGAGGTGCATGTCCCCTCTACGACAGTCTATGCTACTACTGTGGTCACTGGGGTGGCCTACCTTACTGCCTCTGCTGCTACGGAGGAGGTCTAGGAGGCTGATGCTGGGATCGCTGCTGCTGTTGTGATGGTGGCTGATGTGGGGGCTGCTGCAGTACCCTTGGCTGCTGATGGGGATGAGGACACTCGTGCCTACGGTGCCATGTCTACCCATAACCATAACAAATGCTAGTAAATGGCCCAGAAGAAGGAGCTGCTGGCTGGGAAGAAGATGTAGCTGGCTATGCTGCTGGCTATCGAAACCCTGGACATCCCCTATGCCGATGGTGCTGATGCTAACGGGAGCTACCAGAAGGCTCCTTCCTCTTTCGGTCTCCACTCTGATCTCTAGCCGTCTGCGAAATGGTCCAATCCTCATCATAAAGTAGGGCCCTGGGTACAACCTCAGTAAATGTACTAAGAAGATGCCCAACCACACAGCTACGAAGGGCGGGACACAAGCCGATCATAAAACGGTGGGCGTTCCACCTTTCGTCATCAACAAGATAGGTGGAAATCTGGACAAAGCAACAAAATGCGCCTCATACTAGGACACGGTCATATCACCCTAAGCAAGGGTGTCGAACTCTAGCGCTCTCTAATCGAGAATGTGCTCCCGGAAGAACTTCTAGTCGAAGCAATCCACGAAGTCCTCCCGTGTCCATATAAAATTTGGCTCAGCTGATTTGGAAACCGAAGTCCACCGGTAATACGCCTCTCCCTAGAGGAGAAAAACTACCAACGGAACTCTTTGTTGGGTCGTGCACTGCATAGTATCGAAGATCTTCTCCACCTCAGAGCACCACGACTCAGCTATAAAGGGGTCTAGCTCACCCCTAAATCATGGGGGATCACGATGTCTGAAATCTTAAAATAGAGCGCTTTCTCGCATCTGATCAGCCAGCTCGGGAGTCTCTATAAGATGCCTGCCCTGTTCCTAGAGGGCGGCAGTGACTACCTGGAGCATCTGCTGTAACTGTTCGGCTCCAACTGTAATGGTAGGGGTTGTACTGGCCTCAGGCGAAGGCACGGGAACTATGGGATCCTCAGGGATAGGCATGACAGGATGAGGAATAGGATCAGCTAGAGGCAGAATGACAACCTCTGGTATAGGATCAGGACTAGGGTTCGCAACAGGTGGAGCAGGATGTGCTCGGGTCGATCGAGTCGGTCGAATATGACGGGTGCCTCTACCTCTCATACCTTGACTACGGGTGCCTCGTTTAGACGACATTGCTACACAAGAACAAAGGTGATGGACACCTTGAGATTAGAATCCTCAAGGGACTCAGATATTAGGGAAACATAATCAAAGAGAGAACGCGCTTGAAGCAGATATGTAATGTTATCCTGAGTTACTTCAGGGTTATTTTGTTATGGTCTGATACCAATAACTGTTGCACCCCAGATTCGGTGACCGGGCTCATAGGAATCCCGATTGTTGATTCCAGTGCCAATAGCCTCCGGTACCCCATTCTCGGCTCCTAGCACTCGTATACCAGGTTCCGATCCTAGGGTCCTATAAGGAGGATTTCTATAACATAAGTCTAATTCATAAAGAGCATACCTAAGATCATAATATCGTAACCACAGATAATAACTACAGGAACACCATTATAAAATCCACTAAGAATTTAAATTTTTACAAGATACATGGCTCAAGGGGAAATGTAAGAACTATATAAAGAAAGCTCCAAAGGGATCAACGGCATGCTCCAACTCCTGCTCTGCTCTCTGGCCTCAAATCACCTGTACGCATCAATCGTGCATAAGCTTATATAAAGCTTAGAGGGCGGTGTAAGTGTGTGCAGGACAGGTGCCATGAATGCGATGTTAGAGTACGCGGAAGAATGCGACATGAACTATGAATATCATCAATGCCACCAGCCATACCAAGGCTATGCTATACTAGTATGAATGCTATAAGCCATCACAAGGCTATGTAATACACATATGAGTACTGGATGTCATACTAAGGTGATGCACAAGAGGCCTACATAGCCAATGTCAATGTAAGGTGCAACGCAATCAATGCCAGTCCTCACATCAAGTCCACATATAAATATAATTGCACTATAGGGAATCCACCTGGGTCAAATACACTACCAACCGACTACTGCTCTCCTAGCCACACAGTTAAATGAGCGTAAGAGACCTCACTACTTGCCTGTGGATAGCTAATCACCAACAAGGCTCGACGGGAGCAGACCCATTCATGAGCTAGTCAAACTCAGCCCAGCTATTGCCCCCTAACTTAGGCATGTAAGGCCACACCCCATCTCAACTGACCATGCTACAGTAGGAGTCGTAGCCTATAGGTATAAGGCACTCGGGTGCTCATGTTTTCCACTCAGTCTCGGCATTGAGGCGTCTCCTGGTACCATGAAGGTTTAGGGACTTTCACCCAAGGACATCCTAAGTGCCCTAAATACTCATGTAACATTTCCAGTGCCAAAATTGAGCCATCCATGATATGCCTGTGGAGGCTACGACCCTGATGAAGCAAGGGCAAATATCCACGTGTTATGCAATGCCAGATGCATGAATCACACAATCAACCATGCATCAATCTCGAGCATCCAATGCGCTCAAGAGGGGCAACTTTATCCCTCAGGGAATACCATAATATCTTGCACAATGGCATGACCATGACCAATCATAATCTCAACTAAGCACACATATGATGCATGTGGGAATAGGTTATGCAAATAAGCAAGTATGCCATGCGGTGATGTTGTACTCTTCTCCTAACCAAGTAGGGTCTAGGTACTTAGACAAATTCCATAAGGAACACAACCTCTAGTGAGGGCCCAATAGCCTAGGGTAGCCCACAAGACTAAGATAGACAATGACATGGGCCTAAATGATAAGAATGGGCCTGGCAAGGGTCTATGGTGGACATTTAACCACCCATAGATGCAAGCCAGCCTAGCTAGGCCTAGATGGGTACACAAACGTGGACATTCAACCACCATTTGTCCCAAAGAGGTAGCCCAATATCAATCTACTAAGAATCAAGGCCGGTGGCCCGAGCACAATCATAAACAAGAAATGGGCAGCTATATATATATATATATATATATATATATCATATGTTGGGCCTCAATAAAGTGGCCCAAGGCCTACATACATTACATGGGTCCAAATGGGCAATACATGGCCCAATCTACATACAATAACATGGGTCCATAGGGAAGGTTATAGCCCAAGAATAAAGTCACCAAATCCATACATTATGGTGGGCCTAGTGGGCAGCCCATTATCCCAAACACATGGGAAAGAATCACATCCAAGTTAAGCCAATTGGGCCTTACAACCTTAGCCCAAAAATCTAGTTGATTTGGGGGACAACCAAGGGCCCAACCACACATGCATACTTCAGCCCAACCAGTCCAACATAATGATGGACATAGCTTATAAATCCATTGGGCCTAACTAGGACGTCCTAGCCCATTTGGGCCTATAAGGAGTCCAAAAAATCTGGTTGTTTAAGGGTCCTTATAGCGTAATTAAAGCGGGACCCCAAGATGCATTAATTAAGCCTAAAATTAGGGGGAAAAGCATGAAACATTTCCACAAATCCTCACAATATGGTGGGCCCCACACCCTTAAAACTCCAGCCATAAACAATGTATATTTATAAGGTACCATATTGGATTTTCAACCCACCAGCTATTTGGGCCTGTTGGAGCCCTAAAAACTGGTAAATATGAAGTGGATTTAAATCTTAGGGTGGCCAGCAACATGCACAGGGGTCCCCACCACATAGGGAGTGCACATACAACACATAAAACAAGTGGGCCTTGCTACTGGGTTGAAAGTCTAACAGCAGTCCAATGTAGTAGGCGTCCCACAAAGGGGGTGGGTGGTCCAATGGGCCTGGATGGCCAGCCCATTCCAAAGCTCAAGGTGGGCCACACCTTGGACGTCCCACTTAAAGGTGGGCCACATCTAAGTGGGCCACACTAGATAGATGAACGGTGGATGAAACACTACATCGAAGTGGGCCACAAAATTGTGGGATGGCCAACCTTGCTGGGCGTTAACCACCATGGGACGCCCAGCAAGGTGGCTGGTCCAGCCACTCCTCCCCAAAATTCGATGGCCCTGATGGCCTATAATCATGCAAAGTGGGTCCCTGTAAGGGTGGGCCATCATGGAAATAAATTTTAAGATCTTATACACAAGCTAAATATTTTTTTAAAAATGGGTAGCAATGCATATCCAGAAAATTCTGCTGTAGAAACTGTTGTTGCCCCTATGTTTGACACCTCATGGGGTGGGCCTAGGCTGGCCTAAATCATGGAAAAATAGATGGGTTTGATGCTCCCATATATGGACAGCACGTGGGGTCCACTGGAGTGGCCCACTTTTCCCAAAATCAAGATGAAAACTGTCCATTTCCAACATGCAACCTTGCTGGACAGTCCAGAAATTTATGGACGTCCAACCTACTTTGGCCCATCCCATAGGTCTCAATCAAGGGGTAACTGATGTGGGCCCCATCCCATATCAAAGTGGGATCCATACCTCAGAAAACCCCCATGGAAATCAGGGAAAAAGAACCATACAAATAATCCCAAACAATGCCCAAAAATCATACCACAGATGGGCTTGAAATTTGGACAGCAACATATGTTGTCCATATTGCAGTCCATGGAAATATCCAAAGGATTTTATACCCAAATACATCAAGTGGAGTACATTTAGATGGGTCATAAAAATTCCAGATCCATTACTTTGTAAAAATCTCCAAGAAAATCATGGTTTAGGGGACATCCAACCCATGCCTGTCTAGTGGGCCTGGACGTCCCACTTTTCTGGTGGATCAAGATTTCCCTGAGCACATCAGTGGGCCACAAATCTCTAGCAACAAAAGGAAGGAAATGGAGAGAAAATGAGAGAGGGAGAGAGAGAGAGAGAGAGAATGAGAGAAATCACGACCATAATGGAGGGTTCTGACACTATTAACCCTCCACCTTCACATCCACACCATACACTATACTTGGATCTTACATGCATGTTATCTTACAATCAAAAAAGAGTTACTAAGGTAGGGATGACATCTGTACCATGCATGCAAGGTCTAGATGACCAATGAGAGACTAGATCAAAGAGAAATGCATCATGGTGGGTTCATGGAGAATGGCCCACTATGGAAGAGAACATGCATGTAGTAGGCCCTTGGCCTATAATCTTGGAGTCATGTGGACCTCCACCATTGATTGGTGGGTCCTACATGCATCCAAACATGCTAGAAAATGGAAAGCAAGAAGAAGGAAGAAATGGCTTCAAGAAGCACCCACCTCCAAGATCAAGCTCCAAACTTCAAAGTGCTACCTTCAATGGTTCAAAGGAGATGATCTAGTGGTGAAGATGAAGAGTTGAGAGTGGGATTAGGAGGAAGATGGGGGAAAAGCTTGCTGGAAATTGGGAAAGGTGTGGCTATTTTCCACCATGAGAGGAGGAGAATGAGAGAAATGAGGGAGGGGAGAGAGGGAGGGAGAGTTTCTAGCAAACGAATGATTGTTTCTCGGGAGAGGGTTGCTTGGGAAGAGGGAGATAGCATAGATAAGAGGAAAGAAATGATGGGTTTTCTTTTTAAGAAACCCATCATTGCTATCTAGGGAAGTAAGCATGATGGAAAGGTAGGGTAGGTTGCCTATGATAGAGTGCTAGGTGGGGCCCACTCTTAGGAAATGTACAAGGGCCTAGGTGGGTCCACATGCATGATGTGTGGCCAATAATAGTGTGGTCGATATCTCAAGATGCACATGTCGAAATCACATGAGATGCGACATTGGAACCGCAACACCGATGCGGTCGCAATGGCATAGGTTTCAAGTCGATCCAGTTCATCAAAACAAGATGGAACTTAAGGATGACCGCAAATGGACTCTACAGATTGCAGGTTATCGGGATTCAACCGGTAGGACCACAGGACCTAGAGGAACGAAATGAATACTCAGGTAGGGTGTTACAGTTTCTCTTTAAGGTTCATCATTTTCCAGTGATAGATCTATCTTAAAGGCCAAATCAAACTAATTTATATTGTTAATCCGTTGAGGGCGGGTTTATAATTGCAATCTTAAGTCAAATTTTGTGGGATTGAATCCAGTTATGTTAGTCACCACAGTGACCTCAATTGGTGAAAATTTTTATGAATCAGGACATGTGATATTGGGAATTTAGTTAAAGGATTGCATTCAGTTTCGTTCACATTTCATGCGAACGGTGACAAAAACACAGACGACCACTGTTTGGCAGGAGCATGAACGGGGTGGAGTAAATGGTGCTGGTGATGTAAAGATGAAAGACTTATCCTACCCGCAAGTGTTGAGTGTCTTAGATTTACATAATTGGCATCACTTAGCTTCATGTTCAGGAGAGTCACTTACATGTTATAGTTACCTCCCACAAGAGGAGTGATGATGATGTAACCAATTCTTGCCAGGATTGGATGACTGGGCCCATCTTCATCCTGGATAGTTCAATTGAAGGCCCCCATCAATTGAATTGATAAAAAAAAAATTCCAGATATTCAGATTTATTCATAAATTATTTTATGTAAACAATCTGCTAATGTTGGTTTATTTTACAACTAGTTATACTTCCAACTTAAATGTATCTAGTTCACATCCTAACCAAGTCTGATTATGTTTAACGGATAGATTCTATAGAGACAATTCTAGGATGGTTACATTTGGATATTACTCTAGAAAATTTTGAATTGTTGAAATCCTTTAAAAATAGTCAGAATTTTGATCTTATAACCTCAGTACATGTACCTGAACATAAACGAAACATGGTTCTAATGAGGGATCCTCAGGACCTCACAGTCCTCCAGGTTCTCCAGTTGAAAACTGACCTGGAAATGGATTGAGCCGCAAGCGGGCTAAAGGGGATAATTGCTTTTGTAAGAAGCCAAGCCATTAAAAGAAAGACTGGGTAAAGTATAAGGAATGGTTCATAAAGAAGAGTAATAATTTTGTTCTAGTCTCTTTAAATCTAATCTAACTGATATGTCGATGAATTCTTAGTGGATAGATTCAGAAACCATTACTCACATATGTACTTCTATACAGGACTTACTATATAGACCAAGCCACTAACTAATGCAGAACACTCAGTATACGTAGGCGATGCTATTAAAGTCAATGTAGAGGCAATTGGAGTTTATAAACTTACGTTAGAGTCTGTTTGTTTATTTAATTTGATAAATACATTTTGTGTGCCTTCTATAAGGCATAATCTAGTCTCTATTTCTCATTTGGATAAATTGGGATATTCATTCCAATTTGAGAAAAAAGATTTAGTATTTACCTTAATTCGATTAAAGTTGGCAATGACTCTATGGTGAACAACCTATACCTGTTCGACTTGATTGCCTCACACGTCTATGATGTTAATGGCTTGTATGGAAATAAAATAGGATTTAAACATAAACTAGACAATGCGAATTCCTCCTTGTTGTGACACAAGTAGTTATATCATACATCTCGAGAGAGATTGGACGGGCTTGTGCGAGAAGGAATTCTTCATTCTCTAAACTTATCCGACTATAAAGTGTGCATTGATTGGAGAAAAGGAAAATAGACCGAAAACAGAAAGAAAGGTGCAACAAGGAGTGTAGGACTCTTAGAGGTGATGATACATACGGACATATGTGGACCATTCCCTACAGCATCCTGGAGTGGACATAAATATTTTATGACCTTTATAGATGATTATTCTCGTTTCGGGCACCTTTATCTTATCATTGAAAAAAAAGATGCCTTAGATGCTTTTAAAATTTATAAAGTTGAAGTTGAAAATCAACTCGATAAGAGGATTAAAGTTGTCAGATTTACTCATAGTAGGGAATATTGTGGTAGATATGACGAATCAAGTCGCAATACAGGGCCATTCGCAAGATACCTACAAGATTGTGGCATTGTCACCCAGTACACTATACCTGGTACTCTAGAGCAGAATGGTATGGCTTAAAAGTGTAATCGCACCCTTATGGATATGGTGTGAAGCATGGTTAGCAATTCGACATTGTTAGAATCTTCGTAGGGTGATGCAATCAAAACCGCAGTTCATATCCTTAACAAGGTCCCCAACAATGTTATAAGTAAAACCCTTTTCAGTTGTGGAATGGGAGAAAGTCAAGTCTCCAATATCTGTATGTTTTGGGGATGTCCTGCTGAGGCTAAAGTTTATAACCCGCATGATAGAAAGCTCGATCCCAGAACCATAAGTTGTTTCTTCATAAGATACCCAGAAAAGTCTAAAGGTTATCGATTCTACTCTCCTTCCCACTTTATCAGGATCGTTGGGACTAGGAATGCTAGATTCATTAAGGACACTAAAAACAGTGGGAGCACAAACATTAGAAATTTTGTACTTGAGGAACAAAGGACTGTGACTCCAGTCATAGTCACTCCAGATCACATGGATATTAATGATGCAATTGATCCTACAATCACTGCAGAACACCATGTAGAAGTGTGAGTGTTATGGTTTCTAGCTCCTATATTGTCAAATTTTGTAGTGCCAAAACCTTTCTTGGAATCTGTGCCTTGTCCAGCTCATCTACATAATGAAGTCTGTGCATCTCTCAAGAACAAGGAACTTCAAAGGCAAGTGTACTTGTTCATGTTCATGTATAACATCAAGTAAGAATTCAAGCTCTCAAGCTTCAAGAGTTCAAGATTTTTAAAGCTTTGTACAAAGTCAAGACAACGTTCTTAGACTTTGATACTCAAGTTCAAGCTTCAATGTTAGTCGATTTCAAGCTTCAATTTTAGTTAACTTCAAGCTTCAAGAGTCTCAAGTTCAAGCTTCATCCTATGACAAGATCTCAAGCTTCGCGAACTTCAAAGAATGACTATCAACTGAAGAAAAAGATGACTCAATGTTCCTATATCACTAACAAGGTATAAATGACCCTAGATTGACCTTAGGGTAGGTCATTTTGAATACATAATTCAATTGCTCATTTTATAAGTGAATAGACTATTTCTCGACTAGTCCTGGATTCTTTTCGACTAGTCCTATCACTGGCTCGACCAATCCAATAAATTCCACGACCAATCCTAATATTGTTACAAATTTTTAGAATTTTTTTGTTAAGCCACGACTAGTCCTGGAGATTGCACGACCGATCGTGTGAACAGTGCACGACTCGTTCTCGACCAGTCCTGTAGCCACGACTCAAAGTCTAGCGAATAAATCAGGTTTCACATGACCAGTCGTGAACAGGTCACAACCAGTCGTGGAGGTCCCTCGACTGGTCGTGAAGGTCCTACGACCAGTCGTAGTGTCCTCAGGACCAGCCGTGAAAATGATTTCTTCACCTATAAATAGATGACGAATTTCAGAGTTTTTCATTGAATTCAAGCTAAATCAATACGCCACTCTGAGAGATAAGCTAGTCATTATTTTAAGCTATATTGTGCTCATTTAATATTCTCTTTTATTAGCTTTCTTTTTATTTAATTTTGTATTTTGCATTCCAATTATATTTGAAAGAGGGATTGAAGTATTCACATTTCTTGGAATCAAAATCAAATCAAGCTAGCCCAAGGTACTTTAAATCAAAAATCAATTTAGAACCTAGAACCATTTCATAAGTGAGTTTAGACATTGAACTTCTACGTTGAACCTCTACTCCGACTTAGTTCTTCCGGGCTGCATTAAAGAGAATATCCAGGTATTTTACATAATTGTAAATTTCTGTTTTTAGTTTTCATTGAGATTGAGCCAGAAAGATCTCTCTATTTTGGTTTATCTGAGGTGATCCAGAAAACTCAGGTGTGGGGTTTTTGAATTGTGTAAGCCCACTTGAAAGACACAATTGTGAGGGTTTTAGGTGAACCTAGAAAAAACTATTTTCATAGTAAACGCTAATATCCATTGTGTGAGGATATTAGGAGTGGAGTAGTTGTGTGGCTATTTTTCTAAATAGTTGGTGTACACACAAGCGAACCACTATAATTTCTTATCTTGTGGATTGAATGTTTATTTCTTTTTGTGGATGATTGTAATTTCCCTTTTTACATTTGTGGAGAATGTTATAATCCTTATGTGGATGTGTAGGAATGTTATAATAGTATAAATTTCTTTCATTGCTATTTATTTCTTTATTCCTCTGTATCAGTTTAAGCTTTTGATATACAAACCGTTCTAGTAAAGTTGTCCTGCCATAAACCCTTGGTTTTTATGGTGTAAGGTTATCCTTAGAATAACATCTGTATCAATCTCTCAATACTCGTACATTTGAGGTTGTATTTAAATTCAGCATTGTGAGATTGTCTATTGTTATCTGTATTTATTTTATTTAAATTCCACTGTTATTTTTTAATTTGGCATAGTCTTATTCACCCCCCCCCCCCCCTCCTCTAGGACATATAGCTCGGCCTTTTCAAGAAGCTCATGTAAAAACCATTGATGAGGAAAATCAAAATCACACCATTGAGAAGATCTAAAAGAGAGAGAAGGCCCATAAATTGAGACGATTACATCATATAGTTATAGGAGCACAATTTTGACATAGGGGTGGAAAAGGATCCTGAATCCTTTACACAAGTCAAACAAAGTATTGATCATTCTCGTTAGTTTGATGTCATGAAAGATGAGTTAAAATCCATGAGCAACAATAAAGTATGGGATCTTGTTGAGTTACCCACTGGAATAAGGTCGATTGGTTGTAAATAGTTATTTAAAACCAAGTGGGACTCCAAGGGTAATGTCAAAATATATAAAACCAGACTTGTTGCCAAGGGTTTTAACTAACATGAGGGCATTGATTTTAAGGAGACTTTCTCACCGGTATATAAGAAATCCTCCAAATGATGCACACGGTGGATGGTGATCTTCCAAATTTGATGCAGATACGAGCATGAGGCCCTAGAATAGCATGACCCCTAAAATGATGCACATATAAAGCTCAAATGGACATACCACAGAAAGTAATTGGGATTAAACGGTAAAACCTTGTTGGGTACACTGTAAGGTTTATTGGCCATCCAACATGTTTATAAGATCACACAGACTTGGATGAAGGGAAAACACAAAAAATCCAACACTGGAATTTCCTGTGCCTTCAACATAGCTATCTGCACTCATTTTTAAATTAATGAACATTAAGAGTAAACTAATGTGGGGGATTTAATGGGGGCCAAAAGGCATGCATTGTCATAAGAAATTACTCAAATAGTAACCAAAATGAGTTTATATAATACAAATGCAAGCTTACAACAATTAAGACATGTAAAAGTAAATGAATTAAAAAAATATACATTTCTGGCTATGTTTCATCCCCACATAGAGTAATGAGATGGTTCGTAATCATTTTCTAGATCCCATGACAGTTGAGAGTAGTACTGTTGCCCAACATGTTAGCAGTACTATTCCCAGATCATCCTCTGCTCGTACCAATTGAGGAACTCTCTTATGTACCTCTGATAGTCATCCTCCCCAAACTGTACGAGTAGCCTAGACATGGGAATTACATGACATACATCGATGGCATTTGCTGAGTATGGTGCTGAGGGAACAGATCAAGTCCAACCCCTACTCCTTGATAGTATTGTTGTCAGTCATAAGGGTACCCTGAACTTGAAAAACTATCTTCCGGCTACTTGTACCCATGGATAGATGAGCGTGACTAAATGTCAGAGCTGTCATGGTCATACTCGTGATATCCCCCATGAGCATAAGGTGGGATAGAGGTGGAGCTCCCCTAAACTAAACTTATGTCCATAAATGACAAGCTACGTGTGAGAGCATCATCCGCTACACGTCCAGCTTTCTTCTTCAAATGACGCTCAAACATATATGTGGGCTTCGATGCTTTCGCCATAGATAGTGGATGAGATCCATGGTCTATGTCCTGAGTGGCATGGTCAAAGCTCTGCTTCTAGGTGAATTGGCCAACGGATCATTGGATCTGAGCCATCGTGTACCCCCCACCACTGTCACCCCCACCCCACTAGTACCACCTATACTAGTGTTGGTGCCTCCGCCCCTCCCTCATCGTCGTCGTCATAATCGTCGTCGTCGTCCCCAGGACCAGTGTCAAGTGGGGGTTGAGTCTCATCATCATCATCACTCACTACGACTTGATGATGGGGAAGGGGTCATGAAGATGCTCCTCACCCTCATTGGAACGTGCCGAACTCCTCACCAAAGGATCAAAGGAGTTTGTATCCACCTTCTGTTCGATTACTACCTGATTGAAATTGATACCCAGATACACTGGTCCCTCAACTACCTCTGGAGCAAGGCCTCCCTCCTCATTATCTAAATTAGCTGATTTGACCCACTCATAAAGTAGGTCCTCATCATCATCACCTATCTGTGCCATGTTACGTATAGACAACAACTCAAGTGGGTCCTGATTTTCCTCCATGTCTCAGTCTACCCGCAACTGTCACTCTCTTAACTTCATATTGTCGTGGTAGTAAACGAGCTTTTGCAGCTTCTCATATGTCAGCCTATTCCTCTTGCTGGTGTGTATGAGTGACCATGTGCTCCAGTTTCTCTCACATGGTGAGGAGGATACGGTCTGTGCGAGAACATTGACTGCCAATAACTGCAGTTCGGGCATGTCGACTCCGTACATCGCCCACCACTAACCTATATATCCATGAGGAGCTTGTTTTAGTTTGAATTTTAAACGAAAAATGCAATTACCTAATTATGTTACCATACTCACATGGCATCATCATTTCAGTCAATGTTTTGCTAGTGTGGATGAGAACGTGCCCCTCGCATCCCTAAACCGCAACAATTGTAAACACGGATTCATAGGTAATTATTTTTAATCACCCATATTTCTAAAGGTTATAAGAAAAAAAAATATTTCATTACCTAGTTACTGAAATCCACTTGCATTGTCAATTCTGGGAACAATTATTTGAACGCCTCGTGGACAGCCATTGTCAAATCTTAATTCTCATATAGCTGATGTTTATAATGAAATTTGGGATTCATGTAGTGTGCTGAAACCCAAATATTAGTTACTCAGTTGTATTAACATGTAAACAGAAGTGATGCTTAAAGTACTCGGTTGTATTAACAAACTTACCGGCTTGGTGGAGTGGATGCTCAAGAGTCCTGGTCCATCGATGATCGATGATATTGATCACCCATTGATACGAACTAAGGATTGCAATCATTATCCCCTCTCTCATAATTCTCATAAGCTTATACATTGACCCCATCAAAGGCGACATCTTATTATCTACGGCTCGTAGGACCTTGTACATCGGATGCAAGAAGGAAACGACGTTGTGAACTTTATCCCAAAAGGAATTGGAAAGCACTATCTTCGATCAGGTCTTTGAACCCTCAGTCTTCCTCTGATTCCACTCCATATATTTTTCGGATCTGAACAAATTTCTGAGACCCATGCAGTGCCTATATAAGTTGTCGAGTGCAATGAAGTTCGTGGTAAACCATGTCGCGCCTTGCCTAACGATGTCCCCTTCACAACACGCACGCATTGTAGTGAACAACAATGAGTGATTGTATATAAAGTTTGTCACTCTCCTCACATATTGGATGGTCTTCTTGACAGAATCTCTCTGGCTTATCTCCTCGAGCATTAAATCAATGCAGTGTGCCACACACAGGGTCCAATAGAGATTGAACTTCTTCATCAATTTCTTCCCCGTCTTAACGAACGCACTACCATTGTCCATCACAACTTAGACAACATTCTGAGACCCAATATCTTTAATCACTTCTTTTAGGAGAGCACATATGTATTCATGATCTTTTATTCTGGCCGGCGCATCAATGGATTTGAGAAAAACGGGTTGCCTTCTACAGTACACCATGAAATTGATAACGGACAATTTCGTAGGTCCCGTCCAGCCATCACACATGATTGTCATCCCGTACTGCTTCCAGTTCGGCTTGAGTCCACATATCCAAGCCTGAATCTCCTCATACTCCCGATCGAGGTAGACGCCAAGAATCTCCTATGGCATGGGAGGCTTCATGCTGGGCCTGGCACGCTGCACCTTCTTAATTGTATTTTTGAAGTGGGGACTATCTGCTGCATTTGCTGGTACATGGCTCGAGATGAACCACTTAGATATAGCGCCACCCACTTTCTCCCTGAGCCCCTTGCTCCACATATTTTTTAATCTTTTCTTATTAATGCCTGCGATGGGTACATCTGGGACACGAGCGCTTTGCATGCGTTGTAAGCCATGCCCGCTGCCTCCCTCAAATCATCTGCTGCTCCCACCAGCCTCATGTCGAGACATTCCAAACAGCCTACTCTCATCAACCCGTCTTCTTTATTCCCCCTCCCACTCTTAAGCCCGAGACTCACGAATCACTTATTTAAAATCACTCTTTCTCAAGCCATAACACAGTCATCGGGGTACGTGATCCCCTCATCGTCGTCGTCATCGTGCTCGTTAATAACACCTAGGCCTCATCCAGTGCCTCGTAGCTCCTCCCTCATATCCCTCTCCCAATCATTTTGCTGCAACTTGCATGACTTCGCTTCAGTCAATACTCTTCTCATCTCCTCTCTCACTGGCCTTGTTACACTTGGACAGTCTTTCACATTCCTGTATCCCCCTGTCAAATGTTCTTTTAGCCTAGACAGTCCCCCACTCCGTATCACTTGGCCACAATAGTTGCATATAGCTTCATATTTATTCCCCTCCATTGGCCGTCCATGTTTCCACCCAATGTCTTTTGCTCCTCCTTTTCCCAATCCAGACGACATTTTGCTCCCTAGTGGTATATAAATTTGCAATAATTGATTAAAAAAAAAAGTGCATCGGCTTGTATTCAGTGTAATAAGCCCAAATCATTTCAAGGGCTAAGATGTTAGATCAAATCAAAATTTCATATAAATTACAATTGAGGGAACGAGTCTGCAGATTGCATACTAAGTAAACTTTATGGGGCCTATTGTGATTTATACATACAACATGATGGGTCAATGCAAATAAAGGGTGGACGTTATCTCCCAACTTGTTCCCTCTGGTGTAGCCCATTTAATTAACTAATCATCCTGATTTTTAGAAATTTGGAGTAAAATTCACAGTTTCATAGGATGGATAGGTTGAATTTTACTTTATGAATACATGTTCATGACAGCCACATGGAGCAATAGGGAGAGGATTAGGTGCGGCCTTAGCCTCATCCATGACAATGCGGTCCTTATTGTGGGGCCCACCTTGACGTATTTCTTTTATATCCACGTCGTTCATCTATTTTTGTATTTAATTATAGAGTACTGGATAAAAATTGTAACAAATATAGTCTCAAGTGGACACTGCAAAAGGAAACACTTATTAAGACCCACCGTAATGTGTCCATGATGTTTATTTTCCATCCAACCCGTTGAAATGGTTACATAAATTTGGATGAAGTGAAAAAACAAATATCAGCTTTATACAAAACTTTTGTGGCCCATAATAAAGTTCAAGTGGACCCCACCATAGAAAATAGTGGGGATAGTGACATCCACCGTTCAAAACTTCTTAGGGGCCATAGTAGTTTCTGAAGAAGCTGATATTTTTGTTTTCACTTCATCTATCTATGTTAACTTATGAATAGGATGGATCTCAAAAATACATCACTATGGGCCCTATAAATGTTTCACTGTGGGCCCTCAAAACGTTTTTAATGGACGGCATGGATGAAACACATTCATCATGGTGGAGCCCACAGAGCACCGACCACCAGCCATTGGCTGGTGGTAGGGGGCGTATATCCAATCCGTGGGGAAATCGGATTGCGTACTGAGTTACTTAATACGCTCTTATCGTATTGAGTAAACTTTGTTGGGCCCAACGTGAAATCATGTTGTTTATACACGCCGTCCATCTATTTTTTCAGATCATTTCAAGGGTTGAGCCTAAAATTGAAGTATATCAAAATCTCAAGTAGACCATACCAAAGGAAATAGTGGAAGTACTAATTTCCACCGTTGAAACATTTCTAAGGCCCCCAATGATGTTTATTTATCATACAAACTATTCATAAGATCACACAGACATGGATGAAGGGAAAACATAAATTTCATCTTGATCTAAAACTTATGTGGGCCCCAAGAACTTTCCAACGATAGACTTTAATTCACGTTGTTTCAGGTGGTGTGGTCCACTGGAGCTTTGGAGATGATTAATTTTTGTTTTAACGCACTAAAAGTATATGATAAAATATATGGATAGAGTTGATACAATGCATGAATGACAGTGGGCCCCACAAAGTTTACTCAGTACGATAAGCTAAGCGTACTGAGTTACTCAGTATGCAATCTGCTTCCATCCTCGGGACTTGAATTTCCTTCCCGCGCTGCAAGCTCGGGTGGGGCCCACTGTGATGTTTATGAAAAATCCACCTCGTCCATCCGTTTTTTGAGTTCATTTTAGGACATGATGCCAAAAATGAGTCATATCTAAATCTCAAGTGAGCCTAAAACGTGATAATTAAACATCCACAGTTGAAATATTCGTGGGGCCACAGAAGTTTTGATTCATGTCAATATTTTTGTGTTCAGTTAATCCCAATATTAATGATGTTATTAATGGTATGGATGGCATCTAAACATCACTGTTGAACCCAGGAAGGTTTCAACGGTAGGAATTTCCCTAACCACATTCTCCTTTAGTATGGCTCACTTGAGCTTTGGATATGATTGATTTTTGGCAACAAGTCCTAAAATGAAATCACAACACAGATGGATGGGGAGGATTTCTCACAAACATCACGGTGGGCCCTACCTAAGCTTGCAGCGCAGGAGTAAGGAAGGCTTCTGTGGGAAATCAGCGTCTCTGATCTGCGTTGCGGAAACGGATTGGTTACTCCCCCTGTCGTGCTCTATGGGCCCACCATGAGGTATGTGCTTCATCTGTGCCGTCCATCTATTTTTATAAATACTTTTATGATATGAAAAAAAAAATGAGTATATCCCAATCTCAATTGGAAGAAACAGTGTTGAATGAACTTTGACCATTAAAAACTTTTTGAGGGCCATAAAGGTTTTGGAACAACCTGATCTTTGTTTTTTCCCTTTATCTAGATCTGTATGACCTAATTAACAAATTGGATGTCAAATAAATAGTACAGTGGGCCTTTGGAGGATTTAAATAGTGGATGTCCAATCACTACTGTTTTCCCGTGGTGTGGTTCACTTGAGTTTTAGATCTACCTCATTTTTTGGATCAAGCTCTAAGATAATATTTAAAAATTAATGGATAGCATGGATATAACAGATGCATCATTAGGGAGGGGGGGGGGGCATAGAGGACCAACCTGCACTGTTAAAGCCCCACCCGCCAATTCCATACCGAGTAACTCAGTACGCTAAGCGCACTCGGTAAACTCTGTGTGGTTCACCGTGATTTATGTATTTTATCCACTCCGTCCATCCATTTTAACAGGTAATTTCCAAACCCCAAGTGGACCACACCGTAGGAAACAATATGAATTGAACATCTACCGTTGAAAATTTCTTGGGGACCACAGAAGTTTTGGATCAAACTTCTATTTGTGTTTTCCCTTCATCCATGGCTATGTGATCTTATGAATAGTTTGGATGAGAAATAAACATCATTGTGGGCCCTAAAAAGGTTTTAATAGCGGAAATCAATATTCCAACTGTTTCCAATGGCATGGTCCACTCGATCTTTGGGTACGCTTAAATTTTGGTCTCAACCCCTAAAATAAGATGGAAAACGGATGGACCACCTGAATAGACCAGATACATTCTTAGTGGGCCCAACAGAGTGTACTTAGTATGATAAGACGTACTGAGTAACTATGTACATAATCTCATTTCACGCCCGCCCTGTAAGCCCCGTATCCTAGACCGTACCGTTCTGTAGACTTCCGTAGTCTTCCATGTTGAATCCCAACAACCTTCGACCCTTAACCGGTATTTACGCACGACCCTGATTCATACGCCATCAACCTGAGTTGACTCAAACCAAGACTTGTACCTTAGCGACTGCACCGTCACTGCGGTTTCGATGCCGTGACTCGCGCACCTATCCAATACTTTGGCCAGGAGATGTGGGTCAGAGTTCGGTGCGAGCAAAAAGCTGCACGCACGAATTACAAGAGAATCTCTATGACTTGTTACATCAATCCATCAATCCATCAATCCCATCATGTCAAGTACACATCACCTTTCACCCTTCCCAAGCAACCCCTAAAGTCAAAATTTTCTTACAAAGCCCATACTTTTCTTACAGCATTTACCACAAGAGTCAAAAAGGCTCTTATACATCCATCATTAACACATCTATCACCCATCTCTCTCCCTCTCTTTTCAACTCTCTCTCTCTCTCATTCTCAAACCACTCCCCAAGCAAGAGAGAGCACCTCACATCCATGCCTCTCCCCATCTCTTCCAAGCTACAAGTATGGCCCACCTCTCCTACCCTTTCATCTCCCATCTCAACCATCCAAATCTCATCTCCTCCATTGGAATCTAAGCTAAGGAGCTAAGGAAGCCTAAGGAGCAAGAAGGAACAGTGGATGATTTTTAGAATTTTATTTTCATTCATTTGTTTGATTTAAGGGCCACAAGTAGTGGGACCCACCTTGATGTAGGCTTTGTATCAAAGAGGGGCCCATAGTGGCGGGGTCCCTCCATCTTTGCCGATCTCTCTCTCTCTCTCTCTCCATGATCATGGCCCACTTATGATGTGCGTATTTCATCCATGCCATCTGCTGGTGGACCCCATCTGTGGGACACACCATGATGTTTATATGCCATCCCAACTGTCCATAGGGGGCCCACCTTGAGGTGGCTACTAGTGAGGTGTAATTTGACATGGCCCACCCAGATCCATGGTTCAGGTGGTGGCAGACCGAGTGAAAATACCTCGTTTCAACGTTGGGCCCACGCCCAACTCCCTAGCCAAGTGGTAGACTGAGTGCAAGATACCTCGTCTCAACACTAAGGTCTTGGCATCGATCCTCCAGCGGTGGTGTACACCCACAGTGCAGTGAGTGTGTGTTGACGGTTGGGGTCCATGGGACCCATCCGTCCCGTCTATCTTATTCTTTGGCTCATTTAGGCGTTGTGCTTAAAAATGAAGTTGATCTGATAATCAGGCGGGCCATACCATAGAAAACTGTGTTTCATGCCATTCAAAGCTATTAGGACCCACCTTGTTGTACCTACACACCAAACATGATGTATATTGGATTTGTTTGGTGTATTTCAAGCCCTAGAATCCATTTGACGGAGTGGATTCTCAAGTAGCAGGCCCCACATGTAATTTTTCATGGGAAAAAAATAGAAAGAAAGCAGTAGCGCCGCTACTACTGTCAGAAGGCAGGAGGCGCTATCTACGCTCGAGTGGCTGATGGACGGCAGTAACCCACGGCTCCAGCTATAGGCCCCACCATGAAGTATATTTGTCATCCAACCCGTTCACTAGGTGGGCCCCTCCCTGGAGTGGGTCCCCTCCAAAAATCACGTCCATTCAATGCTCAGGTGGCCCACATCATAGGAAACATCGACGATTGGACGACTGCCATTGAAATCCTTTTTAGGTCCACAGAAGTTTCAGATCAAGATGAGATTTGTTTTTTTTACCCTTCATCTAGGTCTGCGTGACCTTATGGATGGGCTGGATTGCTTATAAACATTGAGGTGGGCCCCACGTGGAACCCACAATGATATATGCTTTTTTCCACCGTCCGCCTGGACAGTCGAGCCAACAGTTATATATTTGTTATATCCCCACCGTCCAAGGGACGATGGGTGTATACGTGTGGGGCTGTTCGTGTGTGTGTGTGTGTGTGTGTGTGTATTATTGTATATTATATATATATATAGGGAGATGGTCACCTGCGCACCTTTTCACGTGAGCACCAATGAGCACGTTTACACACGTGTCATGTGCACAAAATCTGAATAGTCTAAGTGATGCCGCACCCCTTGAAATGCTAGAGGCCTAATTTTCAGCATGATCCATGACTCTGGTGACCATAGTAAAGAGAAATGCAAATCAAGGGAGGAAACTGTTTCCTTTTTCCATGGCCCACCAGAGTTTTGTATCAGGCTGAAAATTGGGTCTATGGTATTTCAAGCGATGCGGCATCACTTGGACTGTTCAGATTTTGTGCACATGACACGTGTGCAAAGGTGCTCATTGGTGCTCACGGGAAAAGGTGCACAGGTGACCATCTCCCTATATATATATATATATATATTATGTAATATACCTAGTGGTGCGCTTTCTTGGGCCCCACCATGATGCATGGGTTGCGTCCAATCCGTTCAACCATCTTATGAGCTCATTTTTGTTGGCATGAGCTAAAGACTGAGTAAGATCTATAGTTCCACTTTGATATATGTATGAGGCCCATCTTGGGTTATTTGTGGCCCATCCATTAAGGCCCACCTAATATACTTAAGGCCCATGTTATGCGGCCCATTTGTTGAATCTAAGGCCCACGGGTCGAGGCCCAAGTGGATGTACACAAGTCCATTAAGATGTATGACACTACCATGGTTTGTGTAATGATGATATGACAGCCGTGCCTTGGGAGCCATGTTGGTTTGACATCCACATTGTAGAATAATGTTGGTTAAAAGTTTGCGTTATGATTCTCCCTAGGGCCCATTGTTAGGCCCATACTTGTAGGCCGTCTAAGCCCGTCTTCGTTATGAACAACATCTATCCCATATAACATGCTTAGTATAGTTCCATGATTCATGATCATACGCATCATATGTATACTTGATATAAGAAGTGACTGATCATAGCATATGCCTTCAGGCAGATTGTTTAGAGGCTCCCAGATAGGCGGTGATGCCCTACGTGAGCGCACGATATGCGTAGGATTGCTGCATGACTGGATAGTGTGATTCATGCATTCGCATTGTGTGATATGGTACTGTACGCCCTAGCGACATCAGGGCCATGGCTGCCACAGGCATATCGTGGTTTGGAGGATTGGATACCAGAAATCTTGTTCTATATGGGGTGTTATAGATATCTCTGGGTAAAAGTCTCTGAACCCTTATGGTACCAAGAGGTTGCTCCAACATCTAGTGGGTGCATGAGCGCCGAGGGCCGATTACCAGAAGGTCGTGATTTCTACTATGTCGTAGTTAGTTGGAAGGGGGTGCGGCCTTACTCGCCCGAGAGGAGGCAGCAAAGCTAGGCTGAGTTTGACCAGCTCGAGGTATAGGTCCGCTATCGACGAGCCGAGCCCGATATTGGCAGGCGGGTAATGAGGTCTCTTCCACTTACCTTATTGCGCGCGATGGGGCGGCAAGTTGGTTTAGAGTGTACTAGACCCCGGTGATATTCCAGATTTGAGCTGTATTGATATGTGGATATAGATGAGGATTTGTATGCTTGAGTTGAATCTCGCATCACATGGCCTTAGTATAGCCAACATCATTCATGCCTTACATCGCATAGCCTTGGTATGACAGTAGTATTCATGGATTCATTAACATGTTTCGCATTACTTTGATACTGCATAACTGCATTACTACCTTGTTCACACACTTTCACCACCCTCTAAGCTTTCTATAAGCTTATGCACGACTGTTGCGTGTAGGTGACGTTGTACCGCAGTAGCACTGAGGTAAGAGTGCAGAGCAGATCATTTTGGAGTTTTTTGTCTATCATCATTGTATTTCCCTTTATGCTTATTGTACTTATAAAGTTTTTTATCATAGTGGAAATGTGATGGAGTTTTTGGTTGTTGTTTGTGGGTTATGCCTTTGGTTATGCTTATTACGAATCAAACTAATGTTGAAAATCCTCATCCTAGGATCAGAACCTGGCGAATGGGCGCTGGGAGCCGAGAATGGGGGTTCTACGGAGGCTGTCAGCGCCAGATTCGGCGATCAGGAATTTTGTGAGCCGGGTTTCTAAGTTTGGGGTGTGATAGAAGTTGGTATCAGATCATAACTCAGGAATAACCAAGTACAACATTACATGTCTGCTATGAGTTAAAATGATTGACTCCTTAGTTCGGATAGCTTAAGTGATCTTTTATTACCGACCCTTAACGTGTGTGCCTTCGAGAGTTTTCAAGTTGATAAGCACCTTTGATCTTTCCTATAGGACATGCCGCGTCGAAGAGTGACCCGATCGACTCCCGCTCCACCACCTACGGCTCCCACCCTACCACCTATGATCCCCACTCCACCACCAGAGATTCCTACTACCCAGCCTATGAATGCGGCTCCTCCACCAGAGACTGGTGTAGATCCGACCGTATCCGTGAGTGCCTCCCAATTACAGCAGATGTTGGAGGCTGTGACGGCCGCACTTCAAGGGCAGGGCAGGCACCCTGTTGTTTCACTGAAGTAGGCCGAGCAGGAGCGTGCGAGCACCCTTCTTCGTGAGTTTCGACGGCTCGATCCCCCGCATTTCCAGGGCGAGCCAGACCCGACGATAGCTGAGAGATGGCACACCGATGTGGAGAAGATATTTGATACGATGGGATGCATGACCAAGTGGCGAGTCCTATTAGCCTTATTTCTTCTCCATGGTGAAGCTAAGCATTGGTGGACATCAGTCTCCCGAGCAGCAAGCGTCAACTTTGTATGGACCTGGGAGGATTTTGTGGATCGGTTTGACCGACAGTATTTTCCTGATCACATCCGACGATAGCGAGCATTGGAGTTCGAGGCCCTGGTGCAGAGTGATATGACAGCGGCTCAGTATGCCACTCATTTTGTAGCCTTATCCAGATTTACGCCATACTTGGTAGATGATGAGGATTGGAGAGCTCCTCGATTTGAGGATGGCTTGTGTTACGGTCTTCGAGGCCATGTCATTAGACATGAGCTCCCGACTTTTGAGGGGGTAGTACGGAAGGCACAGATTTTTGAGGCTGAGTGGGCCAGTTCTCAGTCTGATCACAGTCAGAGGAGAGATCAGAAGAAGCAGGTACCTTTCGATAACTCGCAGCAGTGAGGCGCACAGGTCGCCCAGCCTTCCGAGTGCCAGCAGCACCTCCAGCACCACCTTCGAGGTAGTTCACTCGCACATGTTTTGGGTGCGGTGCGATGGGGCACCGTATATGGGAGTGTCCCCGCCCCCAGCAGCAGCAGTAGAGAGGTTCACAACAGCCTCCACCACATCAGCAGCAAAGACCCCCACAGCAGCAGCGACGACAGCCCCCACCACCGAGGCCACCTCAGCAGTAGCATCAGCACCAGCCTCCGAGACCGATGCAGAAGAGCGTGGTTTTGAGCGCCTTAACAACCCCACACGTGCGGACGGTCGAGGGGATAAGCACCTCCCTAGCCGGCTCAGGTGAGGTTCTATGCGGCTCAGCAGGATCTGCAGTCATCTTGAGGAGTTATTGAGGGTATACTTTTAGTCTCTGCATGCACTACACATGTGTTGTTTGATTCAGGTGCATCGTATTCTTTTGTGGCTGAGAGTTTCTACCGATCGACTCGCTTGCCATTGGAGTCTACTCGTGAGGGCCTGTCAGTATCGACTCCCTTGGGGAAGACTGTAGTGTTAGGCCGATTTTGCTCGTCTTGCCTCGTTCTAGTTAGGGATACCTTTTTGCCTGCCGACTTGTTTGTATTACCGATGTCCGAGTTCGATGTCATCCTAGGTATGGATTGGCTTGCCGAGTACTATGTCATATTGGACTGCTCTGCAAGGATATCACGTTGTGTATACCTGGTGTGCCGCATTTCCAGTTCATTGCAGAGCCCAAAGGAGAGCCACTGTCTTATATGATGTCATGTGCCATAGAGGAGCCCATAGCGGTGAGCATCGACCAGTTGCCTGTTGTTTGTAATTTTCTCGATGTGTTTCAGGAGATTCCGGGATTACTGCCTCGTGGACTCACTGAGTTTCAGATTGATCTCATGCCCAGTACTATGCGTATTTCGAAGGCCCCGTATCGTATGACACTGTTGGAGTTGCGGGAACTGCAAAAGCAGTTGGACGAGTTGCGCGAGTTGGGTTTTATCCGTCCGAGCAATTCATCGTGGGGAACGCCGGTACTCTTCTTGAAGAAGAAGGATGGCTTGTTGAGGCTCTACATAGACTGCCGTGAGCTCAACAAGGTCACGATCAAGAATAAGTACCCGCTTCCGAGGATTGATGATTTATTTGATCAGCTGTAGGGTGCCCAGTTCTTTTCGAAGATTGACTTGTGTTCCAGTTATCATCAGATTTGGGTCTGAGAGGAGGACATTCCGAAGACAGCTTTCAGGACGCATTATGGTCATTTTGAGTTTCAGGTCATGTCCTTCGGACTGACCAACGCGCCCGTGGTCTTCATGTAGTTGATGAATGAGGTCTTTCACCCTTATCGCAATCAGTTTGTTGTAGTCTTCATCAATGACATTCTGATCTATTCGAGGACCCATGAGGAGCACGAGCAGCATTTAGAGGTTACATTGTAGACCCTCTGCACACACCAGCTGTATACGAAGCTGGAGAAGTGCGAGTTCTGGCAGGAGGAGGTGAAGTTCCTCGGTCACGTGATGATGAGGGAGGGCGCGTAGTGGACCCCTCAAAGGTTGAGGCAGTGCGTCAGTGGGACCAGCCCACGACCGCGTCTTAAATCCGCAGTTTCCTTGGTTTAGCGGGCTACTACCGATGTTTCATTGAGTGCTTCTCCCATATTGCAGCCCCACTGACTAGGTTGACTCGAAAGGGCGCAGAGTTTATTTGGAGCGACACCTGTGAGCAAGTATTTATGGAGTTGAAGGATAGCCTAATGTCCGCTCCTATCCTCACTCTTCCCTCTAGGACTGATAGATTTATTGTATTCACCAATACCTCGCATATTGGTTTGGGTGCTGTCCTGATGCAGCACGGGAGACCAGTGGCCTTCACGTCTCGCTAGCTCAAGATCCATGAGCTAAATTACCCCACGCACGATTTGGAGCTGGCTGCAGTTGTCTTCGCACTGAAGGTGTGGAGGCACTATCTCTATGGGGTGAGGTTTGAGCTCTTCTTTGACCACAAGAGCTTCAAGTACATCTTTTCGCAGTCTAAGTTGAACATAAGGCAGAGGCGCTGGATGGAACTCCTGAAGGACTATGACTTCGATCTTCAGTACTACCCGGGCATGGCAAACGTGGTGGTGAATGCCCTCAGCCATCAACCACAAGGCCTAGTGGCGCATATGATGATTAAAGAGTGGCAGATGGTTGAGGATGTAGCAGAGTATGATTTTGAGTTCGGCCTGCAGTCTTCTATCGTGCAGTTATCGAGTCTGTCGATTTAACCCTCTCTTGTCACAAGGGTGATTGAGGCTCAGCAAGTTGATAAATCATTGCAGAGTTATATTGTAGAGGCAATATCCGAGAGTCAGGTAGATTAGCAGATTGGTACAGATGGTGGACTTCGCTTCAGAGGCTGATTATGTGTTCCAGATATTCCTGAGCTACGCAGAGATCTTATGACCGAGGTGCATCGATTGCGATTTTCTATCCACCGTGGCTCAACAAAGATGTATCATGACATGAGGTGACAATATTTTGGGGGAGGGGGATGAAGCACCAGATTGCCAGTTTTGTGACCGAGTGCGACACATGCCAACGTGTCAAGGCCGTTCATCAGAGACCCCCTGGTCTATTGTAGCCGTTGAGCGTCCCGATGTGGAAGTGGGAGCGCGTGTCGACAGATTTCATTATGGGCTTGCCGAGGACTCAGCGCAGTCATGACGCCATCTGAGTTGTTGTGGGTCGTCTGACGAAGTTGACACGTTTTCTTGCGATTCGTGCAACTTAGCCTTTAGACCGGCTTACGGGGTTATTCATCGAGGAGATTGTGAGACTGCATGACGTTCCAGTCTCAATCGTTTCTAACTGAGACCCGAGGTCCACGTCTCAGTTTTAGGGGAGCTTCTAGAGAGCGATGGGGACTGATTTACAGCTCAGCACTGCGTACCATCCGTAAACCGATGGTCAGACCGAGAGGGTCAACCAGATCCTTGAGGATATGCTTCCAGCCTGTGCAATTGATTTCGGGAGTAGCTGGGATGAGCATCTACGATTGGCTGAGTTCATGTACAATAACAGCTATCAGGCGACCATCGACATGGCTCCTTTTGAGGCACTATATGGCAGACCATGTAGATCACCGAGTTGTTGGACTGAGGTTGGAGAGCGTCGTCTCCTAGGTCCCGAGCTTGTGCTGGAGATGTCAGAGGCTATCGATATCATCAGGCAGAGGATGCGCACAGCTCAAAGCCGACAGAAGAGTTTTTATGATCGTCGGTGTCGTCTCTTGGAGTTTGATGTAGGGAACCATGTGTATCTTAAGGTCTCGCCCATGAAGGGCGTAGTTCGATTTAGAGCAAAGGGAAAGCTTGCCCCGAGATTCATAGGACCTTTTGAGATCACTGGGCGCATTGGCGCTGTGGCCTATCAGCTTACCTTGCCATCTCAGTTGTCTGGTGTCCACAACATTTTCCATGTCTCTATGTTGAGGAAGTGTGGGTCAAACATAGTTCCTGTTATTGATTGGCAGCCGCTGGAGGTTCGTGAGGATGCTTCTTACATCAAGTAATCAATCCGTATCCTTGATCGGAAGGAGCAGGTCCTTCGGAACAAGGTCATTCCGTTGGTGAAGGTTCGGTGGGGTCACCATTCTGTCAAGGAGGCTTCTTGGGAGCGCGTGGCTGAGATTCAAGATCATTACCCCCATCTCTTTGATGACTGATCATGTGTTGTATTTTGTATGTTATCTCTAATTTTATATGATGATGTTATATTTCTTCTCCAACATGAGTTATATCTAGTTGGGATGATTGTGAAAATTTTGAGGACGAAATTTTTATTAGGAGGGGAGAGCTATAAGCCCCGTATCCTAGACCGTACCGTTCCGTAGACTTCCCCTGTCTTCACGGTCAAATCCCGGCAACCTTCGACCCTTAACCGGTATTTGTGCACAACCCTGATTCATACACCGTCAACCTAGTCAACTCAAACTGAGACTTGTACCTTAGCGACCGCACCGTCACCGCAGCTCCTATGCTGTAACTCGCACGTCGATTTGGTACTCTGGCCAGGAGATGTGGGCCAACGTTCGGTGTGAGGAAAATGTTGCACGTACGAATTACAAGAGAATCTCTACGACTTGTCACATCAATCCATCAATCCCATGATGCCAAGTACACATCACCTTTCACCCTTCCCCAAGTAACCCCTAAAGTTAAAAGTTTCTTACAAAGCCCATACTTTTCTTACACTATTTGCCATAAAAGTCAAAAAGGCTCTTACACATCCATCATCAACACATCCATCACCCATCTCTCTCCCTCTCTTTTCAACTCTATCTCTCTCTCATTCTCAAACCACTCTCCCAAGCAAGAGAGAGCACCTCACGTCCAAGCCTCTCCCCATCTCTTCCAAGCTACAAGTGTGGCCTACCTTTCCTACCCTTTCTTCTCCCATCTTAACCATCCAAATCTCATCTCCTCCGTTGGAATCTAAGCTAAGGAGCTAAGGAAGCCTAAGGAGTAAGAAGGAACGGTGGGTGATTTTTAGAATTTTATTTTCATTCATTTGTTTGATTTAAGGGCCACATGTAGTGAGACCCACCTTGATGTAAGCTTTGTATCAAAGAGGGGCTCATAGTGGCGGGGTCCCTCCATCTTTACCGATCTCTCTCTCTCTCTCTCTCTCTCTCTCTCTCTCTCTCTCTCTCTCTTTCCATAATCATGGCCCACTTATGATGTGTGTATTTCATCCATGCCATCTACCGGTGGACCCCATCTATTTGGGACACAGCATGATGTTTATATGCCATCCCAACCATCCATAGGGGGCCCACCTTGAGGTGGCTAACGTGAGGGTGGCTACTTGTGAGGTGTGATCTGACATGGCCCACCCAGATCCATGGTTCAGGTGGTGGTAGACCAAGTGAAAATACCTCAATTCAATGCTGGGCCCACGCCCAACTCCCTAGCTAAGTGGCAAACCAAGTGCAAGATACCTCGTCTCAACACTAAGGTCTTGGCATCGATCCTCCAGCGAGGGTGTACACCCACAGTGCGGTGAGTGTGTCCTGACGGTAGGGGTCCATGGGACCCATCCGTACCATCCATCTTATTCTTTGGCTCATTTTAGGCTTTGAGTCAAAAAATGAAGCTGATCTGATAATCAGGCGGGCCATACCATAGAAAACTGCGTTTCATGTAGTTTAAAGCTATTAGGACCCACCTTGTTGTACCTACACCAAACATGATTAATATTGGACTTGTTTGGTGTATTTCGAGCCCTAGAATCCATTGGACGGAGTGGATTCTCAGGTAGCGGGCCCCACATGTAATTTTCCATAGGAAAAAAAAAAAAAAAGAAGAAAGAAAGGAAAGCGGCAGTCTTCGCTTCTTGTCAAGAAAAGCGACGAGGCATTGCACGAGCTCAGTGGTGACGGACGGCAGTAACCCACAGGTCCAGCCGTGGCCCCACCATGATGTATATCTGTCATCCAACCCGTTCATTAGGTGGGCCCCTCCTTGGAGTGGGCCCCCTCCAAAAATCAGGTCCATTCAACGTTCAGGTGGCCCACATCATAGGAAACAGCGGCGATTGGATGGCTGCCATTGAAACCCTTTTTGGGTCCACAGAAGTTTTAAATTAAGATGAGATTTATTTTTTTACCCTTCATCTAGGTCTACGTGACCTTATGGATGGGTTGGATTGCTTATAAACATTGAGGTGGGCCCCACGTGGAACCCACAATGATATATGTTTTTTTGGCAGACGGTGGAGCCCATAGTTATGTATTTGTTATATCCCCACCGTCCAGGGGACAGTGGGTGTATACGTGTGGGGTTGTGCGTGTGTGTATGTATGTATGTATGTATGTGTGTGTGTGTGTGTGTATAAATATATATATATATATATATATATATATATATATATATATATATTATGTAATATACCTGATGGTGGGCTTTCATGGACCCCACCATGATGCATGGGTTACATCCAATCAGTCCAACCATCTTAGGAGCTCATTTTTGTTGGCATGAGTTAAAGAATGAGTCAGATCTATAGTTCATGTGGACCCCACTTTGATATATGTATGAGGCCCATCTTGGGTTATTTGTGGCCCATCCATTAAGGCCCACCTTGATATGTATGAGGTCCATTGATTAGACCCATCTTGATGTAGTTATCACCCATCCATTGAGGCCCACCTGATATATTTAAGGCCCATGTTATGCGGCCCATTTGTTGAATCTAAGGCCCATGGGTCGAGGCTCAAGTTGATGTACACAAGTCTATTAAGATGTATGACTCTACCATGGTTTGTGTAATGATGATATGACAGTCGTGCCTTAGGAGTAATGTTAGTTTGACGTCCACATTGTAGAATAATGTTGGTTAAAAGTCCACATTATGATTCTCCCTAGGGCCCATTGTTAAGCCCATACTTGTAAGTCGTCTAGGCCCATCTTCATTATGAACAACATCTATCCCATATAACATGCTTAGTATAGTTTCATGATTCATGATCATACGCATCATATGTATACTTGATATGAGAAGTGTAATGCCCCAGATTTTTGCCAACCTGGAGTTAGATGTCCTTAGGCAAGGGGTTAATCCTAACCCCTTATTAACTTCTCAAACCTCAAATCCTTTAGAAATTAAACGAGAATTACCTAAGTGTTAAACTATAGTACCTATGAAATTAGCACTAATCACTTAAAATACGATCTGCTAGACCTAAAACTTGTAGAATCATTGATGCTAAGTTACCCTAAAATCTAGGATCAATCTCATTACCCAGTTGCTCTCGGGAGCACACTGAAACTTCGTATCGGATCTGGACCGCACGTCGAAAGTCCGATTACTGCGAAATTATATAATTAAGACTGCCTTGCTGGGCTTGGCAACCATCTCAGAAATCAAATCCAGATAGTGTCATGGGGCTATTCGCTTAAGCCCGGAGTGAAGTGTGTAAGAAACGTGGATATTTTAAAAATAAAAATCTAAATTTAAGTCATCTGAGACTTGTCGCTTGCGGGCCGACTATAAGGATTCAGATCGTCAGAATCTGACCCAAATACACCCTCTGATCAGGAGAAATTTCATACACAAGTCAGTGTACTTGTGGCCCTGATCGGTGATCGTGGACCGTTGAATGGAAACTGGTCCGCCACCGGCGATCGGTAAATCTGATTTGACTGAAAACTTAACTCCACGTAGATCCATGGTCAGGGAGCTTAAGTTCGACCTTTGGCTCAAGGGGGGCTCCGAAAGTGCTCCGTTGAGCTGAAACATACTCCCTTTGGCTATAACCTAAGTATACCTTAGCCCTGGGCATTTTCATCAGTTTTAAGCCCATATAAGGATCTTAAACCCTCCCTCTCTCATGTCATACGAATTTCCTAAACCTAGGAGAGGAGAGAAAAGAAAGAGAATAAAAGAGAGAGAAAAGGTGAGGGAAGTTAGGGCTTTGCTACAGGGATTCCTCCCTGTCATTCTACGTATCAAATCACCGCTATCATATCGCTAGTTCAGCGATTTTAGTTCTGTTCTTAGGTAAGAAAACCTAACCCTAATCTGTTTTAGGGTTTTAGGTAGTGTAGGTTATGAAATAACTACCTAATTCATGCTATAGGTTGTCAATCTGCCGTTGACAAAGACTACGTGTTTAAAACGAATTCGTTACGCTTCTACGGCATAAGGTGCAGACTATAGACGTATAGGTTATGGTTTTCAAGGCTTTCAATGTCGGTTAATGATTTATTCTTGAAGTAGGTGCTATTTCATATGCATAAAGTGATGTCCGTTTCATTTTTCAGTTATACGTTAACTAGGTTGAATATACTGTATTCCTCATATTTGTAGAAAATACCGTATACGTATGAAATTCGGATTTGTGCTTTCCATGATTAATTGTTGTCTATGTATGCTAGATGCATGTGTATCAACTTCTGGGTGAACGGATTAGCCTAATACATGTTATATTAACATACGTCGTGTATGCTACAATGCGTAGCCTAAGTGTTTAAGTAAAAGACTAAATGAGTATAAACCTTGCGTTAGTGTACGCCATGACTAACTATCGTGGCTATGCGATTATTGTGTAGGCGACAATCCTTAGCGAAAGGACTTGCCATAAATCACGTCACGGAAAATATATGTTATATGTGATACAGTGTGTAGCCCAAGTATTTGGGGAAATGAATAAATGAATATGAAACTTGGATTCATGCTTGCCATGCCTATCTGTCGTGGGTGTACACGTGTTATAAATGGGCCAACTCCCTAGTGAAAGGATTTAGCCTAATACCTATGTGATCAACATACGTCATGTACGTTGATGTAAGTAGTCTAAATTGTTTGCTAAAATGTCTGAATGAGTAAGTAGTTAGTAAGTTGTAATGTATAAGGGTGTTGAGATATGATTCTCATCTCCTTTAACTGTGTATGTTTTCCTCCATGTACCATATATTATAGTGTATGTTTATCTATGTAATGCATATGTATAAATCCATGTTTAAGTTGTATTCCATAAAATGTAAAAACAAAGCCGTGATGGGTGATGGGGGAGTGGTGTAATGATTCCGTGCAACAGCCCTGACAGCCCTAAAGCAGACAATATCGGACCTTTGATTATATGATTTAAAATCTTGATCCATTACTACTTTAACTATCTTCTAGGATATTTTGTTGTAATTGAATGTTATTGGGGCTATTGTATAGTCCATGCAATCGGTAACAGATCCTAGATTGGTGGATGATGTTCTTTCGCCACACAGGATGTGTTCGATGAATCCGAGCCGTACTTTAGTTATCGATAGTGGTTAGGCCACACGGAGTGCTTACGCACTTCATGTCGATCCACTTGATGTGCACTTATGCTAGTCGAGCTCGTCAAGTAACCCTATTGACCTGATGTATGTTCACCATGTTTGGACGCTACTGCCTGAACCTAAGGTACCAAACTCACCAGTAGACACCCCATTAACCTTGGTACCTCGATTCGCTAAAACTCATGAGCCAGGCATGGTGGTATGGGACACCATTGTCGAGCTGTCAGCCTACGCTAGCGCGACGGGCCTTCCCGTAGTGACCAGTAAGCAACCAGACTTGTGATCCAAACACGGTGGTATGGGATACTGTATTCGAGTTGTTGGCCTACACTGATTTGGTGACAAGCCCTTCGTGAGACCTCGAGCATACTCTAGGCCAACGTAGAGGCGACGAGCCTTTCCATAGCACTAGAGTATGAAATAGGCCTACCCCGATGCAGCCTGGTTGTGGTCCCCAGTCGGGTTGGCGACGAGCCTTCGAAAATAGACTGTCAGTTAGTAGGGCATTGGTGGTAGTGACCTATAACTTGCTTATCGTATGTGATTTACTAGAACTGATGACCCTAGAATGGATCATTGTTTGAGAAATGATATAAGGGAGGTACCTTAGTTTCTCAATCCCGTTGTATGAAAAGGACTAATAAAAACTTGGTAATCATGCTTATAACATCGCACTGCATGTGCCCCGGGTTGAAGAGCATAGAGGGAAGAAAGCATGTCGTGATCGTAAGATGGTGTCGCACGAGGGAGTGTAGGCAAGGGCATACATTATGAACAAATTTCATCCTTGGATTAATAAGAGTATCTAAGAATGTTTGATTGTACTGCTTTATCATTACTGCTTGACTGAGTTAATAACATGTTAACCTCAGCTTTATAATTACACTGAGTTGATCACTCACTCCCACGTTACGGGACGGTGTTGTACACACCAACCAGACCCTGTCTTAATTTTAGATGATGACGATGCTTGCGTAGAGGAGCCAGACTTTTATGATGATGAGGGTTCCTCCTGTGTGTAGCTATCAGGCGGGTCTATGTAGACCATCTTCTGATCGACGGAATTACAGGGTTGCTGATTAGACACCATTACACTTTAGTTTGCACTTTTGAAACACCCATGTATATTCATTTTGTTTATTTTTGGTGTATATATGTCTATATTTAACCTGGTAACATGTTCATACTCTGGAGACTTACAACAGTTTATAAATTTTATATATCTATCATAGTCTACTGCTTGCTTAATTTAACTGTTTCTGGAGTATGATATGCTGTTTTGGTCTAATCTCATTCATGTTTCAAGGCACTCGTCATAATCATCATTATCTATGTTACATAAGTGATGCGTTGGAACTCGGGAGCTGAGCTTTGCTCGACCCCCGATTTTCATGGCGTTACAAGAAGTGACTGATCATAGCATATACCTTTGGGCAGATTGTTTAGGGGCTCTCGGATAGGCGGTGTTGCCCCATATAAGTGCATGATACGTGCAGGATTACTGCATGACTGAATAGTGTGATTCATGCATTCGCATTGTGTGATATGGTACTGTGCGCCCTAGCGACATCAAGGCCATGAACGCCACAGGCATGTCGTGGTTGGGAGGATTGGATACCAGAAATCTTATTCTACATGGGTGCTATAGATATCCCTGGGTGAAAGTCCCTAAACCCTTATGGTACCAAGAGATTTTTCCAACGTCTAGACCGAGTGAGTGCATGAGCGCCGAGGGCCAATTACTAGAAGGTCGCGCTTTCTACTGTGTCGTGGTCGGTTGGAAGGGGGTGCCACCTTACCCGCCTGAGAGGAGGGGGCAAAGCTAGGCTGAGTTTCACCAGCTCGAGGAATGGGTCCGATATCGACGAGCCGAACCCGATATTGGCAGGCGGGTAGTGAGGTCTCTTCCACTTACCTTATTGCGTGCGATGGGGCGACAATCTGGTTTAGAGTGTACTAGACCCCAGTGATATTTCAGATTTGAGTTGTATTGATATATGGATATAAATGAGGATTTGTATGCTTGAGTTGCATCTCGCATCGCATGGCCTTGGTATGGCTGACATCATTCATGCCTTACATCGCATAGCCTTGGTACGGCTAGTGGTATTCATGGATTCATCAGCATGTTTCGCATTACTCTGATACTGCATAACTGCATTACTACTTTGTGCATACACTTTCACCGCCCTCTAAGCTTTCTAAAATCTTATGTACGACCATTGCATGCAGGTGACGTTGGACCGCAGCAGCACAGAGGAAGGAGCCCAGAGCAGATCATTTTGGAGCTTTTTGCCTATCATCATTGTATTTCCCTTTATACTTATTGTACTAGTAAATTTTTTTATCATAGTGGAAATGTGATGGAGTTTTTGGTTGTTGTTTGTGGGTTATGCCTTTAGTTATGCTTATTACGAATCAAACTGATGCTGAAAATTTTCCTTGTAGCATCCTAGGATCAGAACTTGACGAATGGGCGATAGGAGCCAAGAATGGGGTTCTACGGAGGTTGTCAGCGCCAGATTCGGCGATCAGGAATTTTATGAGTCCGGTTTCCGAGTTTGGGGCGTGACACGCCCGATCCCCAATTCACGTAAAACCCCAAAATCTCAAAATTTCATCTCATTCCCACCAATTTCTCCAGATTTTCAACCCAAAAATCCCTTCCTCATCCCAAAAAAAAAAACCCCCGCTATTTTCCAACAAGATCTCAGCCCGCTAGCAAATTCGAGAAGTTGTAGAAGATTTTTGGACGGAAAAAAAGGGGAATTTTTAGGGTTGAATCTTATCGAAAATTGCCGATCTGCACTCAACAGCCGTGAAATTGCGTCTTCCTCCAAATCAGGGTAAAAGGCTAGGTATTTTTTGAGTTTCTTTTTTAGATTTTATCGCCGACAACTACCCCCTTTTATCGATAAAGCTTGTTGTTGGCTATAGTTCTCACCCGTGGTTAGTGGTAACAGCGAAATATCAGTAAGATTTTGAAAATACCGACAATCCGGCGAGATTATCGGTGAAACCTGGAAGCGATTCGAAAAAATGGGATTTTGGTGTCGCTAGTCCAGCAACACCGATATTATCAGCGATATTTTGATAATATCGTCGACATTTTAAACACTGATCTTAGTTAGGGTTTTGGTAGATTTAGGTTAATTTTAGGAACTAGTAAATTGGATAATTGGATTAGGAAGGTTAGAATTTGGGAATTTGGGTTTTGAGAATTAGGACAATTTAGGGTTACGGTTTATGATTAGGGTTTGGGGGATCTATGTTCTAAGATTGGGCTTAAGGGTTTTAGGCATAGGGTTATATATTTTATAAAGAAATGAGCACTTGGTGTAACAGCCCGGATTTTTCCCAACCTGGGATTAGACGTCCTTAGGCAATGGGTCGCTCCTAACGCCTTATTAACTTATCAGAACTCAATCCCACGGTCTAAAATCGCTTGTGAACCCATTTCCTTCACAAATCCCACCCTTCACCACCTTAATCTTTCAATTTTTCTAAGTACTTTCACCCTAGACACTATTTTAAAGTTTAGGTGATGAAGAATAATACTCAAACTAAACATTGCTACAAAGGTCTAAGTACCACCTCAGACCGAAATCACTCAGGACTAAATCCTTTAGAAATTTGACAAAGTAACTAAGTGCTAAACTAGATTAGCTACGAAATCTGTTTGATCCACTTTAAATACGATCTGCAAGACCCAAACTTGTAGAATCATTGACGCTAGGTTACCCTAAAATCTAGGATCAATCTCATTACTCGGCTGCTCTCGGGAGCATCCCGAAACTTCGTATCAGATTTGGACCGCACATCGGAAGTTCTATTAACATGAAGTTAAAGAATTAGGACTGCCTCGCTGGGCTCGACAACCATCTTGGAAATCAAATCCAGACTGTGTCCCACGGCTGTTCGCTTGAGTCCGGAGCAAGAGAGTGTGAAAACACTTGATTTTTTTAAAACTAAATATCTCAAATAGTAACCTGAGACTTGTAGCTTGCGGGTCAGTATTAAGCAACCTGACCGTCAGAATCAGACCCAAATACACCCTCAGATCAGAAAAAATTTCATAAACATATCCATGTACTTGAAATACCCGATCGAGATCCGCTGACCATCGAACTGAAACTGGTCTGCTACGCGTAATCTGGGAATCCGACTGGAATGAAAACTTAACTAAACTTAGATCCAATGTCTGTGAGCTTAAGTCCGACCTTTGGCTCAAGGGGGCCCGCCAGAAGTCCTCCGTTGAGCTGAAACAGAAGCCCTTTGGACAAAACCTAAGTTTACCTTATTCCCAAGTCTATTTCGGTGAAGTTTTAGGCTATATAAGGACCTTAAACCCTCTCTTATTTCAGCCATCCGAATTTGAGTTTGAGAAGAGGGAAAAGAGAGAGAAAGTGAGAGAGAAGTGGGAGCTTCTTCCTGCCGTTCTTCCCTGCCGTATCCAAGCTTAAACCACTCCGTTCTTATCGCTTTCCCGGCGATACTGACTTCGTTTCTAGGTAAGAAACCCTAAACCTAATCTGATTTGGGGTGTTGACAGTTGTAGGTTATGAAATAGCTAACCTATTTCATTCTATAGGTTGACAAACTGCCGAATACGGAAGCCTAGCAAACCTATCGACTCCGTTACGATTCTACGACAAAAGGTGCGGACTTTAGATGTGTAGGTTATGGTTTTTGTTCACTCCCCAAGTATAGGGTTGTGATGTAGTAATAAACTCGGTAAGACCGAGGTCGAATCCACAGGGACTGAAACCTGTACGTTATCTGAAAATAACCAGATCTAGAACTAGGCTAAGATGAATTCTAAACCGATTGTAATTTGAAGAATAATGATGAAATATTAATCTAAAACTTTAGGAAAAATCAGAGAAGGGAAACTAGGGATTCAGAGGATCCACTTGTAGAGATCAGGGAGATCTTATGCCTGTATTACAAATCAGGAAAATTAACTGAACTGCCATTGATATAGATTTCAAGAGATGAAAGGTGTATGAATTAGAATGGATTCCATCACCAAACTATGCCCAGGAGACAAAGTAAACAACAGAATTAATCTAATTACCAACCAATCAACATGCCATGCAGGTTAGGAAGGGTACCGACATCCAACCATGCCCAGGAGACGATGGTGAACAATAGGGCTTCCTGACGTCATAAAAAGAAAAGAACATGCTCAAAGCCATTGCAGACCCATTGTAATTTCAGTCACAATAGACCATTAAAGACTGAAAACATTCTCTTAATTAAACCCAAATCAATATCATATCAGTCTAAACAAAGGCACAAGCAAAGAGGCATCCCATCACGCTACAAGCTTCACCTCTTAGCCCTAGCTAAGAGGTTTAGCCACACATAGACATGGTGGATTAGATCTCTTAGGCAAAACAAAATAAAAATAAAAAAATAAAAACAAAAAAATTAAACTCCCTGTTCTCTCTCTCTCTCTCTTGCTCTCTTCACGTTCCAGCCTTCCTGTTGTAGTACCTTCCCCTTCTCTGTCGTGGATCAGATCCTTTATAACCAGCTGTCCGTTCGGTGGAGAAAATCTCCCCAGCAATAGGCGGTGGACTCCCTGTAACAGCAACTTGCGTAACATCTTACGCAGCAGAAAAAAAATGCCGCACCCAATCTGCATTGTCCTAGCCTTCGCACACAGGACATCTCGTTGTTTTCGTGAACAAAAACATCCCTCTGCATGGCTTGATCGTGGCTTTCAGATGAACGGTCTGGATCACTGATCCGACACAGACTGAAGTTACATAACTAACCGCAACGTCCGGATTTCTCGGACGCTGTTACTGCGTAATATATGCGGACGATTTGATTTTGCGTTAACTGTGGGGCCCACATGTCATGGTTTCTAAAGAATCAGCTTCGTTCATCGAAATACCCTTGAAAAACCAGCTGGAAACGGGTGGTTTTTGAGTGGATTTGGTGTGGCCTACTGAACTTTTTAAACCGCCGTCCGAATTGCATTTGAATGTTAAAAACCAATACATGCTGCTTCTTGGAAATCTTCCACCTAGGTGGCGGTCACAGCCCCCGTCCAGACATGATAGACGGTTCAGATCATCCATTTGGATGATGGGTGGGTCCCACTGCATGAAACCAGCGGCAACAGAGACACGGCAGTTGCCATTTTCAAATGGGATACGAGTCTAAGACGGTTTGACCGTCTTGGAGTTGCCGCGCACGTCTGGTGTACGTGTGCAATACGCACATCCAACTCAGGTGGGGTCCACGGTGATGCATGTGGAAGATCCGCTCCGTCCATACTTTTTTTCACCCCATTTTAGGGGTTGAGACCAAATTTGAACCATACTCAGATATCAGGTGGGCCCCAATCTACAGATCTATGGCTGATCCAATAGTTGGGCCACTTCCATAACGAACCAACGGCTGAAATTTGACGTGTACGGTTAATTTATGATCCTCAGGCCGTGTATGAAGTTTCGAACTGAACGGATGGTGGAAACCCTGTGTTCTTGCATTCTGGCTGACTTTTAGGCCACTTAAACTTCAGTTTTCGTGATTTTCTCGGGTCTCTGGCGTGTAATTCCGTTGATTTTGATCACATGGAGTCCGTTCCTTACCTTGGTGAATCTTGAGCACTAAAACCATGCTTCTAATACCCATTTTCAATTCAAGCTCCTAAATACATCCTGCATCACAAACACGATTAAATAGGTCCATTAAACAGTATAAGTTCGTAAATCCAGACAATAACTGGGGTCTGATATGCAATATTTGACCCTCAACACAACCCCCAACCAGCATTTTGCTAGTCCCGAGCAAAATATGCGAAAAATAAGTTGAGAATTACGAGACAATTCTTGTGAAGCCGAGTGATATTAAAAAAAAAAAAAAACATTCCAGATATGAGAAATCTTAAGATTCATGAATGTTGATTATCAATTTCTCCTGGCCTCTCATGCATGGCGAAGTTCATAATCAAGTTCAAATGTTAATCCATAAACTAGAATAATTTTAAATATTGAGCTTCATGGGTGTATAGTGAAATCTCAGCCTATCATCATTAAGAGATCAAGTTGTCAATTTCATGATATCATTGGTAATCAATCAAAAAATTCATAACTACCATCACCTAAACCAGAACTTTGCCTCACAGATCATTCTTTCATTTTTTAGTTTTTTTTAGTTTATTTATTTTTTTTTTTTTTTTTTTTTTATAATATCAAGATGGGAATCAAATTTTCACTTATAGGGAGCAGACCTATGGTGAAACTAGTCGCCCAACTCTTTCTAACTGTTAATCATGAAAAATCGAATCCACACCTATAGGGAGCAAACCCATGGTGCAACTCTTTTTTATACCCTGATGGCCAAATCTTTTAGGCTGGTTTCTTTCATGCTTAGTGATTACCAAATTAACCCTTCAGTTTCAAACTGAAATCTTAATGTGTAAGCGAGATGTGACATGTGAAATCATGACTCAATCAATGTTTACAACTTCTAATCATGGATTAACAATTCAACTTAACTGTGAAATCTACAGATAACTGAATCCAACAGTCATGAATTACCAACAATATGTATCTTAACATTATAAATCCAAGATGGTCATCAAAATCACTTCAAATTCACAAGAATTTCCAGAAAAAATTTAAAAATTTTCACAATTTTTGCTCAAGACCAAGAAAACACTGATTAGGTTACCTAATCTCCCACCCCCAACCTAAAATCTACATTGTCCTCAATGTAAAAGATATGAGCATGGAATGCACATGGGACAACGAAAGTAAAAGAGAAGTGATGGGAAGATAGTACCTGAATGATGAATCGTGAGAGACTTTCCAAGAGATCGCAGCATGGAATCCGGTCAGCATAAAAGAGAAAGCAGAACAAAAATAACAAAAATAAAATCCTATCTATACCACTTTCGCAGGTGCTCTCGATTGCATTTAGCATATGCAACAAGCCTTTAAACCCCTAGGTTACCCCTAGTGGACGAGTTGTAGTCTCGTGAGGGTTTGCAGTAATGTTACCCACAAACATTGAACTAGCAAAATGAAATGAATTGAAAAGCTGGGTTGCCTCCCAGGAGCACTAAGTTTACCGTCTTCAGCCAGACCAAAGCAACTACCCTAATCCTATGAAAGCGATAAACCTACCTATACCTCCATCAGACTAGGAGATCAGTCCTGGTAAACAGGATCAGTCAGAGGCATGGACATGTCCTCTGAATCAAATTTCTCGACAAATGGCTTTAAACGATGTCCATTTACTTTAAACTCCTTGCCATTGTCGGGATCTCTTATCTCGACGGCCCCATGAGGATAAGCAGTAACAACAATGTAAGGGCCGGTCCAACGAGATCGAAGCTTACCCGGAAAGAGATGTAATCGAGAATTATACAAAAGAACTTTCTGACCTGGTGTGAATGATTTTCGTAAAATATGTTGGTTATGAAACGCCTTCATCCTATCCTTGTAAATTCTCGAATTCTCGTATGCGTCTTTCCGGATTTCTTCGAGTTCATTTAATTGAAGTTTGCGTAGCGAGCCAGCGTTGTTCAGATTGAAATTTAAATTTTTGATCGCCCAGTAGGCTCTATGTTCCAACTCCATAGGTAAGTGGCAAGCCTTCCCATAGACAAGTTTAAAGGGAGACATTCCAATAGGGGTTTTAAAAGCAGTACGGTACGCCCATAAGGCATCGGTCAATCGGATTGACCAATCCTTACGATCAGGGTTAACCGTTTTCTCCAAAATGTGTTTGATTTTCCTATTATAAATCTCAGCTTGCCCACTTGTCTGTAGGTGGTATGAGGTGCTCACCTTATGAGAGATACCATATTTCTTCATTAAACTCTCGAATGGCCTATTACAAAAGTGTGAGCCCCCATTACTAATAATAGCTTGAGGCATTCCAAACCGGGAAAGGATGTTCTCTTTTAGGAATTTAATGACCGTGCGATGGTCATTATTCCGACACGGAATCGCTTCGACCCATTTAGTGACATAGTCTACGGCAAGCAAAATATATAAGTTTCCATAAGATTGGGGGAATGGTCCCATGAAATCGATGCCCCAGCAATCAAATGCCTCTATGATAAGAATGGGATTCAAGGGCATCATATTTCGATGAGACAATGCTCCCAATTTCTGACAATGCTCACAAGCTTTGCAAAACTCATGAGTGTCCCTGAACATAGTGGGCCAATAGAAGCCACACTGCAGAATCTTGGCCGTGGTCTTTTTTGCAGAAAAGTGACCACCACAGGCCTGTGAGTGACAGAAGGAGATGACACTCTGATGCTCATCGTCTGGCACACATCTCCTCAAGATTTGGTCTGGGCAATATTTAAACAGATATGGATCATCCCAGAAGAATTTGCGCACCTCGGTGAAAAATTTCTTCTTATCTTCTTGTGATCAATGTGTCGGTATGGAACCTGTAGCAAGATAATTAGCAATATCAGCGAACCAAGGTGAATGGGAGACTCTGAACAGTTGTTCATCAGGGAACATGTCATTGATATGGGTCGCCTCAAGGGAATCAGAGGTATTAAGGCAAGAAAGGTGATCGGCCACTACGTTCTCTACTCCCTTTTTATCTTTAATTTCCAAATCAAATTCTTGGAGTAGAAGGATCCATCGTATCAGACGGGGCTTAGAATCATTCTTGGAAAGAAGATACTTCAGTGCCGCATGATCTGTATAGACAATGATCTTGGATCCGATCAAGTAGGACCTAAATTTGTCCAAGGCAAACACCACGGCTAAAAGTTCCTTTTCCATAGTCGAGTAGTTCACTTGGGCAGGATTTAAAGTCCTACTCGCATAATGGATGACGTAAGGCCTCTTATCTTTTCTCTGGCCTAGAACCGCTCCAAGAGCATAATCAGAAGCGTCGCACATAAGCTCAAAAGGAAGGCTCCAGTCGGGTGGCTGCATGATGGGTGCAGTGGTTAACATGCCTTTAAGCTTGGTGAAAGCTTCCTGGCATTGCTCAGTCCACTCGTATGGAACATCCTTTTGAAGAAGATTACATAAAGGACGAGAGAGGAGACTAAAGTCCTTTATGAATCGCCTGTAAAATCCTGCGTGTCCTAAGAAGGATCGCACGTCTCTGATGTTCTTGGGTGGAGGTAGGTTAGAGATAAGATCGATTTTTGCCTTATCTACCTCAATTCCCTTGGACGAGATGATATGTCTAAGGACAATCCCCTTATGAACCATGAAATGGCACTTCTCCCAATTAAGTACCAAGTTCTTTTCTTCACATCTTTTCAGCACACATTTAAGACTTTCCAAGCACTTATTTGAAAGATGAGCCATAGACAGAGAAATCGTCCATGAAGACCTCTAGATATTGCCCCACCATATCAGAAAAGATACTCAACATACATCGCTGAAAGGTGGCAGGGGCATTACATAGTCCAAATGGCATCCTTTGGTAAGCAAAGGTGCCGTAGGGACATGTAAATGTGGTCTTTTCTTGGTCCTCAGGGGCGATTTCAATCTGATTGTAGCCCGAATACCCGTTAAGGAAACAGTAATAGGAGTGACCGGCTAGCCTTTCTAAGATTTGATCAATGAAGGGCAAAGGAAAGTGATCCTTCCTTGTGACGGTATTCAACTTTCTGTAGTCAATGCACATTCTCCAACCAATAGTGACTCTAGTTGGCACGAGTTCATTATCAGCATTGGCTACGATGGTGATTCCGGACTTCTTAGGAACCACCTGAGTTGGACTCACCCATTGACTATCAGATATAGGGTATATGATACCCACATCCAATAATTTGAGAACCTCGGCCTTGACCACTTCCTTCATGTTTGGATTTAGTCTACGTTGTGGCTACCGAGCGGTTTTCACATTTTCCTCAAGATATATGTGGTGAGTACAAATCGAGGGGTCGATTCCCTTGAGGTCCGCTATCGTCCATCCTAGGGCTCCTTTATGCTCATTGAGGGCAGATATGAGCATACTCTCCTGTTCTTTCTCAAGGTGGGCAGAGATCACCACCGGATATGTCTCATCTTGACTTAAATAGGCATATTTCAAATCAGAGGGCAAAGGTTTTAGGTCAAGCTTCGGTGCTTGAGGTTAGACGGTAGAGGTACTACATCAGTTTGTGGCAATTCTTCAAATTGTGGCCTCCACCGGTTAACTTCAAGTACCGGTGCAGTATCAAGCAAGGCACATGTCTCCCTAATCATATCATCATCAAACTCATGGGAGTGGGCCAAGCATGTCTCTAGAGGATCAGAGGATAAGGTAAGGGGTGTCCTATCTTCCACGAAAGTATCAATCATGTTAATGTTGTGGACATCATCATCATCCTCTGCGTTGCTGCCGTTATTGAAAAAGATATTTGACTCCAATGTCAAATTTCCAAAAGACATAGTCATGACACCATTCCGCAATTGATGATTGCATTTGACGTGGCAAGGAATGGGCGACCAAGAATGATGGGAATCGAGTGCTCATGTTGTTGATGGGTTCGGTGTCCAAGATGATAAAATCTACGGGGTAGTAAAATCTATCGACTTGGACTAACACATCCTCAATAATCCCTCTTGGTACACGAAACGATTCGATCGGCAAGTTGTAGTGTGGTTAGGGTAGGTTTTAACTCACCCAATCCTAACTGTTTGTATACCGAGTAGGGGATTAGATTGACGCTCGCTCCCAAGTCAAGAAGTGCATGATCAATTCGATGGTTCCCGATTACACATGATATGGTTGGGCTACCGGGATCCTTGAATTTCTGCGGCACGTCTTGCTTCAGGATGGCACTCACTTTCTCAGTCAAGAAGATCTTCTTTTGAATGCTTTGCCGTCTTTTGGTCGTACATAGGTCTTTCAGAAATTTTGCATATAGAGGAACCTGTTTTACGACATCAAGTAGAGGAATGTTGACTTTCACTTGTTTCAACACCTCCAGAATATCCTGAGAGTTAGAAAGACGTTTTGGTGCAACCAACCGTTGGGGGAACGGAGCACCGGCTTCTCTAAAAGTTCGGTTCTAAATTTTATGGGACATCACTAGATCCATCATTATTGTCCTCTTCTAGTTCTTGAGGCTTTTCGGGCCCTAAGGAAGGGTTTTATTAATGATCTTCCCACTCCCTAAGAGTGGTGATGGATTTAGCGTGTCCCATTTGATTTGAAGAGTGGGATCATTTATCTCGTATTACGGTTTAGGATTGGGGAGCGGTTGTGCAGAAGCATCCCCTTTTTATAACCGTTATACGTGAATCTATTTTTCGCATAAAGTCTCAGTAAGTCCACGCACCGCCGAGTCGGCTCTTGTATGGGATTTTGAACCAGGTTCTTCTTGAGGTTTCCCCGATTTTGATTTTGATTAAAGAAACTTTGAGGGGTAGCAGTTTGTCCATTCCTCCAACTAAAATTTGGATGATTTCTCCAACCAGGATTGTATGTATTGGAGGTAGATCCATTGAAAGGTCTTTGATAGTTATTTACGGCATTGGCTTGTTCATTCAACACTCCTCGAAAGGCAGATATGGTAGGACAATTTTCAGTTGTGTGAATGTTGCAATTACAGATGCCGCAAACAATTTCATTAACCTTATCCTTCTTTCCTTCCATGGCCTTGACTCTTCGAGTGAGATTAGTCACTTTAAAATTTACATCGTCCTCTTCTTTCAAGAGATATACTCTACCTTTCTCCTTAGATTGAGTTGGCCTAGGCGTGGTGTTTGATTTTGGGTAATGGTCCCATGATTGTGCATTCTCGGCAAGTCTATCGAGGTAATCCCATACCTCATCGACCTGTTTATTCATGAATTCACCGTTACACATTGTCTCGACCAGTTGGCGCATGGAAGATGTCAGTCCATCATAGAAAAAATTTGTAATGCGCCACATTTCAAAACCGTGTTTTGGGCATGAACTGACAAGATCCTTGAACCTTTCCCAACATTGGTAGAATGTTTCATCTTCCTTTTGGGCGAAGTTCATGATTGTTTTTCTGAGGGTAATTGTTTTATGGAGTGGGAAAAATTTCTTTATGAATTCCCTCTGTAAATCATTCCATGTGCCAATGGATTTAGGACGCAGTGAATGTAACCACGTCTTAGCCTTCTTTTTCAAAGAAAAAGGAAAGAGTTTCAGCCTGATTGTATCCTCGGATACATTGGGAAAGTATAAGGTGGCTATAATCTCATCGAACTCTTTCAAATGTAAGTATGGACTTTCTGATTCAAGCCCATGGAATTTAGGAAGGAGTTGGATAACTCCTGGCTTGATGTCCATATGTCCTGTGTTTTCAGGAAAAATCATGCATGAGGGCGTGCTCACCCCCGCCGGTTGTAAATAATCTCGTAAGGTACGAGGCGGGGGTGCTTGAAGCACCTCATTCTCATCATGTACTTCCTCATCCATCTGTTGAGGTAGTGCTTGAGGTTGATTTTCAGCCATAACCTCAATTAACTCAGGGGAATTCGAGCGGTGTCTAATCCTGCGATGGACAGTCAACCTCTCAACTAACCCTCCTTCAGTCAAGAGACGTCGAGTGTCGTCACGGGCCCACTTGGGCATGAAACACTCGCAGCCCTCAGTCAAATTCTAAACCTAATCTTAAAAAAAAAAATAAAAAAAAATATGAATCTAGAAAGAAAAGAGGGTTGGAAGGAGATTACCAAATTGGAGTCTTTAAGCTAAAGACCTGCAAAACAAAACAAAATAAATTAGTTTCAGAAGTAAACCAAATCTAAAGAGTTAGAAAATCTAGAAAATTAGAAAGAGTTTACCAAATTAGAAGTTCTATCCTAACAACCTACAGAATAAGAAATATGTTAGTTCTATGAATCAAATAGAAAACAAAATTAAAATTAGTAAAATCCTAATCTTAACTAATTATAAATCCAATTAATTTCAGAAAATCGTAGCCGTCAGTCCCCGGCAACGGCGCCAAAAACTTGTTCACTCCCCAATTATAGGGTTGTGATGTAGTAATAAACTCGGTAAGACCGAGGTCGAATCCACAGGGACTGAAACCTGTACGTTATCTGAAAATAACCAGATCTAGAACTAGGCTAAGATGAATTCTAAACCGATTGTAATTTGAAGAATAATGATGAAATATTAATCTAAAACTTTAAGAAAAATTAGAGAAGGGAAACTAGGGATTCAGAGGATCCACTTGTAGAGATCAGGGAGATCTTATGCCTGTATTACAAATCAGGAAAATTAACTGAACTGCCATTGATATAGATTTCAAGAGATGAAAGGTGTATGAATTAGAATGGATTCCATCACCAAACTATGTCCAGAAACAAAGTAAACAAATGTAATTAATCTAATTACCAACCAATCAACATGCCATGCAAAGTTAGGAAGGGTACCGACATCCAACCATGCCCAGGAGACGATGGTGAACAATAGGGCTTCCTGACGTCATAAAAAGAAAAGAACATGCTCAAAGCCATTGCAGACCCATTGTAATTTCAGTCACAATAGACCATTAAAGACTGAAAACATTCTCTTAATTAAACCCAAATCAATATCATATCGTCTAAACAAAGGCACAAGCAAAGAGGCATCCCATCACGCTACAAGCTTCACCTCTAGCCCTAGCTAAGAGGTTTAGCCACACATGACATGGTGGATTAGATCTCTTAGGCAAAACAAAATAAAAAAAAAAAATTAAAAACAAAAAAATTAAACTCCCTGTTTCTCTCTCTCTCTCTTGCTCTCTTCACGTTCCAGCCTTCTTGTTGTAGTACCTCCCTCCTCTCTGTCGTGGATCAGATCCTTTATAACCAGTTGTCCGTTCGGTGGAGAAAATCTCCCCAGCAATAGGCGGTGGACTCCCTGTAACAGCAACTTGCGTAACATCTTACGCAGCAGAAAAAGAAACGCCGCACCCGATCTGCGTTGTCCTAGCCTTCGCACACAGGACATCTCGTTGTTTTCGTGAACAAAAACATCCCTCTGCATGGCTTCATCGTGGCTTTCAGATGAACGGTCTGGATCACTAATCCGACACAGACTGAAGTTACATAACTAACCGCAACGTCCGGATTTCTCGGACGTTGTTACTGCGTAATATATGCGGACGATTTGATTTTGCGTTAACTGTGGGGCCCACATGTCATGGTTTCTAAAGAATCAGCTTCGTTCATAGAAATACCCTTGAAAATTTGGCTGGAAACGGGTGGTTTTTGAGTGGATTTGGTGTGGCCTACTGAACTTTTTAAACCGCCGTTCGAATTGCGTTTGAATGTTAAAAAACCAATACATGCTGCTTCTTGGAAATCTTCCACCTAGGTGGCGGTCACAGCCCCCGTCCAGACATGATGGACGGTTCAGATCATCCATTTGGATGATGGGTGGGTCCCACTGCATGAAATCGACGGCAACAGAGACGGAAGTTGCCGTTTTCGAATGGGATACGAGTCCAAGACGGTTTGACCGTCTTGGAGTTGCCACGCACGTCTGGTGTACGTGTGCAATACGCACATCCAACTCAGGTGGGGTCCATGGTGATGCATGTGGAAGATCCGCTCCATCCATACTTTTTTCCACCCCATTTTAGGGGTTGAGACCAAATTTGAACCATATTCAGATATCAGGTGGGCCCCAATCTACAGATCTATGGCTGATCCAATAGTTGGGCCACTTCCATAACGAACCAACGGCTGAAATTTGACGTGTATGGTTAATTTATGATCCTCAGGCCATGTATGAAGTTTTAGACTGAACGGATGGTGGAAACCCTGTGTTCTTGCATTCTGGCTGACTTTTAGGCCACTTGAACTTCAGTTTTCGTGATTTTCTCGGGTCTCTGGCGTGTAATTCCGTTGATTTTGATCACATGGAGTCCGTTCCTTGCCTTGGTGAATCTTGAGCGCTAAAACCATGCTTCTAATACCCATTTTCAATTCAAGCTCCTAAATACATCCTGCATCACAAACACGATTAAATGGGTCCATTAAACAGTATAAGTTCGTAAATCCAGACAATAACTGGGGTTTGATATGCAATATTTGACCCTCAACAGTTTTCAACGCTTTCAATGTCAGATAATGATAGATTCATGATCTACATGCAATTGCACATGTACAAAGTGCTTTCTGTTTTCTGTTTCGATTAAAGACGTTGAATATGAAATTTTACATATTCTAGGTATTCGTAAAAAATACCATATACGTATAAATTTTGGAGATGTGTTTGCCATGATTAGTTGTTGTATGAATATATTATATATGCATAAAATACTTGCTTGGCGAAAGGACTCGCCCTAATACATGTTTTGCTAATATACACTATGTATGTTGTAATAGTGTATTCTAAGCGTTTGTGAAAATGCTTATGAGAGTAAGTGTTTGGATGATAGTGTCTTAGGTAGGTGTTGAGATGGGATTCTCAACTACCTTAGAGACGTGTATGATTTCCTCCATGTTGGTTATTTACTTTAACCGCTTACTTATGAAATATGTGTGTTTGTATTCTTATTTATATAGTGCTTTATAACATGCTTTATAATATGCTTTACAACATGCTTTACAACATGCTTTATGACATGCTTGTTAACTTCCTTGAATTACTTGTTTATTTAGTTCTGCTCTGATTACTTCAATGTTTAAGTTGTATTCCATAAATCCGTGAAGGGTGATGGGGGAGTGGTGCAACGTTTCCGAGCAACAGCCCTGGCAGCCCTAAGCGGACAATATTTGATATTTGATTGTATGATTTGAAATCTTGATCCATTACTACTTTAGCTGTTCAGTAATTGGATGTGCTTAGGGTTATGATTATAGTCCAAGCAATCGGTAATGGGATTGAATTCGTGGCTGAGATTCATTTGCCACGTAGGATGTGTCTAACGAACCCGAGTCGTACTTCGGTTGGCGGCAGTGGGTAGGCCACGTGAAGTGCTTATGCGCTTCATGTCGTTCAACTTGTTGTGCGCTCGAGCTAGTCGAGCTCTGCAAGCAACCCGATTTGTCTTATGTATGTTCACCATGTTTGGACGCCTCTGTTTGAACCTAAGGTACCAAACTTACCAGTGAAATCCCGTTAACCATGGTACCTCGATCCGCTAAGACTCATAAGCCGGGCATGGTGATATGGGACACCGTTGTTGAGCTGTAGGCCTACGCTGGGGCCACGTGCCTCCCCGTAGTGACCAGTGAGCAACCAGACTTGTGAGCCGATTATGGTGGTATGGGACACTATTCGTGCTGTCGGCTTACATTGATAAGGTGATGGGGGAGTGGTGCAACAAATGCGAGCAACAGCCTTGGAAGCCCTTTGTAGTGACCTTGAGCATACTCTGAAATCGCGGTGAGCCTTAGAGTTTTTCCGGGGTGTGTGGAGTATGATCTAGGCCTGTTTCTGTATAGTGATGAATCGTTAAAGAGGTGATGGGGGAGTGGTGTAACCTTTGTGCGTAATGTACTCAGGAAGCCTTCTCAGAAGTGACCTAGAAAACACACTATCGTCTGAGATTAACTAGGACTGACGACCCTAGAATGGATCATGTTTGGGAATGATACAAGGGAGGTACCTTATTTTCCCAATCCTGCTGTTTGAAATGGACTAATAACAACTCGATAATCATGCTCATCATGCACTGCATGTGCCTGGAAGATGTGGAGCACTGAGGGATAAAAGCATGTCGCGAACATAAGATGGTGTCGCACGAGGGAGGGTGTGGTGAGGGCATACATCATGACTGCATTCATACTTGCATTAATAAGAGTAGTTAGGAGTGTTTGATTATACTGCTTTATCATTACTGCTCGACTGCATTGATAACATGTTAACCTATACTTTATTGTTCCACTGAGTTAGCTACTCACTCCCACGTTACGGGACGGTGTTCTGAACACCCACCAGACTTTGTCTGATTGCAGATGACGATGCTATTCCTGAGGCGGAGCCAGAATTTTGTGACGATGAGGCTATTTTCTCGTATATGTTGTTTATGGCGACTCCATTTGAGCCGTGTCTTGATCGATGGGATTACAGGGATGTTGACTAGATGACACTACACCTTAGGTATATTTTGAAATGTACTTGTAATTATTTAACCTGGTATTGTTATCACACTCTGGAGACTCACCACAGTTTATATATTACATATAGCTATCACAGTCTTCCGCTTGCAATTTAACTGTCTCTGGAGTATGATATGTTGTTTTGGCTTAATCTCACTCATGTTCATTATACGAAAGCAGACAACATTCAATCATCATTCATTTTGTTGCATAAGTGATGCGTTGGAACTCAGGAGTTGAGTTTATGCTCGACCCCCGATTTTCAGGGCGTTACACTTAGCTAACAACTTCTTAGACAATTTGTACAATTTGGTCATGATCAATTCAGTGAGGTGTTGAGTATCAAATATTTTATATTTTTTCCTATTTATATCTTGGTTTTATGAACATGATAATACTTAATTGGTTTATTTTATACATGTTTGTATTGCAAGGTGAATCTGAGAGCTTGGATTGAAAAGAATGTCAAAAGCATGGATTTGATACTTAAAGAATCACCAAGGCAAGAGATGGATCTTAGGAGATCAAGAATGGAGAATTCCTATGCCAAAGATCTAAGAAAATAAAGTACAAAGGATGAAGAAAGACTGGAGAAGATTACAAAGTGCGCAGTAGAAAACAAGACAGTTCGGTCCAAATGAACCCAAGCTCAATCAGACCAAAATCGCACAAAATAGTTCAGCGACTAACGATGAAATTCAGAGCTAATTCGATTCGACCGAAGGATAATTCGGTCCGACCAAACCCAAGTTCGGTCCGACTGAAGGTAAGATTCGGTGTAATTGAAAGTGCTAAAAAAGTTTCAGCACTAAAAATAGTTAATTCGGTCTAACCGAAGGATAATTCGGTTCGACCGAAACTTAAGATCGGTCCAACCGATCTCAAGCTCGGTGTGACCGAAATCAGGCAACTGTTGAAACAGAATCCTGTCACAACTCGAACTCGACTTCGGTCCAACCAATGCGTAAATTTGAGGCGATTTAAAACTCGGTCCAAGCAAAGGCTATAAATATGGCTTCGTTGAGGAGTTTTAAGCACAAATTATGTTACAAGGAGTAGAACCAAACGGTGGAGCAGCCTCTCAAGAGTTTTTCTTCTTCTTCTTCTTCTTTAGTTTATTTTGATGTTTTGTTTAAGAGATTTGGTTTTAATCATGTCGATGATTAACTTAACCTCTTAGTTAGGGCTAAGAGGTGAAGCTTGTAGTATGTTCAGATGTTTATCTTGCTTTGCTTCTTGTTTGTGTTGAAGTTTCATTGATTTCTAATTTGAATTAAGGAATATTTTCAGTTTTCTATGGTTTATTGTGACTCAAATTACAATAGATGTTGTGATGGCTTTAAATATCTTTTTATATTTTTTGATTTGTGGAGATTGGTATAATTCTTGACTCACCATCATCTCCTGGGCATGGTGGATGGTTGAATTCCCTTCCAATCACCACAAGCGTTCTTCATATGTGAACTAATTCAAGGAAAAGTTCAGATCTAATTGCTTTATCTTTTAATTGGATAGAATGGGACTCCGATTCCGGTTGTGTGTATTAAATCAAGGTAGCATATTGATAGCTACAAGTAGATCCTTGACGCTCTAATTCCCTTTGATTATTGATAACACATTCACAATTACTTCTTCTATCCCAGAATTCAGTTTTAGATCCTAATCTGGTTTTTAGTTCTAGTTACTTTTAGAATATGTACAAGTTTAGTCCTCATGGATTCGACCTCAGTCTCACTGAGATATTATTGCATCGTGACCCTGCACTTAAGGTTGTGGACAAGTTTTTAGCGCCGTTGCCAGGGACTACGGCTGCATTTTTCTGAGATTAATTAGTATTGGAATTAGTTTAGGATTAGGGTTAAGTTTTTGTTTCTAGGTTAGGATTTTCTGCAATTGTTTTTAGAACTAACTTTGTTTTCTGTCTTGTAGGACCCTAATATAGCGACTCTTATCTAGTAACTTCGTTCCAATTCTCTCTTTCTTTTTAGAGTTCTTATTTTCTGTAGTTTTCCTTTTTTTTTTTTTTTTTCTTAGTTTAGTTGTTTAGTTGTTAGAGGGCTGTGAGTGTTTCATGCCCAAATGTGTTCATGATAACATTCTCCGTCTCTTGAATGAAGGAAGATTAGTTGAAGGGTTGCCTATCCATCACCGGATTAGACATCACTTAAGATCCTCTGAGTCAGTAGAAGTTATGGTTGCACATCAACCTCAACACCCAGTTGAGGAGGCCTAGGATGAGAATGAGGTGCACATGCACCCCCACCTCGTACTCTGTAATTATTTACAACCAGTGGGGGTGAGTAAACCTTCCTACATGATATTTCCATTTAATGTAGGAATTGTGGATGTTAAACCGGGGGTGATTCAATTCCTTCCTAAGTTTCATGGACTAGAATATGAAAGTCCATACTTGCATATGAAAGAATTCGATGAGATAATATTTACATTACATTTTCCGAACATGTCTGAGGACACAGTTACACTGAAATTGTTCTCTTTCTCCTTGAAAGAAAAGGCTAAGTCATGGTTACATTCCTTAAGACCATGGTCCATTGGCACGTAAGTTGAGATGATAAGGGAGTTCCTTAAAAAGTTCTTCCCATATCACAAAACGAATACCTTAAGAAAAGAAATCATTAATTTTGCGTAAAAAGAGGATGGGACCTTCTTCCAATGTTGGGAGCGATATAAGGATCTCATAAATGCATATCCACAACATGGCTATGAAACATGGCTTATAATAGGCTTTTTCTATGAAGGATCAACCCATGCGCCAATTTATGGAGATGATGTGCAATGGGGAATTCATGAATAAGAAAGTCGATAATGAGTGAGATTATTTTGATAGAAAACGCCCAATCATGGGATACCTCCCCAAAACCCATCACTTCTAAGCCTACTTAATCAAAGGAAAATAGAGGAATTTATGTTTTAAAAGAGGATGATGATACAAATGCAAGAGTGGTCAATCTCGCAAGAAAAGTCAATGGTGTTTTTAAAACATTGAACCACTATAATTCTTTGTGTCATGTGGTGAATGTTTTTTATTTTATTTGTGGTGGATTGAATGCATTTAATTTCAGTTGAGTGGTGAACGTTGTAATTCTTTAATTTACTCTTGCAAGTTTGAAGTTTCGATTTTAAATAAATTCATGAAATAAAGTTGTCCTGCCTAATATTTAGACAAAGGTTATCTTACGAATTATTTGGAATCAAGTTTTCAATATTCAAGCAATTGAGATCTTTGTTTTATTTACATATTCTGCATTTCTTTCAATTATTTGCCATTGTCTTATTCACCCTCCCTCTAATATATCTTAAGCTCTCCTTTTCAATTACGGATAAAAATTATTCACAAAACCAGTTAAAACTCTCATTTGTTAAGGGAACACACACATAACAAGCAACATAGTGAACTTAAGATAAAATGGAAACATTCAGGATGTTACACAGTGCACTCCACTTTATTCTTCATTCAGTGTGAGTCATCACTCAGCATGAATCACTTGGTAATTAATTTCTCAACATAGAATCGCTTAATAAAGCCAATATTCAGCATAACTAATTGCTTAGAATAGGCAACACAATGCTTGTATTTCACTCATCATAGCCAACATAAGGCTTATATTTCACTCATCGTAGCTCACTTGAGGCTCATAATTCACTCACGAGGCTTATAATTCACTCAGATTGCTACCAGGAGGCATATAATTCACTAAGAATTGCCAACACGAGGTATATAAATCATTCAACAACACTCATTAGTATTCATCACTTACCATAACTCCATTGAAATCAATCCTCACCAATCACTCCATCAATCTTCATGATTTACTCTATTAAAATCAACCCTCACCATTCGCTCTATTAAAATCATTTCTCACGTTCATAAATTTTGAATATAAAATCAATGTTCCAATTATAACTCATTTTCAACAAAACTTGGCGAAATAGATTGAAGCGTGATGATTTTTCAAGAATAGAATATTTTAAGAAATTTTCAAAACTACATTCCAAATTCAGGTTATATTACAAATATCTCGACATAATGCATCATTTTCCAAATAAGGAAACATTTCTAAACATAGAATATATCGCAGGACTTTCCAAATAAGGCATTATTTTCAAATAAGGAAAAATTTTCAAAAATAACATAAGCATCACTAACAACTTCCCACATATAAACACGATCAATTAAGCTAAAAAAGAAACGATGCATCTTGGATGTAAAACCACTTACCAAAACATTATCACATGCATACAGAGTACATCCATTGACTTCCAACTTGTAAAACTCACAACTTGGATCTCCCTTTTACTTCGTAGAAATAGCTATCTTGATTTTCTTTACATTATTTTCCTTTCACTTTATTCGAAAACAAGAAACTTTCCATAAATAACTTTTCTTATTTGGAAACTTTCTTCAATTTCTATCCCTTAGATATTTCTCCGGTGTTATCCCTCAGCCTGTGAACTTAGCCTAAGTTTGTCCCACTGCATCGAAGGTCCATGGGTGTGACCTCATGGGTTCCTTCCACATGTTTGGTTTGCTTTCCTCATACAAACCATCCATATTTTAAGTCAAGTTATAGGTTGTGAGGGTTCATCTCTACTTTTAGAGTGTAACCATGCCTCATCTTAGAGTTTAGGGTTTACACTTTTGAGTCGAAGGCAACTTTAATTCAAACTCTAGAAGCACTTCTTAGTCACTTGGCGCATTCAATGAAACCATAGGCCCATAAGTGGCATCTTAAGTTACTGATAATTTTAATTTTATTTGACATACCAAGGACACATGGTTGAGCCTATGGGGACCTTGATGGATCTTGCCATATTAATACTATCTAAAAGCCCATTACACTAAAGCCAATTCGGCATAGGCCCATCGTGCTTTCTTATGAATTACGTTTACGGACAGGTTATCATTCCTTAATTTTCAAATGTCTCCGCTGTCACAGGTCCACCTTTGGCCCATTTTCTCAACCATCATTCTTACCATCCTATAGGGATGCCCTAGGCCCATTTATTTTTATATAAAAGATTTACAATCCAGCCCAATTATATTTAGCCCATGGGACTACAGGGATAGTATGGAGCCCAAAATAAGATTTCATTTCCAAGGACTAGATTGGTTACATTTATCAAGGTTTTGAGTTACTTGGGCCAAATTTGAGTCTTACATACCATGTCTTGTTAAGGTTTTCCTAGTGGCCTGTATTGACGTTTCCTTGGTTCATATGTTAACTTAGTCAAAGGCTACAATGCATGACTATTTTTATGCTGATCACCAATCTAGTGCTAAATAAATTCCTTCAGCCCATTAGTACCAATAGATTTGGTTTTGGGTAAAATAGAAACATACAAAGGGATATATTGATCTTATGATCATAAAACAAAATCTTAATAAGAAAAAGTTAGTCCACTGATTTGGTAATATGTACATGTATTAAGGAGGTCCCATTTCCTTCAATCCTCACTGCCGTAACGCCCACTTGATGGCCATAGTCTAAAACTCCTATCGGCTCAATCAAATATATATATATATATATATATATATATATATATATATATATATATATATATGAAATCAACCTAAGATGAAATATGTCTGGGCATCCACACACTGTCCCAAAATTATACTTCTAGGGTCAGAGTATAGTGGGTCGTACAACTAACCTCTAACATGCTCCCAAAATTAATATAACCCAAATTATCAATCCTGACTTTTAAACTTTATATTATAATAATATAACTTTGTCACTGGATCAAGGACTCAAAAACACGTCCAAAATGGCCCACATCCCATCAGAAAATCAAACTTATATAGAATCTCTCATGGAGAGCAAAATTAGTCCCAATTAGTCCAAACTCACGCTGTTCAAAAATGGGCAGCATGGGTCCACTTTCCGGACAGATTTTAGGATGTTTTAGGCCCATACGTTAGGAAGGTTTGAGAGGCCTTTGGGATCCACACGCTGATCAGATTGGAGGTTGATGATCCCTACAAAATTGACAGTTTTCAGCCCCACATGCTGTCTAAAATTTCGAACAGATTTATGTAATTCAAGATCATGATTCTCATCAAGATAATGGCAATTACATGGGTTTTGAGCATGAAAAGTGATGGCTAAGAATTACTGAAAAAATGGACAGATTGTGGTGTCCAAATTCGAGTCTTGATTGGACAGATTGGTGCACCTTCCAACTGTTTGAATTTGGACCTATCTGGGCACTCATTGGCCGATCAAAATGGTCTAGATTTGATGCCCAATAAAATGGTAAGATTTTTTAGATTTGAATTTGAAATAGATAGTCCGGATGTAACCAAATGTGGACACTAAATCAGTCCTTTTAATCAATCAAAATGTAGCATTTTCATAACATCAAGACATATAGGAAGACATAAGATATGTAATCAAGGTATACAATGAAAGAAAAGAAAAGAAAAATAAAAATAATAAGAAAAATGATCACTTACCTACAATACGTGCAAAACCTCTCTCTCTCCCTCCTCACATGTGCGTGAGACCCTTATAGATTCTATGAGGGATTTACGTGATAGATGGTTGGAGTGATGGGCATGAATTGCTTGTTAAGAGAAGTATTTAATCTGAAGTTTTTGAGGTCGTTCGACCGGTCGTGGGACAGCCACGACTGGTCGTGGGAGGCGCTCGACCAGTCATAGGTTCGAGTCCTGGCACGACTCAAAGTACAATGACATTGTGTTATTTTTCTCCGAGGTCTACGACCAGTCGTAGGTGAGCTACAACCAGTCATAGGAGAGCTACAACTAGTCGTAGGTTACGCAGATTCGTTTCCGAATCCGATACGGACTGCGGATTTTGGTGTCGCCTTTCGTAAGAGTGCGAAAGGGAAGTTTCCTAACTATAAATAGGGGTCCCTAGGGTTATTCTATGGTATGCTAAGGCTTTCTAAAGGTATTCTAAAGAGTTCTACGGTTATCAAAGGGTGTAGCAGGGGTGAGATTCGAGGTTGTTCGAATCCGGTAAGTCCTCTCTCTTTGTAATTGATGCTTTCATAGTGGAATTCTATCGCTTTGTGCCGTGGTTTTTTCCCGCAAGGGTTTTCCACATTAAATCTGTGTGTTCTCTTGTATGCTTGGTGCCATTGGATTGCTATCTTAGATCTAGATCTGTGTGATTCCGCAGGCCAAAAATCCCAACAAGTGGTATCAAAGCCAAAGTTCGGTTGGGGCACAGATCTGAATCTGAGGGACTAGTAATAATGGCGAGCACCAGGTATGAGATTGAGAAGTACTCAAGGAAAAATAATTTTGAGTTATGGAAGATCAAGATTATGATTCCTTAATCAAGCAAGGTGAAGATAGTACTCTTGAGGAGCGAAAGTCTACTATGACTGATGATGATTGGAATACTCTTGATAAGAAGGCATTATCATCGATCTGTTTATGTCTCACAGATGATGTTCTCTACAATGTCATGAGGGAGAAAACTGCGGCTAAGTTATGGGTGAAGTTAGAGGATGTTTATGCGAAGAAATCCTCTGAAAATCACCTGCACTTGAAGTGGCAGTGGTATAACTTCAAGATGGCAGAGGGTGGAGATGTGGAGGCTCACATCAGCAACTTTAATAAATTGGTTTACAAATTACTAGATATGGAGGAAGTGATGAAAGATGAAGAACAAATATGTATGTTGCTGAATTCTCTCCCGGCGTCTTTTGAGGCATTCAAGGACACTATGTGCAGCACGAACAAAACCCTGAGTATCGATACTGTTATCTTAGCCCTTCAAGGAAGGCTATAAGACAACTAAATAGCGACATGAGGACATCCTTTGATACACTGTTTACAGTGGGTAGGAATTTTGAACAAGGTATAGGTTCTTCAGGTTCTAGATTTAAATCTAATGGCAAGGGTAAAGGAAAGGTAAAGTGCTGGAATTGTGGGAAGGAAGGACATGTGAAGAAGGATTGTGGAAATCCTTAATCGAAGAAAGAAGATTTTGAGGCTTCATGCAGGGAGGCCAACACTGCCACGTCAGATGGATGTGATGGTGATGTTTTATCTGTGTCTTCACTCAGACGGTCATACGATGATCGTAAGGACGAGTGGATGCTAGACACAAGGGCATCTTTTCACATGACTCATCATCGGAGTTAGTTCACCAACTACAGGGAGTGCGATGGTGACATGTATTTATGGGTAATGACATTGCTTGTAATGTTGTGGCTATTGGTTTGGTGCGCATTAGGATGTTTGATGGGGTGGAGCGTACCTTGACTGATGTCAAGAACGTTCCTGATTTGAAGTAGAATTTGATTTCTCTTGGTGTGCTTGAGGAAAGAGGATGCAAGTACACAGGTATTGATGGTGCTCTTAAAGTATCTAAGGGGGTAGGAGTAATCATGAAAGCACAACGACTTGGTAACTTGTACAGGTTGGTCGGGAGCACTTCAAATGGAGTTACAGTAGATGTAGCGGATTCCACCTCTGCACGTGTGTGGCATGATGGGCATGGCCACATGAGCGGGCAGGGCAGGAAGGCTGAGACATGTGTGGCATGCGAACAAGGATATAAAGCAGGTGGAGCAGTCACCTATGAGAAGAATCACATGGTATGGTCGCAAGATATCGGCGAGGTACATGGATGACTCCAATATCGCAGGAAATTCATCTTCTATTCAGATGGCTCTAGGTGAGCTTGGTGCTGAAAAGTGGAAGATGACTATGGGTGATGTGATAGATTCGTTGTACCAGACTGACATATGGGAATTGGTGAAGCTTCCAGTGGGCTAGTGAGCGGTTGGATGCAGGTGAATCTTCAGGAAGATATAGCATAGATACAGGGCGATGTTGGTAGTGAAGAGTTATACTCAAAAAGAAGGGGTCGATTTCTCATAGATATTCACGCCGACGGTATAGTAGGTGTCTATTAGATCCGTGATTGGCGCTGGTTGGCCAAAGAGATCTTGAGCTGGAAGGATGGATGTGGAGTCTGCACTTCTGCAAGGGAAAGTGAAGAGCAGACTTACATGAAGTAACCAAAGCAGTTCGAAGTTAAATGGGTTAAGAAAAGACTTTGCCAGAGGTCGTGGTTCTACCTGTCACCTAGACAGTGGTTTAATTCCTTCATGGTGAGTCAGGAATTGATGACATGTGGATCGTCAATTATGACATGTCTGAAATCAGTACTGAAGACTCGATTAAGTGGGACGTTCAGGATGAAGGATCGGGGGGGCTGTAAAGATGGTTCTCGACGTTGAGCCCGAAGGAGGAGTAGGCTTTGGTAATCACAGGAGGAATACCTTACGTGTAGGTATTGATCAAGTATACGATGGGTCAAGTAAAGCTGGAGAGCATTCCCTACGCATCTCTCCTCAAGTTTTCCTCAGGACATGTCCCAAAACAGATGAGGAAAAGCAAGATATGTCATGAGCCTTATTAGAATGCAGTTGGTAGTGTATGCCATGGTCTGGATTAGACCAGTTATTTCACAGGTTATCAGTGTTGTGAGCAAATACCCTGCAAGTAATATTGAGTAGCGGTGAGATGGTAAGAAGACTACATTTTTCTTTCTTTTAGGAAGACAGGAGCAAAGGTGGTTGGGCATGTGGATTTAGATCCGGCGGACATGATTAATAAGAATGTTCCTGTAGAGAAGTTTAAGTTCTATGTAACTTCTCTGGGCTTGACAATGGTAGAAAAGAAGGACGGAGTGTACACGAGAAACTATGATGTAATGCAGAGATAAGAGAAGAGGTCAAGGAATTACACGGTTGAAGATTGAAGACTTATTGGAGATTGTTAAGAGAAGCCTTTAATCTGAAGTTTTTGAGGTCATTCGACCAGTCGTGGGACAGCCATGACTGGTCGTGGGAGGAGCTCGACTAGTTGTAGGTTCGAGTCCTGGCATGACTCAAAGTACAGCGACATTGTGCTGTTTTTCTCCGAGGTCTACGACCAGTCGTAGGTGAGCTACGACCAGTCGTAGAGAGCTACAACTAGTCGTAGGTTACGCAGATTCGTTTCTGAATCCGATGCGGACTGCGGATTTTGGTGTCGCCTTTCGCAAGGGTGCGAAAGGGAAGTTTCCTAAACTATAAATAGGGTCCCTAGGGTTATTCTATGGTATGCTAAGGCTTCCTAAAGGTATTTTAAAGAGTTATAGGGTTATTAAAGGGTGTAGCAAGGGTGAGATTCGAGGTTGTTCGAATCCGGTAAGTCCTCTCTCTTTGTAATTGATGCTTTCATAGTGGAATTTTGTCGCTTTGTGCCGTGGTTTTTTCCCGCAAGGGTTTTCCACGTTAAATCTGTGTGTTCTCTTGTCTGCTTGGTGTCATTGGATTGCTATCCTAGATCTAAATCTGTGTGATTCCGCAGGCCAAAAATCCCAACATTGCCATCTATATGTTTTAGCGCCTATAACCTCCTTGAATCAAGGGTGTTGCACTTACGAGAATTCAATCCTTAGACCACCTATTCATAAGCAACCTCTCTTACTACTCAATGAAGCATGTTCTTCTTCAATGAAAATTGCAGTTAGGATTTCTTTAATTATATGATCCATCTTAAACAGTCTAACTACAACGACCAAAATAATTAGAATTAATAACTTAATTTTATAATTAATAATAAAACTAAGCACTTAGCCTAATTGGTAAAGGTACTCTTGGTGGAAGGATAAGCTACGAAATCAACTCTTAACATTGTAGAAAACCTTAAACCTTATGAGTAGCCGAACGGGAGAAAGATGGCTTGTGAAGGAGAAACCCTACTAGTAAGTTTTCCATCGCTTTCATTTTAATTTTTTTTTTCTATATTTTGGTTCCAAAACACTAGATCTAAACAATGAATGAGGTGGTTCAACCTAACGTCCATTGTTCTGATTTGTGGAGAGGTCTAATGGGAAAGGAAGAAGGCTTTGAGTAGAATTAGTCTCATTGAGATCAACTTTGAGCAATCCAACCATGTCGGGATAGATCAATCCGAATCAGAAGATCTAAAGGCCAAAACGTATTAGGGCCTCAAATCCTAGAGTGATTTGACTGGTGGATTTCCAACAACAATCTACGGATAATTGGGATGATGATAAATTATGCCATAAAATGGTTTCAACCAACAATTTAGATCCCAAGTAATTCAGATCCGAGCAATCTATTGTTTTTTTAATTACTAATGGAGAAATTATTGGATGGTATTAAACCCAAACCCTTGTATTGATTGGGCTCATGAAAGGCAAAGAGAAAGAGAAGAAACCCTAAGATTTTTAAAAATCAAATGGTGTAACAAAACCTAGTTGACTTCAATCGATCAATTGAAGTTGATGTTCAATTGATCGAACATGTCAAAATTTGTCCAGCAACTAAAGTAGAAAAATCATAGCGTGATTTAATTGATCAAAGTCCTCGCTTAATCAATCATGGGTCTCCTCGCGCGATCTCGTTTGATCAAGAGTACCAATTGAGAATAACAAAATATGTCTAACGAGCTGATTGAATTAAATCCGCCTTGTTTCAATCGATTGATGGTAACCAAATTTTCCTAGAGACTTGAGATATTAAAGTCTAAATTTTATCGATTTATAATCAGTTGATCAGAAGATTGATTGAGGGTCTTCAAGCTAAATCGATTGATCGACTGCATTGATCGACAATCCCCCGTCGATTTCAAATTTAATTGAAAGTATGAATGGTGGGTCTTCTTGGTTTCATCAAAGGTGGACCCCACTTGATGAAATAGCTTAAATGAAATATGGAATGTTTTAAATCATCTTAATAGGGATTTAGAGTATAGATTTCCAAGCGTATGACCATCTAATAGATTTGAGTCTACTAAGAATAGGTGAGTGAATCCCAACGTGCCTCATACTTACACGGTTAAGATAAATGATATGGTTGGTATGATTGTTATGATTGATCTAAGTATTATGTTGTTGTGAGAACATGCCAAGATGATCCCTGCTATATTGATTCATGCTCGGACAATTATTGATGTGATTTGAATACGTAAACATGTAAGTCATTACAATCATAAATCCATCATTTCCTCCCGTTCCGATATATATATATATATATATATATATATATATATATATATATATATATATATGTATGTATGTATGTTTGTATGTATGAATGTATGAATGTATGTATGTACTGACTAAGTAGGTTGATGCATAGGCATTGATCATGCATCCATATCATCCTTACCTTGATTTCAAGAGGCACACTTTAGATGATTGCATTCACACCTCGTGCTTGAGTCAATAGGGGATCTCCTTGGATGGTTTATGATAACTTCTAAATAGTGTATATTTATTCTCTCAACTGAATTAGTTTACATGCACACGAAATGCTAAATTGATTAATTAACATATATTTTATATATGCAAGGTAATTTGGAAGACAAAGATGAAATCATGCTTAAGAAAGAGGATTAAAGATCAAAGACTAATCAAGTGAAGACTTGAATGTTTGGAGGTCATTATTGAAGATTTCAAGCGCTAAAGATCCGAGGAAACCAAGTATAAAGGATGGAGAAAATTACCGAAAAATCACATAGCCCATCAACAAAAACAACATATTGTTCTGTCCCCACCTGAGGTTGGTTTAGTTTGATCGAATGTGCACTGAACAATCCAGTAAGAAATTGTGATTTTTAGAGTTAATTCAACTCAATATTCGGTGTAACCAAAGTTGGGTTTGGTGTCACCGAAAGGAGGGGTCGGTCCGACCTAAGGGACACAAAGGCTTCAGAAAAAATTTGAAGAAATTCGATTGCAACCAAGAGACCTAGTAGGTGCGATCGAAGTGATGTTCGGTGTGACTAAATCGTAATAAAAGTGCATAAATTTAAAGTCGGTTCCAAGTTAGTATAAAATTTTCCTATTTAAAGGAGTGTTCTAAGTTATTATAAGTACAAATTAGGGCTTGGGAGATTCCTAGGAGTAGTGGAGTTTCTTTGGAATCATTATTCATTTTATATCTTTTACTTATAGTTTGTTTTTCTAGTTTTTCTTTTTCTTTTTGTTTAAGATGTTAGTCATTCTAGTCTAATCTCTTAGCTAAATCTAAATGATGAACTTTTTTTTATGGATATTTGATAATTAATTTATTTTTCAATAAAAGTTAAGGTTTTATATTGAATTGTAATTGGATGTGATTGAGTTCCTAGATTAGAGAAGGAATCAATTTGTAAAGTTGATTGATATATTGTTACATCTAATGCTTTTAATTCCCTGCGATGCAATTACCTAGATGCAATTACCTAGATGTTTATGAGAGATCAAGCTTATCATGATTCTAATCTATGTTGGATGTTTATAATTGATATTATTGTCTTATCTTCTGATTAGAACTTATTGGAATCTAGTTCTAGTTAAGCTATCAATTTGAAAATATAAATTAAGTTCAAAGTCTATTAGTTTGGGATTCCTAGATCCTTAGTCATTTTTTAATTGTTTTAAAACCCTTTTATTCCACAAGATTAAAAACTCAGACCAACCATTATCTTTAGATTAAGTTCTTCTTGTATTCTCACCAAAATCATTGTGGTTGACCTCAATCTTACCAAGTTATTACTACATTACAATTGTACTAAGAATACTTACATTTAGATTGTATTTAGTTTTTAGTTATAACCTAGGGCTTTATTTTTAGGGTTTTGATTAATAAATTGTTAGGCTAGTTTTTTCATTGAATTGTTTTTTAATATACTAATGGTTTTCTTTGTTTCAGTTTTGTAGAACTCTCTATCCCTAGTCTTCTAAATTGGTAACCTCGTTGCCCACTTCTTATTTCTTTCTAGATCTCTTTATTACTTTCGAGTTATATCAATTGTTTTAGAATAGTTTTTCCATTGTACGATTTAATTTTTAGGATTAAAACTTAGTTTCTTGTGCTTGGTTCATGCCCTAGTGTGTAAGAGACCATACACAACGACTTATAACCAAAGGAAGTTTAGTCAACATGCTTTCTATTCACCGTTGAGTTAAAAAATATATGAGTACGCCTAAATCATTCCCATCTATGGGTGTGAATGCTCCATATATGCCTGAACAAGAGCTACAGTTTGAAGATAACATGGATCAAACTAGACATAATTTGAATGGGATTCTTGTGCAGAATACGCCATCAGTTAGGATAGTGCATGCTGAGAACGAGACTTACTACATACCCCTAGTTAGAACTTTAAGAGATTACCTACAAGTGCAAGAACAACCTTGTCGTCTGTATGATTTTCCTGGTTAATGTAGGTAATTTGAATTTTAAATTAGATGTGATTCAACTCCTTCACAAATTTCATAGACTTGACTTAGAAAGCCTGTATTTACATTTCAAGGAATTCGATGAGATTGTAGTGACTTTGCATTACAACAACACCTCTCGAGATGTCATTAAACTCAAGCTATTTACCTCATCTCTAAAGGAGAGAGCCAAGTCATGGCTCCATTTGCTAAGGCCATGTTCAATAGGCACATGGGCTGAGATGACCTTGTAGTTCTTTAAAAAGTTCTTCCTGGTTAATAAAACCAACTCTTTAAGACACACCATCATGAATTTCTCCTAAAAGAAAGGCAGGACAATCTTCCAATGTTGGGAAAGATTCAAGAATCTGTTTCTAGCATGGCCACACCACGGATATGAAATTTCGTGAGTAATCAGTTTCTTCTATAATGGATTGAATTCAAATATGCTTCAATTTATTGAGATAGTATGCAATGGTTGATGTTTTATTTAAACCAATCTGATTTAAATGATTTTAAAATTGCAAGAATACGAATCAGATGTAGATACGGTACATATTACGAGATCGTTCCCACGAGGACTTATTGTCATAATTCGAAATTTACGATTCTTCTTAACTAATCTAATAATAGTTTAGCGAACTAATATGTAACATCCCAGATTTTTGTCAACCTGGAATTAGACGTCCTTAGGTAATGGGTCGATCCTAACACCTTATTAACTTGTCAGAACTCAATCTTAAAGTCAAAGATCGCTTTTTAACCCTTTTCCTTCACAAATATCACCTCGCACCACCTCGTTCTTTAAATCTTTCTAAGTACTTTCACAGTAGACACAAATCTTAGAGTTTAGGTGATGAAGAACAATACTCAAACTCAAGTAATCTTATGGAATCATCGACGAATAGGTTATTTAAAAACATCAGCCTCTCCTACACTAGGACCTTCTTATGTTGTAATTAGGGCGTGATTTAGTTAAGTGTTAATTCTTTGAACGACCTTCTATACAAACTATCAAAGGCCCGAGTATCACCTCAGACAGAAATCTTATAGGACTAAATCCTTTCAAAATTAGACAAAGTCAATGAAATACTAAACCAGATCACATACAAAATCTGTACTAATCACTTTAAATCCGATCTACAAGACCCAAAACTTATAGAATTAGTGACGCTAGGTTGCCTTAAAATCTAAGATCAATCTCATTACCCAGCTGCTCTCGGGAGCATCATGAAACTCTGTATTAGATCTGGACCGCACGTCGAAAGTCCGATTAACGCGAAGTTAAACGGTTAGGACCGCCTTGCTGGACTTGACAATCATCTCAGAAATCAAATCCAAATAATGTCCCACAGCTATTCGCTTGAGCACGGAGTGAAGAGTGTGAGAAAACGTAGATTTCTTTAGAAATCAAATCTCATTTAAGTAATCTAAGACTTGATGTTTGCGGGCCAAATATAAGCAATCAGACCATCGGAATCTAACCCAAATACACCCTCAAATCAGGAGAAATTTCATATACATGGCAGTGTACTTGAAATCCCCAATCGAGTTTCAGTGACCGTTGAACTGAAATTGGTCCGCCACGCATGATCTGAGAACTCGACTGGAACAAAAACTTAGCTCGACCTAGATCCATAGTCTGTGAGCTTAAGTCTGACCTTTGGCTCAAGGGGGGCCGCTATAAGTGCTCTGTTGAGATGGAACAGACCCACTTTGGTTATAATCTAAGTATACCTTAACCTTAGGTCTATTTCGGTGATGTTTTAGGCTATATAAGGACCTTAAGCCCTCACTCTCTCATCCCATAAGAATTTGAGAAAAACCTAGGAGAGAGAAGAGAGAAAAGAGAGAGAAAGTGTGAGAGTAGTGGGATCATCTCCCTGCCACTCTACCCTGCCGTTATACAAACTTAACCATCCATTTCTAATCATTTTTCCAACGATTTCGACTTCGTTTCTAGATAAGAAATCCTAACCCTAATCTTTTTTAGGGTTTTGATAGTTGTAAGTTATAAAATAACTAACCTAAAGCATGTTATAGGTTGCCACATCACCGTCAACAGAAGCTTAGAAATCTATCGAGTTCATTACGCTTCTACGGCATAAGCTGCAGACTTTAGATGTATAGGTTATGGTTTTCAAAACTTTCAATGTTAGATAATGATAGATTCATGATCTGCATGCAATTGTACACGTACAAAGTGCTGTCCATTTCGTTTTTCAGATATACGTTAACTATGTTGAATATACTATATTCCTCGTATTTGTAGAAAATACTGCATACGTATGAAATAAGGATTTGTACTTGCCATGATTAATTGCTGTCTATGTATGCTAGATACATGTGTATCAACTTCTAGGTGAATGGATTAGCCTAACACCTGCTATATTAACATACGTCGTGTATGTTCTAGTTGTAGCCTAAGTGTTTGCAGAAATGTTTAAATGAATATGGAACTACGATTTATGCTTGCCATGACTATTGGTCATGTATGCATGATCGTGGTTCATGTGGCAATCCTTTGTGAAAGGATTCGCTACGACTTGCGTTTTAACCAGTATATTATAGGTATGTTGGAATGCGTAGTCTAAGTGTTTGTGAAAATGCATGTATAGGTATGTACTTAAGCTAGTAGTGCCTTGTGTAGGTGTTGACATAGGATTCTCAACTACCTTAGTGATGTGTATGATTTCCTTCATGTAAGTTGTTTAGTTTAATCACTTACTGGTTTATGAATTGTATGTGTTTGGATTTTCTGTTTGCATTGTGTTTTATAACATGCTGGTTAATATGTTTGAATTACTTGTTTATTTAGTTCTGCTCTGACTACTTCACATGTTTAAGTTGTATTCCATAAAATTCGTGAAGGGTGATGGGGGAGTGGTGTAACGATTCCGTGCAACAGCCCTGGCAGTCCTAAGTGGACAATGTTGGATATTTGATTGTATGATTTGAAATCTTGATCCATTACTGCTTTAACTGTTCCGTAATTGAATGTAATTGGGGCTATTGTATAGTCCAGGCAATCGGTAACGGGATTGAATTTGTGGCTAAGATTCATTTGCCACGTGAGATGTGTTCGACGAACCCGAGTCGTATTTCAGTTGGCGATAGTGGTTAGCCACGCGAAGTACTTATACACTTCATGTTGTTCAACTGATCGTGCGCTCGAGCTAAACGAGTTCGTCAAGTAACCCGATCTGTCTAATGTTTGTTCACCATGTTTAGACGCTACTGCTTGAACCTAAGGTACTGAACTTACCAGTGCAACCTCGTTAACCTTGGTACCTCAATCTGCTAAGACTCATGAGGCGGACATGGTGGTATGGGACATCATAGTCGAGCTGTCGGCCTACGCTGGGACGATGTGCCTCCCCGTAGTTATCAGTGAGCAACCCAGACTCATGAGCCAAATACGGTGGTATGGGACACTGTATTCGAGCTGTCGGCCTACACTGCTTTGATGAGTGATGGGGGAGTGGTGTAATGATTCCATGTAATGACCACAGCGTGCCCCGACCGTGCAGGTGTAGTGACCTCGAGCATACTCTGAATCTACAGCGAGGCGACGAGCCTTCCCATAGTAAATAGAGTATAAACTAGGCCTGTATTGATAAGGTGATGGGGGAGCGGTGTAACGAGTGTGTGTAACAACCCTGGCAGCCCTTTACAGCGACCTATAATCGCATCATCATATGAGAGTATCTAGGACTGACGACCCCACAATGGATCATTATTTGGGAATGATATAAGGGAGGTACCTTAGTTTTCCAATACTGCTATATGAAAAGGATTAATAACAGCTCAGTAATCATGTTCATATTGCACTACATGTGTCTAGAAGATGTGGAGCATTGAGGGATGAAAGCATGCCGCGGACGTAAGATGGTGTTGCATGAGGGATTATGTTGGAGAGGGCATGCATCATGACAGCATTTCATACTTGTATTAACAAGAGTACTTAGGATTGTTGATTGTACTTGTTTACCATTACTGCTTGACTATTTTGATAACATGTTAACCTATGCTTTATTGTTCCACTGAGTTGATCACTCACTCCCACGTTACGGGACGGTGTTCCGAACACCCACCAGACTTTGTCTGATTGCAGATGGCCACGCTACTCCTGAGGCGGAGCCGAACTTTTGTGACGACGAGAATGCTTCCTTGTATATATTGTTTTCTAGTGGCTTCATGCGAGTCGTGCCTTGATTGACGGGGTTACAGGGATGTTGACTAGATGACACTATACCTTTGGTATATTTTGAAATTGTACTTGTAATTCATTAACCTGGCAACATTATCACACTCTGGAGACTTACCAGAGTATATATCTTCTATACATCTATCACAGTCTTCCGCTTGCAATTTAACTGTCTCTGGAGTATGATATACTGTTTTGGTATAATCTCATTCATGTTTCAATGCTCTCATCATAATCATCATTATCTATGTTGCATAAGTGATGCGTTGGAACTCGGGAGCTGAGCTTTGCTCGACCCCCAATTTTCAGTGCGTTACATAATAACAAAAATCCATGGAAAATAATTGAGAGCAAGGAGGAAAATTCAATCAATGAGAGCACTAGGACTTTTGAATCCACACCTAATTATCCTAACCATTGTTTTACCTGTTGATTCACCCTAATTCAGATTGATATAAATTTAATAAATAAATCACACTCTATGTCCTTGGTCGGGCACACAGAATGTATAATCCCTTAAAGCATGATGATCACATCTTTCCATCCATGGTCAGGCATGAAGAGATGTAAATTCTTATTTCTTTCTCTATAGGAAACCTACTCATGGACAGACACAAGCACCTAGAATAAGATTCCAAATAACATCCACATCTAGACTTTGGTTAAGCTCATAGAATGGAGAAGTACGGAGTATTCAATTAAGCACACTAGAGAAAGAAACAAATCAATCAATTCAGATGAAATCAACAATAAACAAGAGTCATTCAAATTAGGGGTTTTATCTCAGCCCTAGCTAAAAAATTAGCTATCCATGGAATCAATTAGAAAGAAGGAAAAATAAGATTGAGAAAAGAAAAACATAAGGATCTCCCTTCTTTCTTCCTCTCTCTCTCTCTCTCTCTCTCTCTCTCCTCTTTCTTCTCTTTCTTCTCTCTCTTCTCTTTTCCAAACTCTCCTCGGCTCTGGATCTGCTCTCCCCCCGATCTCCCCCCTTCTCTGGCTCTTCTCAGGCCCTTTTATAGCTGCTGGAGGTTGGCTGGAAGGCTGGAGTCGGTGGAGAGCTTGGAGCGGGCATGTTCACAGCTGGTGCGGAATTGTTACGCACTCCCTTCATAACATTCTTGTAGTGAGGTTGGTAGGGCCCACTTCTTGGTCTCAGGTGTAAGATCTTCATCATTCATTGAAGTCTCCTTGAAATTTTGACTGGATCTGGATGGTTTTGGAATGTTATTGATGCTGCCAAAAGTAGTAATGACTCTAAAATCGTTGCAGGGTTGTCTGTTTGTGACTGTTGAAACCAGCACTTATGCATGCATGAGGACACAATATCAACATGGGTTCGACCAGATCGCTCCCCTCTGTATGATGGACGGATCAGAATGATCATTTGGTCCATGATGAGGGCCCACTAGAACCATACGTAGGCTCTGTTGCGAAACAGAGCTCTCATGGTTCTACGCTATTTGATTGGTGGGACCCATGATTAGAGCCAGATAGGAAATCCACACCGTCCATTAGTTTAGTCACCAAAAATTGGTCGGGCATGACCGTTTTTTGATCAGATTATTGGTGGCCCATGGATGGTTTCATTTCATCGTCCGTCTGACATTTGGACTGCAGGAATCCCATCCTCTGTATTTCTTCAAATTCTGTCAGCTAGGCATTGGTAAGCTGGGTTGTGGGAATCTAATGGACAGTCCACATTCATCATCTAGACTAAGATGGTGGGCCATGTACACCATCTATAGATGGCCCTACGTAACGCTGAAGAAGGAAGTTTCCTTCTTTGAATTTACTTGGTCAAGGGTCGGTTTGACCATGGTGGAAGTGCTACGCACGGCTGGTGCATTTGTGTATTATGCACACACTGTTTGGGTAGGGTCCACTGCGATGTTCATGAGAAATCCGTTCCATCCATCTATTTTCTCATATCTTTTAAACAGTTGGGACCAAAATTGAAGCATATCCAAGTATCAGGTGGGCCCCAAATTAATGATTTGTGGGATGATCTATCCGTTGGGCCACTTCCAGAGGGATCCAATGGTTGAAATTTAATATGTACGGTTAATTTATGGCCTCCATCCCATGTATGAAGTTTCAAGCCGAATGGATGGTTGGAACCATGTGATCTTGCATTCTGGACCATTTTCAGGCCTCTTTAATGTGAACGGCTTGATTTCCTCGGATCTTTATCATGTAAATCCATCAATCTTGGTCCTCTGGAGTCCCATCCATTACCTTGTTTACTTCAGAGCGTCAATTCCATGCTTGTAGTATCCTTTTTCAGTCCACGCTCCTAATTACTCCCTGAACAAAAACACGACTAAAATATGACATTAAGAATTATCATGTACGCAAAATCAGGTAATAACTGGGGTCTGATATGCAATATTCGACCCTTATCAATGGTGAGTTTATGATAAATGATCCAAAGGAGGCATGGGATTACCTTGATAGGTTGGTTGAAAATGCACAATCATGGGACACTACTAACAAATCAAGTAATTCTAAACATACTCCTAAAGAGAAAGAGAGAATATACGTCCTTAAGGAGGAAGACAATGTGAATGCAAAAATTGTGGGTCTCACTCAAAAAGTTGGGGCCATAAAAGGAAGGAAGGTGGAAGTGATCCAACCCATTACTGCGGCTATGGAAAGTATATGTGGCATATGTGAGAGTGATGCACACCTTACAAAAGATTGTTCTATAATTCCTACTTTTTAAGATATATTGAAAGCTCAAATGAATGCCATGAATGCTTACCAATGCCCATTCAATACACCAAACTCTAATACATATAGTCCTAATTAGTAGAATCATCCCAACTTCAGTTGGAGGAATGTGCCAACCACTAATGCAAGGTTGAACCTATCCGGCGTACACTCTCATCAGCAGCTCTCGCAAGGGAATTTAGTTGGTTTTCCATCGAATAACCAATAAACTTGGTCCTAGTCCAAGGATCTACATTTACTCTTGTCGGAGACTCTAATGGGGACTAACACATACACACCTGTATCTGGTGAATTCATCCCTATATAAGAGCCTAGGTCCCACACAAAAACCTATTGAGTTTGGGTTACAAACTTTTATCCTTAATCCTCCAAAAGGAAAGAGAGTATTGATCCTTATATGACACTTATTTGTCGAATTAAGCCCAATTGATGCCGCATTTTTGAGTCACTTCTTCAAAACTATCTCGTGCTTAAATTCACTCCTCAAATACTCCCCTGATTGTTGATGCCAATGCTTGTCGACGCTTCAGCTCCAAGATCAAACACCTTAAATGCAATGCTTCACTAAGGTGACCAAGTGATGGGAGGATGAGTAAATCTCCTAAACGACATGGGAATGTTGTAATTCATAGAGGATTCATCAATATCAGTGTTCTAGAGGATTTAAAAAAGGATTTTACAATGGGTTCAAGTCTAATTGCCAGAACAATGTGGTGATCAAGTTCATCTTCTTCATTGAGGTTAGAATCCTCTTTCAAGTGATAAATCACAAGGAAGATTACTTAGATATCATAGATTTAGATGGTAGGGATGTGGGATATGACTGGGAATCTTCTAAGTAATAGAAGTTTAAGTGATTATATGATCATATCCCTCATCCCAAGCCTATTAGTGCAAGAGTTCTAACTCATATTCCTTTAAATTAACACTCTAAATGAGGATTCCAACATCCACCTTGAAGATAAGCTTGAATTACATATTTTTTTTTGAAATTAGATTTGAACTTATAGTCACATCATTATCTAAACCTTCTAAAAGACCATCTAAGTGAATTTCCTAAGAATTATAACTTCTCATTAGTTATAGGAGATTTTACCAACCTACATTATATTGGTCACCTCAAAAGAGTTTCACATATAAGGTATTTGTTCTTGAATCTTAAGTATTAGTAACGCATCGACATCATGATCGAAGGAGAAAATGGGAGATGATTGAAGCATATGATAGCATCGATCAAGCAACCTGAAATGGCACTACGAAATGGTCTCAATTCGATAAGTAAGTTGTCATTTGTAAGAGTCTTTATACACTCATTCATTGTGTAGAATTGAGTGTAAGAGTTTGAATTTCCAAAGTCGATTAGGTTTTTATGTAGGACCTTAGTTCTTGTGTGGAACTAAAATCCAAATCCTTGTGTAGGCCACCAGACATGGTTGTGTACATGTTAGTCTCCATAGGACCCTCCGACAATAGTATACATAGGTCCTTAGACTAGGACCGAGGTTGTTGGTTAGCCGATAGAAAACCAACTCAAGTATCTTGTAGGAGCCTCCGGTAGGAATTTATGTTAGTAGGTTCTTATGAAGGATCGAGGTTTGTGATGAGCATATAGAAAATCACGTAGAGTCTCTTGTGGGAGCTGATCCTTGTGTAGGATTATAAAAGTTATAGGTGAACCTAATTTAGAACATCTGATAGTGAAATCTGGTATACTCATAGGTTGAGTGTGTCCACCAGGAGTGGAGTAGGGGAATCGAACCACTATGTATGCTTGTGTTTGGGATTATCTTTAAACACTTGTTTAGTTATTCTTACGTGATTGAATGTTTAATTATATGTATACATAATTAGATGAATGCTGGGATTTGATAGATAACACATCATACACACACACATAATATCATATTTATAAACTAGTTTCTTAATTGCGACATCATTTGTAGTCTATGTGATTGGACTCTTTAATGGCTTAGAAGCCTTAGAGTTAATTTCCTTAGTTTAATTTGTTTATTACTTCAAGTAGGCAATAATGTTTAAAAGAATAACTTTTATTTGGTCCTAATCACCCCGCTCTAGTACATAGCCATCATTCGATAGGTCCATTAAGTTTTCGCGCATAGCCTATGGGTCCACTACATGCAATTTCAATTTCGACAATGCCAAGTTAGTTTTACGGTGCACAACACACTTTTAAGTAAAAGAAAGGATAAAAATTGTTCACATGTGACAGTATACGGAGAATTCTCACCCATGTATTAGACTAAAGACATGTGCATGACCAATGACCAACCCACGACAAACAATCTATACACATGGTGACACATAATAGGTCACGATTATTTACTGGCAAAGACAATTATTTACATATCAACGAATGTAGGAAGTGGCTATGAATATCTTTCTCCAGTCTGTCTATGCTATTACGTTGGACCGAGTTTATCTTAGTTTTAGCGTAAACCTGTCCGTTTACGCTATCAGGTTGGACTTACTCTCTGCTACATTATTATTAATCAGTCGCTATTAAAATGGTGGGAAAGTTGTTGCTTTTGGCTGAAAGGCAAAAACAAAAAAAGCTCATTGAAAAATAAAACTTTCTCTTTACAAATCGCCTGATTTCTATTACAAGTGGTTGGTTAGATGGTTGAACTATTAAGTTTTCAGTCTCTCGGTCTATTTCAATGCTTGGGTCAAAGACGTTTAGTTTAGATTAACCCGCATTACGCTCGGACATGCCTAGCACAACACACATGTCACATGATCAAATTCAATCCAAACACCAAACATGACATATTGCCAAATTTTTGAAATCATCTCATGATAATTTCATTATAAATAAGTTGAATGGTACTAGTGTGATAATCCAGTGAGATTTTTAAAAATAGGCCATTTTGAATGTTTATCGAACATATTTAAATTTAAAATTTATTTATCGAACATAATAAATATTTTTTCAATTTTTAGCCAGATATTTTCTTAGTACCCCCAACAAAACATCAAATTTGGAAAATATTATAAAAAATTCCAAGCTAAGAAATTCCCCAGGTGTAGATTTGCGACTATGGTCTCTCCAGTTGAATGCAGGCCGTTGTTGTACTTCTGCACTTGATGGCATATTTTTGGGCCAAGAAGTGGAGGAGGATTAGCCTACAGGGATTTTTAAGCATGACCCATCCTCAGCGGTGGGACCTGAAAGCCAATCCACAGGGAAAAAACCACGCATTTCGCATTCATGGAGGATTATGAATCTTTTGGGCCGGTCTACCTCGTGGCAGACCCGTTTATCTAGACAGGTCAAGGACGACTGAGTTGATACAGAAGCCGGACGTGGATTTCCTGCCAAAGCCTTTTTACAGGAAGTTCATGCGTGGGAACCCAGGTGGGGCCACTATGATGTTTATGAGAAATCCACTCCGTCTATCCGTTTTTTGAATTAATTTTAGGATGTTAGAACAAAAATGAACCGGATCCAATGCTCAAATAGGCCAAAAACATGATAATTGAACATTCACAATTGAAATTTTCGTGGGGCTGCAGAAGTTTTGAATCATTATAATATTTTTGTTTTAAGTTAATCCCAGTAGAAATGATGTTATGAACAGTATGGATTAAATGTAAACATCACTGTTCATCCTAGGGAGGTTTCAACAGTCCGTATTTCCGTAACCACCTTTTCCTTTAGTAAGGCCTACTTGAGTCTTGGATCCTACTCACATTTGGCCTCAAGTCATAATATGAGCTCACAAAACGGATGGACTGAGTGGGTTCCACACAAATATTACCGTGGCATCACTTTGGTTTCCAGTGCAGGAAGTCGAAACGCTTGGGCAGGAAATCCGCTTCCGAGGAAGGGACGCGGACTGCGTCCTAACCCGTCCGGGCAGGGCTATTGGGGGCTCACTGTTATGTAAGTGTTTTATCCAGAACGTTCGTATCTTTTCTCGTATCATTTTAAGTTGTTTAATAAAATTGTATCAGGTACACAACTCCAGTGGACTACACCAAAGGAAGCTGCAGTGATATTGACATCTCACTGTTGAAATCTTTCTATAGGCTACTGTGATAATTTTTTTACCACACAAACTACTATTAAGGTCATATAGACTGGATGATGTGAAAAAACTAATATCAGCTTGATCCGAAACTTCTCTAGATCCCAAGAAGTTTTTAACGGTGAACGTTCAATCCCCACTTTGTGGTTCAGTTAAGACCTTTACCTGCCTAATTTTTTATTATCTCACATCTTAAAATGATCTTTAAAAAATGATGAACGACATGACATGCACTTACATCACGGTGGACCCCACGGAGCCCTTCCTGGACGGTAATACGCAATCCGCGTCCCTAGGAAGCCAAAAAAAAGGAAGCCGATTGGCTGCTGTACCACACACCACTTACTTGGCTGGTGTGTTGACGTCACCAAGTTATGTGGGTCCCATAATGAGGTATGTGTTATATGCACACCGTCTGTACATTTGGCGAGCTCGTCCTAAAATTTGAACTGAAAATTAAGATAGATTCAAAGATCAAGTGGACCACACTATAAAAAGAAGTGGGAGATTGAACGTCTATCATTGAAATCCTTTCATGGGTCACATAAGTTTTGGATCAATATGATATTTGATTTTCCTCTTCATCCAGGTCTTTGTGACCTGACAAACAGATTAGATGGAAAATAAACGATTTGGTGGGCCCTCTCTCGTCCACCGGCTCCCTGTAACCAGGGTTAATAAAAAAGCAAAATGCCTGAATAACATTGCTTTAACAAGGCTCTCTTTTAAAGCCCTCGAGTACCAGCATCCATTACAGATCTTACCAGGTTAGTATGAATATGTCGGGTTAGGGTTTGATTGCCCTGTGAGTTATCTGGTGAGGTTGTTTCCGGCATCGGTTTCCACCTCTGCTCTGGTTTTGCCGTAAAAAACTTTCTTTAATCAATATCAATGAATGTTTTAATGGTGGGAATCATTGTCCTACTTCTATTTGTTGTGTGGAACACTTGAAATTCTTATGTGATTCGGTTTTGTGCTCATAATATAAAATGGTCTCCAAATGAATGAACGATTTTTAAGCATGAACGTAAATCAAAGGCTCTTAGACGTAGCCCATTGGGCGCACATCCCCAGAATCCGATTTCGGACAATCATAGCTATTGATTGGTGGACATTGGTTTTTGGAATTTGGACAGTTGATGTGTTATTTCAAGTGCAGACAAGATGCGTCTTGTTCCAATGAGGGCTGCTCCTTCACGGGTTGAAAAAAACACGCTAGAGATTCAGGCCATTCACTAGGTAGTGTCTAGTGTGCACTGTTAGATTTTTACTTTCGCTGCCCATTTTTCTCATACAAGTTCGACCGCTCTGGTGTGAACGGACATCGTTTTTGTCAACAGCGTGCTCTTGGAAAAGGAATTGTCGGGAATCTCAGACATGCTCCAGGAGCCTGAACCCATAACACGTTTGCCTCTTCACATCAGTGGCCCATCACTGAATAATGAACCTTTTATAATTAAACTTACCACCACATAAATCCAAATTCTATAAATTAATTCCATATATGTCATTTTCAAAAAGAAAAGGACCGGTTTGGTCATGCTGAAAACGGCCTTGAACTCCAATTAAACAATTGTTTGACCGACAATACCTCATTTTTAAAAAAGGGTTTTGGGTACCCATTAAGGGCCCTAAATATAGTCAAGTTCCTCCAAGAAATATATATACTGCCTTTGTTTTGACTGGCAATAATGCAGTCAGAATTTATCTTCTTCCACCTTGACTTGGGTAATTACTTTATATGATGGTGAACTATGATGATTCGTAGGCAGGCGAAAATCTGCTCGTGGAAGACAGTAACTCGTTCTAAACCGTTCAAATCTCTGGGTACTCGTGAGGTAGACCATGATTTATGTATTTTATCCACTCCATCTATCCATTTTATCAAATAATTTTAGTGATTGAGTTTAAAAATGAAGCATATCTAATGTTAAAATGGACGAAACCACATGAAACAGTTGAATTGAACGTCTACTGTTGACAAATTCTCAGGGGCACAGAAGTTTTGGATCGATCTTATATTTTTGTTTTCCCTTCATTCATGTCTGTATGATCTTATGAATAGGTTGGATGATAAATAAACATCATTGTGGGACCTAGAAAGGTTTCAATGGTGAAATCATTATCCCCACTGTTTCCAGTGGTATGATCCACTTGATCTTTGGATATGCTTTAATTTTCGGCTCAACCCCTTAATTTAGATGAAAAAATGGATGGACGTCGAGTATAAACCACATACATTCAAAGTGGGCCCAACTGAGTTTACTCGGTATGATGAGAGCAAAGTGAGTAACTCAGTACCCAATCTGATTTCAAATCTCATGGGCCAATGCGGATGAGTCGTAATTTGAATTATCGAGTTTGTGGAGAATGACTAAAATTTTAAAACAGAGAAAGATCAACTGTCCAAACTCAGAGATGAATGAATGTCTTCCAATCTTAGGTCAGGATTGTCTACAACTTGATGATGGAACGTGTCCTATCTACGGTGCTATGTTTAGGATTATTTGAATTGGCATACTTTTCCCCATCAATTTCCCAATTCACAGGCTAGACTTCTATATCAGTTTTGTACCGATTTAAAAATGTTGGTGAATCTTCCTACTAATGGTGATTCAAACAATCCAAGATATGGATCCAATTGCCTATGCATCGTATATCTAAATCAAGAAATCTTAGCCTCAATTGATTCTTGGACCTCTCTTATTTTTCGACTTATGCCTTAAAAATGTGCCGGTGCAACTGATAGACCGAGCAGAAATAAAACAGGCACATTTGGGTGGGCCCCAGAGAACTTGGGGTTACTAGCTAGTCGCGTCCATCCAACACGCTCAGTTTGATAGTTTGTACAAGAGAGCTCATTGTTAATGAAATCATATATGTTCCCACTGCAGTTGATACCCTGAAATCCTCGAATGCAAAAATCATGCACTTCAATACATGGAATCGAAGTGTTGGATTGGTGGCTGGGATGTGCTAATTTAGGAGCTTCTAGGTAGGCCACACTAAATGAAATAAGTGGGAATGGAGGCTACAATCCAAACCTTATTGAAGCCAGCAAAAGATAGGGTTCACTTTTTGAATGGGTTAAATGACATAAAAACATCACAGTGGGCTCTAGAAAGATTTCAATATTAGGCATCCCCCTCTCTACTATTCCTACGATTACTACTTGAGTTCGAAGATGCATATTTTTTGGCTGTCTTGAAACGTGCAGGCATAAACGATGAATGGAATGAATGATGTACACATATCAAATAAGTCGTCCTCACATAGATTAGAATTGTCCAGGACCTAATGACGGGGATCTGTCCAACGTTTGAATTATCATACTTTTCTCGTAGGTATCACCGTATCAGTTTCCATTTCCCGGGGCCATACTCGTATGTATATTAGTTCAATTTGTACCAATTAAAATATAGTTGGGACGCTTCTCATGATAGGTGATTCAAACCATCTAAAATATGAATTCAATTGGGGATGGAACATATATCTAAATCATGAAATTTTAAACTTCTAATTACTGGCTATCAAATGGACTATTAAAAGTAAATTATTGAATGGTCCATATTTAAAGCGAAAGAGTCATTACCATATTTTAATAAGTGCAGCCTGAACATAGGGAGTCAAGCCCCATTTTCTTTGGGTCGCATTCCTGCAGGGCCCAAATGGTTTTAATTTTTTAATTTTTCATTAGCCACACGTCATTGCTGAAGGGGTTCACACGTCGTTTTAATGTTCGTACTTGACACCAAATTTTCTATGTTAGTCTTCTCTCGAGTCATTTAAAGTCAGTCCTCTTGGACTAACCCAAACAATTGGTCGGCCATGATTTGGACAACATGATTTTTTTTTCATTAGCCACGGTTTTAAAAATCCTCGAATACAACAGGATAACCACTTTCATGTAAGCCGGTTCAGAAAATTTCACCCCTGTTCAATTTCATCCCATTCCTTTTTAGGCTGCCTCAGCGTAAAAATTAAATCGACAGTCAAAAGCTTCTATTTTTTCCGGGCCATTCATTTCTCTTGATATGCTGTGGCCCACCTGATGTTTAAAATGACCGTTTTATGCTAGAACATCTCAACAGTATCCCTCCCACAATGAAAAGCTCATATCTCACTCACTTTTCACATCGTGACGCATGTGCTCTGTCTGGAATTATGCTATCCATACAACACACCGAATTAGCAAAGATCTAAATCTTGGGTCAGGGAAGCTGAAGCTCCACCAGACGTGACAAATATTGCTGAAAACTTGTAAATCTCATGATATATTCATTATAAGTAAGTTGAGAAATATTATTGCGATGATATTTTGAGATTTTAAAAAAATCAGCAAATTTGAGTTTCTCACTATTTTTTGTCCAAATTATCCTGGAATAGAAGTAAGAGGTATTTATAGTATTGCATAATTATATGTTGAAAATTTTAAATTTATAATAAATATTTTTGAAAATTTTTCAAGTTTTAGCAAGATTATTATTTTTTAAATATCTTAGCAAAAACATCAAGAACTAAAATTTAAAATTTTTTTTAAAAAAAATCTTATGAAAAAAATGGAGCTAAGAAATTCATGAGAAGGAGAGTGACAGTCGAAGATTCGTAACTTTCGTCAGCAATTAGGGAGATGCAGAAAAATGGTGGATCCAACCTCTTTGTCGGCAACATAACTTTCGACACTTCGGAAGAGGATCTGTATCGGATCTTCAGCAAATACGAGACGGTTGAAGACCGCTACACTCCTTGGGACGAGAAGCTTCGGTGCCATAGAGGGTACGGCTTCGTCCGTTTCTTCTACTCGGCAGATGCATATGCTGCCATTGGAGTCCTCAATGGCAGGAAGGTTGACGACCGGCCCCTCACAGTGGAGATCGCCAATCCTAGACATGCAACCCCTAAACCAACCACCCCCAACCCCAGAGCCTACCCTCCACTAACCTACCCCATCCTGAATCTCCCAACCCAAACAACCTGTCCGCCCTATTTGGGGAAATCCGATCCCTAACCCCTCTTCGTCAACCACAGGTGCCCCCAACAGGGGAATCAGCATGATTAGGCAGGGCATCTCCAACAGCGGAGACTCCATCTCCTTCTCTACAGACTCCCGTGATGTCAAACAGAGACGGAAGAAGCTGGAACTGGCCCTTGTGGCCAAGCAGTTAGTGTTGATACCCCGATTATTTGCCTCCTTCGGGGGATTAGGGATTCCAGGTATGTGGCGTCCGCAATCGACATATCCTGCCTTGCCAATGACCGCTTTCTTCTCATTTTCAAGTCAAGAATGGAGGTCCTGTCTTTCATGGCAAACGTGTCTCTACATTTAACCATGGGGATCTCCAAGGTTGAACCATGGTCCTTAGCCAAAGTAGCTCCTGACGGCGTTTGGATCTCCCTGTTTGGCATTCTAGCGCATGCCTAGTTTGACTCGGTTTTCATTGGATTGGGCAGCACTTTCGAGAAAGTCGCGGAAGTGGCCAGATCATCTTCTCTAGGTTTTGTCCAAGTTGAAGCCAAGGTCAGAGTCAACCTCCATCCTGGAGTAGACACCCACAGAGCTAGGATTCTGTCTGTGGACGACACCGATTATCTTATCTGGGCAACATTCGATGCGCTGTCGAATCTTATAGGAGATGGCTTCTAAATGATGCCACTGGCTATGGTTGTCTCTACGAAACATTGGGTGGAACGGGTCTTCCATCACCCTACTCGGCCTCCAGATCCCCCACAGCAGATGGATTTGGATGATCGTCCTGCAACAGGTAGCATTCCCCCTCCCCCTACATGTGCTTGTCATAATGCCTCTCAACAGGTTCCTCATACCAATGAGCTAGATGCAATAACTCTACCTTACCCCCAGTCCTCAATTTCGCCCCCATTACCTGTTCGAGCCAATGCCCCTGTACAGAACAATCAGTCCGTTAACCAGCTCCAGCTGCCAGGTTGTACTAATGCCCCATTGCGGAATCTTAGGTCCACATCTCAGCACCCGCTACTTGTTCATGCAACCGCCCCAGTGCCTAATCCTCATCCCACTACCTCTCTCCCGATACCTACACGAGATCATGTCCTAATACTGAACCCACCTCTGGTAGGGGCTGGCCCTGCCTCCTCATCACCCCCCTAGTTCCAAATCAACCCACTCTGCCTTTGAGTGTTGCCCTCACCCCTCCCACTAACCCTGCCCCGCCCCTGGGACAGGCTACTACCCTGCCACCTGACCTACAAAACTAGGTGCAACCCTCATCCATCTCTCCTCTGCCACTTGACCTGCAGAACCAGCCTGCCAACTGTATCTTCCTGCGGACTCCCCATTTTAGTAGAGGCATCCGCCTTCTGGCTAGTAATTGAGGTGCCTTATCCGAGGGGCACAGCCCTCTTCAGGTGAATACCACATTTAAGGAATCCTCTGTAAATGCTGCCATGAAAGTATGAAACTATATCCCTCTTAGAGGAGGCCACTCTACGGAAGCTATTAAAGATATTCAACTGGCTGTTGACCTTTCCCTATGTTTCCATCGGGGCCCCGAAGAACCGGATTTGCTACAGGCCAATCAACCCCATACAGCCTTTTCGTCAAGACTCTCCATCCCTCCCAGGCCTAGGATCTCTCCAACTCAGGAAGGAGCCACTGTCTCCTATTGCAGACTCGCCCAGGCCTCTTCCTATTGTCCCAACAATGTGCCTGATCGGGGAGTGCCTTTAAACCCTCCGGACCTGAATATCCCTACCCTTCTTCCTTCCAATTGCAAGAAAATTGCTAGCAGACGGCCACGCAAACACCCCCATGTGATCTTGGGGCTGGATGGTGGATGGAAGGGAGGTTGAGACAGTTGAAATGTCGCGATTTTAGACCTGTTAAAGTTTCCCATGGATAGCTGGATGATTTGGAATGCGTGAGGAGTGGGCAATGCTGCCACCATTTCCTCACTGAAGTGCCTCATCCACCAGAAAAATCCTACTATTGTTGCTATTTTTGAACCCATGCTTAGAGACTCTAAACGGGTTAGAACCGGTCTGAAACTTGGGTTCCATTCTTCCCTCTCTAATGTATCTGAAGGAGGTAAAATCTGGGTGTTTCCATAACTCCTCTATTGTCGTGGACCTCATTTCTGCTTTCGACCAGCTGCTATCCTTTCTTATTCGTGTCCAAGGCAGGGTGGATGAATGCCTCGTATCCATTATATATGCCAAATGCTCCAGGATGCTTCGTAGATCCCTTTGGCAGCAACTTCATGTCCTTGCTAACAACTACTCCATGTCGTGGCTGGTTGTCGGTGATTTTAACGCAGTCCTTCAATCCACAGAGAGAAGTTCTACCAATTTCGATGCCATCAGTGCTACAGAGTTTAGTGACGGGCTGAATAAAGTGAGGCTGAGAGATGCTGATTTTACCAGCAGTCGATTTACTTAGTGCAACAATCAGCGCTGTCTAGCTAGAGTGTGGATGAGGCTAGATAGAGTATGTGGTAATGATGCTTGGATGGCCTCCTTCCAGTCCTTCTAAGTGACGCATCTTCCTAAGCATAACTCCGACCATGCTCCCCTCTTGGTTTCATTTCCTCAGCTCAACGGTTCAAGACCGAAACAGTTCAGGTTCCAGCGCATGTGGTGTTTGCACGAGTCCTTTCACGAACTGATTTTGGATGCTTGGAAATTGGATGTTTTGGGCGACCCGCTGCTGGTCCTAGCTAGTAAATTCAGGAACGTGAAGTCAGCCCTAATAGTCTTGAATTCCCAAACGTTTGGGAACATCTTCCAGAATGTCCAGCGTGCTGAAAATGAGCTTGTGGCTACTGAAGCTACTGCCCAGGACAACAATGACCCTCTATCCATGCATGCCCTCTAACAAGCCAAAGTTAGACTTGCCCATGCCGAACTTTGCGAAGAGATATTCTAGAAACAAATGGCTAGGAATCAATGGCTCAATGAGGGTGACCGTAACACCAAATTCTTCCACTCCATCGCCTTGGACCGTGCTAGAAGAACTACCATTTTCAACATCCAGTTAGAAGATGGAACAGTCCTATCGAACCATCAGGCCATCAAATAGGCCGCTGTGGCCTTCTTCGAGTCCCTTCTCCAAGCTGGGCCATCTTTCCCATCTGATTTCTTATTGGAGGTAATTCCTCCTACAGTATCTGATGATGATAATAATTTTCTCCTGCGTGATCCTTCTATGGAGGAAGTCCAAGTTGCGGCTCAAGCTATCCCAGATGATAGTGCCTCAGGGCCAGATGGCTTCTCATGGGCATTCTTTCACAGTTGTAGGGACATCGTGGGGATGGACATCCTTGAAGCTGTTTGCACTTTCTTCCATGGAAGCCCCCTACCCTAGGCTTTTTCCTCAACTCTTATATGTTTGATTTCTAAATCTCCCAAGCATTTTTCTGATTTTCGTCCTATTAGTCTATGTACGTGTATATATAAGATCTTTGCTAAAGTGATTACTAACAGGCTTTGTAGTGTTCTTCCACATATCATTTCGCCTGAATAGGGTGTGTTCGTCAAAGGTAGATCTATTGTGGAAAATTGTGCGCTAGCCCAGGAGATCTTTCAGGATATTGACAGGAAAGTTAAGGGCGAAGACATCCTCATCAAGCTTGATATGGAGAAAGCTTACGATAGGTTGGATTGGGCCTTCCTCGAAGCGGTATTGGGTAAATTCGGTTTCATCTCCCCGTGGATTGAACTAGTCGAGAAGTGCTGGAACAACTCATGGTTTTCCATTCTCATTAACGAGGAACTCGTGGGCTTCTTCAAATCCCCTCGCGGGCTTCGCCAAGGGGACCCTATCTCTCAAGCCCTCTTTATCATCGTAACAGAAGCCTTAGGTCGTGGATATAAATACTTAATTACATCGGGGACATGTCGTCCATTCCAGACCTCCAGAAATTGCCCCACAGTCTCCCACCTTCAGTTTGCTGACGACACTGTTCTATTGGCTAACGGTTCCTCCAACTCGCTTCGTAGGATTATTAAATTTCTCACCCTCTTCGGGCCTGAAAATCAACACCCAAAAGTCTATTTTCCTGATTTTGACTAGCAAACTTGTGACTCACGCTCATTCTATCAACCACATCCTCGTCTTTAGTTTGAGTTCCTCCCCCTTCTCGTATTTGGGAGTCCCCATCTTCAAAGGGAGAGTGCGCAAGATCTACTTCTAGCGCATCATTGAGAAATTTTCCACTAGAATTTCTGGTTGGATATCCCAGATATTATCCCAGGCGGGTCGGCTCACCCTTATTAACCATGTCATAAGTATTCCTATCCAGTCAATGGCAATGACTAATGTTCCACTGAATATCCCAGGGGAGCTTTAGAAATTGATGGTCAATTTCTTCTAGGGCTGGGATGGCCCTCATAAACGTTGCCACTGGATTAATTGGCAGAAAATTTCTTCTCCAAAGGCTAAAGGTGGGCTGGGAGTGAAAGATCTCAGGTCTATCATGTAGGCCCTTCATGCTAAGATGGCGTGGACAGTTCTTTATAGAAAATCAGGCAGCTGATGGGCGGACTTCATGCACAACAAGTACCGTGCAGCAGTAATAGATCAGGGGACTACTAGCACGCTGACTGCGGCGTCCCCTCTCCAGAGGAAAATTAGCTATCTCCTCCCATTCATTATGGCTAATTCCCGCTGGATGGTTGGGACCGGTAACTGTCTTTTTTGGGAGGATGACTGGTTTAGCTTCAGGTCGCTGAAAGAGTGGGCTTTTCAGCCCCCTCCCTCGCACCTGCTGTGGGTGCGTGATTGGTTAGGCCCTAAGGGTTGGCACGATCAGAGTTTTTGCCTGGCATTTTCTCCCTCAATTGATAATTGATCACATCATGAATGAAGGCCTTTACACCTCCCCTTCGCTAGATTGCCATGTTTAGTCGATGTCTTCTTCGGGTGAATTTTCCATTAAATCTACTGGTGCGGCCCACCAAGGGGATCTAATGCAGCCTGGTCAAAGTGGGTTTGACACCCAAATCTGCCCCTCAAAATCTCTGTGCTGACATGGAAAATCCTTATGAAGGCAATCCCTGTTAATGACAGGCTTCAGGCTGAAGGGAATCCCCTTGCATCCATGTGCATCTGTTGCCATTCCCAAGGCCCTTCTACAGATCCATCGATCATGTCTTCTCTTCAGGTGAACTCACACATAAGGTTTGGGAGTTCTTTAGTTCCTGTTTTGGTGTTCCTCCTCGAAACCGTGGCTCTGCGATTGGGCGTGCAACCGGTTGGTGAACTGTGACTTTTGCTTCGGACCCTTTCCTTGCCCTTAGAGGATTGACCTCGTCGATCATTCTTTAGGAACTGTGGCTAGCCAAGAATGCAACCCACATGGATGGGGCAGTGATTTTTCCTCAAAGTGTCATTTCCAGGGTGTTTTATTGGATGAGGAAATTGGCGGCCCTCTTTCCTCCTTCGGCCTCGGCTCGGCACACCCCTTCTTCCTTCGCCTTGGAATGTTTGGGGATCCCTAGAAAAGTAGCATTCTCAAAGCAAGCCCTCCTGGTCAAATGGATCCCTCCCCCCCAAGGCCGGATCAAGGTTAATGTTGATGGATCGGCCCTGGGTAACCCGGGCAGTTCTGGAGGTGGTGGGGTGGCTAGAGGGTGTGATGGGGCATTCATCTTTACTTTCTCCTCTGGTTATGGATTCGGTTCTAACGGGAGGGCTGAAGTTAAAGCAATTTGGGAAGGGCTTTCTTTCTGCAAAGAGTTGGGTTACACTAAAGTAGATTTGGCGAGTGACTCTAAGGCTCTGGTGGTAACCTTGAACAATCGGAATACCCCATCCTGGGGCTTGTGGCATTAGTGGGTCAGGATTAAAACCCTTAAAACCTCCATGGACATTTCTATTTCGTACTCCCTGAGGGAAGCCAATGCAATGGCTGACGGGCTCGCCAAGAGGGGTATAGTAGCCAATCTCACCACCTCTTCCATAGCTCGGCTGATCTTCCTACCGTTATTAGAGGGCTTCTCTTTTTGGACCAAGTAGGTTTAGGATATTTACGTGAGTTGTAAGGGCCCTGTTTCCCCGTATCTCCTTGGGCTTGCTCCTCCTTTTTTTCCTACTGGCCCCCTCCCAGTTGTACAACTCCTTTCAGATATATATACAATAGAGATTTTTTTGAAAAAAAAAAGGAGATTTGTTTATATGGTCTTCTCCCGTGGAAACAAAAACCGATAAGATTGTACATCATGGGAATTATGATTCCATGATTTGGTGGTATAAGACCATGTCACAAATTTGTACAAATGGGCCATGATTTGGTCATCCATGCTATTGTTCTGATGGGGTCCACCATTGATCAATCCTGCCCTGAGAAGCTCTCATCTCCAGTAGCAAGATTTGATAGCTTCGGTTTCTATCATTATTAATACAATTTCGCTCTTTCTACTTTCATGTTGCGTACATTGGTTTATCTTTGTTACGGTTAAGATAAGCCTTTTTGCTTAAAAAGTAAAAACTCATTAGAAGGATGAATACTCCCCTTCACAAATCACCTGGTTTCTTTTATAGATGGTTGAGTAGATGATCAAACTGCTAAGGTATCATCATAAACAACCACTCGTGGTCTCTCTATTGATCTCAGCACTTGGGATCATATGCATTCGGTTTAAATTGAGCCATATTAGACTTTGGCATGCCCAACATCGGACACATACTAAGCACTAAATTTTGAGCCAAACACCTTATTTGGCATGCCCTGTGGGTGGGACTTGTATGCGATGCTTAATCTGATGTTACAACGAAACGAGTAGGAGATCTATTAGACATTTTGTTAATCAAGAAGACCCAGAGATGCCACATCTATAGGAAGAATTTCTGTAGAAGATTGAGCCTTAACTTCCTGGTCCTCCATATTCGTCTCCCTTAAAGGTTAGATTATCATCATTTTGTAATACGTGCAAGAGCATTATAGGCACTTTGTACAATGTACAGGTAAACCTACAACAACTTTTTGAACATGGAAGGATCCAAACTAAATAAGTACGACTTTAGGCCGAGCAAGCAAATATTCAAGCCAAGAATCGCAAAAGTCTTATACATCTTTTGCTCGAGAGGTTTCTCGAGGGTCTTCCTATTAGCATCCCCTATTCTGAACTAAATCTTCTAAAGTATCAAATGATACCTCTTTAGTCAGGGATCAATTAGTTTTGCAAATATCATTTCAATCAAAATTTGCCACCTTTGGTCAACAATATGAGAAACGACTACAACCACTAACCTTACAATCAATACAACCAAGAGGCATCAAATTATAAAGCCCTTTGGGGACGATTCTTCCTAGGCACTAAATAGCCTAGAGGGATGTTGAGAGTTAAATATTGCATATATATCTCCAATTTTGCACTGGTTTGATTATATATGTTAAGCCAAAATGGTCTATTGCATATTTTCCCTATTTATACCTTGGTTTTATGAACATGATAGCGTTTAATTGATCTATTTATGCACGTTTTGTCTTGCGATGTGATTTCGAGAGCTTAAGGTGAAAAGGATGCTAAAAGCATGGAAATTGATGTTAAAGAATTACCAAGGCAAGGATGGATCTTTGGAGGTCAAGATTTAAGATTTCACGAGTCCAAGAGTCTAAGAAAACCAAGTGAAGAAGGAAGAAAATTGAGTTTGGAAAGTGCATAATTCATGAGCTGCTGAATTTGACTATTTGATAACATCGAACATAGCTTTAATGCCATTAAAGGAGGCTCGATCCCATCAAAATTTCAGAGAAAAATCATGTTTGGTCACTAGACAATTGGGTGTAATTCTCAATTCTATCGAAGAACAGTTCGATGCTAACAAAGCCAGTTTGATGGCATCGGTAATTTCAGGACACTTCTGGACGATTTTTGATTCCATCAAGGAGGTGTTCGATGACATCGAAGCCAATTCGATGCCATTGAAGGAGGAGCGATGACATCGAAGGCTTACATTATGCGAAAGGCGTGCAATTTCCAAATTCGAATCTAACTACGCTTCAATCCTTCGATGGTATCGAAGTCCCATCAAATATTCCATCGAAGCTGTGTAAAGTATGTAAATTTGAGGCAATTTCCAAAGTCGGTCGAAAAAAGCCTATATAATGGAGTTCCTTGAGGCATTCTAGACACAAATTAGGGTTAGAGGAGTAGAGCAAAGGGTGTAGTAACTTCCAAGGAGTTCTTTCTTCTTCTTTAGTTAGTTTTTCATATTTTTCTATAAGAGTTTTTAGCTTAATCATGTCTTTGGTTGGTGTTGAGGGTCAAATATTGCATATTAGACCCTATTTATTACCTGATTTATGAGCATGACACTGTTTTAATGGCCCGTTTAATCGTAATTGTGATGCAGGGTGTATTTACGAGCTTGGATGGAAATATGGTGTTAAAAGCGTGGATTTAAGGCTTGGGCATCACCAAGGTAAGGAACAGACTCCATGGGACCAAAATCAATAGATTTACAAGTCAGGGATCTAGGAAGATCAAGCCGTTCATGTTAAAGAGGCCTGAATTGGTCCAGAATGCAAGATCACGGGGTTCCCGCTATCGGATTGACACGAAACTTCATACATGGCATGGGGACCGAGAATTAACTGTACACGTCAAAATTCACCCATTAGATCATGTGGAAGTGGCCCAACAAATAAATCAACCCCTTAAATCCTTAAATGGGAAGCCACACGAGATATGCTTCAATATTGGTCTTAACGTGTTAAATGGAATGAGGAAAAGAATGGACGGAACGGATTTCTTACACACATCATGATTGGACCCCATTGACCATGGTTGTGCACGGTGGACAAGTGCACTCGATGTGCACTGGATCTAGACGATCGGTCAGCTCCCGCTGACTCGATCCGTCTCAAGAACAGAAACAGTGTCCGCACCAACCGACGACGGGTTTTGATAGTGGACCCCACACATCATCCAAACGGATGATCCGGACCGTCCGTTCACTCCGATAAGACCATCTTCAAGCTTTTCTTTTGGTCCAATGCACGATGATGGACCGATCACCGTTCAAATGGACAAGACGGTGGGTGAGAAATCAAGTGGGCCACATGAAATCAAACAAGTCTCGTCCTTCTGGACGGTTTTTAGATTCCGAAGCTAATGGACGGCTTGGATTCTTCAAAAGACGTCGAAATGGGGTCCACCAATATCACAGGCGCACAGTGCGGCGTTCTGACTTTCGCAAAATGGGAGTTGCGGTTTTCTGTAATTTGTGGCGTGGCCGTCATCACGATGTAAGAAGAGGATCTGGACCGTCCATTAAGAGCCCAAGGTCTCTCTCGTCCATGCTAGATGTCCAAATCTTAGAACATGGAGATCATGTTTCTATTTATCCAAATGGAAGATGGATCAAACTCAGACCCAAGAAGAGGGCCACGTCGAAGCGATCCAAAACCGACCATCTACGAGTTAATTTTTCTTGTGAAGATAATGGACGGAGTGGATTTTCCATTAGAATGCGATCATGGGTCCCACTGACACCACCGACTCCAAACGGACTTTACACCGTTTTCAGGCTGCGTAAAAGCCTTCGCATGCTATCTCCAAAGAGGATTCCAGCCTCATGCACGATCGATTCCTGCTGTTGCTATAAAAGGAAGAGAGAGAGAGAGACAGGGGGGATTGAGATCCGGGTATCAGGAGCAGCTTGGTTGGAAGCTTGGGCTTGGACGTGGAAGCAGAGAGAGAGAAACAGGGAGTTTATTTTTTTATTTTTATTTTATTTTGTCTAAGAGATCTAGTCCACCATGTCTATGAGTGACTAAACCTCTTAGCTAGGGCTAAGAGGTGAAGCTTGTAGCGTGATGGGATGCCTCTTTGCTTGTGCCTTTGTCTAGAGTGAACTGATGTTGATTTGGGTTTAATTAAAGGGAATGTTTTTAGTCTTTAATGGTCTGTTAGTGAAATTACAATGGAGTCTGCGATGGCTTTGAGTATTTCTTCCTCCTTTATGTTTTATGAAGTTCTTGTTGTTCACCATCGTCTCTGAGGCATGGTTAGATGTCGTACCCCTTCCTAACCTTAGTAATTAGATTTTCATTTGTTTGCTTTGTCTCTGGGCATAGTTTGGTGATGGAATCCATTCTAATTCATACACCTTTCGTCTCTTGAAACCTATATAGATTCGGTTAATTTTTCGATTTATATACGGAGCATAAGATCTCCCTGATCTCTACAAGTGGATCCTCTGAATCCCTAGTTTCCCTTCTTTTGAATTTCTCATAAGTTTTAGATAATAATCTTACAATTGTTCCTCAAATACAAATCAATTTAGATTTCATCTCATTCTAGTTCTACATCTGGTTCTTTTCAGATAACGTACAAGTTCCAGTCCCTTGGGATTCGACCTCGGTCTTACCGAGTTTATTACTACATCACAACCCTATACTTGGGGAGTGAACAGTTGGCTAATCTATTAGCTAGAGGTAAGAGGTGAAGCTTGTAATTTATTTTAATATTTTTCTTGTTTTAATTCAAGTTATGCTTTTTATGTTGGATATTTCGTAGTGTATGGTGAATTAAAGATGTATTTTCTTGGATTTACTTTTATCTATCATTGACTATGGGCATGATAGATGCTTGGGAACTTCATAAATGCTCTCTCTTATATTATATGATTGTTTGATCTGTAGAATTTTTATTCTACCATTGACTACGAGCATTGTAGATGCTTTGAACTATCTATAATAAATTCAATAAGATAGTTATACATGGATCATTACTATGAATGTCCAGATTTATGTTGGAATTTTCTATGATATTTTAACTGCTCTATCATCCAAATGGATAGATTAGGATTTTGATTCCAATTGAAGTATTGATTTAATCAAGTAAGATGACATTAAGATGACTACAAGTAGGTCATTGACACTCTAGTGTTTCTTTTATTAATAATTTTACTTCATTTCAATTGCTTTCAATTTTTATATTTAAGATAGGCTCTAGTTCTGATTCTTAATTAGTTTAAAAGATTACACATATTCAGTCCCTGTGGGTATGACCTCGGTCTCACCAAGATTATCGGTACATCGCAACCTTGCACTTGGGGTACAAGTGAATAAGTTTTTGCTGTTTTTGTCATGGATTGCTTTGCGCTATATTTTTCTAAATTATTCAAGTTTTAGAATTAGGACTAACTTTTTGCCTATTTTTCTTAGGTTTTCTGAATTTTTTTAGGTACTAACTTGGTCTTTTGTCTTGTAGCATCTAACTTAGTAAGCTCTCTTCTGTAATATCCTTCTAATTTTTTCTCTTTTAGAATTCCTAGTTTCTGAATTTCTATTGGTAGGAGTATCTTTTAGAACTTTGAGGCTATGAGTGTTTCATGCCCAAGTGGGTTCGTGACAACACTCTGCGTCTATTGAACAAAGGATGACTAGTCAAAGAGCTGCCTATCCATCACCGGATTATACATCACTTAAAATCCTTTGAGAGTTAGTTGAAGTAATGGCTACAAATCAACCTCAACATACAGTTGAGGAAGTCTAAGATGAGAATGAGGTGCATCATGTTCCCCTACCTTGAACTTTACGAGACTATTTGCAACCGTCAAGGGTGAGTACACCTTCCTAGATCGTGTTCCCACTCAATGCAGGAAACATAGATTTTAAACAGGGAATGATGCAACTCCTTCCTAAATTTCATGGACTACACTCTGAAAGTCAATGCTTGCACTTAAAAGAATTCGAAGAAATAGTCATCACATTCCACTTTCCAAACGTGTCTGATGACACTGTAAGACTGAAATTATTTCCCTTCTCATTGAAGGAGAAGGCTAAGTCATGGATGCACTCCTTCAAGCCACGATCTATCGGAAAATGGGCTTAGATGACCTAGGAGTTCCTTAAAAAGTTATTCCCGGTTCATAAAAAATCATTTTAAGAAGGTCAATCATGAATTTCACCCAAAAGGAGGAAGAGACCTTCTTCAAAGTTAGGAGAGATTTAAGGATCTCATAAATTCGTGTCCACATCATGGCTATGAAATATAGCGCGTGATAAGATTTTTCTATAATGGATTGACTTTGCCCATGCGCAAGTTTGTAGAGATGATATGTAACGGCGAATTCATGAACAAAGAAGCCAATGATGCGTGAGATTATTTTGATCTATCTGCTGAAAATGCTCAATCATAGGACACCTCCCCATGGCCCACCACTTCTAAGTCAACTCAATCAAGAGAGAGGGGAATGTTATATGTCTTAAGATCATAAGATGATATGAGTGCAAGGGTGGCTAATCTCACGAGGAAAGTCGAGGCCATGAAACTTAAGAAGGTGGAAACAATAAAATCCTATAAGGTTATGGAAGTCGCTTGTGGTATTTGTGCTAGCAACATACACTTAACACATTATTGTCCTACAATTCCTGCGTTTCAAGAGTTGTTGAATGAGCAATCAAATACCATAAATAACTACTAATGCCCATTCACCAGACCTACCTCAAATACATACAATTTCAGCTGGAGGAACCATCCGAACTTCAGTTGGAGGAACGGACAAATGACTACTCCTCATGAGGCCCTTACTCAACTTCTTAATCAAAGGAGGCCTTAAGAGAATATGGTTCAAGAATTCATGCAAAACCAAGAGCTATTCAACCATAATACAGTGCAAGCATTCTAGGATCTCAAAACAAGTATGAGAATATTTGTATCGTCTATTCAAAGGATTGAGTCACACTTAGTGATTGAGGAAAAATGGACTTTTCCAGCCCAGCCTCTACCTAATCCAAAGCTGCAATGTGAAATAAATGACCCAAGCTTTTCAAATCAAATGGACAAAGCCAAGTCTATCACCACTCTTAGAAGTGGAAAGGCAATTGACAAAATTATTCCGGTGAAGGCTGAAAAGTTTAAGGACTTAGAAGAAGTTGAGAGTGATAGACCTAACATTACTTCACAAGAGAAAGAACCAGAAAAAACAACAAGCCAGTTGCAACATTCCCCCAGCGATTGATTGCACCCAAACCTCTACCTAATTCTTAGGATATTTTGGAGGTTCTAAAATAGGTGAAGGTCAACATTCATCTCTTGGATGCCATTAAACAAATACCCTCATATGCTAAGTTCCTAAAAGACCTTCGCACGACCAAAAGACTGAAAAGCATTCAAAAGAAAGTATTTTTAACTAAAAAAGAAAGTGTCATCCTAAAGCAAGATGTGCCACAAAAGCACAAAGATCCAAGTAACCTAACTATCATGTGTGTGATCGTGGACCACCAGATCGAACACGCACTTCTTGACTTAGGAGCGAACGTAAATTTGATTCCTTACTCGGTTTACAAGCAGCTTGGTCTTAGTGAATTAAAACCCACCAGGACCACACTTCAACTAGTATATAGTTTAGTTCGTATACCAAGAGGAATGATAGAGGAGGTGTTAGTCCAAGTCGACAAACTATATTACACAATAGATTTTATCGTCTTGGATACGCAACTCATCATAGATGCAAGCACTTAAATTCTGATTATTTTAGGCCATCCATTCCTAGCCACATCAAACTCCATTATTAATTGTAGGAATGAGATCATGAAATTATCTTTTGAGAACATGACATTAGAGCTTAATATTTTCAATATGTGCAAACAACCCGAGAAAATTAACGATGCCCACAAAATCAATTTGATCAACTCATTTGTGGAAAATAAAGACGTGCTTGGCCCACTTCCCTGATTTGGATAATGACATGATTAGGGAGATGGATGTCTTGCTTGATGCGACACCAGTACTTGACATTGACCGGTGGAGGCCCCAATTTGAAAAGTTGCTCCTTAATATGATAAAACCTTAAACATCAAGGCACCGAAGATTGACCTAAAACCGTTGCCGGTTGATCTTAAATATGCTTACTTATGTCAAGATGAGACATATTTGGTTGTAATTTCTGCCCACCTAGATGAAAACCAAGAGAGTATGCTCCTAGCTTCTCTGAAAGAACACAAATGAGCACTTGAATGGAACATCGTAGACCTCAAGGGAATAAATCATTTGATTTGCAATCACCACATTCACCTTGAGAATGATGCGAAAATGTCTAAACAACCATAATGCCGATTAAATCCAAACATGAGAAAGGTGGTTAAAGATGAGGTGCTTAAGCTATTGGACGTGGGTATCATATACCCAATATCTGATAGTTAATGGGTAAGTCCAACTCAGGTGGTTCCCAAGAAATCCGTGATCACCATTGTAGCCAATGCCGATAATGAACTCGTGCCAACTAGAGTTACAACTGGTTGGAGAATGTGCATTGTCTATCAAAAATTAAATACAGTCACTAAGAAAGACTACTTTCCTTTTCCCTTTGTTGATCAAATTCTAGAAAGGCTAGCTGGTCATTCTTACTACTGTTTTCTGGATGGTTATTCGGGCTATAACCAAATAGATATAGCCCCCGAAGACCAAGAAAAGTTAACGTTTACATGTCCCTTTGACACTTTCACATACAGAAGGATGTCATTTAAGTTATGTAACGCCCTCGCACATTCCAGCTATGCATGTTGAGTATCTTCTTAGACATAGTGGGGCAATTTTTAGAGGTCTTAATGGATGACTTCTCTGTATTTGGTTCATCTTTCAATGATTTCATTAAAAATCTAAAACATGTGTTGAAAAGATGAGAGGAAAAGAACCTTGTGATCAACTGGGAGAAATCTCATTTCATGGTTCACAAGGGAATTGTATTGGGACATATCATATCATCCAATGGAATTGAGGTGAATAAAGACAAAATTGATCTTATCTCAGGCCTACCTTCACCCAAAAGCATACGCAATGTGCGTTCCTTCTTAGGACAAATCAACTTTTTATAGAAGATTTATAAAAGATTTCAACGACATATCTCGTCCTTTGTGCAATATTCTTCAAAAGGATATCCCGTTCGAGTGGTCTGAAGAATGCCATAAATCTTTTTCCAAGCTTAAGGGCATGTTGATTAACACTCCGATCATACAACCACTCGACTGGAGCCTTCCTTTTGAGATCACGTGCGACGCGAGCGACTATGCTATTGAGGCGGTATTAGGCCAGAGAAAAGATAAAAAAAAACATATGTCATCTACTATGCAAGTAAAACTCTAAACTCTGCTCAGATGAACTATTCTACTATGGAGAAGGAATTCCTAGCCATAGTCTTTACATTGGACAAGTTTAGGTCCTACTTGATAGGATCCAAGATCATAGTATTCACAGACTACTCAGTGCTTAAATACCTTCTTTCAAAGAAGGATGCTAAACCCCGATTGTTGAGATGTATCCTCTTACTCCATGAATTTAATATAGAAATTAGAGATAAGAAAAGAGTAGAAAACATAGTATTTGATCACATCTCAAGGCTTGTTATCTCTAATTTTATTGAGACAATGCATATTAATGACATGTTCCCTGATGAACAAGTTTTCGTTGTCTCCCATTTACCCTTGTTTGTTGATATTGTGAACTATCTTACTACATGTATCCCGCCAACATATTGGACCAAGTAGGATAAGAAAAAGTTCTACACCGAGGTGCACAAGTACATCTGGGATGATCCATACTTATTCAAGTATTGCCTAGATCAGATTATAAGGAGATGTGTTCTTGACAATGAACATCAAAGTGCCATCCCCTTTTGTCACTCTCATTATAAGACCCGTATCCTAGTTCATACTGTTTCATTGAATCCTGCGATCCTTTCTGTCGAAGTCCGGCAATCTGCGACTAATAATCGATGTTTGCGATTGACCCTAAGTCATATCCTGTAGAATCGAGTCGGCTTAATCCGAGACTTGTACCATTACGACCGCACCATCACCGTGGTTTCGACGCCGCATCTAGCGCACCGATCCGATACATAGGTCAGAAGATGTGGGCCGGCGTTTATTTCGAAGAAATGTCGCGCTTTTACGATCCCGAGAGAATCTCTACAACATGTCAAATCAATCCCATCAATCACCCCTCATGTCAAGTACAAAGCACCCCATGCTTCCTTTCTCCACAAGTAAAGCAACCACCAAAGTCAACCAATCCATCACCTCACCCACACTCACATCCATCACCCATCTCCCATCACCTCTCCTTACAACCTCTCTCTTTCCCTCCACATTTTCCAAGCAACCATTCTAAGCAAGAGCACCACATGTCCATGGCTTTTCAAGTGAGAGAAAAGTGATTTTTGTGGCTCACTTTCCCATCCCAAGATCTTCCATCCTAGCCATCCATTTCTCATCTTCCACCATCAAAGAGAAGCACAAGGAGATAGGTGTTCCAACGGACCAAGAAAATCAACGGTGGGTGCTTGTTAGGCTAGACCTTTCATGTTCTTTTATGATTGACCAAGTGAGGCCTACCAATCAATGATATGGATCTCACCTGGGACCCTAAGATGTGGCCGATGGCCCACCTTGATCTTCATGATCATTTCATGATGGGGCCATTCTCCATGGACCCCATCATGATGTTTATTTTCTTGCATGAATAAGGTCATCTAGACCTTCCATTTTGGTGGAGAAAGGATCTCCACCGTTGATTTTCAATTTGATGGGCCCACGAGTAATGAGACCCACTTGATGTACAATTGATCGTAAGGGAGGGCCCATAATGTCGGGGCCCCTCCATCTCACGTGTCCCGTCTCTCTCTCTCTCTATCTCTTTCTCTCTCTCCCTCTTTTCCTTTCATGTGATGATATGACCATATGGCCCACTTGGATGGACCCCACCCTATATGTGTTGTACCCACACCATCCATCATGAGGTGGCCCACTTGAGCAAAGCCCACCTTCATGCATGCGCTGGGAGAACCCGTCCAGCATCCAGGGACGCTAGACGTCATTTGAAAACACAAATATAAGCTTGGTTTACAAGCTTCTTGGTGGCCCACTCATATAGGCCCCACCTTGATATATGGATTCGATCCAAGCCGTCCATCCTATTTACCATCTCATTTTAGAAGTTGAGCTGAAAAATGAGGTTGATCCGATTATCTGGTGGGCCATAGCATTAAAAATAATGTCTTTATCGTTGAAATCTACCCAGATAGTCATATACACCGAAAAATATCCGATATTGGAGTTGTTTGGCCCATCTCAGGCCATGGAAACTAGTGGCTGGGGTGGATTCAGCTGATGCGAGCCACACACACGAAAAACCGCGGGATTTCGCGTTTCAAAAAATAAATAAATATACATGCAGCTGACGTTGATGCTGCATGCACGGACGAGCGGACGGTGGGCAGGGGTCCACGGCTGGAGATGTATTTATGCCATCCAATCGTTCATGAGGTGGACCACTCCCTGAAGTGGGCCCCCTCCAAATTTCAGCCACATCCAACGCTCAGGTGGCCCACATCATTGGAAACAGTGTGATTGAGTGGCTGCCATTGAAACCTACTTTTGGGTTCACGGAAGTTTTGGATTTATATGATATTTGCTTTTCTTCCTCATTCAAGTTCGTGTGACCTTACCAACGGTTTGAATGTCATGTAAACATTATGGTGGGCCCCACGTGGAGCCCACAGTGATGTATGTGTTGTATTACCACCTTCCAGGAGGACGGTGGAAGCCCACCATGGTGTATGTGTTTAACCACACCGTCCACTACTGTGGACGGTGGAAGCCCCCTTGATTTATATGTTTTATTCACACCGTCCAGGTGTGGATGGTGGGACCCACCATGATGCATGTACTACATCCAAGCCATCCATCCAATTTTGAAAGCTCATTTTATTGCATGAGCTAAAGAATGAGGCAGATTTAAAGTTCAAGTGGACCCACCATTTAAAGTAATGGTCAATGACGCCCACGGTTGAAAAAAAAATAAATCTCTAAGGGCCATAGTAGTCTCCCATTAAGTTGAAATTTATTTCCACTTCATCTATCACCATAGGTTGGATGGACATCTTGTCGTGAGCCTTAGGAATTTTAATGGTGGAAATCATTATCACCACTTGTATTCGAGTGTGGCCCATTGTTGTGGCCCATTTGACATACATAAGGCCCATGTAATGTGGGCCCATCTTATGTCTTTGTGGCCCATTGTTAAGGCCCACCCTGATGTACATAAGGCCTATGTGATTAGGCCCATTCAATGTACTTGTGGCCTATTGTCTAGGCCCACTTTGATATTTATGAGACCCATGTTACGAGGCCCATTGTGATGTTTTCAATGGCCAATGGGATATGGCCCATTGCAAGGTACATGAGGCCCATTGATCGACCCACTTGATTGATATAAGGCCCATATGAGGCGGCCCATTTGATGTATCTGAGGACTATGGGTCGAGGCCAATGAGATGTATATAGGTCCATTGCAATGTGTGATTTCCCATGGTTTGTGTGTAATGATATTTACGGCGGACCGTGCCTTGGGAGCAATATTGGTTTGACGTCCACATTGTAAGTACAATATTGGTTAAATGTCCGAATTGTGACCCTCCTTAGGGCCCATTGACAAGCCCATACTCGTTATGTGGAGGCCGTCTAGGGCCATCTGCATTGTAAGGATAGTTTATTACTTTATAAAATACTTAGTATAACTCCATGATTCACGCCCATACGCATCATATGTATGCTTGATATAAGGAATGTTTGAATATAGCATAAGCTGTTAGTCCAAGACATTACGGGACTCCATATGAGATGGAGTGCCTGACATGAGCGCGTGGTACACGCGAAATTGCTGCATGTTTGTACGGTATGACTCATGCATCTCGCATATGTGTGACTTGATCACTACACGCCCTAGTGACATAAGGGCCGTGGCCTCCACAAACACATCGTGGATGGTTGTATTGGACACCAAAAATATTAGTTCTAGCAATGTGGGCACTAAGGATGTCCTTGGGTGAAAATTTCAGAACCTTTTTGGTACTAAGAGTTGCTCCAACGTCTAAACCGAGTGGGTACATGAGCGCCCGAGTGCCGAATACCAGTAGGCTGCGTCTCCCATTATGTCGTGGTCTGTTGGAAGGGGGTGTGGCCTTATCCACCTGAGTGGAGGGGCTATATAAGCTAGGCTGAGTTTGACCAGTTCGCAAATGGATCCGCTATCAACGAGCTGGGTAAGTATTGACAGACTACTGGTCAAGCGGATAGTGTGGTCTCTTCCACTCGGTTGACTGTGCAGCTAGGGAAGAGGCAGTTAGTGTGAGGTGTATTAGACCATGGTGATATCTAGAGAGGAACTATACTGATATGTGTACTTGATGAGTACTGACATGCTTGTATTGCATCTCGTATATGACATTTGCCTGCATAGGCCTCACATCGCATGGCCTTGGTATGGCTGATAGCATTCATGCCTTACATTACATAGTTTTGATATAGCTGATAGCATTCATGGACTTCCTGCATACTTACGCATTACTCGCTTTCTATAAGCTTATGCACGTTTGATGCATGCAGGTGGCGTTAGGTTGCTACAGCGTTGAGCTTAAAGCGTGCAGCAGTCTTCTGGAGCTTTTGGAGTTTTCTTTGATATCTTTATATTATATTTCCCTTTCTGCATTATACTCGAAGTTTTTGTTATAATAGATATGTGGTGATGTTGTTTTGTGACTTGGTTATTTGTGGTTATGCTCCATTACAAAAAAAAATCATACTGAAAATCCTCCTTGTAGGATCCTATGATCGAAATCTGGCGTATGGGCGCTGGAAACCGAGAATGGGGTACTACGGAGGTTGTCGGCGCTGGATTTGGCGATCGAGAATTTTGTGAGCCCGGTTTCTGAGTTTGGGGTGTGACAGAAGTTGGTATCAAAGCATAACTTGGGAATACCTGAGATCACATCACATATCTGCTATGAACTTAGAATGAATAGGTTTCGGGTCTGAATAGCTTCACAATTTTTCTGACATAGACCCTTAACGTTTATGCCTTTGAGAAATCTTAAGGCTGATAGGCCCTTATTCCTTCATGTAGGACGTAATGGCTAGAAGAGCGACTCGAGCGAATCCCGCTCTACCACCTGCTACTCCCACTTTACCCCCTGCAACTCCCGCTCCACCACCTGCTACTCCCACTTTACCCCTTGCAACTCCTGCTCCACCACTGGATATTCCTTCTTTCCAGCCTGAGGATGCTACTCCTTTACCTGAGACCGGTGCAGATCCGACCGTACCCGTGAGTGCCACTCAAGTGCAGTAGATGCTTCAGGCGATGACCGCCATTCTTCAGGGGCAGAGCAGGCATCCCACTGTTACACTAGCTGAGGCCGAGCAGGAGCGTGCGAGCGCCCTTCTCAAGGAATTTCAACAGTACAATCTTCCACATTTTCGGGGTGAGCCAGACCCTACTGCTGTAGAGATATGGTGCTCCGAGGTGGAGAAGATATTCGACACCATGAGATGTACGACCCAACAACGAGTTACCTTAGCCATGTTTATTCTTTAGGGTGAGGCTCAACATTGGTGGGCATCTGTAGCCCGATCGGTAGCGGCCGATTTTGTATGGACCTGGGAGGACTTTGTGGACCGGTTTGACCAGAAGTTCTTTCCTAAGCATGTGCGACAGCAGCGTGCACTAGAGTGTGAGACTCTGGTCCAGGGGGACATAACTGTGTCCCAATATGAGGCTCGTTTCGTCATACTATCTAGAATTGCGACATACCTTATTAACGATGAGGGGTGGAAGGCCCGCTGTTTTGAGAACGGTTTGCGTCCTGCCCTCAGGAGTCGTGTGATCGGACACATGCTTCCAACGTTCTAACAGATTGTGGAGAAGGCACAGATCTACGAGTCAGATTGGGCTAGTTTGCAGAGAGCCCGCGACCAGAGAGAAGACCAGAAGAGGAAGGCGCCCTCTGGTAGTTCCCAGCAGCAACGACATCATTCACAGCAGCGACGCACGACCCGCCCAGTATTTCGAGCACCAGAAGTACCCCTAGCACCACCTCTGAGACTGTTTACAAGTACTTGCTTTGGGTGCGGTAGGATAGGACATAGCGTGCACGAGTGTCCCCATCCATAGCAGCGGTAGCCGAGGGCACCGCATGCACCTCCGCGATAGCTATCACAACATCAGTAGCTGAGGGCACTGTATCAGCCTCCGCGACAGCCCCCACAACAGCAACATCGACCACAGCACCAGCCTCCGGGACCACCCCCGCAACAGCAGAGACCTCAGAGGGGACCTACACCTCCCCAACAGGCCTAGGGCAGATTTTATGCCACCCAGCAGGACCCCTAGTCATTAGGACCAGTCGTCGACGATTCATGTGACTTGGCCCCTGCACCGTCTTATTAGATTGCTCATGAATGATGTATCTTAGGAGTTAGAGCTTGAGATTCGTGGGCCTTATCCCCATCTTTTAGGTGTTTAATTATGATGATATGCTGAAATTGTGATGTTTTGATTATACATGATGTTGTGCTTCTTATTCCCTTATGAGTTACGTTTAGTTATGATGGTGGTATAAATTTAAAGGACCAAATTTTTATTGGGTGGAGAGAGCTGTAAGATCCGTATCCCAGATCATACTGTTCCGTCGAACCCCACGATCCTTTCCGTCGAAGTCTGGCAATCTGCGACTGATAACCGACGTTTGCGATCGACCCTAAATTGTATCTTGTAGAATTAAGTCATCTTAATCCGAGACTTATGCCATTGCGACCGTACCATCGCCGCGGTTCCGACGCTGCATCTTGCGCACCGATCCGATACCCAGGTCAGAAGATGTGAGCCGGCGTTTATTTCGAAGAAACGCCGCACTTTTACGATCCTGAGAGAATCTCTACAACATGTTAAATCAATCCTATCAATCACCCTCATGCCAACTACAAAACACCCCCATGCTTCCTTTCTCCACAAGTAAAGCAACGACCAAAGTTAACTAATCCATCACCTCACCCATCACTCACATTCATCACCCATCACCCATCACCTCTCCTTACAACCTCTCTCTTTCCCTCCACATTTTCCAAGCAACCATTCCAAGTAAGAACACCACACGTCCATGGCTTTTCAAGTGAGAGAAAAGTGATTTTTACGGCCCACTTTCCAATCCCAAGATCTTCCATCCTAGCCATCCATTTCTCATCTTCCACCATCAAAGAGAAGCACAAGGAGAAAGGCGTTCCAACGGACCAAGAAGATCAACGGTGGGTGCTTGTTAGGCTAGACCTTTCATGTTTTTTTTTATGATGGACCAAGTGAGGCCTACCGATCAATGGTATGGATCTCACTTGGGACCCTAAGACGTGGCCGATGGCCCACCTTGATCTTCATGATCATTCCATGATGGGGCCATTCTCCATGGAACCCATCATGATGTTTATTTTCTTGCATGAATAGGGTCATCTAGACCTTCCATTTTGGTAGAGAAAGGATCTCCACAGTTGATTTTCAATTTGATGGGCCCACGAGTAATGAGACCCACTTAATGTACAATTGATCGTAAGGGAGGGCCCATAATGTCGGGGCCCCTCCATCACATGTGTCCCGTCTCTCTCTCTCTCTCTCTCTCTCTCTCTCTCTCTCTCTCTCTCCCTCTCTCTCTCCCTCTTTTCCTTTCATGTGATGATATGGCCATATGGCCCACTTGGATGGACCCCACCCTATGTGTTGTACCCACACCATCCATCATGAGGTGGCCCACTTGAGCAAAGCCCACCTCCATGCATGTGCTGTGAGAACCCGTCCAGTGTCCAGGGACGCTGGACGTCACTGGAAAATACAAATATAAGCTTGGTTTACAAGCTTCTTGGTGGCCCACTCATATAAGCCCCACCTTGATATATGGATTCGATCTAAGCCGTTCATCTTATTTACCAACTCATTTTAGGCGTTGAGGCGAAAAATGATGTTGATCCGAGTATCTGGTGGGCCATAGTGTTAAAAACAATGTCTTTATCGTTGAAATCTACCCTGATAGTCCTATACACCAAAAAATATCCGATATTAGACTTGTTTGGTCCATCTCAGGCCATGGAAACTAGTGGCTGGGGGTGGATTCGGCTAATGTGGACCACACACACGAAAAACCGCTGGATTTCGCGTTTTTAAAAAAATAAAAATAAATAAATATACATGCAGCTGATGTTGTTGCTGCCAAAAGGCAGGCAGCGCCTGCTGCATGCATGGACGAGCGGACGGTGGGCAAGGTACACACGGCTCCAGCCATGGGCCCCATCATGTGTATTTATACCATCCAATCTGTTCATGAGGTGGACCACTCCGTGAAGTGGGCCCCCTCTAAATTCCAGCCACATCAAACGCTCAGGTGGCCCACATCATTGGAAGCAGTGTGATTGAGTGGCTGCCATTGAAACCCACTTTTGGGTTCACAAAAGTTTTGGATTTATATGATATTTGTTTTTCTTCCTCATTTAGGTCTGTGTGACCTTACCAACGGTTTAGATGTCACATAAACGTTATGGGGGCCCCACGTGGAGCCCACAGTGATGTATGTGTTGTTACCACCATCCAGGCGGACAGTGGAAGCCCACCATGGTGTATGTGTTTAACCACACCGTCTACTACTGTGGACGATGGAACCCCCTTGATTTATGTGTTTTATTCACACTATCTAGGTGTGGATGGTGGGACCCACCATGATGCATGTACTGCATCCAAGTCGTCCATCCAATTTTGAAAGCTCATTTTATTGCATGAGCTAAAGAATGAGACAGATCTAAAGTCCAAGTGGACCCACCATTTAAAGTAGTGGTCAATGACGCCCACGGTTCAAAAAAATAAAAAAATAAAAAAATCTCTAAGGGCCATAGTAGTCTCCCATTAAGTTGAAATTTATTTCCACTTCATCTATCACCATAGGTTGGATAGGAAACACATCTTATCGTGGGCCTTAGGAATTTTAATGGTGGAAATCATTATCACCACTTGTATTCGATTGTGGCCCATTGTTGTGGCCCATTTGACATACATAAGGCCCATGTAATGTGGGCCCATCTTATGTCTTTGTGGCCCATTGTTGAGGCCCACCTTGATGTACATAAGGCCCATGTGATTAGGCCCATTCAATGTACTTGTGGCCCGTTGTCGAGGCCCACTTTGATATTTATGTGACCCATGTTATGAGGCTCATTGTGATGTTTTCAAAGGCCCATAGGATATCGCCCATTGCAAGGTACATAAGGCCCATTGATGTGACCCACTAGATTGATATAAGGCCCATATGAGGCGGCCCATTTGATGTATCTGAGGACTATGGGTCGAGGCCAATGAGATGTATATAGGCCATTGCAATGTGTGATTTCTCATGGTTTGTGTGTAATGATATTTATGACGGACCGTGCATTGGGAGCAATGTTAGTTTGACGTCCACATTGTAAGTACAATGTTGGTTAAATGTCCGCATTGTGACCCTCCTTAGGGCCCATTGACAAGCCCATACTCGTTATGTGTAGGCTGTCTAGGGCCATCTGCATTGTAAGGATAGTTTATTACTTTATAAAATACTTAGTATAACTCCATGATTCATGCCCATACGCATCATATGTATGCTTGATATAAGGAATGTTTGAACATAGCATAAGCTGTTAGGCTAAGACATTACGGGACTCCATATGAGACGGAGTGTCTGACATGAGCACGTGGTACGTGCGAGATTGCTGCATATTTGTACGGTGTGACTCATGCATCTCGCATATGTGTGACTTGATCACTGCACGTCCTAGCGACATCAGGGTCATGGCCTCCACAGGCACATCGTGGATGGTCGTAACGGATACCGAAAATATTGGTTCTAGCATTGTAGGCACTTAGGATGTCCTTGGGTGAAAATCCCAGAACTTTTTTGGTACCAGGAGTTGCTCTAACGTCTAGATCGAGTGGATACACGAGCGCCCGAGTGCTGAATACCAGTAGGCTGCGTCTCCCATTGTGTCGTGGTCGATTGGAAGGGGGTATGGCCTTATCCGCCTGAGTGAGGGGGCTATAAGCTAGGCTGAGTTTGACCAGCTTGTAAATGGGTCCACTATCGATGAGCCGGGTAGGTATTGGCCGACTACTGGTTAGGCAGATAGTGTGGTCTCTTCCACTCGCTTGACTGTGCAGCTAGGGAGGAGGCAGTCAGTGTGAGCTGTATTAGACCCTAGTGATATCCAAAGAGGAACTGTACTGATATGTGTACTTGATGAGTACTGACATGCTTGTATTGCATCTCGCATATGACATTTGACTACATATGCCTCACATCGCATGGCCTTGGTATGACTGATAGCATTCATGCCTTGCATTACATAGTTTTGGTATAGCTGATAACATTCATGGATTTACCTGCATACTTCTGCATTACTCTGATATTATATACTTGGCACTCACCTTACACACACTTTCACCACCCTCTAAGCTTTCTATAAGCTTATGCACGATAGATGCACGCTGGTGGCATTAGGTTGCTGCAACGTTGAGCTCGGAGCGTGCAACAGTCTTCTGGAGCTTTTGGAGTTTTCTTTAATATCTTCATATTGCATTTCCTTTTCTGCATTGTACTCAAAGTTTTTGTTATAGTGGATATGTGGTGATGTTGTTTTGTGACTTGGTTATGCTCCATTACAAAAAAAAATCATACTGAAAATCCTCCTTGTAGGATCCTAGTATCGGAATCTGGCGTATGGGCGCTGGGAGCCGAGAATGGTGAACTACGGAGGCTGTTGGCGCCGGATTCGACGATCGGGAATTTTGTGAGCCCGGTTTCCGAGTTTGGGGTGTGACACTTATGCCTATGGTGGTCACTTTTTGGCTAAGAAAACCACAAAGAAAATTCTTCAGTGTGACTTTTACTGTCCCACTTTGTTCATAGACACTAATGAATTTGCAAAGCACATGAGCGCTGTCAAAAGTTGATAGGATTGTCCCTTCAAAACATGATGCCACTGAACCCCATTATGACCATTGAGGCATTTGATTGCTGGGGCATCGATTTCATGAGACCATTCTCCTAATCTTTTGGAAATCTTTACATTTTACTCACAATAGACTATGTTACCAAATGGGTCGACGTGATCCTGTGCCGAAATAATGGCCATCACACGGTCATCATTTTTTTAAAAGAAAACATCCTTTCTTAGTTTGGTACACCTTGAGTCATTTTTAGTGATGGAGGGTCGTACTTTTATAATAGGCTGTTTAGAAGCTTAATGAAGAAATATAGCATTACACACAAGGTGAGTACCCCCTATCACCCATAAACTAGTGGCCAGGCTAAGATCTCAAATAGGAAAATCAAACAGATTTTATATGTTTTGTACTACATATAAAACACCTAATAGGATGTCTCCATTTAGACATGTATACAAGAAAGCTTTCCATTTGCCTGTGGAGTTAGAATATAAAGCCTACCGGGCAATAAAAAATCTAAACTTTCATTTATACAATGCTGGCTTGTTACGCAAATTACTGATCAATGAACTTGAAGAAATCCGGAATGATGCTTATAAAAGCTCAAGAATTTACAAGGTCAAGTTGAAGAATTTCCATGATCAGAACATTCTTCGGAAAACGTTCATGATAAACCGAAAAGTCCTCTTGTACAATTCTCGACTTCATTTATTTTTGGGGAAACTCAAATCTCGTTAGACCAACCCCTTCATTGTCAAAACAGTTTATCCTCATGGAGCTGTACAAATTGAAAATCCAATGAATGATAATGTTTTTAAAGTAAATGGACATCGTCTTAAGCCATTTATTGAGAAATTTGATTTAGAGGTTACATCAATCCCTTTGATTGATCCTGTATATTAGGATTGACCTCCTATTATGATGGAGGTGTAGTTAGGTTTATTGCTTTCCTAGGATTGAGAATTAGGATAGTTTGTTTTATTTTGTTTAGTCTTTGTGTTAACTCCCTTTACATGACTTTGGAACTTCTTCTTCAGGTATATCTTCCTATCACTCCTCTTTTATTTTCGTTGTCTCATGATGAATTGATTGTTTACATCTTTTACATTGAGAACAATATAAATTTTAGGTTGGGGGTGTGAGATTAGCTAAACTAATATTTGCTTTCTTAGTTTTGAGCAAAAATCATTGAAAATTTTCAAAATTTTCAATTTCAAAACTCGTTTGGAAAGTAAAAATCTGTGTAATTGAGCATGCTTTGAGTACTACGATAAGATATAAAGTTGGGTTTTTAAAAATTTAGAGTTTAATCAACTGAGTAAACTATTGGCTAAGTTCTCCTAATTATTTGATTAAAAGAAAGTTTAAACATCAATTGAATCCAGTTCACCATTCACACTTGACTCATATTCTATAAAGAATAGTAGAATTTCTAATTTCAGCATATTTATAACTGAAAGGTGCGATGGACCAAGTCTGGACATCTTTATCTACCTTAAAAACAATGAAAAGGAAGAAAAACTAGCTAGAAAACAGTGAGATTGACAAAAAGGCTATACATATATGGGTTAAATGACATTTTACTGAAAAAGAATGAAAAGACTGGAAATAATATAAAAAACGCTGTCAATATAAAATCCAGAAGTTGGAAAAAGAAGTGAAAAGTGGATAGGTTCAAAATCAGTACTTGTGTTGATCTATCCACCTTAAGGTGATGAGCATGGTAATATTATGAATTAATAGTTATTGTCTATGAAAAGTGAGTTGAGATTCATTAAGCAAACTAGGAGTTTAATGTTTGAACACATTCTATAGATTAATTGATAAAGGAAGACTTAATTCATTTGTTTACTCATGAGATTTAGCTTTGGGTTGTTACAGTAAAATTCTTTCATCATGAACTTTTACTTATTCGTGCATGAATACACAAACTTCTATTTTTTGAAAAAGATTTGAATTTTAAAATTTTGGAAAATTTCTTTACACATGTTTTGCTCGTACTAGCAAAATGTTGGTTGTAGGGTGTGTTGAGTGTGAAATATTGCATATTTCTACCTGTTTAAACCTTGGTTTTATGAACATGATAACGTTTAATTGATCTATTTATGCATGTTTTGTCTTACGAGGCAATTTCGAGAGCTTAAGGTGAAAAGAATACTAAAAACATAGAAATTGATGCTAAAAAGTTATCAAGGAAAGAACGGATCTTTGGAGGCCAAAATTGAAGATTTTAAGAGTTCAAGATCCAAGAAAACTAAGTGAAGAAGGAAGAAAATCGAGTTTACAAAGTATCGAATTTAGGAGCCGCTGAACTTGGTTGTTCGATGACATCGAACACAACTTCAATGCCATCAAAGTAAGTGTTTGATGCCATCGAAGGAGGCTCGATCCCATTAAAATTTTAAAGAAAAATTAAGTTTGGTCACTAGACAATTGAGTGCAATTATCGATTTCATAGAAGAATAGTTTGATGTCATCAAAGAATTTTAAGAATTTAAGACTAAACTCGTTGGATAGTTCTTCGATGGCATTGAAGGCGGACTAAACTCGCTGGACACTTCTGGATATATTTTTTTTAATTCTATCGAGTAGGTGTTCAATGACATCAAAGTTAGTTCGATGCCATTGAAGGAGGGGCGATGTCATCGAAGGCTTAAGCAATGCGAAAGGCTCACATTTTCTAAATTTGAATCTAACTAGGCTTCAATCCTTTGATGGCATCGAAGTCCCATTAAAAGTTCCATCGAAGCTGAACAGACTGCATAAATTTGAGGTAGTTTACAACGTCGGTCAGAAAAATCCTATATAATAGAGTTCTCTGAGGCATTCTAGATATGAATTAGGGTTAGAAGAGTAAAGCAAAGGGTGTAGAAACTTCCAAGGAGTTCTTTCTTCTTATCTAGTTAGGTTTCTATGTTTTTGTTAAGCGTTTTAAGCTTAATCATGTCTTTAGTTGGCTAATCTCTTATCTGGAGTTAAGAGGTGAAGCTTATAGTTTATTTTAATGTCTTTCTTTCTTTGATTCAAGTTATGCTCTTTATGTTGGATATTTCATAGTTTATGGTTTGAATTAAAAATGTATTTTTTGGATTTACTTTAATTGATCGTCAACTATGGGCATAGTAGATGCTTGGGAACTTCATGAATGCTTTCTCTTTTATTATATGATTATTTGATCTATATAATTCTCTAATCTACCATTGAGTACGGGCATGGTAGATGCTTTAAACTATTTACAGTAAATTCAATAAGACTGTTATAATGGCCGATTGATAATCATAATATATTAAAAGTTTTCCAATAAGCTAAAATCAACATTCTCTTGTTAGATGTCATTAAACAAATTCCATCCTATGCAAAATTCTTAAAGGATTTATGTATAGTAAAGTATAAGTTGAACATACAAAAGAAAGCCTTCTTTGTAGAGTAGGTGAGTGCAATCATTAAATAAAACACTTTCCTAAAATATAAGGATCTTGGTAGTCCAACTATCTCTTGCATCACAGGTAACTTGCAGATCGAAAAAGTGATTCTCGATCTTAGGACAAGGGTCAATTTGATACCTTACTCATATAGGAGTAACTCGGTCTTGGTGAGTTAAAACCCACCAAGACAACCTTATAGCTTGCTGATCACTTAGTTAGAATATTGAGAGGGATGGTGGAAGAAATGTTAGTCCAAATTGACAAATTCTACTTTCTGATGGACTTTAACAGCTTGGACACATAACCGGTCATGAAATCTAGTAGTTAAATTCTTATCATCTTAGGACACGCATTCCTGGCCACTTTAAATGCCTTAATCAATTACCAAAGTGGAGTCATGCAGTTATCATTTGGGAACATGACATTGAAGTTGAATATGTTTAAGTTATGCAAACAACAAGAGGCTGAGGATGGGATCTACGAGGTTAACTTGATTGATATGCTTATGGAAGAAGAGCCCCTTTCGACCGAATTCTTTGAACCCTTGGAGATTTTGTCTGCACATTTCGTGGATTCGGATGATGACATGATTAGAGAAATAAAGATGCCTTGCAAGATTCCATCCTTGCGCCTAATACATACCGGGAGAAAAATTGTTTGAAAAGTTTCTTTCCACTGTGTTGAATTGTTACACTCAAAAGTGGAGGAACCGAAGATTGATCCAAAGCTTAAACCTTCGGATTCTATGGAGATGATACGATTACTAGAAGAATAATTTATTGATATCTCCCATCCACTTTGGTTTTGACAAAACCAAAGTGAATCGACTGTTCCTGCGAAGATCCATATTTGTCTAACAATTGCCTAGATAAAAGTGTAAGGAGATGTTCTGGACTATGAACAAACCAATATAGTACTTTTGTGATGCATGTGGTGGAAATTTTTCTAAGACTACTGTTGAAATTTTATAGTGTGAGTATCACTACAGAACATGCCTTTGGCAGATTCTCTTGAAAAGTTTATTGAGAAAATTTTAAGATATTTGCCTCAAGATGAAGAATCCATTTTAGGATTGATGGAGATTCGTTTAGATTTAGGTGCTTAGTTCTTTCGTTGGATAGGATGCTTTAGTTAGTATAGCAATTTCTTTTTTGCTTATTGCACCAACTTAGAGGAATTCAAGAGCTTTCGCATATTCGCCATCTCACGTATTCTCTATCATCTACATGTTACGCTTTTATTGCTCTCATATTATTTTCATTGCATATATTTCTTATGCTGAGAACAATGTATCAATTAGGTTCGGGTGGGATTTCTGTTGGAAATTCTTCAATTGCGCTAAATTTTTGAGGTTTTTGGGCTGATTTTTTAAAAATAAATTTTAGAAGATTAATTTTGTATTCATGTTGAATTGAAGTAGTTTGTATGATTGGAATGATAAGGTACTGATTTTTGTGAAAATAGAAATCTAGAAACTAGTGTATTTGGAGAAATTAAAATTGAGTTCTTTTTAAGTAATTTTCTGATCAATGTTTTAGACATTGAAGAATCATGAATTCCACACTGCATAATTTAATTTTCTTTAACAAAATATAATTTTGATATTAAATGTGTTGATGCAAAAATCTGGTCCACCCTCTTCAGATCTTCGAGTACCTGCACAAGAAGAAGACAAAGGAGACCCTGGCTTAGAGCAGGGGACCCTCCGATGCCAAAGTCAGGCTTAGAATCGGGTCTTCTTGTATTGAGGGAGTCCGGGAGAATTTTTGCGTACCTTTAGATGATGAAGGCTTCCCTTTTATAGTCTGGAGCGTTTAATCGTAGGAGGATTCTTCTCCGATCTTGTGCAATCGAAAGAGGATTCTCTTCCTAGATCGCGGACACCGGATGGCACCCGTCCGCGATCTTCGTCGATCCCGCGAGCTTTGGGATCGGGGATCTTATCCCAAAATGTTCGGGACGGAATGGGTTTATTTGTCCTTTGGATAGTTCCGTTAAGAGGGTCGGCCCGATGCATCCTCGGACACTTGGTTCTTCGTCCGAGGCGAGTTAATTCGTCTCGGTTTATAGAGTTCTTAACCACCTGCCTCGGATCCGGCGTGCCCCGCCTCGGATCCGACGTAGTGCTTCCTGGGGCCGAGGCACCGGATCCGAGTCTCCTGGACTTAGTATTTTGTCCCCAACAAGAAGCCCCTTACTCCAGGTGTGTCTCACGTGACACTCGGGAGTAACGAGTTGTGAGTCGGTTCATAACCCGGTCCGAGGCAATAAGTACATTTAATGCATCATATCTTTGTCTTTGATAGGAGACGATTGATTTACGACAACGCATGCGCCGCAACCGTCAACTCGCTTATTCCGCCAATGAGGGTTAGACACGTAAAGGGCGTTATTGTCTCGATCGATGCGCCACGTGTCGAGCCGGGAGTCGATGCAAGGCGTCGAATCATTTCCGTATTAATTGCCTCCGCCACATGGCAATCTTATAAAAGGGTAAGGGTCCCGCATTTCAAACTACTAATGCCATTCCCGCTTTTCATTTCTTTTGGAGCTCTTTTCGGCCTTTCTTCTTCTTTCATTCTTCTTTGTTGACTGTCAGCGGCTCTTCTTCGCCATTTCCGTTTTCCTCCCTCCTTCCGGTGAGTCTCTCCTTCCTTTTATTTAGTGATAATGGCGGCTAGGGGTTCTCAAAGTCCCCAGGAAGGAGCTTAGGAGATGAAGGCGATAGCGCAACGTTTTTGGAACGTTGCGGAATCGCCTTTATGGGACGGAAATGGCGGTTGACGCTAACGCTTTTCTCTCGAGAGGGTCACCGAAGCTTCTGCGGAGCGCCCTGCTTCCGTTGCTCCTTCTCGGGGTGGGTTGTCTTTAATAACCCGCCCGGGAAGGCCTAATCTTCCAAGGGATATGGAAGAAGAAGAAGAAGAGGAGGAAGAGGAAATAATAATTGCTGAAGGAACCTCTGCGTCGGTTCCTGGCGATAGAAAGTCGGCACATGCCCATGCGAGTCCGATGGAGAAGGGTCGGGGATGACTTGCGGCCCGGTTCCTTCGGTCTAACCGAGGCGGACTTGGGACAGGATCCGAATCGGGTACCACATTCCCGAGTCGGTCATCACTTATCTCCCCCGTCCGAGAGACTTGCCGGATCATCCTCCTCCTGGGGCGGTCGCGATTTACTAAGTCTCGATGCAATGCGGCTTGCGTCTGCCCCTTCAATCCATTGTCCGGGGAGTTTTGTCTCGTATTCGGATTGCACTGGGGCAAATAGTTCGAATGGGTGGAGGAACTTACTCGGGTGTCAAAAGTACTTGTGGTGAGATGGAACGGCCCCGTTAACGTCGACAATTCCTTCATTTATACCAAGTGCGCGTGAATCCGAACTACCCGGCTTTTACGTCTTTCGGCTGGAGCGGGGGGGAGGCGGCTCCCTAATAACCGACCTCCCACTTCCAACAAACATTGGAGAGAGCGTTGGTTTTGGGCCTGTGGCCGTTGGGAGACGGCTGAGTCCGGGTCCTACGAGGCTCGTGTTCCTCGGTCGTTTCAAAGAGCAGGTGACTTGGCTCTCCTCTCTTGCCTTTCCATGTTTTTTGTAATATCCTGAGTCTGACGAACTTGTGTCTGGCAGACATCCCAAAAGAAGCGGCAAAGCTCTGGCCTGTTCCGAATTTCGGATTAAAGTTGAGCCGAGGATTTGGATCCAGACAGCATGTGTCTGAAAGTGCTTTACAAACGGAGCGTCTTCATCTCGCAGTCTAGATTCATTTATCATGTGTAATTGAGAATGTACCTTTGTGTATCTTCCGAATTTTCCCGACTTGAGTTCTTTCTTTTCTTTTATTTGATTTTTGAAGCTCGTCCTCATTTGCGGATTGTTCCCGAGCCAGCCCCCTCTGAGGCAGCCAACCCCTCCGAACCAGTCCCTTCAAAGATGACCGGGGCTCGTCCTCCTCTTAGGATGGTTTCGAAGTTGAAGGCTCCTCCACGATCAGTTCTCCTGTCAGAGCCTCGGCCGCTGAAGAGACAGAGAGTGGTACGGAAGGAAAAAGAACCTGTGGGTTCTTCTGCTCCCCCTGTTGTCGTAATTTCTGACCCGGAGGAAAGGGTGGAAGTGACGGTGACCGCGGCCTCGGAACCTCAGGCGGCACCGACTCTAGAACACATTTCGACGGAGGTTCCGAGACAGGAGGAAGAGGTTAGGGCCGCGTCTTCCAGAGGGAAGAAGAGACGAGGACCGCATCCTCGAGAGGGGGGAGGAGACGAGTCAAGAGGGGCCGTCCGTATTGCAGGAAGGTGGTGTGCCGGGGATGGTTCCCTGGGCCTTAGCCCATGGGAGCGAGAAAGAGTTCATCGGCCTCTACAACGCTCCTTCGTCGCAAACCGTTGGACATGCAGCAAGGGTGCTTTTTGAACTCGCTCCTTGCTTGGTTAAGGCCAGCAAAGAGTTATCTTCGACCCATCATTGCATACCCTTCTCGCCCGGAGTCGAAGGGGCGACGTGAAGAGGCATCGAAACTCGGGGCATTTTGATGGGGGAGGCGGCCTCGCCCAGAAAAGTGCCAAGACGCAGCAGGCGGCTTTCTCTCAGAGAGCCCTTGAAGAAGCCTGTTGAAGTCACTCGGGATTATCGGCTCTTCTTTCAGGTGAAGAAGAAACCCGACGAGTTCTCACAGTCCATGCTTCTTGCGCGGATGACTTAGCTCGAGCCAAGCATGAGAGGGGCTTATCCAATGAGCCAACGAGAAGACTCGGGAGGCCGAGAAAGCTAGGGATCAAGCCGTCCAAGCATTTCTTGAATCGAGGAGTTCGAGGATGAGAGGATCGCTTGTTTAAAGCGGATTTCTTGAATGTATTAAGGACATAAAGAAATCTTTTCCCGATCTTGATCTCTCGGAAATCGAGGGTGGAGCCTTAGAATCGAGAATCCAGGATCTTCTTCTTTGAAATCACCGGTGGGGAAGAGGTCGGCATTTGTGAGAATGTGGGACCGTTCGACCCATGGACAAGATGGCAAGGGCCCTTATATGTTTTTTTTTTTTTCTCGCATGTTGTACTCGGATGTGGTTGATGAATGAAAGAAAACACTTTAGTTTTATTTGACTCTATTTGACTCGGCTTTGATCTTGCTTAGTTCAGAGTCTTTACATTGAGCACTGAGTTAAGGATAGTAAGTCTTGAGATGTTCAGTGTTCCACGGATGAGGCAGTGATTGTCCGTTTAGATCTTTCAGCCGATATGTCCCTGGTCGGATAGTGCCCGAGATGATGTAGGGCCCTTCCCAATTAGGCCCCAACGTGCCTGATCCAACTTCCTTGGTATTGGAAAACACTTTTCGGAGAACCATATCACCCATTCGAAATCTCTGATTTTGACTCGGAATTATAAAACCGAGTCACTTGCCGTTGCCGCGCTCTTGGCGCTCTTCAAGCCACTTCCCTTTGTTCGTCCAAAAGGTCGAGTCCGAGTGTAAGGAGTTCTTCATTTTGTTCCATATTGAACGACGTGACCCGAGCCGAAGGTAATCCGATTTCGACGGGAGTGACGGCTTCCGAGCCATACGCGAGTGAAAAGGAGTTTCTCCTGTGGCGGTTCGGCTGTGGTTCGGTAGCCCAAAGAATTTTCGGGGAGTTCTTCGGCCCATGCTCCTTTGGCTCGGTCGAGCTTGGTTCGAAGATGCTGCTTGATAATTTTGTTAACCGCCTCAACTTGTCCATTAGTTTGAGGATGATGGGGTGAAGAATAGACGTTTCTGATTCCGAGGTTGTCGCACATCTCACGAAAACTCCTATTGTCGAATTGTTTTCCATTATCTGTAATAATGGTGCGGGGTATTCCGAATCGGCAGATAATGTTTTTCCGCACGAATCCTCGGTGATCTTTTGCTTCGGTTATTTTAGCTAATGGCTCGCCCGGCCCACTTCGTGAAATAATCCACTGCTACCACGGCGAACTTGGTCTGACCTTTTCCCATAGGGAGTGGACCTATGATGTCAACGCCCCATTGTGCAAAGGGCCAAGGACCAGTCATTGGTGTCAGCGCTTCGGGGGCCCGCCTCGGGACTGCCGCGAATTGTTGGCATTTGTCGCATTTTTGGACGAGCGTGCGAGCGTCATGTTGGATAGTGGGCCAGTAATATCCCTGTCGCAGGACCTTATGGGCGAGAGACCTTCCTCCAGAGTGGTTTCCACAGATTCCTTCATGGATTACTCGTAATACGTAATTCGCCTCACCGGGATTGAGGCACGCGACAAAGGAGCGTAGTAACCTTTCTTATAGAGGGTATCGTTGAGTATGGTGTAACGGAGGCTCGATCTTGACTACGTACCGCCTGGCGCGGTTTTTTCGGCCTTTCCCTCCTCAAGGAATTGGCGTATTGATCGATCCAGATGGTTCCGAGTTGATTGTATTAACAATGACCTCGTTAGTTGGTTCGCATGCTCGGCTTATCGACCATTCAACGGGGACGGACTTGGGTATATCATCTTCATCGGTGGACGCTTGAGCTTTGCTAATAAATCGGCTTTTGCATTTTTTCTCGTACGAGGATCCGAGTGACATTGAGCTGAAATCCATTGATGAGTTCTTTCGCTTTCTCCATGTATGCTCTTAATTGGTCTTTCCGTGTTTGGTATATACCAGTGACTTGATTTACAATCAACTGAGAATCGCTGAAAACGCTTAGGTGTGTAACTCCCATGCTAGCGGCGAGTCGGAGACCGAGTAACAATGCTTCATATTCCGCTGTATTGTTCGAGGCTTGGAATCCAAGTCGCAAGGCATACTGTATGTAGGTATGATCGGGGGTTTTAGTACAATCCCAGCCCCACTTGCCTTCGAGTTGGAAGAGCCGTCGACAAACGATTTCCGGGGGAATGGGGGTAGGGTCGGGGAAGCGGTTGTTGTTGAAGTGACATCTTTTGGCATATCGTCGACGGGGATTTCGGTTTGGTGGTGTTCCCTGGCAATAAAATCGCCACACTTGATGTCTTTGATTGCTACCTTTAGTCTGTATTGAATGTCGAACTCACTCAGTTCGATAGCCCATTTCGTGAGTCGGTCGGAAGCTTCTGGTTTCTGCAATACCTGGCGAAGCGGGAGATCGGTCATCACGATGATGGTATGGGCATGGAAATACGGCCTGAGTCGGCGAGAGGAAGTTATTAGTGCCAAGGCTACTTTTTCCAAACTTGGGTATCTTGTTTCTGCATGATAACGCTTTCTTCGACGTAATATAGCAAATGCTTTCCTTCTGGGATTCTCGCATCAAAGCCGAGCTAACGGTGCCTCGGACATCTTTAGATACAAATAGAGGGATTCGCCGATTCAGCTTTAATAAGAGAGGTGGAGAACCGAGATATGATTTTAATTGTTAAAATGCCGTCGCATTCTTCCGTCCAACCCATTGTTTGTCGTCCTTTCAACTGCTTGAAGAAAGGGAGACACTTATCCGTGGCTCTGACAGGAATCGATTAAGTGCCGCGACCCGTCCAGTCAACCTTTCGATATCCTTAATGGTTTTAGGGGATTCCATTTCGACCAAAGCTTTTATCTTCTCAGGGTTTGCCTCTATTCCTCGCTGACTAACCAAGAAACCGAGGAACTTTCCGGAGCTCACCCCAAAGGCACATTTATTCGGATTTAATTTCATTCGAAACTTCCGTAGGATGAGAAACATTTCTTCCAAATCACTTACATGATCTGCCGCGTGTATACTTTTGACGAGCATGTCGTCAATGTATACTTCCATGGTTCGGCCTATTAGCCGAGCAAAGATTTTGTTAACTAATCTTTGATACGTTGCACAGGCATTTTTCAAACCAAATGGCATCACTCGGTAACAATAAAGGCCTTTGTCGGTGACAAAGGTAGTTTTTGATTTATCTTTCTGATGCATTACAATTTGATTATACCCGAATATGCATCCATGAAGCTAAGAAGCTCATGTCCGTGCAGATTATCTACTAGCCGATCTATCCTCTGAGCGGAAAGCTATCCTTCTGATAAGCTTTATTTAAGATAGGATACAGACTCGCCACTTCCCGTTGGGCTTTTTTACCAGCACGACATTCGCGACCCATTCTGGATAATGTATTTCTTCTATGAAATTAGCCTGGAGGAGTTTGCTGACTTCTTCTTCGATGATGGCGTATCGTTCGGGGCCGAGCGGTCGTCGCTTCTGTCGGATCGGTCGATATGACGGATCGACGTTGAGTCGGTGGGTCATCACCGATGGGTCAATCCGGACATATCGTCATGACACCAGCGAATACATCGGCGTACCTACGGAGTAGGGCTGCTACTTGTCTTTCAAGGGGGACTGTAGAGAGACGAGCCAATTCGTCTTGTCTTGGATACATCCATTTTCGACCGGGGACCGAGATGAGGTCTTCAACCGCCGTCCTCGTTCGTGACTCTCGCCCGGGGTCCAACGATTCGATCGTTGAAATGTCGATTGGATTTTTGTCGGCGGTTCCTTTCACTGCGGCTATCATGTAACAACGCCTCGCATCTTGCTGATCTCCTTTGACAACTCCTACTTCGACTCGGTCGGGAATTTTAGTGAGAGATGGTATGTGGATACCACGGCCCGAAGGAGGCTTAAAGAAGGTCGGCCGAGTATGGCGTTTGATACCGAAGGTGATCGACGACCAAGAAATCCACCATCATCGTCTTCGGTGTGTTCGAAGTGAGTGGCCGAGACAATTCCTTCAGCAATACTTGTCCCCCGGAAAACCCGATTAATCTGGGTCCGAATCGGACGTAACATAGATCGTTCAATTCCCATTTTATCGAACGCCCGAGTAAATGCAGATGACCCAGTATCAACGAGTATCAGGAACACTTTCCAGGTTAGCGATAGTCGAGTGATAATCGCGCGTCATCGTGGGGGTGATAGATACTTCGAGCGTCTTCCTCGTGAACGAAAGACAATATTTTTCCCTTTTCTTCTCTTTCGGTGGCCGCCCTATAATCATAAGCTCGGACTCTGGCTGACTAAGTTTTCTTGCATGGTTCCTTCTAGCATTGTTTGAGTCGCCCCCGCCTCGCGGACCGCCGATAATTGTTCGGATTTCTTCCATCGGCTGAATCTCGGTCGGGCGTCCCTCAGCTTCCGCAGCTTTAACCACATGTTCTTTGAGTCGGCCGTCCTTTATGAATTCGATTTCTTCTTTAGATGACGGCAATCACTGTGTTATGCCCATGATCACGGTGATAGTGGCGCTTTATCCTTGTCCCGCCGATTAGGATTGCTTTTGAGCTTATTGGGCCAGTTAACAAAACCTTCGCTTTTGATTTCCATCAATACCTGTTCTCGTGTTTTGTTCAGGGGGGTATATGTGGAAAATCTTCGATCCGGGCGTTTGCCTGACCTTCACTCGTCGTGCGCTTGATCATCCTTGCATTTCCTTCCTCCGGTCGAGTCGGCTTCCTTTTTGGCCGACTCTTTGACCAAAGTTTTAGTTTCACGCAGGATGCGCGTCTCTTCGGCGTTTGCATACTTATCCGACCGTGCCATAAATTCTGTCAAAGTATCGGGCGGAGTTTTGTCCAGAGACGCCAGGAATGGCTTGTCTCTAACTCCTTGCATGAGCGCATTGAGAGCCGTTTCCTCCGAATGTTTTCGAACTTGAAGGGATTCAAATTGAAACGCTTGATATAATCTTTCAATAGCTCTCCTGCTTTTGAACTATGTTGTTCGGATGTGGGGCTTTAATTTCTTTTTTTCGCCGATGAAGTTAGTGAGAAAGCGTCGCTCACAATTGAATGAACCGATGGATTTTGGTTTCAAATTTGTTTGAACCACGCCATTCTAGCTACATCGGTTAATGTAAGAGAAAAGGCCCGACACATCACCGCATCCGAGGCGTCATGGAGCTCCATATATGTTTCAAGCATTCGATATGCTCCGTTGGGTCGGTTTTGCTAAGTGAAGGGAGTGATTTGAGGCAACCGAAACCTCTCGCAACCGAGCCGCCATTACCGAGTCCACAAAGGGGGACGCCTTTGCCTCGTATGTCACGGTTGGATGCATATTTCGACTATGCTTCATGTCCACCATTTCTTTCGTCATTTCTTCCCGCACTTCTCTTTTAAAGTTTTGAATATCGGCTTTCCACGGTTCACTACTTTTCGTACGCCGTGCCTTCTACGGAGGTCGAATGCGCCTTCTTCGCTCTATCTCGTCTTGGGAGGTCGGTTGGGGAGCAAAGATGCATTGGCCGACCGAGCCGGAGTTGGCTCGGCCGGTTCAGGATGCCTTGGAGTTGCGTGCTTGGCCGAAAAGACTGCGTTGAAAGTTGAGGATCAACGCGCAAACGGTACGTGTGCCGTTTCCCCTTGAGGAGGTGGGGGCGGCTGCATTTGCTGCTGATACATTCGTTCTTACATCTACTTCATCATATTCATATCGGATCGGATTTCTTGGACCTCCTGATCCAACCGCCCATCGTTCCGACCTCGCTGATTGTTGCTAGTTCTGGTCGCTCCTCGTTGGCGGTTGGTAGGTGGGTTCTCGGATCGATGGGATCGCGACCGGACTGCCGGGCCCCGTAACCGCTATCTCATTTAGATCTTCTTCTGGGACCGTCCTTCTAGTCATCACCATGGGATGCAACAAAGGAATATGGGATGACTTTTTTGTACGGTTCCCACAGACGGCGCCAAACTGTTGATGCAAAAATCTGGTCCACCCTCTTCAGATCTTCGAGTACCTGCACAAGAAGAAGACAAAGGAGACCCTGGCTTAGAGCAGGGGACCCTCCGATGCCAAAGTCGCTAGAATCCTGGGTCTTCTTGTATTGAGGAGTCCGGGAGAGAATTTTTGCGTACCTTTTAGATGATGAAGGCTTCCCTTTGTATTTCTTGGAGCGTTTAATCGTAGGAGGATTCTTCTCCTGATCTTGTGCAATCGAAAGAGGATTCTCTTCCTAGGATCGCGGACACCGGATGACACCCGTCCGCGATCTTCGTCTGATCCCGCGAGCTTCGGGGTCGGGGATCTTATCCCAAAATGTTCGGGACGGAATCGGTTTCGCGCTGTCCTTTGGCTAGTTCCGTTAAGAGGGTCGGCCCGATGCATCTTCGGATTACTGGTTCTTCGTCCGAGGCGAGTTAACTTTCGTCTCGGTTTATAGAGTTCTTAACCCTGCCTCGGATCCGACGTGCCCTGCCTCGAATCCGACGTAGTGCTTCCCAAGCCGAGGCACCAGGTCCGAGTCTCTGGACTTAGTATTTTTGTCCCCAACAAAATGTGATAACTCGATAATTGTTAAAAGTGTAAAGAAACCAAGCTCGATGAACTATGATGATCCATTAACAGGCACAAACCTTCTCATGGAAGACATGAAGACAAGTAATTCGATCCAATCTGTTGAAATCTTATGAGTCATAATTTTGAATTCCCGAATTTGTGGACACTGACTAGATATTTACTACAGAGGAAGATCAATTGTCCAAACTCCATAGACGTATTTCTAATTTTAAGTTAGGATTGTCCACAACCTGATGATGGTGATGTATCCCATCAATAGGGCCATGATTAGGAACGTTTGAATTGGCATACTTCTCTCCATGAGTTTCCCACTTCACAGGCTAGACTTCCATATTAGTTTTGTACCAATTAGAAAATGGTGGTGACGCTTCTCGCGAAAGATGCTTCAAACCATCCGAGATATGGATCCAATTGCCAATGCAACATACATCTAAATCAAGAAATCTTAAACTTTTAATTATTGGCTTTTAAATAGACAATTTAAAGTAAAATATTGAATGGTCCAAAGTTTAAAGATAAAAAATTATATAATTACTACCAACTTTCTAGTACAATCTTTTTTTTTTTTTTTTTTTTTTTTTTTTTTTTTTTCATGCTTGATAGGAATTTAGATCTTATAAAATGTGGTATAACTATAGCATTATGAGAAAAATTAAGCTGACTTGGCACATGAGACACTTGGCATAAAGACCATAAGAGCAAACTCTCTAAACTACCATAGGGTTGGAAAAGACAAGCCGAGCAAGGAGACTTGATGACCTAGCAAAAATAGTTAACCTCACTCAGAGATATGACTCATTAATAGACTACGGCCCCGGATGCCGATCTCAACCTCGTATTATAACACTGATCTTATATGTCAACATCGACCTCGGATGCCGACCTTGAGTTCAGAATGCAAACATCAGAAGAGAATCTCGTATAATATATGAGCAAGAAAGACTGTCCAGCAATATCTCAACCAATGATCACACCAATCGAGGCATAATCTAAGAAATACTCAAAAACATATTCCAATTTTAATACGCGCCCTTCCATCATATTTTATAAATCTACTTGGATATGCAAGATGTCTAACAATACATATAAATACATAACTCCGATCGAGAATGTAAATAAAATTATTCAGATTCTAATTAGACTTACTTCGAATCCATATACCTTAGGCATCGTAGGTCCCTGATCTCAACCAATGGGAGTCAAGTCCTTTTCTCTTTAGGTCTCCAGTCTTCAAGGGGTAAGTGGTATGTTTTGTTTTTTTCCCCTTTTCAATGGGTGCTCGGGCCCTCTTTACGCTCATCATGGAGACTAATTTTTCTATCTTCATCCTCTCTCAAGTCATCTCTAATTAGTCCTCAATTGACCCACCTAGACAATTAGTCAGTCGTGATGTGGACCAATCCAGCTAAGAAAATTTAGAAATCTCATGTACAAAAGGACCACCACTTGCATTTAAACAAGCCCCGAAAATTGCTACTGCATTCTTTCCATACGGACCGTTTCCTGCAGTGTGGCTCAGTTGATTGTTGGACCTCTCTCATTTTTTGGCTCATATTGTAAAATGTGCTGGTGCAACCGATAGACAGAGCAGATATAATGCAGACACATTTGGGTGGGCCACAGAGATCTTGGGTTTAATGGCAAGTCACGTTGATGCAACACACTGTTTATCAAATCATGTACGTTCCCACTGCAGTTGATGCCCGGAAATCCTCAACGGGAAAATCATGTGTTTCCAATTCGTGGCTTGAGAATAGACCATTGGCGAGAAAAATGCAGTCTACCATCTGCAATATTTGGAATAGAGGTGTAGGATTGGTGACCGGGATGTACTTGTGTGGGATCTTGGAGACAACTCATGTTAGGGCCTGAGTCCAAAAATAAGCCCATTACTATATGAAATAGTGGGAATTGGAATCCCTACAATCCAAACCTTCATGGTAACTGAAGTGGGTCTAGGAAGTTTTCCAACAAACATTACTGTAGACCTAGGACGATTTCACAGTGGGCGTAGGAAGTTTTCCAACAAACATTACTGTAGACGTAGGAAGATTTCAATGTTGGGTGTCGCCCTTCGGACGTGGAATAGGTCACCCTCCAGACGTCGAATCCGTACTACCCACACCGGGAACTAGCCAGAGATGAACGGTCCAGTCAGGGGCTCTGTCTGGGCCACTGTGACATACATGTTTTATCCATGTTTTCCATCTACTTTGTCGCATCATTTTAGGTCACGAGCCTAAAAAATAGAAACGATATCAAAACTCAGTCACCACAGCACAGGAAGCAGTGGGGATTGAATTCCTACCGTTGAAAATTTCATAGGGCTGACCGTGATCTTTATTTTCCATCCAACCTATTCACAAGGTTACATGGACATGGATGAAGGGAAAACGTAAATATATCCAAAACTTCTGTAGCTCGAAAGAAGTTTTCAACAGTATACTTCTTATCCCTACTGATTCTTGTAGTGTGGTCCACGTGAATTTTAGAGTAGCTCCTTTTTGGGCTCATTTCCTAAAGGCATCTGTAAAAATGGATAGATGACATTGATTAAACATATACATCATGGTGGGCCCCACAGATCCCTTATCAGGACCGTCCGTCTCTGGCTAAGTTCCAGTGGGAGTAATACCTCCGCCCCCTCCACTCCCTGTCATTCCTATGATACGACTCCTTGAGTTTTAATTTGATTATATACATTTTTTGGACTGTCTTAAAACGTACTGGCGTAAACGATGAATGGAATCAACGCGGCACACGCATCATTGTAGGCCCTCACAAAGGAATCTTCCACACATAGGTTAGAAGTGTCCACAACCTGGTGACGGGGATCTGTCACAACCACAGGACCATTATGAACGTTTGAAGTGGTATTCTTTTCTCCATCTGGTCGCGTTTCCCGGGCTAGACTGGCAAACCAGTTTTGTACCAAATTAAAAACTGGTGGCGGTTCTTCCAGTAATAGGTAATTCAAACCCATCCAAAATATATGTATTCAATGGAGTATAAGAGAATATATCTAAATCATGAAACTTTAACCTTCTAATTAAAAGTCAAATATTGATCGGTCCATATTTTAAGGGAAAAATAAATTATATTGTTTATCCCCATTATTATCATTCCTATTGAGAGTTCATCAGATTACATATGATTTATACAAAATCTGCATGGTGTATTTGAAGATTTTTTATGAAATAATAGCTAAAACATATTATACACCACCACGTCAATGTCTAAGAACCCAATGAAAAAGCAATCGTGAAGAAACGGTTATAGGACAGATGGCAAAGAGAGAAATAGATGAAGTGAAGTAGTGCCAAAAAGTTATGGCAACTGTCAGATCGTGAGAAGGATCCATATGATTAGATTAAAGTTATAAATAGTAAAGAAATTCAGTAAGAAAATTCGTCTCATACCAACTCAATCAAACCAAATCTATCTTTCAATTATCTATTCAAATTATTAGTCAATTTACATTCCATAGTGTAATAATACTTTACCTTTCCTGCTAAGTAAATTACATTTCTTAGTGTAATTCTTTACTTTCAGCTTACTGTTTACATTCTGTAGTGTAATCTATAGCGATAATTGAGTAGCTAGTAATTTTAACTATAATTTGAGTATACGCTTGCATGTTGGATTCAATTCTCCATTTAGAAAGGTATTTTGCAGTTGTTTCTCGCGATCAACTATAAGGATCTCTTTCTCAATTCATTTTATCTGTATTAAAAAGTTCTTTCGTACGGAAGGCAAAGATGCAACCCATCATCAGATGACAAACCTCATCATCTGAATATCGCTTGATCCTATTTTTACACATTGAGCGAGTGGCTGAATAGGGGACCGATCTCATCAAATCTTGGAAATACACTACATGTCTGCCTTTTTTGGCGCTTAGGGTCATTGTTGTTCGGTTTGAATTGAACCGCAATTTTAATTCTAGCAGCCTGTAAATGTAAAGCCGAAAATAGAATACCACGCAACACTTTTTGGCACACTCGGTGGGACCTCGTCTCGAATTTACTGGTGCAATATTGTCCATTATGAATAGAAGAAGTGCTCGAATTACTGGGTTTGACCCCTCTACACTAACCGCACCACCTCCAGTCAGGGACATACCAGTTCTAGCGGCCTCTGAGGCGTTGAATCCGAATAATAGTCCAGTGCGTGGTACTGGAGATCAGGGAGGAGCATCGACCTCTAGGAATGTTCTTCTAACGAGATTTATGTCGTGCTTGCTTCGAGATGTACAGTTGGGCATTTAGCTTTGTACAGGAATATGGAAGGGCCTAATGAGAGCAATTCCATATTCAAGCTGAAAATATTAATCAATATATGGCCAACCAAACTGATGTCGTGCATCGATTGACGACTGCGATGACCAAGCGAACACCATCGATAATGCAATACAATGTCAATGGAAGTTTTATCGGCAATGCAGCTCCATTACCATCCATGCCACCTCTGCAATGGAATCCACCACCGGTCCTCCAAGAAATAAGAATTGTTCCTCCTCTTATGGAGGCTAGGCAACGAGAGCGAGATGCTAGGAATTTCATACCTAAGAATCGGAATCAGGGATTTCCAAGAGGATTTAATCCCCAACTATTCCCCATATTCCAGGATAATTTGAACCAATTTAGCCCTGACCCATCGCCAATCTTAGAACCTCAGCGGATGGATCATGACCAGATTATGCAAATCATCCAAGAAGTTGTTGATCAAGTACTCGGCAGCAACAAAATCCCAGTGTATCATAAACCACAACCCGAATAGATAAATCAGCAACACCCATATCCAAGGAACTATCGACCATATTTTGCCTTATTTTAAGGTGAACCTGGTCAATCAACTATCAAACACATTGGTCGATTTACAATGTAATGTGGAGAATTGACCAATAATGATTATCACAAATTGAAGTTATTTGGTTATTCACTAACGGCAGCGGCCTTCACATGTATTCGAACATATTGACAGATTCAATGCACACTTGGCAAGAATGGAAGAAAAGTTCCACGCTCAGCTTTTCTTCAAGAACAGATAAATAATTATGGCTAATCTCGGCCACTTTCGGCAGTTTTCCAGAGAGACGTGTGAGAGTTATATCGCACGGTTGAAGCGGGCTTGAGTATATCACATGGTTTAAGTAAGCTTGACTAAAGCTAAATTTGTGCAACTTGTACAAGATGGGTGTTATTGAGTGTCAAATATTGTATATTTCACCCAGTTTATACCTTAGGTTTATGAACATGATAATACTTAATAAGTATATTTTATACATGTTTTGTATTGAAAGGTGAATCTTAGAGCTTAGATTGAAAAGAATGTTAAAAGCATTGATTTAATGCTCAAGAATCACTAAGGCAAAGATCTTAGGAGACCTAGATTGAAGATTTCAAGACTCCAAGATTCAAGAAAACCAAGTAGAAAAGGAAGGAAGTTGAAACTGTAAAGTGCAAAAATTCAAAAAAATTTGAGCTTCACTATCTATGTCATCGACTCAAAGAAAGTGTTTGATGACATTGAACATGGGTCGATAACATCGAAGAATCACATGAAAATCGAGTTTGTTTGCTTGACAAATTGGATGCATTTCTCGATGACATTAAAGACATTCATTGAAGAGCTACTTGATGACATCGAAGGCATTTCGATGACATCGAGATTTTTACAGATTTCTGGGGTAACTCGCTGGAACACTTTGGATATATTCTCGATTGATCGAACACACTTCAATAACATTGAAGGTATGTTCGATGATATGAAAAGTTACGCAGTGCATAATGGCACAACTTTCAGATTCGACTTATGTTCGATGATATTGAAGGTTGTTCGATGACATAGAAGGCGTTACATGGAGTGCATAAATTTAAGGTAGTTTTCAAAGCCAATTGGACTAAGGCTATAAATATGGGTTGTTTATGGAGTTATAAACATGAATTAGGTTTCAAGGAACAGAGCTAAAGGGTGGAGAAGTCTCCCAAGAGTTTTTCTTCTTTCCTTATTTATTTTTAATATTTTCTTTAAGGGTTTTAGTTTCAATCATGTTTATGGTTAAGTAAACCTCTTAGCTAGGCTGAAAGTGCTATGTTTTAGAACCAGCATCCTGTGTTGTCAAATTTTGAAGTGACAAACCACTTGAGAGTGATTGACTTATTTGATGATGGAAAGTTCACCTTCAAGTTTAATAGATGGAAAGTTCACCTTCATTCGAAGATGAGTTTCAAGTCATCTACATTAACATCAAAGTATTATTACCACTTCAAATCAAAGTGCATGTTCAATTGCAAATAAAAAATCAAGTTCATACATAAGACCGAGTGCAAGTGCGACTTCGAATACTAGTTCAAGTCTAAGTGCATTACATGATCAAGCTCATGATCAAGTACACAAGCTTAAGATCAAGTTTACAAGCTCAAGATCAAGTACACAAGTTTTAAGCTTCAAAGTACCTCAAGTATACTATCTACCGAAGCGACCGAATTGACAAGTTCAATGCTTACATTTAAGGTATACATGACCCTAGACAAGCCTTAGGGATTGGTCATACATATTGCATATACAATTTGGGTCATGGTACTCTATTTAGACTTTGATTCGACTAGTCCTAGTGATGGCTCGACTAGTCCAGGCACTAACTCAACTAGTGCAGGGTTTTTTCGGACCAGTCCAGAAATTAACTCAAAATTTCAGATAATTTTGGTAGGTCTTCTACCAGTCGATCACCCTGCTCGACCGGTCATGGAGACTGACTCAACCAGTCGAGTAGGGCTTAACTCGAACTCTAGCAAGGAGATTTTTACCCACTCGACTAGTCGAGTGCTATGCTCAACCAGTCGAGTGACGAGTTTATCCGATCGCGCCATAAATTTTGAAAATTATTTGCTACCAGGACCAATCGAGGCAGACCGTAGACTAGTCGAGGGAACCGAATTTCACTCTATAAATAGAGGACTTTTATCGACATTTGATATATATTCCAAGCTAAATCAAGCCTCCTCTTTGAGAAATAAGTCCCTGTTATTGTGAAGCTATTGCTCAGTAATTTAAGATTCTTTTAAAGCTTTTTAACTTTGAATTTCTTGATCCCTTGTTATTCAATTCTACTTATTAGAAAGAGAATTTTGCTTTATCCTTTTGAGATCCAAGAAATTGAATCAAGCTAGCCCAAGATTGATTTTAAATTGAAATTCATTTGGACTTAGAATCCTTTCATTTGTGAGATTGAACATTGAACATCTACGTCTACAAAGAGGTAGTTCTACTGGGCTACAACGAAGAAGAAGAATATTCAGATAAGTATATTTCATTCATTATATTGTTGTTTGTAAGATTACCAGAAAATCTTTCTTTTTGGTTTTAACTAAGATAGCTAGAAAATCTTAGTGTGTGGGGTTTTTAATTGTGGTAGCCCATTGAAAACATAATTGTAAAGATTTTAAGGTGAATCTCAAAAAACCTTCTTTCATTTTGAAAGCCAATATCTCATGGGTGTGGATATTGGGAGTGGAGTAAGCGTGGTTGTTTGAGAATAGTTGGTGTACACACCGAACCACTATAATTCTCGAAGTTTGGATGATGATGATGATGATGATGATGATGGTGATGTATATGATATGGTGAATGCTTTAATTTATTTTCATATACATGTGGTGAATGTTGTAATAGCTAGAATTATTTCATTTGCCTTTGGTATTAATTTGAGTTTTTTATCCTTACTAAGTTTAAGACATCATGTTCTCCTACCATAAACCTTGGTTTTGGTGTAAGGTTGTCCTTTGAACGAAGTTTGTATCAACCTCTCAAGACTAGTGCATTTGAGGTTGCTATTTATTTCGGCTATCTGCATTTATATTCCACTCTTATTTTTTATTTGGCATAGTCCTATTCACACTACACCCCCTCCTAGGACTGAGAGCTCATCCTTTTCAAGTGGTATCAAAGCTAAGTGGCTCATATATTTGGATTCATTTCCTGAGTTTATCGATCTAGAGCTTTCAAGATGTCAAATTTTGATAGCCTATCTATTATTAGGCCACCATCGTTTGATGGCTCCAACTATGTATATTGGAAAGCCCGAATGAGGATCTTTTTAAGGTCCATTGATGAAAGCGTGTGGAAAGCCACATTGACTAAATGGACTATACCATTGTCTAAAGTTCTAGGCAGTGATGGAACCAAGTCCGTGAGAGAAACACCATATTATATGTGGACTACTCTTCAAAAAAATTAGAGCAATGCAAATGTAAAGGCTTTAAATGCAATCACTTGTGCACTATCATCTGATGAATTAAAAAGAATTATATCTTGTGATACTGCTAAACAAGCCTGGACACTCTTGAAATGATACACGAGGGTACATCTATTGTAAACAAGTCTAAAGTTCAGATCCTCACAACTAAGTTTGAGGAAATTCATATGGAAGAAAATGAGACATTCATGAACTTCTATACCAAACTAAATGATATAGTGAACTCTATGTGGGGTTTTGGAGATAGCAACCCAGAAAGCAAAGTCTGTGCAAAAATTCTGTGATCACTTCCTAAGAAATTTAATTCCAAGGTTATTGCCATTCATGAACTTAAAAACATAGATAACATGAAGGTTGAGGAACTTGTTGGTTCTCTTCAAATATACGAGTTAAATTTCAAAGCTCCAAAAGGTAAGTCTATCACTCTTAAATCATCCAAATCAACTTCACATGATAGTAATGCTAATTCTGATTGTGAAAACTCAGAGGATGATATGGCTTTTCCTGCGAAAAAGTTTTATAAAATTTTCAAAAGTAAAAAGAGAGTTAATTTTCAAAAACCCTTTGAGAAGGAAGAGGTTAAATTTAAAACTTGGAAATCTCTAAAAGATAGTCAATGTTTCAACTGTGATGAATATAGGCATTTGGCAAATAAGTGTCCAAAGAAGGACAAGCCAAAACGTAAAGGCATGTTAGCCACATGGGATGAATCATCCAGTTCAGAAGTTTCTTCCGAGTCGAATGAATCAGAACCCAAAACTTCAAATGAAGTCAAGGTTTTAATGACTCTAGCTAGAGTCACTTCCCCAGATAGTTGTGATTCAACTGATCATGAAAATCTGAGTAATGAAAACGAAGATGATCTACAAGATTCCTATAATGCCCTATACAGGGAGAGTTGTAAGATTACTGTCAAACTTAAACTTTAAAAAGAGAAATTTCTAAAATTAAAAGAGGATTTTGAAAATACTATTTTTGAAAAGTCTCATATTTCTAATTGTTTAGAAAAAACAAAACGTTATTTAGATTTCAAAACATCAGAACTTGAAAAATTAAGATTAGAGAATGAGAAACTAAAAAATGAAGTATCTTCGCTCTTGAGTTCAAAGGATACATGGAGGTATGCCCAAGGAGACCCTAAACTTGAAAAGTTATTAAACACATCTAGAACATGTGGAGATAGATTGGGTCTGGGCTATCATAAATACATGCCTCTTAAAAATAAGAGTACTTCTTCAATGTTTGTCAAAGGAGAATCCTCTAACTCAAAAGGAAAGGACTTGAAACAAAATAATCATAGCAACTCTAAAAATCTAAAGACTTTTAAGCACCTAAAGTCAATTATAATAATATCAGCTTTAGAAAACAGTCTTATAATCCTTTAGCTGAAAAAATTGTGGATTTACTCAAGGAGCTTCTCAAATTTAACTCGAATGTGAGAGTTAATAATAATTATAAACGAAGGAAAACCAACAGTGGTCCAAAACCCAAAATGATAATGAAATGGGTTCCTAAGGTTACTTGTCTAGTTGCCCACATCGCTTTCAAGGCTTTGAGTCAATCAAAGTGGTACCTAGATAATGATTACTCAAGACACATGGCAGGTGACAGAGATTTGTTCACCGACTATAAAGAAATGACTAATGGGTCAGTCACATTTAGCAATGGTAGCAATTGCAAAATAATTGGCCAAGGTATGGTTCAACTTTTTAACCTTCCTCATTTTGAAAATGTTTTATTTGTAGAAGGTCTTAAGTACAATTTTTTGAGTATTTCTCAAATCTGCGATAACAAACATAGTATAAAATTCATTAATCAAAGATGCGAGATCTCAAATGAGAAAGGTTGTGTGATGTTAAATGATCATAGGACGTCTGAGAATTGCTATATTGTAAATGAATGTTGCTCATCTAAAGTATCTTGTTACATGGTCCAAACCAATGATAATGAATTATGGCACAAGCGCTTTAGACATGTAAACTACCGGAATTTGTTAGATTGAGCAAAGCTGATCTAATTAGGGGTCTACTCAAATTGAAGAAAATGGATAAAATATGTGGCACATATCAAATTGGAAAACAAACAAGTAGTAGTCACAAGAAAGTGAACTCCACTGCCACATCCAAACCTCTTGAACTCTATATGGATCTAGTAGGACCAACTAGAACGGAGAGTAGAGGTGTTAAAAAGTACTTAGTAATTGTTAATGATTTTACTAGATTTACTTGGGTTACATTCATGAGAGAAAAATTTAAAACTCTCGATGAAGTCAAAAGAATACTTAAGCATATTCAAACAAAAAAAGAAATTAATGTAATCAAGATCTGAAGCAATAATGGATCGGAATTCGAAAATAGCAATTTTTGAGAAGTTTTGTAGCGATCATGGTATATCACACGAGTTTTCTGATCCTAAGACGCCTCAACCAAATGGGGTTGTTGAAAGGAAGAAAAAAGTTCTATAAGAGATGGCCAATAGATGGCCAATGTAATGTTAAATAACATGAAATTGCCTAAGAATTTATGGGCTGAAGCTGTTAATACTTCATGCTATATAATAAACCGTGTTTATATCAGAAAATCAAAAGATAAAACTGCGTATGAACTGTGGTTTAATAAGAAACACACAGTCAAATACTTTCAAATTTTTGGAAGTAAGTGTTATATTTTACAAGACCGAAAAAATTTAAGGAAGTTTGACACTAAAAGTGATGAAGGGATTTTCCTAGGTTATGCCTTGAACAGTCGAGCATACCGTATTCTTAACAAAAGAATTGGTGTCATTTAGGAGTCTATAAATGTGGTTATTGATGATCACCTGAACACACCAATATCGAGTTTAAAAGATGATGAAGTCAATATGTAGCGACTCGAAAAATTCCGTACAACGGCCCGAGTATCACATCTGGCAGAAATCACTTAGGATCAAATCCTTTAGAAATTAGACAAAGTTAACTAAGTGCTAAACTAGATTAACCATGAAATTCGCTTGAATCACTTTAAATATGATCTGCAAGACCCAAAACTTGTAGAATCATTGACGCTAGGTTACCCTAAAACTTAGGAGCAAACTCATTACCCGACTGCTCTTAGGAGCACATTGAATCTCTGTATCAGATTTGGACTGCACATCGAAAGTCTGAATGATACGAGGTTATAGAATTAGGACCGCCTCACTGGGCTTGACAGCCATCTCGGAGATCAAATCCAGACAGTGTCCCACGACTATTCGCTTGAGCCCGGAGCGAGGAGTGTGGGAAAACTTGGTTTTCTTTAGAAATTTAATAAAATTTAAGTAATCTGAGACTTGGTGTTTACAAGCTAATTATAAGAAATCAAACTGTCAGAATCAGACCTAAATACACCCTCGGATTAGGGATATTTCCTAACACATGTCCGTGTACTGGTAACCCTGATTGAGATTTGGTGACCGTTGAACTGAAACCGGTCTGCTACGCGTGATCTGAGAATCCGACTGGAACGAAAACTTAACTCCACCTAGATCTAAGGTTGGTGAGCTTAAGAACGACCGTACTACCAGAAGTGCTCCGTTGAGATAGAACAGACCCACTTTAGTTATAACCTAAGTATGCCTTGACCTTAGGTCTATTTCGGTGATGTTTTAGGCTATATAAGGACCTTAAGCACTCTCTCATTCAGCCCATACGAATTTGAGAAAAACTCTAGGGGAGAGAAGAGAGAAAAGAAAGAGAAAGTGTGAGAGAAGTGGGAGAATCTCCCTGCTATTTTACCCTGCCACTCTACAAGCTTAACCACACCATTCTAATCACTCTTTCGGCGATTCCAACTTCGTTTTTAGGTAAAAAAAATCCTAACCCTAACCTGTTTTAGGGTTTCAATTGATTCAATTAGCGAAATAGCTAACATTACTTATGCTCTAGGTCGTTATACTGTCGTGGAAGAAGGCTTAGCGTTCCTACCAAATTTATTACGCTTATACGGCGTAAGGTGCAGACTATAGATGTATAGGTTATAGTTTTCAAAGCTTTCAACATCAGATAATGATAGATTCATGATCTAGGTGTTATTGTACATGCAAAATGCGATGTTCGTTTTACGATTCAGTTATGTATGCAAATTATGGTGTATAGTGTATTCTGTATATTTGTAGGAAATATCGTATATGTACAAATTTTGAAAGTGTGTTTGCCATGATAAATTACTGTATGTACATGCTATATCTAAGTGTAATACTTACTCGGCGAAAGAATTCATCCTAATACATGTTCTTGCTAGTATACGTTATGTATGTTGAAAGAGTGTATCCTAAGTGTTTGTGAAAATGCTTGTAAGAGTAAGTACTTAGAGGATTGTGCTTTAGGTAGGTGTTGAGATAGGATTCTCAGCTACCTTAGAGATGTATATGATTTCCTTCATGTTGGTTGTTTAATTTAACCGATTACTTATGAAATATATGTGTTTGTATTTCCTGTTTGTATTGTGCTTTATAACATGCTTTATGACATGCTTGTTAACATGCTTGAATTACTATGTTTATTCTGTTTTACTCTACATGCTTTTGAATAAGGATCGATTATGATTGGGGCTATGATTATAGTCCAGGCAATCAGTAATAAACTTGAGTTTGTGGTTGAGTTTCATTCGCCACGTAGGATGTGTTTGACGAACCCGAGTCGTACTTCGGTTGGCGACAATGGTTAGGCCATGTGAAGTGCTTATGCACTTCATGTTGTTCAGTTGGTTGTGCACTTGTGCTGGTCAGGCTCGTCAAGTAACCCGATCTGTCCAATATTTGTTCACCATGTTTGGACGCTACTGCTTGAACCTAGGGTACCAAACTTACTAGTGTAAGCCTGTTAACCTTGGTACCCCAATCCACTAAGACTCATGAGCCGTACATGGTGGTATGGGACACCGTGGTCGAGCTATCGGCCTACGCTGGGGCCACGTGCTTCCCCGTAGTGACCAGTGAGCAACCTAGACTCGTGATCTGAATACGGTGGTATGAGACACTGTATTCGAGCTGTCGGCCTACACTATTTTGATGGGTGATGGGGGAGTGGTGTAACGATTCCGTGTAATAGCCCTGGCAGCCCTGACCGTGTCCGCTATAGTGACCTCGAGCATACTCTAAATCTACGGTGAGGCGACGAGACTTCCCTTAGTAAAAGAGTACAAACTAGGCCTGTATTAATAAGGTGATGGGGGAGTGGTACAACGATTCCGTGTACTTCGACACACGATAGCCCTTGCAGTGACCTAAAACTGCAATATCGTATGAGATTATCTAGGATTGACGACCTTAGAAGAGATCATTGTTTGGGAATGATATAAGGGAGGTACCTTAGTTTTCCAATCCTGCTGTTTGAAAGGTATTAATAATAACTCGGTAATCATGCTCATCATCGCACTACATGTGCTTGGAAGATGTGGAACACTTAGAGATGAACGCATGCCGCGGACGTAAGATGGTGTCGTATGAGGGAGCATTGGTGAGGGGCATACATCACGACTGCATTTAATATTTGCATTAACAAGAGTACTTAGGATTGTTGATTGTACTACTTTATCATTATTGCTTGACTGATTTAATAACATGTTAACCTATTCTTTATTATTCCACTGAGTTAGCTACTCACTCCCACGTTACGGGACGGTGTTCTGGACACCCACCAGACTCTGTCTTAGATGCAGGTACCGATGATACTCAGGAGGCTGAGCATAATTATTATGATGATCAGGATAAGTTTTCTTTCATGCAGTTCGCTGGAGGCTTCGCGTAGGCTATCAAGACTTACAGGGCTACAGGGTTTATGGTTATAGTTGTACCATTTTAACATTTTTGATTTAGGAACAAATACATATATATGGTGACTCAGTTGGTATTCATACTCTTGAGATCGAGATTGTTTTGTTTTATACACATCTATATACATCTTTCAGTCTTCCGCTTGCGTTTATACATAGATCTGGAGTATGAATTACTGTTTTGGTATAATCTCACTCATGTTTATTGTACTAACACAGGCAACATTCAATCATCATTCTCTATGTTGCATAAGTGATGTTTTGGAACTCGAGAGTTGAGTTGCTACTCGACCCTCGAATTTCAGGGTGTTACATAATACATTTGATAAACCTGACTCCTCATCTTGTCAAACCAACTTTGAACTACGATCAGTCAAAGACCATCCTACTAATTATTTTCTAAGTAACCCTCTCACTGGTATACGCACTCAAAGATAACTTGAAAACATATGCAATTATGCATGTTTTACTTCCCAAATTGAACTAACCAAAGTAAAAGAGGCACTTGCTAATGAAAATTGGATAGTTGCCATGCAAGATGAACTAAATCAATTTGTTAGAAATGATGTATGGTATTTGGTTCTAGGACCATCTGATAAACATATTATAGGAACTAAGTGAATTTTCAAAAATAAATCTGATGAATTAGGAAACATAATAAGAAATCAGGCTAGACTGGTTGTACAAGGGTACACTCAGATAGAAGGAATCGACTATGATGAAACCTTCGCTCCAGTAGCTCATCTTGAATCCATCAGATTGTTCATATCCATTGCATATTTTAAAAAGTTTAAAATCTATCAAATGGATGTGAAAAGTGCTTTATTAAATTGTGATATACATGAAGAAGTGTACGTTGAACAACCTAAGGGTTTTGAGGACCCTAAATATTCTGATCATGTGTATCACCTTAAAAAGGCACTTTATGGTTTGAAACAAGCTCCCAGGGCATGGTATGAGAAATTGACTAAGTTCTTACTAAGTCGTAATTTTGTTATGGGGAGTGTTGATAAAACTCTTTTTGTTAAGAAGCATAATGAACACATACTTATAGTACAGTTCTACGTTGATGATATTATGTATGGTTCTACATGTTCTAACCTATCTATTTAGTTTGCAGAGTTGATGAAATCCAAGTTCGAAATGAGCATGGTGGGAGAATTGAATTACTTTCTAAGTTTACAAGTTAAACAACTTGACAACGGTATTTTCATTTCTCAAACTAAGTATACTCTAAATTTAACGAAGAAATTTAGATTTGAGAATGGCAAAAACTTCGATACTCCTATGAGTACAACTCTTAAGCTTTCTAAGAATGCAACAGGTAAAAGTGTAGATCCTCGATTATATCGCAATATGATTGGTAGTTTATTATATTTAACTGCGAGCTGACCGATATAACATTCAGTGTAGGCATCTGTGCTAGATATCAATTAGATCCTAAGGAATCTCATCTTATTGCTATCAAGCGAATTATTAGATATGTCACAAGTTCGGCTAATATGGGCCTATGGTATCCACATGATACTAATGTTTAATTAGCTCGATATACGAATGTTGACTGGGCTGGGACTATAGATGATAGAAAGTCTACCAGTGGTGGATGTTTTTATGTCGGGAACTGTTTAGTTTCATGGCTTAGTAAGAAACAAAGTTCTGTATCACTATCCATAGCTGGGGCTGAATATATTGCTACCGAAAATGCTTATACCCAGCTGGTATGGATGAAAAGAATGTTAAATGACTATGGTATTGTGCAAGATACTATGATTCTATATTGTGATAATTCTAGCGCAATTAATATTTTTAAGAATCCCATCCAGCATTCCCGTACCAAACATATTAACATTAGATATCATTACATTTAGGAATTGGTGGAAGATAAAATTATTTCATTAGATCATGTTCAAACTGAAAATTAACTTGCGGACATATTCACTAAACCACTTGACAGAAACAGGTTTTCTAAATTAAAAATGGAAATTGGTATGTGTAATTTGAACTAGGTTTATCATGTTTGCATATTTTATTTTTATATATTTATATGTAAATTATTTATTTTTTTAAATATGATAAATTGTGCATTTTTGTTCTTGCACGACCAGTCGAGCACATACTTGACTAGTCGTGGCTCGACGGGTCGAGTATGTTGACATGCGGGGTTGAAGGGCCTTTAAGTGTGTTGAAAATCTCCTTTTCTTCATTTCTCTCCTCTTCCTCACTTGCCCCTTCTCCGACCTGTCGAACCCACCTTCAATTAGTGCTTGGTAAGTGCATCATTTTCAATTTCCTTTCGGATTTGGGTTCCTTGAGTCTCATATTTCTTCATTCTTGCTCTTATTTCAAATTTCCTTGTGATTTCCATGGTGTATTTGAGAAAAATCTGTTGGGTTTGAAACCCTTGATTCCTTTCTTACATTTTCTTATTGACTTTGCAATGGAAGGTAGAATGAAGAAGAAACCTACCATAGCATCTTCTTCTCGTTCCACACCTGTGTGTACTCTTTGACCACCCGAAGAGGACCCCGAATATGTGTGGGATATTCATCACCACAACATCATTGTTGAGCGTACCATAAATGCCAACCAGCTTGCACGATTTCACATTATTCTCCTCCTTATAGCTGTAGGATGGGACAACATTTTGAATTGGGGTGGACCAACATACTGCTCCATTGCGCAAGGAATGTATGCTTGTATAGGTGATGTTTCTATTGAAGATTTGACCTTCACTATAATGTTTAGAGAAGGTTCATATTAAAAAGATCATCACTCAATTTCTAGTTTGTTGGATGTCCAAGTGAATGATGAAGGCATTTCTATTCTGACCTTGGCTGAAAAAATGAATGAGTCAGAAAAATGCCCTTTAACCAGAAATTTTTGCAACATGGATTCAAAATGGAGTTCCAGGAATGTGCTCCTGGCCAACCAAATGTTGCCTAGATACAGAGTGTTACATCTTATCTTTATTTCCAATATCTATCCTAGATCTAAAAGCAAGGCAGAACTGACTTCTTTCATGGTTCATATCATTCATCTAGTTGTGTCTGGTATTCCTATGTGTCTTCCTTCTTTAATATGTTATATCATTATCCAATTTCGACTTCACCCTGGTCATAGCAATATTCCTTTTGCTTATTTGATGACCGCACTTACCTTGCACTGTTGTGTGGGCATGCCACTTGGTGAAGCTCCTACTTCTCATCTTTTATTCAATAATTCCAATATCAATAAGATGAATTTGAAGTTAGCTCCTAATCAAAGAGACGGGGATGCTGAGGAAGTTATGGAAGAAGTCGGAGAGGAAGATGTGCTGCCAACTGACGCCAACATGGATGATATTTTTGATAAATTAGAATCAGATGACGTAGAAGCTGATCTTGATTTTCAGTCTTCTGGTTTTGATGAGCGCCATCGAGCCTTAGAAGAGAGGGTGGATGGATTGAAGATGTCCCAAGAGAGTCAAATGAAATATATGTGTGAGTATTTTAGATGCATTACTAAGGGACTGCATCAGATTGATCCATCCATCTCACCTCCTTCTTCCTCTGGCTCTAATTAGTATGCTTTATTTGATGTTTTAATTTTGGACTTGTATTAAAGATTAATTCTCACTTTCACTTCTTGACTATTTGATACCTGGACATGTATAACTGTTAGATGTTGATGCTTTCATGCTTTATGGCTTAATCTGCTAAACTCTTATTCTCTTTCTATATATCCTTTTCATATATCCTATCATGCTTATACTTTATTCTACTTCCTTTGTCATATTGTGACAAAAGGGGGAGAATTTGTAGAATGTGGATATGTTTGCTGCATGTGAATGATGTAGATAGATGCGTATATGTATATTTTGTTTTGGAAATGTATTTGTTAATACAGGTCTCTACAAGTCACCAAGCTCATATTAAGGGGGAGTAGATTGAGGGGGGAGTTTTGAAGTCTTTTTGAAAGATTGATTTAGTTGTGAATCTGTATATTGAATAGGTTGATTCTCTAAATTCGTTTTGTCATAAATTTGACAAAGGGGGAGATTGTAAGTGCTATTTTTTAGAACCAGCACCCCGTGTTGTCAAATTTTGTAATGACAAACCACTTGACTGAGCTTGACTTGTTTGATAGATAAAAAGTTCACCTTCAAGTTCAATAGATGGAAAGTTCACCTTCGTTCGAAGATGAGTTTCAAGTCATTTATATCAACATCAAAGTGTTACTACTACTTCAAATCAAAGTGCATGTTCAACTGCAAATACAAAATCAAGTTCATACATAAGACCAAGTGTAAGTGCGACTTCAAATACTAGTTCAAGTCCAAGTGCATTACATGATCAAGCTCATGATTAAGTACACAAGCTCAAGATGAAGTTTACAAGCTCAAGATCAAGTACACAAGTTTCAAAGTGTACAAGATAAAGCTTCAAAGTACCTCAAGTATACTATCTACCAAAGCGACTGAATTGACAAGTTCAATGCTCACATTTAAGGTATACATGACCCTAGAAAGACCTTAGGGATAGGTCATACATATTATATATAGAATTTGGGTCATGGTACTCTATTTGGACCTTGCTTCGACTAGTCCTAGTCATGGTTCAACTAGTCTACCAGTCCAGGGTTTTTCTCGACTTGTCTAGAAATTAACTCAAAATTTTGGATAAGTCTGGTAGGTCTTCAACCAGTCGAGCGGGGCTCGACTCGAACTCCAGAAAGGAGATTTTTACCCACTCAAAGAGTCGAGCAGGCCACTCAACCAGTCGAGTGACGGGTTTATCCGATCGCACTAGAAATTTTGAAAATTGATTGCTGCTAGGACCAGTCGAGGCAAACCTTAGACCAGTTGAGGGAACCGAATTTTACCCTATAAATAGAGGACTTTTCTCAGCATTTGATATGTATTCCATGCTAAATCAAGCCTCCTCTCTGAGAATTAAGTCCCCTCTATTATGAAGCTATTGCTCGGTAATTTAAGATTCTTTTATAGCTTTTTGATTTTGAATTTCTTGATCTCTTGTTATTCAATTCTAATTATTAGAAAGGGGATTTTGCTTTACCCTTTTGAGATCCAATAAATTGAATCAAGCTAGCCCAAGGTTGATTTTAAATTAAAATTCATTAAGACCTAGAACCCTTTCATTTATGAGATTGAACATTGTACATTGAACATTGAACATATACGTCTACAAAGAAGTATTTCTACCGGGCTACAATGAAGAAGAAGAATCTTCAGATTTCATTTATTATATTGTGGTTTGTAAGATTGCTAAAAAATCTTTCTTTTTGGTTTTGACTGAGATAGCTAGAAAATCTCAGTGTGTGGGGTTTTTAATTGTGATAGCCCATTGAAAACAAAATTGTAATGGTTTTAAGGTGAACCTTGGAAAACCTTCTTTTATAATGAAAGCCAATATCCCGTGGGTGTGGATATTGGGAGTGGAGTAGGTGTGGTTGTTTAAGAATAGTTGGTGTACACACCAAACCACTATAATTCTCGAAGTTTGGATGATGATGGTGATATATGTGATGTGGTGAATGATGTAATTTATTTTCATGTACATGTGGTGAATGTTGTAATAGGTAGATTTATTTCATTTTCCTTTGGTATTAGTTTGAGTTTTGATCCTTACTAAGTTCAAGACATTAGGTTGTCCTACCATAAACCTTGATTTTTGGTGTAAGGTTGTCCTTTGAATGAAGTTTGTATCAACCTCTCAAGACTAGTGCATTTGAGGTTATTATTTATTTCGGCTATCTGCATTTATATTCCGCTTTTATTTTTTATTTAGCATAGTCCTATTCACCCTCCCCCCCCCCCTTTAGGACTGAGAGCTCACCCTTTTCATAGGACTAATAGGTGAAGCTTGTAACATGTTGGGATGTTTATCTTGCTTTGATTCTTGTTTATGTTGAACTTCATTGATTTCTGGTTTGAATTTAAGGAATATTTTCAGTTTTCTATGATTTATTGTGACTCAAATTACAATAGATGCTGTGATAACTTTGAATATCTTCTTTTATGTTTTGAGATTGTGAAATTGGTAAAACTCGTGATTTATCATCATCTCTTGGGCATGGTGGATACATGAATTCTCTTCCAATCATCACAATACTTCTTTATGCGTGGACTAGATTAATGAAAAGTTTAGAGATTTGATTTAACTGTTTCATCTTCACATTGGATAGGATAAGGCTCCAATTCTAGACGTGTTTCTTGAATCAAGTAAGGTAGCATCTTGATAGCTACGAGTGGATCCTTGGCGCTTTAGTTTCCTTTTTATTATTGATAATTTAGTTACAATTACTTTCAACTATTCTAAATTTTAAGTTAAATCTTGTTCTAGTTCTAATTCTAATTATTCTCAGAATACGTATAAGTTTAATCCCCGTGGATTCGACCTTGTTCTCACCGAGTTATTACTACATCGTGACCCTGCACTTTGAGTTGTGAACAGGCTGTTACGCAACACGCTAACAACACAATGAACCGAGATCCAATCTCCGGTCTCACCCACAAATCATAAAAAAGAATAAATATAATCTAAAAGAAGAATCAAAACTTACCAAGCAAACTACAAGACAAAATAACGTGGAAAAACCCCAACAAGGGTAAAAAAACCAAGGGTGCAAACTTCCAATATGAAGAAAAACTGAAATTACAATCAATATACTAAACTTCTCGATGCTCCCAGCACAGAGAAAACCCTTAGCCTTGCTTAGAAAACCCTTTTCCATACCCTAAAATAACCCTAGGACCCTTACTTATAGTTTAGGTAACTTCTCTTCTACACTCTTGCGAAACAACCTCAAATTTACACAGTCTACATCAAATCCACAAACGAATCTACGTAACCTCGACCGGTCGAGTAGCCCACTCGACTGGTCAAACGGCCCTATCCAGATGTGGCTCCACATCTCAACAATCTCCCACTTAGAGACACATCGCCATAATCCTTCGTCTTCTACATCAAGAGTGCACCACCTCCCCGTTTTTAAGCCTGAAGACTCATCAAAGCTGAACAGAGCTTCAGCTTCTCTCGTGTAACTCCCTTGGTCAGTATATCCGCAGGATTCTCACTTGTATGGATCTACTCTAGAGCAATCAATCCATCTTCCAGTAACGAACGTATGAAGTGATATCTGATGTCAATATGCTTGGTCCTTGAATGAATGACTGAATTCTTAGCCAAGTGTAATGCACTTTGACTGTCACTGTAGAGCTTGCAATTTGCTTGCTTCTTTCCCAACTCTTCCATGAAACCTTGCATTCACACAATCTCTTTGCATGCTTCTGTAGTTGTAACATATTCTGCTTCTGTTGTACTGATAGATATTATCTTCCGTAACTGAGAGACCCAACTGACTGTAGTACTACCCAGAGTAAAGACATAACCTGTAGTGCTTCTTCTTCTGTCGATATCTCTTGCCAAATCTGAATCTATGTAGCCTTGTAGCTTGATTTTCGATCCTCCATAACACAGCTTACATCCACAGTACCTACTAGGTATCTAAGGATCCACTTCACAGCTTCCCAATGTTCCTTCCCGGGATTATTCATGAACCTGCTAACAACTCCTACTGCTTGAGCAATGTCTGGCCTTGTGCTCACCATAGCATACATGAGACTCCCAATAGCTGATCCGTATAAAACTTTAGCCATGTAGTCTCGTTCCTCCTACGTCTTTGCACCTTGCTCCTTAGAAAGCTTAAAGTGATTGACTAATGGAGTGCTAACCGGCTTAACACTTCCCATACAGAATCGATCAAGTACCTTGGCTATATACTCCGCCTGTAACAAAACTAGTTTCTTATTTTCCGTGTCACGCTTTATCCTCATGCATAGGATTTGTTTTACAACTTTTAAATCCTTAATGGCAAATTCTCTAGACAGTTGTCTTTTGAGATATGAGATGTCCTTCATGCTTGAACCAGCCACAAGCATATCATCAACGTATAGAAGAAGGATGATGTACGACGTATCAAACTTCTTCAAATAGCAATAGTAGTCTACATGACATCTCCTAAAATCGTTTTCCGACATGAAACTGTCAAACTTCTTATACCACTATCTCAGGATCTGCTTCAGGACATATAGACTCTTCTTCAGTCTACATACCTTGTTCTCCTTTCCTGATGCCAAGTATCTTGTCGGCTGATGCATATATATATCTTCTTAAAGGTCCCCATGAAGAAAGGCTCTCTTAACATCAAGCTGCTCTAGATGTGAGTCCTCTGTAGCCACTATACCCACGACCATATGAATCGTAGACATTTTCACTACTGGTGAAAATATTTCAGTGAAATTGATACCTGCATTTTATTGGAACCCTTTTACAACCAATCTAGCCTTGTACCATTTCGAACCATCATGCTCCTCCTTCAGTTTGTAAACCCACTTGTTATGAAGAGCTTTCTTACCCTTAGGTAGAGTGACTAGCTCCCATGCATGATTAGACTCAAGAAAGTCCATCTCATCATCCATGGCTTGCTCCCACTTAACCCGTGTATCTGACTATAATGTCTCTTCAAAACACTCTGGTTCACCATTATCTGTCAGCAGTAAATAATTTAAGGAGGGTGAATATGGGACCATGGGTCTCCTCTCCTTAGTAGACCTCCTCACAACCAGTGTTTGTGGCTTTACCTTATAATGATCCTGTGCATGATCATCCTGTGGCACTGTAACACCCGTGTCTGATAACTTTTCCAACGCTACGAATTCTTTCTCATCAGCCTTATTTTGCTGCACATTGTCCTTATGCATCACCTTTTCATTGAAGGCTACGTCTTTGCTTCTGATGATTTTTCTATTTTTCTATATCCCAAAAACGGTAGCCAAACTCATGCTGCCCGTATCTTATAAATGTGCACCTCTTGGACTTCGCATTCAACTTTTTTCTATGCTCTGCATCAATGTGAATATATGAAGTGCAACTGAACTCTTTGAGATGTGCAAGGTTCACTTTTTTCCCAGTCCACGTTTCTTCTGGTAGCCCACCATCCAATGGTGCTGAGGAACTTCTATTGATAAGATATGCGGTAGTATTCATAACATCTGCCCAAAATGTCTTAGGTAATACATGTAACATCGTGCTCCTGGCGGGCTCAAGGATTGTCCTGTCAATGCACTAAGCCAGACCGTTCTGATGTGGTGTCCCTAGAATCATTTTGTGATGTTTAATTCTTTTTGCTGCATAATACTCCTCAAACCTCTTATCATAATACTCTCCCCCATTATCTGATCTGAGACATTTTACTATTTTACCTATCTTGTTTTCTATTATTACTTTTCACTTCTTAAATACATCAAATACATCAGATTTATGCTTTAAGAAATAGACCCACAATTTTCTACTAACATCATCAATAAAAGAAACAAAATAACGCGAGCCACCAAGAGATAATACCTGTGCTAGTCCCCACATATCAGTGTATACAAGCTTCAATAGATACATTTTTGGATCGCGTCCTATTTTCTTAAAACTTACCCTCTTTTGCTTGCCATACACGTAGGCCTCACAAAATTTCAAGTCAATAAACTTTAGACCTGATAGCTTCCCTTTTGATAATAGCACTTTCATCCCTTTCTCACTCATATGTCCCAACCTCTGATTCCATAATTGCCCATTCACTCCAGTTGATGCGACTATGATTGAATTATACGATGTTGAAGTCACGTACAAAGTACCTTCCTTCTTACCTCGAGATATCACCAAGGCACCTTCTGTGATCTTTTAGGAATCACTAGTGAATGTTGTCACATATCTGGTATCGGCCAACTACCTCGCTGAAATTAAGTTCTGTTTCAAAATTGGTACATGTCTGACATCCTTCAATTTCAAAACCGTTTCATCTTTTTGACTTATATGAACGTCTCCCTTTCCAACAATATTGCATGGCTCATCATCACCCAAGTAGACTCTCCCGAAGTCACCTGACATATAATCACGCATAACTTCCTTACACGAAGTGGCATGAAACGAAGCACCCGAGTCTATAACCTGAGACTCTTTCCTCGCATCAAGAGACAAAATCAACGCCTCTGTGTTACTCTCCTTATTTCTTAAGCACTCTGCAATCCCGCCTTGAGAGCTTCCTTCTTATTTCTTAAGCACTCTGCAGTCACGTTTCATGTGCCCCTTCTTGCCACAATGCCAATACCCGTCTTTGTCTTTTGGTCCCTTAGACTTCTTCCTCGACTTAGAATGTCAGTGTTTATTGCCTCCTTTGTTCAGCGATCTTTCTCTTCCCTGAACATTTAGAGCATTCCCTGAATCCCCTGAAACTCCTGATGCCTTTCTTATAAATCCTTCGTTGAGAATTAGACTGGCCACATTATCGAATTTTAGCTTTCTCGACCCTGAAGAATTGCTCACAGTAATCACCAAATCATCCCAACTGTCTCACAAACTGGACAAGATCAATAACACCCTGACATCATCTTCAAAAATAATGTCAACGGATTCCAATTGGCTCGTGACTGTATTGAACTCATTTAGATGTTCAGCCACGCTCCCACCATCTGACATCTTCATGTTGAATAGTTATTTCATAAGATGAACCTTATTGGACGCTGAGGGTTTCTCATACATCGTAGTTAGGGCTTCCATTAATTCTTTTGTGATCTTCATGACCTTGGATATATTGAAGGCGACGCTTTTAGATAAAGAGAGTCGGATCGTTTCTAAAGCCTTCCGATCCAATAAAGACCATTTATCATTTGTTATCTTCTCTGGTTTCTTCTCTTTTCCTCCTAGAGGAATATAGAAGTCCTTCTGATACAGATAATCCTCCATCTGCATCTTTCAGAAGGCAAAGTTTGAAGCATCAAACTTCTCAATTCTAGTCTTCGCTTCTTTCGTCATCGCTCCCACTTGAATTAAACCAATAACTCTGATACCATTTATTGTGCATCACACTAACAACGCAGTGAACAGAGATCCAATCTCCGGTCTCACACACAAACGATAAACAAGAAGAAATATTATCTAGAAGAAGAATCAAAATATACCAAGCAAACTACAAGACAAAATATACATGGAAAAACCCCAACAAGGGTAAAAAACCATGGGTGCAAACTTCCACTATGAAGAAAAATCGAGATTACTATCAATATACTAACCGTCTCGATGCTCCCATGCATAGAAAAAACCTTTAGCATTGCTTAGAAAACCCTTTTCCATACCCTATAATAACTCTAGGACGCCTATTTATAGTTTAGGCAATTTTCCTTCCGCACTCTTGCAAAATCCCCTCAAATTTACGCAGTTCGCATCAAATCCCCAAATGAATCTGCGTAACCTCGACTGGTTAAGTAGGTTCCTCAACTGGTCAAGCGGACCCTCGACTGGTCGAGCATGGGCCATTACTGGTCGAGCACCTCGGACACTAAAAATTGCAGCTCGCTAGACTTTAAGTCGAGCGAACCCTTGACTGGTCGAGCGGCCCTATCCAGATGTGGCTCCACATCTCAACACAAGCTTGATTATAAACTCCATAAGAAGTTCATACGCACGGAGTTTATAAAATTATATGAGCTAACAAAGGTCTCTCGGTATGAGGAACTCCCACAAAAAGGAACCAAACAAAAGGACTCACCATTAGAGACATATTACCATGACTCGAATTATGAGGTTGCAATTGCCGAAGTGGTAGATAAGAAACCACTGGTGTGTTTGGCATTGTCAAAGAAGAATCAACCGCATCGATCACGTAGAAAGATCAAAAGATATACACTTTTGGCATCACAAAATTCGATGAAATATTTGACTTTTTTTGGCTGGAAAAATTATCAAACACTTCGCCAAAATAACGAAAAAAGGATGGTCCAAAACCATCTCAAATGACCAAAAAGGACGGTCATGGACCGTCGCATGGGCCGTCATATTTTGAGGCGTCGTATTACTTGAAAGGATAGTTGAAAACTGTCGTTCTTATTGACAAAAAAAGGACGGTCCTGGACCGTCCTTAACAAGGACGGTCATGGACCGTCTCTTATGAGCCTTTAAAGGACGACCATGGACCGTCCTTTAAAAGGACGATCATAGACCATCCTTAAAAAGGACGGTCATGGATTGTCCTTAAAAAGGATTGTCATGGACCATCTCTTATGAGCCTTCAAAGGACAGCCATGGACCATCCTTTAAAAGGACGATCATAGACTGTCCTTAAAAATGACTACTATGAACCGTCTCTTATGAGCCTTCAAAGGACGATCATGGACCGTCCTTAAAAAGGACTGATATTAACTGTCTCTTATGAGCCTTCAAAGGATGGTCATGGACCATCCTTAAAAAGGACTGCTATGAACCATCTCTTATGACTTTTAAAAGGACATTTTTAATTTTGAGACAGTCAATATACACCTGTTACAATATATTTCATCGTATTCTTCCTGATATACACCTATTATATAATATATTTCATCATATTCACATTCACATCCATCTAAACCCAAACTACGTAAATCCATCCAAACATAAACTACATTCATCCAAACATAAACTACATCCATCCAAACACAAACAATCTTATCCACGTTACATTCATCCACGCATAAATACATAAGTTTAACATCATAAATAAAAAAGGAAAAATATCAGCAACAAATTTCTTTTTGTTTTTCATCTAATAAAAAAATATTCAACCAATAAAACATTATAATTCAAAATCCTGAAGAATTGCAGAAACTTCTTCCAAAAAAGTGGGTACTTTTTTAAAATAAAACTGATCATTAGAATAAAACTAATGCAAGAAAATAATGCAAAAAAAAGTGTTTCAATTCAAGTTAATAGAAACAACAACAAAAATTAAAGCTTTGTAAAAAAGGGCATGTGTTAAAAGGGATACATTCTTGTTTGTTGCCATGTGATTGGGCTACATTATTACACCAATCGGGTTCGGGTTCGGGATCGGGTTTAGGTTTGGGTTTTCAAGTTTAGGTTTAAGTTTAGGTTAGGGAGTTAAGATTAGGATTAGGTGTAGGTCTAGGTTTATGGATTTGAGAATACATTTAGGTTTTAGGTTTTAGGTTTAGGTTTAGATTTAGGTTTTAGGTTTAGGTTAAGGTTAGGTTAAGGTTTAGGTTATAGGTTAAGGTTTAGGTTATAGGTTTTGGTTTAGGTTTAGATTAAGGTTAAGGTTTAGGTTAAGGTTATAAGTTTAGGTTAAGGTTTAGGTTTAGGTTATAGGTTGTAGTATATAGGTTATAGCTTTAGGAATTGAGAATAGGTTAAGGTTAAGGTTTAGGTTTAGGAAATCGGGTTCGGGTTCGGGATCGGGTGTAGGTTTGGGTTTTCAAGTTTATGTTTAAGTTTAGGTTAGGGAGTTGAGATTAGGATTAGGTGTAGGTTTAGGTTTAAGGATTTGAGAATACATTTTAGTTTTAGGTTTAGGTTTAAGTTTTAAGCTTAGGTTTAGGTTATAGGTTTAGCTTTAAGTGCGAGGTTATAGGTTTATGTTTAGGTTAGGTGATAGGTTAAGGTTTAGGGAATTGAGAATAGGTTAAGGTTTAGGTTTAGAAATCGAGTTCGGGTTTGGGATCGGGTTTAGGTTTGGGTTTTCAAGTTTAGGTTTAGGTTTAGGTTAGGGAGTTGAGATTAGGATTAGGTGTAGGTTTAGGTTTAGGGATTTAAGAATACATTTAGGTTTTAGGTTTGGGTTTAGGTTTTAGGTTACAGAGTTAAGGTTTAGGTTTTAGGTTTAGGTTAAGGTTAGGTTATAGGTTATAAGTTTAGGTTATAGGTTATAGGTTTTAGGTCAAGGATTTCACGTCATAGGTTTAAGTGTAGGTTAAGGTTATAGGTTTAGGTTTAGGTTATAAGCTATAGGTTTAGGGGGAATTGAGAATAGGTTAAGGTTTAGGTTTAGGAAATCGGGTTCGGGTTCTGGATCGAGTTTAGGTTTGGGTTTTCAAGTTTAGGTTTAGGTTTAGGTTAAGGAGTTGAGATTAGGATTAGGTGTAGGTTTAGGTTTAGGATTTGAGAATATATTTAGGTTTTAGGTTTAGGTTTAAGCTATAAGTTATAGGTTTAGGTTTATGTTTAGGTTTAGGTTTAGGTTATAAGCTATAAGTTTGGGGAATTGAGAATATGTTAAGGTTTAGGTTTAGGAAATCGGGTTTGGGTTCGGGATCGGGTTTAGTTTTGGGTTTTCAAGTTTAGGTTTAGGTTTATGTTAGGGAGTTGAGATTAGGATTAGGTGTAGGTTTAGGTTTACGGATTTGAGAATATATTTAGGTTTTAGGTTTAGGTTTAAGCTATAGGTTATAAGTTTAGGTTTAGGTTTAGAATTAGTTTATAAGCTATAGGTTTAGGGAATTGAGAATAGGTTAAGGTTTAGGTTTAGGAAATGGGTTCGGGTTCGGGATCGGGTTTAGTTTTGGGTTTTCAAGTTTACGTTTAGGTTTAGGTTAGGGAGTTGAGATTAGGATTAGGTGTAGGTTTAGGTTTAGAGATTTGAGAATACATTTACGTTATAGGTTTAGGTTTAGGTTTAGGTTATAGGTTATAGGTTTAGGTTTAGGTTTAGTTTAAAGGTTTAGGTTTAGGTTTAGGTTATAAGTAGGTTAGTGGAGTTGAGAATAGGTTAAGGTTTAGGTTTAGGAAATCCGGTTTGGTTTTAGGTTTGGGTTTTCAAGTTTAGGTTTAGGTTTAGGTTAGGGAGTTGAGATTAGGATTAGGTATAGGTTTAGGTTTAGGATTTGAGAATACATTTAGGTTTTAGGTTTAAGTTTAGGTTATAGATTTAGGTTCGGAGTTAAGGTTTAGGTTTAGGTTATAAGCTATAGGTTTAGGGAATTGGGAATAGGTTGAGGTTTAGGTTTATAAATCGGGTTCGGGTTTGGGATCGGGTTTAGGTTTGGGTTTTCAAGTTTAGGTTTAGGTTTAGGTTAGGGAGTTGAGATTAGTATTAGATGAGGTTTAAGTTTAGGGATTTGAGAATACATTTAGGTTTTAAGTTTAGGTTTAGGTTACAGGTTATAGGTTTAGGTTTAGGTTATAAGCTATAGGTTTAGGGAATTGAGAATAGGTTAAGGTTTAGGTTTAAGAAATCGGGTTTAGGTTCGGGATCGGGTTTAGGTTTGGGTTTTCAAGTTTAGGTTTAGGTTTAGGTTAAGAGTTGAGATTAGGTTGGTGTAGGTTTAAGGATTTAAGAATACATTTAGGTTTTAGGTTATAGGTTAAGGTTTAGGTTTTGGGATTTGAGAATAGGTTTATGTTAAGGTTATAAGTTTAGGTTAAAGTTGTAAGTATAGGTTATAGGTTTATGTTAAGGTTTAGGTTTAGGTTATAAGTATAGGTTTTGGGATTTGAGAATAGGTTTAGGTTAAGGTTATAAGTTTAGGTTAAGGTTATAAGTATAGGTTTAGGTTATTGGTTAAGGGTTAGGTTTAGGTTATAAGTATAGGTTTTGGGATTTGAGAATAGGTTTAAGTTATGGTTATAAGTTTAGGTTAAGGTTGTAAGTATAGGTTTAGGTTTAGGTTAAAGTTTAGGTTTAGGTTATAAGTATAGGTTTTCGGATTTGAGAATAGGTTTAGGTTAAGGTTACAAGTTTAGATTAAGGTTATAAGTATAGGTTTAGGTTATAGGTTAAGGTTTAGGTTTAGGTTATAAGTATAGGTTTTGGGATTTGAGAATAGGTTTAGTTTAAGGTTATAAGTTTAGGTTAAGGTTGTAAGTATAGGTTATAGGTTTAGGTTAAGGTTTAGGTTTAGGTTATAAGTATAGGTTTTGGGATTTGAGAATAGGTTTAGGTTAAGGTTATAAGTATAGGTTAAGGTTATAAGTATAGGTTTAGGTTATAGGTTAAGGTTTAGGTTTAGTTATAAGTATAGGTTTTGAGAATTGAGAATATGTTTAGGTTAAGGTTATAAGTATAGGTTTTGGAATTTAAGAATAGGTTTAGGTTAAGGTTATAAGTATATGTTTAGGTTATAGGGTAAGGCTTAGGTTTAGGTTATAAGTATAGCTTTTGGGATTTGAGAATAAGTTTAGGTTATAGGTTTAAGTTTAGGTTATAAGTTTAGGTAATTGAGAATAGCTTTAGGTTATAGGTTTAGGGTGTGGTTTAGGTTAAGGGTGTGGTCCCTGTAAATACAGATATAAACACGGCCTGTCCAAATGATCAGGCTCTTCCAATGCTGTCCATAGGAAATGGACAGCTTCATCATGGTCATAACAGTGGTTCCCACCTTCCAGGGACTCCCGCTCATCCGGATAGCTCCGACGCACATCCGGATCTGCTCAATTAATTTCGAGCAAATACATAAACACGACATATCCAAATTGTCAGGCCCCTCCAATGTTGTCAATAGGAAATGGACAGCTTTATCATGGTCATAATAGTGGTTCCCACCTTCTAGGGACCCCCGCTCATCCGGATAGCTCCGACGCACATCTGAATCTGCTCCATTAATTTCGAGCAAATACATAAACATGGTCAATCCAAATGGTCAGGCCCCTCCAATGCTGTTCATAAGAAATGGACAGCTTCATCATGGTCATAGCAGCAGTTCCCACCTTCTAGGGACCTCCGCTCATCTGGATAGCTCCGATGCACATCCGGATCTACTCCATTAATTTCAAGCAAATACATAAATGTGGCTTGTCCAAATGGTCAGGCCCCTCCAATGCTGTCCATAGGAAATGGACAACTTCATCATGGTCATAACAGTGGTTCTCACCTTCCAGGGACCCTCGCTCATCTGGATAGCTCCGACACACATCTAGATTTACTCCATTAATTTCGAGTAAATACATTAACACAGCCTGTCCAAATGGCTAGGCCCCTCCAATGCTGTCAATAGGAAATGGACAACTTCATCATGGTCATAACAATGGTTCCCACCTTCTAGGGACCCCCGATCAACATCTGGATAGCTCTGACGCACGTCCGGGTCTACTTCATCAATTTCGAGCTAATACATTTAAAAATAACATAAATATATCTAAAAGCATCTAAATACTAAGGAAAGGCCTCCCATATTTGTATTGTTGGTTACTCATCCCTTTGTCTACAAGCCACAATCGGCCAATAATTTTTATCGCTACCTGTACTCTGAAACCAACACAAATATAACTGGAAAATATTATAAGGAATAAGGAAAAATAAATTTACCAGTACACATCATTAAATATTTCCCTATAAGGAGGTGATATTATATCTTTGATAGTCATAACCTGTATGACAGAGAAAAATACAACCGATACTGTCTGTTACAATTCAAGGGAGAAAAAAGATTTGTGGCTGCACCGATATTCTAGTACATTACGAACAGCTGCCTACGTACCCAAAAAGTCAGATTGGGATCAAGCCACTACGTAGTTCTTTTTAATTAACCAAGTTACTAAAGGTTATAAATTTCATATTTAACAAAGTATCATTGGACGTCGTCTCAAATCGTTTCTGGTTGGTGCATTTAAAAAAATTCAAATACACAATCAATGTATATTCTTATTACATCTCGTACTGCAACAAGAGACAACGTTCTATCAATACTTTAGTTACATTTGAAATTGAAATCCTTTAGTGACGACCATACTATTAAGAATCCTCTTATCTTCATTTATAAAAACTAGTAGATGATAAATTATGTGTAACAAACAAAGTTGGTTCAGCCACTTATGCAATTAGGGAAGGTTCAACAGGGCTAGATTTCCACATCAAGTATCCACTAACCTAACACAATTACACTTTCCTATCACCATTTTCACTTCACAACACCATACTTTTTAACTAATAAAAAAAAGACCTAACTCAACTGGGTCTCAGTTCAATTGATGGTGGGAACCATAAGATGGAATTGAGATCCATGTTCCCACATATATGGGATCATGTGTGTGAGATTAAAAAATGCCAGCAGTCCAATCTTTTGCCTTTTCTCCCTCAGTTTGGACCACTGTCATGTTCATTTCTTTTGTCTATCGAATAGCTAGAAATTTCATCTTAGCTCATCATCATTTTCTGCAGTGATCAGAAAATTATGTCAATCTCCATATAGTTCTTGTATGCATCAAAGAAAGGGTAGGGCTTGAAAAGGGTATTCCAATCAGCCTTGTTTATCTCCATTGCTTGTAAGAGAAATTAAGAGGTATATATAAATAAAAGAAGGTAAATGGAAAAGGAAAAATACTAGTACTATTCTAATATCAGAAGTAGGAAAAAGAAAGAGTGTGTAGAAAGAAAAAGGTTTAAATAATAAATTTTTTTTCTTTAGTTGAGAAGGACCAGTAGTTGTTTTCATTGAGAGAGAGAGAGAGAGAGAGAAAGTGGGAAAGGAGAATAATGAAAAACCAGACTGTAGGTCCACATTGAAACCACTTAAAAGGTACACAAACGCACCTCACATATTTCATTTCCACGCTGGAACTCTTCAGTCATTATACAAAGTACTTAATGAGACATTGTAGCTAGAGTTTATACAAGGATACACAGGCATGATTATGGGCATTTGATGGAGTCTATCACGAAAATTTCTTCTAGGATCTCAAATGGGAAGTGCCAAGGAGTCCTCTTCAGACTGTTTTCTACTATTTGTTGATTTGAGCAGGAATTCAGTTGTATTCTATTAATTTTCTGTTGTAGGTTGTTGGGTTAGTTGTCTTAGTAACTAATCAGAGATCTTTAGCAACTAATCATTATGATTAGTTAAGTATAGGTTATAGGTTTAAGGAAAGGTTAGGTTTAGGTTATAGGTTTTGGGATTTGAGAATAGTTTTAGGTTATAAGGTATAGGTTATAGGTTAAGGTTAAGGTTTGGGTTTAGGTTTTATGTTATAGGTTATAGGTTAAGGTCTAGGTTTAGGTTATAAGTATAGGTTTTAGGGACAACTATAAATTACAAGTGACAACTATAAACTGTAATATGAATAATTTATGGTAAGAAAATGTAATATGAATAATTTATCCTAAAAATATTTTACTACAAGAAATACATTCTTCATATCAACAATAGCCTAATGAAAAATAATGTAAATTCAAAGCTAAACATAATTCAAAATCTAACCATGTCTAGATAAACATAATTCAAAATCTAACCATGTAGAATTAAAGCAATTAACCATGTAGAAGCATATGTTCATAACAACTCATTTATAGAGCTAGATCATATATGATTCAAATTGTTGGAAGCAACTGGCCCACTTTTATAAAAACATATCGGCATTTCTTTTTGGGTGTTCCCCATCTACAATTAGACATGTGCATTTTTTTTTTTGGCACCACATTCCAATGGCTAAGGTCCCTATGAATCATATTGCAATACTTTTGGGTGCACTCTAATAAACTTCCATGATTTTGGGATTTGTTGCAAGGAAATGTAAGTTGGGATTTGAGAAAATAGGCCTCAATGAAACTCTCTTTCCCACATAAAGGTTTAGCCAGTGGTAGTCGATGAAGTATGCTTTCCTTGAATTTTCCAATAACTTTCGGCTGTGGTTGGTGTTTGGAACAAAATTTCATAGAAAGATATTCTATGGAGCTACAAAAGTATAATGACTTGTTGTTAGCCACATTGTGGGCCACTTCGTATAGCCCTATATAATGATGTTGGCAAAAGTATAATGCTGATTTTCTGAGTGTTTCGTGGACAAAGAATGTACCAAAAACCTCCACAGCCTTTCGTGGATAGGAAGCAATGGTGATAATGATGCCCACGACCCTATATAAGGTTTCAACTCTTGAGCTTCAAATCTGCTTCTTTGAACTAAAAAATAGGTGGATGTTGTGGATGTTAAATACATCACCTTACCCCAAAATTGCCCAAGACATCAACACACTACCTTTGAGTATGGTGTTGGCAACACCACCTAATTCACTTACTATCTCAACCTTCCAAAAGTGGACACAGTTTGGCTAGTGACCCCAAAAGATGAGTCAAATCCAAATCTTAACTGACAATTTGAATCCAAGGTCATATTTCAATGATCCAAGCTGTTCATATAATGGACCTGTTTGTAGCTGTGGGATATTTTTAAAAAAAATCATTTACAATGGGATTTTTAACTTGTTAATCATTTAAATCATTTTGTTTTAGTCATGGATGCCAACAATTTAAATCATATATGATACCACTTTTATAAAAACATAAATGGACAATCCACCCTAAAATCTTATGTCATAAGAATCAGTGAAAATGACAATATTCACTCTTTAGAAACATTTCCAGGACCCACGGTGAAGTTTTCTTATCATCCAAACCATTCATATTATCATAAAGACATGAATAAAGGAAAATACTCATATTAGCTTGATCTAAAACATCTAGGGCCCACAGGAAGTTTTTCAACGGTAGAGGATCATTTCACACTGTTTCTCGTGGTGTGGTCCACTTGAGCTTTGAATATGCTTCATTTTTGGGCTTAAGCCATAAAATTATCTTGTAAAATGGATGGACAGGGATGATAAAATACATAAATCAAGGTGGACCCCACAGAGATTACTTAGTACACAATCTGATTCCCATACAAAACTCCTGTGGCCCGCAGGAAGTTCTCATTGGTGGGGATTTAATCTCCACTATTTCCTGTAGTGCAATGGGCTTCATTTTCAAGGCCATTACCTAAAATGGGCTGGCAAAACAGAGATGGCAAGGATAGACAACACATACATCAAGGTGGACTGCATGAAACAGTGGAGATAGAAATGCCCACCTAAATCCCCAAATCCTTAAATCCTAAATCCCTAAATCCCCAAATCCCTAAATCCCTAAATCCACAAATCCACAAATCCCCAAATCCCTAAATCCTTAAATCCCCAAATCGTTTCGGTATTGAGATTGACAAAGATTGAGAGAGAGAGAGATATTGAGATTGATCACGGTCCACAGAGATTGAGAGAGAGAGAGAGAGAGAGAGAGAGCACCAAGAGAAACAGAGAGAGATGGAGAGACAGAGAGACTGAGAGAGAGGGACCGAGAGAGAGAGAGAGGGTGCGCGAGAGTGAGAGACTGAGAGAGGTTGAGAGAGAGGGAGAGAGAGAGGGTTTGGGTTTTGGGAGGGGCGGGCGCACGAGAGAGATTTAGGGATTTGGGGTTGTGGGAGATGGGCGCGCGTAGGATGTGATTTTTGGGGTGGAACGGATTGGCTACTCCCCCTGACACCAGCCCCATGGCTGGTGTTTGGTGGTCTGTGGGCCCCACCATGATATATGTGTTTCATCCAATCCGTTCATCCATTTTTAAAGATCATTTTAGGCCTTCATTCTAAAAATAAGAGGGATATAAATCTTAGGTGGACCACACCTCAAGAAAACAATAGTGATTGGATATCCATCATTTAAATCCTCCTAAGGCCTAATGTACTGTTTATCTGACATCCAATCTGTGATTAGGTCATAAAGGCCCAGATGAAGGGATAAAACAAAGATCAGCTTGATCCAATACTTTTAAGGCTCCCAAAAAGTTTTTAATGGTCGACATTCATTCAACACTTTTTACTGTAATGTGGTCCACTTGAGATTGCGATATAACTCATTTTTTTTTTGTAATATCATAAAATGATCTATAGAAATAGATGGACGACATGGATGAAACACATACATCATGGTGGGGCCCACAGACCATCGAACAAAAAAGTTGAGAGGGGTTACCCTCCATTAAAACATTCATAATTATATTTTGGGCCCACAGAGATGTGGTTCACAAATCTAGCCCATCCATTATGTGTGTGCCACTTGGATGAGGGGTAATACCAAGTTTCAGATGCATCCAAATTTCAGGTGGGGCCCCACCAAGTGCTTTTATATATTTTAGGCATGTCTTCACATGATTTCTGTATACGACTGATTTTTGGGATATCCCATAATTTAAAGGGGACCCATTAAATGCACGGTGTTGATTTTCGACACACGTCATGGTGGGGCCCACACAGTTCGACCTCATGGGGAGTTCCCATAAGCTCGATGGATAGAGCCTTTTCCATATATATATAATATTTAAAAAATATAAAAGCTTACGATGTATTTATTATTACCACACCGTCCATCCATTTTGAGATATCATTTTAAGTCACGAGCCAAAGAATGAGACAGATAAAAATCTGTAGTAGACCCCACCATAGAAAACAACAGGAGGGTGATTCTTATAGTTGAAACTATCCTAAGGCCCATCTTAATGTTTATTTTAAATCCAACTAGTTCAAAAGTCTTAAAAAAAAATGGTCGTGGGGCCATACATCATGGTGGGGCCCACACAGCACCAACCACCTGCCATTGGATGCTGTAGGGGGAGTAGCAATCTGTTCCCCTTATTTGTGGTGTGGTCCATTTAATTTTTGAAAATGATTCATTTTTTAGATAATTCTGTAAAATGATCTCGAAAAATGGATGAACGTTGTGTGTTAATCCCAAATTTTCGGTAAATCCAAAACTCAAGTGGACCATGCCACACAAAACAGTGTGGAATAATGATTTCCACCATTGATACCTTCCTTGGGCCCACAGTAATATTTGTCATCCAACATGTTCATAATATTAAAAAGATATGAATGAAGGTAAAACACAAACATTAGCTTGATCCAAAACTTCTATCAAATGCACAGTGTTGATGTTCGACACACATCATGATGGGCCCTACAAAACTTACTAACATTAATTCTTAGAGTCTCAGGGTATCAATAAGTTGGGTCACAATTTTAACTAGAATATTTGACCCGTTTTACATGTCTAGTCCATTCACTTTATTTTACTAATCATTACCCTCAATTTGACTAGTTACTCGCCCCGATCATGCTACATATGAGAAAGATATTGGGCAAACAAGATTGATCAACAATTTGAGTGAATTTTGATTTAAACATCTGAAGTTATTTACTCTTCAATCTAGACTAATCAGATTGTCCAAAAATGGTTAAAGGTTGTTCATAATATCAAAAATATATGAATGAATAGAAAACACAAACTTTAGCTTGATCCAAAACTTCTATGGCCTCCAAGAAATTTTAAATGGTAAAGGTTCAATCACACTATTTCTTGTGGTGGAGTCCACTTGAGCTTTGGATATGCTTCCTTTTTGTTCTTTAGACCTCAAATTATTTGTTAACATGGATGAATGGAATGGATAAAATAAATAAATAATAGTGGACCCCACAGAGTTTGCTCTGGTAAGGATAACGAGTAACTCACCTAAATGTAGTAGAGAATGGTTTCCTTAAAACATTCATAATCATATATTGGGCCTGCTTAAATGTGATTCACATATCCAACCCACTCATTATGTGTGTCCCACTTGGATGAGGGGTCAAACTAAGTTTCAGCCGCATCCATGTCTGTATTAACTTATAAACAGGTTGGATCTCAAATAAACATCGCGGCAGACCCTAAGAAGGTTTCAATAGTGGGTGTCACTATCCCACTCTTTTCTATGGTGTGGGTCCACTTGAACTTTAGATCTGCCCCGTCAATCAGATGCATCATTCCATGGTAGGCCACGAGCTTAAAAATAAAGTCAATCCATGACTTGGGTGGGCCACACATAGTTTTAGATGCTATGGCCCACCTGAGTTTCATATATGACTGATTTTTAGACTTGAAGGGGACACATCAAATGCATGGTGTTGATGTTCTACATACATCATGGTGGGGCGCACACAGATTAACCTCATGGGAAGTTCCCATGAGGTGACTTTATAGTACCATTTCACTATTTTAGGTAACTCCTTCATGGGTGTTACTCTAACCGTGTAGGGCCCACCTTGATATATTTTATGTATATTGACACCGTCCATATGTTTTTTCATCATATTTTAGGATGTGATTTCAAATCATAAGAAGTAAATAATCTTAGATGGGCCATACTAATCAAAATAATATGATGAATAACCATTAAAAACCTTTTGAAGGCCACAAAAGTTTTGGATCAATTTGATCTTTGTAGTTTACCTTCATCTAGATCTTCTTTACATTATCAACAAGTTGGAATGCAAATAAACATTACAAAAACCTTACGATGGCCTCTTTATAATTTTTAATGGCGAGGTACTATATTATCATTCTTTCCAATGGTGTGGTCCACTTAAGATTTAAATCTACACAATTTTTTATACCCGGCCCAAAAATGGGTTGAAGAAACGTATGGGCGGCAAGGATATACAACACATCATCAAAATCTCACTTTTGTTAACTAACTTTTCAATTTTTCTTGTCAAAATACAAAATCTAGTTTTCTTTTTAAAAAAATATATTTTTTACAATTTGACAATTTTTTCATAATTTTGTTTAATTTTTAAATTTTTCTTTTTCAAAATATTATTTTTTTTTATTGAAATCTCACTTTTGTTATCTAACTTTTCAATTTTTCTTGTCAAAATACAAAATCCAGTTTTCTTTTTTAAAAAATATATATTTTTACAATTTGTCAATTTTTTCACATTTTTTTTTAATTTTTAAAATTTTCTTTTTCAAAATATCATTTTTTAAAATCTCACTTCTATTATCTAACTTTTCAATTTTTCTTGTCAAAATACAAAATCTAGTTTTCTTTTTTTTTTTAAAAAATATATATATTTTTTACAATTTATCAATTTTTTCACAATTTTGTTTAATTTCTTAAATTTTCTTTTTTAAAATATCATTTTTTTTTTATCTCACTTTTGTTATATGTAACTTTTCAATTTTTCTTGTCAAAATACAAAATCTAGTTTTCTTTTTAAAAAATATATATATATATATATATATATATATATATATATATATATATATATATATATATATATATATATATATATATATATTTCAAATTGTCAAAATTTTCACCATTTTGTTTAATTTTTTAAATTATCTTTTTCAAAATATCATTTTTTATTGAAATCTTTTTCTTTTTTTTTTCAAAATTATGAACAGTTTTTTTTTTTTTTTTTTTTTCAAAATTTCAAATTTTTTTAAACATTGTTAATTATTTTTCTAAGCTTCTAAACAATTTTTTTTTTTCGAAATTCATAATTTTTATTAGAGACGGTCTTTGACAGTCTCTAATAAAGACGATCTTCGATAGGGCTCTAAGACGGCTAAAGACCGTCTCCAATAGAGACGGTCCTTGACAGTCTCTAATAGAGATCGTCTTCGACAGGGCTCTAAGACGGCTAAGGACCCTCTCTAATAGAGACGGTCTTTAACAGTCTCATGCAGACGACCAATAACCATCTCAGATGACCGCATATAAGACGCTGAAGGACCGTTTCTAATGCAGACGGTCTTTGACCGTCTCAGATGACCGCATGTAAGACGGTCGATGACCATCTTAGATGATTTGTGGACATTTTAAGACAATATTAGGAACGGTCAAGAGTCGTCTAAAATTTTAGAGATGGCTCTAAACTTTCTTTAAACCAAGGAATTTTCGAAACGGTCCTGGACCATCTCAAAATCCGACAACTTTTTACATTTTTCATGTAGTGAAAATTCCTATGAATAATAAGATACCATTGGCTGACAAAATGCAAAAGACTGAAAAATATAAATGGCATATGACTCGTTCTCATTCGACTAATAAATGTGTTGTGTTCAGAAACATTATCCAAAATCACATCAACTGTGTATTGCTGAAGTTTACTAAAATATGTGAGGAAGCCATGCTAATCAATGTAAACCCGTTCCCTTCCAATCCTGATGTCAACATGGTTACTGCTAATATGAGAAATCATCCGCAGTTGAAGGTCGATCTCAGCCCGAGTAATCAAGGAGAGGTATTACTAGTGTGAGGGTGATATTAGCCCTCTCACAATCAAAATAATAAACAAACTTGACTAACCAGACGGACAACCTCAATCATGCGGCTGGGGACGCGGTACCAGGAGCATGTATTGAAAAGAATAGGGAGGCCAGTTTCTTTCCATGCATAAGACTCAATTCCTATGCCACGCTCTGGATGGGTTCACGATGACCTAGTGTGTCCTTCTTCATGGGACCTATGATATTTTAGAACGGCTCAAAAATCAGCAACAAATAGACCTTCAGTGAGCAATGTGGACCGCTGATGGATCATCTCCTATTTTCCTGACAAAAGCCCGTCTGTAGGGCCAGCGCACTGATCAGGTCATTAATACTGTCCAATTGAGTACGAACATGGCATGCCTGTGTCATATCCAGGTTGTTCATCAAATGAATCCCACCACAAAATTCATCCTAGCACAAAAGTCAGGCTCCATCCACTCTTTTGGTACGCGTGTTAGAAAAAAAACAAAGGATGACCGATGGCCCAAATTCAACGTATGCGGGAGGCCAACCTGATCAGTGGACTAGACTGATTTCTGGCATATGATACATTCCCCATGGAACACGCCTGATGAACCGTCTGGATCTCACATGCATGGGCCATATTAGAAAACCGGGCCCACCGCAAGACCGGCCATACAAACAATGGATGTGACACAGCCACGGTCACGGATATAATTGCTTACTAACAAGAGTTACTTCATTCTCGGATGGACATTTTTTCTTCCCAAATTTTAAATTACATGACAGCTTTGAAAATCTTCGGAGCCTAATGAATGACGGCGACAATATAAAATGGCCCGGAAGCGGATTGCGTCCTACCCCCACCGTGATGTAATTGTTTTATCTGCGCCCTTCATCGATTTTCTAAGATCATTTTAAGCTACTCTCCTATAGATGAAGTAGGTCCACAGCTCCAGTGGACCACACTAAAGGAAGCTGCAGTGATCATAACACGCACCGTTGAAACCTTTCTGAGGAAGACCGTGATCTTTTTTTACCATCCAACCTATTAATAAAGTCATGTAGACGTCGATGAATTGAATATATATATATATATATATATATATATATATATATATATATATATATAAGCTTGATCTCCAGCTCCCAAGAAGTTTTTAATGGTGGACGTTCAATCCCCACTTTGCGGTCCACATAAGCTCCTCATTTTTTGACTCATTTCTTAAAATGATCTGATAAAAACTATTAACGGCGTGGATAATATACTTACATCACAGTGGAACCCACAGAGCCCTGCCCGGACGGATTACTGTCCGGGCGGGGGTAGGACGCAATCCGCGTCCAAAATGGCCCACCAGACGCGCTTCTCATTCGCGTAGAAATGCTAACGCATCCGCGTGTGTAGAAATTGAAGACGTTCGTCTCAGCTCACGTTGCAAAATGGCAAGCGTGTGCTGGATCAAAGACACGTACAAGCTGGGACTTAAAGTTAACATTCTCTTTTCTCAAATGAAATCTGGTCCACTCATCTGGTGTGACATAAGTGTGCTGAATATATGATGTGGTATAATTCGTTTTTGTTACGTCCATTTTCTTTACAAGAGCGTGTATTGGAGTTAGAGCTCGAGTATGACACGGCTGAGAACAAGCTAATGCATTTCTGACCATGCTTTCCCAGTGTATATCCTTGTAGCTTCTCGCGACTTTTATTCTAAACTTCCGTTTGCATGTGCATGCTTCACGGACAATATAATATTCTTTGAACTTTTGCCATTTTACGTTACCAGAGACCAAGGTCTGATAGATCTTCTCTTCTCTGATTTTTTATTTTTGCAAGAATTACAGAATTTTATGTCTGTTTTTATTCCTTTGGTTGGAATAAATTTTGGCAAACAACTCTAGTCCTCTGACTATTTCTAATGGACAGAGAAATGAAAGAAAGAAAAAGATAACATGATGGGTAAGCTTCGTTTGAAAAGTCATGGAAGGAAGAAATATAGATACATCAAATATGGAATATCGCCCGGTAAAGACCTATTTTCATTCTACGTCATAAACCTAGTAACCCATGTTGGACATGTGGGTAGCTAATGAAAATGCAATGATATGCTGTAAGTCGCTATGCGTAATTTAACGGACTGTGCTGTGCATCGGTTATGGAAATCTGAAGAATTATAGGGCGTACCTTGTTGTGTCACCAATGCCATGAAATTAGATTGTCAAGATCTTCCTCTCCTTATACCCTTTAGAGAAGTTGTAATGGGGCTGTAACTTCTGTTGTCGATGGTGTTAAATTGGAGACCCAGCCTTGTTAATATAGGTTAGAGGGCTGAGGAGTTTGACACCCATCATAACTCCTCTCCCCAAGGCTCTACACAAATTGATAATCCCAGTTTTGTTGAAACACCATGTGTATATCATAGTTGTAGCACTTCAGTACCCCTTACATGAATTTCAGAATGTATCACAACTTAGTGGGGCTCACTGGTGCACCCGATCACACTACCTATCCTTTAGGCAAATCTAGACGGTTGATCAATAATGCTCGCCTTATAGGATTCTTACATATGCTCCTCCATCAAACTTAAGTTTATGGTCTACATCACATCCATAACATAAGCGGCCGAAAACACGCTAATAATTGTAAGTTGGTTAGACTTTAAATAGGATCTTACGAGAATTTGTATTTTACAAAATGGGGTTCGAAGCAAGTTGATTAGTGGAGCGGCGGGTAGGACACACTCTCTCCCAATAGATAAGGGCAAATTTGTTTGGATCCTTCCACTACCCTATTTTCTTGGGGTGTAAAAAATACAACTACATTGATGGAAAAATCGCTTTTTAATAAAGAGGTTACAGTTCATTGCTAAAGAATTCTTAAACAATTATTTGAACGAATGGTAGGTGGCAAGCGCAAGACCAGGGGTGGTGGTGGTGGGACCCACTTCAATTCCTCTGCATTATGCTCTAGGTGGGCACATGATCTTCTACTTCAATCTCCTAGAGAATCCATGTGGTAGGTACTATAAGATCCTGAAGAAGACATCCACCACCTGGACCAAGATCATTGTCCCCTTCTTGGAAGTTCGTGGATTCCTTTAATCACTACATAAGTTTTGGAGAATTACATGAAAATGACAAGTTGGGTTTTTACAACTTCTGTTTGCATTTGGTAGAGATGTAAGTATGTGTTTGTTGTTTACAACCCCAAGTGCAGGGTTGCGATGTATTAATAACTCGGTGAGACCAAGGTTGAATCCACAGGACGAAACTTGTACGTATTATGAAAATAACTAGAAGTAGAACTAGAATAAGATCTAAACCTAAATTTGAAATAAAAGAGAGTAATTGTGAAGGATTTATCAAATATCAAAAGGGGACTAAAGTACCAAGGATCCACTTGTAGCTATCAAGATGCTACCTTGTTTGATTTAAGAAACGCAACTGGAATTGGAGTCCTATCCTATCCAATTAGAAGATGAAATAACTGAACCACAATGTGAACTTTGCATTGAATTAGTTCACACATGAAGGAGTATTGTGATGATTGGAAGGGATTCCATCATCCTACCATGCCCAAGAGACAATGGTGAACAACAGGATTTACTGATCTCACCATCTCATAATGAAAAAGAAGATATTTAAAGCTAGTTGAGTCACAATAAACCATAGAAAACTGAAAATATTCCTTAAATTCAAACTAGAAATCAATAAAGTTCAACATAAACAAGAATCAAAGCAAAATAAACATCCCTACACGCTACAAGTTACAAGCTTTACCTCTTAGCTCTAGCTAAGAGGTTTAGTTAACCATAAACATGACTGAACTAAAAACTCTTAAACAAAACATGAAAATAAATTAAGGAAGAGAAATAAAAAATCTTGGGAGGCTCCTCCACCCTTTGGCTCTGCTCCTTGAACCTTGGAAGATACTTTGGGACATCCCATGGACTTCTATTTATAGTTGTGAAACACTATCTTTCGCATCGCCTTGAAATTTCTGTAAATCGACCTTGAAACCGCTTCAAATTTACGCAGCCGCATTATGCATCAGTCGAACTAAAGTAGAGTTCAAATCATGACATGATTTTGTTTTAGCAGTTGTCCGATTTCGGTCACACCGAGCTTGGGTTCGATCGGACCAAATTAATCATTAATCGAACCGAATTAACTCCGGAATTCATCATTCTTCACTGGAGCTTTTTATGCACTTTCAATCACACTGAATCCTTCCTTCGGTCAGACTGAACTTGGATTCAGTTGGACCAAATTATTCTTCGGTCGAACCGTATTAGCTCTGAATTCCATTGTTGGTCAATGGATTGTTTTGTACGATTTTAGTTGGACCGAACCTATCTGTTTTCTATAACGGATGAAACAATCTTCTCCGGTCTTTTCTTCATCCTTTTTACTTGGTTTCCTTGGATCTTTAATTTGCATGTGAATTCTTCATTCTTGGTTTCTTAAGATCCATTTTTTTCATTGGTAATTATTGAGCATAAAATCCATGCTTTTAACATTCTTTTCAATCCAAGCTCCCAGATTCACCTTACAATACAAACATATGTAAAATATACCCATTAAACATTATCATGTTTATAAAACCAAGATATAAACAGGGGGGAATATGCAATATTTGACACTCAACATTTGCTTAGGGTATGGTTGTATGACACATGCTATTTCTAAATTGAAGACATTCCTACATACTAAGCAATCTCAAATATTTTCTAAGAAACAAGGTGGCACCTTCTCATCATATGCTATTTTTTTTTTGTGTAAAGACATTATAATTTTTAAATGTGCAGATTATCTTAGAGCTAAGACTTCCGCTTCTTCAATGGAATAGTACTTAAAAGCTCACACCCAACAATGATGACTTATTACCTAAACCCTCCATTTATAGCTAGCTTATATGCAAATTAAATGAATATATCTCACTATATCACCTTATAAGACATTGTATTCCTGGTCATTCTCTTTAGTCCATTTATGCATGAACCCACAAATGGATGCTGCTCATAGGGTTCTTTGTTATCTTAAATGCGTGCTTAGTCAAGGTATTTTTCCTCCCTCCAAATTGTGATTTACAATTATATAGTTAGTGTGACTCCGATTCGGCTAGTTATCCTGTAACAAGGTGATCTATGTCTAGTTACTATAATTTTTTTGGGCGATAGTTTGACCTCTTAGAGAATAAAGAACAAATAAACCATATCATGATAATTTGTTGAAGTCTAGTATCATTCCATGCCAAATGTGTCACGCTCTAAACTCAAAAACCGGGCACACAGAATTCTCAATCGCCAAATCCAGCCCCGACAGCCTCCGTAGTACCCCGTTCTTGGCTCTTGGTACCCATATACTAGGTTCCGATCCTGGGATGCCACAAGGAGGATTTCAACATAAGTTCATTTCACAATAAGCATAACCAAAAACATAACCCACGAACGGCAACAAGAATGCCATCACAAAATCCACTGTAATCAAAATCTTTAAAGGTACATTGCACGTAAAGGGAAAAACTATATATAACAAAAGGCTCTGGAAGCTCGGCTACACACACTCTTGCTTTTGCTCAGCTATGGCCTAGCGTCACCTGCATGCATCAATCATACATAAGCATATAGAAAGCTTAGAGGGTGGTGAAACTGTGTGCGCAAGGTAGGAATGCAAGTATGCAACATCAGAGTAATGCAGAAACATGCTAGTAAGTCTATGAATGCTATCAGCCGTACCAAGGCTATGCGATACGAGGCATGAATGCTATTGGCCACACTGAGGCCATATGATGCGATGCAAGGCCTACATAGACAATGTCATATGAGAGATGCAGCTCAAGCATACCAGTCCAGCTCATCTCTGGAGCATCATATATTAGTACAGTTCTCACTGAATAATTACTGGGGTCTAGTACACTATACGCAGATTGCCGCCCCACACTGGACACACAACCATGTAAGTGGAAGAGACCTCACTACCTGCCTGACTACCAGTCTGCCAATATCTACCCAGTACATCGATAGTGGAGCCATTTACGAGCATGTCATACTCAACCTAGCATAACCCCCTTCTCTTTGGGTAGGTAAGGTCACACCCCCTTCCAACCGACCATAACACAGTGGGAGACACGACCTCCTGGTATTCGGCCCTCATGATCTCATACATTCACTCGGTCTAGGCATTGAAGTATCCTCTACGGTACCATAAGGGTTTAGGGACTTTCACCCTTAGACATCTATAATGCCCCTGTGCTTTATCAAGTATTTCCAGTATCCAATCCTGCCATCCGCGCTATACCTGTGGAGGTTATAGCCCTGATGTCGCTACGGCGTATAGTAATAATAATACACAATATAAGATGCATGAGTCATACAATCCAGTCATGCACTAATCCTGCGCGAACCGTACGCTCATGTGGGACAACTCCGCCTATCAGGGAGTCCCATAAACAACATGCCCAATGACATATGCAATGGTCGACCACATCTCATATCAAGTATGCAGTGATGCTTATGAGCATGTATCATGATGTTATGCTATCACACACTCATAATCGGTATCTATAACAGCCTATATACAAGGTGGGGTCCATGGATGGACAACAGATCCATAACATAAGGGTCAGTCCTCAACTGTGGATATACCAAATATGATAGCACGGATCCCTCTGTCTATGGTGGTGATGAACTCTCCTTATACCAATGTTGGGCTTAGGTGGCCTACCTATATTCCTAAGGATTCAGAACAAACTTCCTTCTCTATATTATCATATAGCCCACTAGATACCCTAGGGAGCCCAAATAAGTCCTAGGTGGACTCCAAGATTAAAGTAATCCTACTAGCAACCAATAAGGGCCCAACATCTTGGGTTAGCTCAATATGAGTAGATGGATCATGCAAATATCAATGAGGCCCAATGATTTGGGTCAACCCACTTAGAGAAGGATGAGAATGGGCCTAACAAAGGCCTAAGGAAATGTCACAATGTGGACATTTAACCATCATTGCCCATTCAATGTGGACATTCAACCAACATTGCTCTCAAAGAGTGGCCCACATAGAGCCAAATATATAGTGGGGCACATGGCCTCACACAAGGGCCTCATGTACAACATAATGGGCCTCACATGAGGGCCTAATATACATCATAATGGGCCTCACTCAAGGGCCTCATATACATCCCATTGGATCTCACACAAAGGCCTCATATACATCACTTTGTGCCTCACCAAATGGGCCACATATATATCACATTGGGCCTCACATAAGGGCCACAAATACATCATATTTGGCCTCATATAAGGGCCATAATTACATAATATTGGGCCTCACCCAAGAGCCCATGAGCTAGGCATATGGGATGGATAGTGAGTGCATCACATACATCGTAATGGGCTTGATGGGGCAGCCCATATAGTCCTGAAATGAGTGGACAACATGCACAATATACACATTAAGGTGGGCTTCATGGGTCAGCCCCAAATGTCCAAAAAAAATAGATGGACAGATTGCCTACAATACATACATCAAGGTGGGCCTGTTGCACTACAAAATGGGCCTCATGAGGCAGCCCATGGTCCAACCAAAATAGATGGGCAGCAATGTAAATACATCAAAGTGGCCCTGCATAATGGGCCTTAACCAGATGGCTTTGATACACAATACACATCATGGTGGACCCCACGTCCCATGGACGGTGTGGATATACATCAAGGTAGGGTCCACGTCCAACTGGACTGGATGACACAGATGAAATGCGTACAACATGGTGTGCCCACATCCACCTCATCTAGACGGACGAAGCAAATATACAACATATACAACAAGGTAGGCCCCACTTGTCCAACAAATGGACTGTGTGGATAACACCTATACATCACGGTGCGTCCCATGCAGCACACCGTCCAGATATGGACGATGTGAATACAGAATACATGCATTAAGGTGGACCCCACCCCCACAAGTACAGCACGTGTGGGGTGGGCCCCACGCACTACCAATGGACGGCCAGTATGGATATAACACATACATCATGATCAGACCACAGAAGTTGCTGATGTTAATACAGCAACTAATGCTGTTGGATTGCTGGGCTACTAGCCCAGCGTCCAGCAGATGGACAATATAGATATAAAATACATGCATTGAGGTGGGTCTACATGTGTGACCCACCTCAGCTTTGAATAAGCTGATATTTTTTGTGAGACCAGTATTTTAGACTATACCATTTCGTAGACTTCCGTGGTCCTCCCGGTCGAATTCCGGTAAACCGTGACCTGTAATCGGCATTTGTGCGTGACTCTGAGTCGCGATTTGTCATACTGAGTCGACTCAACCCAAGACTTGTACCCTTTCGACATGCCGTGGCTGCGGTTCCAACAACATGTGTCATGCCCCAAACTCAGAAAATGGGCTCACAAAATTCCTGATTGCCGAATCCAGTGCCGATAGCCTCCGTAGTACCCCATTCTTGGCTCCCAGCGCCCATACGCCCAATTCCGATCCTGGGATCCTACAAGGAGGATTTTCAGTATGATTTTTTTTTGTAATGGAGCATAACTATAAGTATACCCAAATCATAAAGGTAACATCATCATCACATATACACTAATATAATCATTTGAATGCACTGCTGAAAGGGAAATACATATATCGAAATCAAAGCTCCGGAGGACAGCTGCACGCTCCAAGCTCAACGCTGCTACAACCTAACGCCACCTGCATGCATCTATCATACATAAGCTTATAAAAGCTTAGAGGGTGGTGAAAGTGTGTGCACAAGATAAGTGTCAAGTATACTATAAAGCTCATAAATCATACATCATTGGAATAAGCTGAAATACTAACAAGATCATGAATCATACGGTATCAGAGTAAGCAGAAATATACCGGTAAGTCCATGAGTGCTATCAGCCGTACCAAGGTTATGCGATGCAAAACATAATAAGACAATAACAAATGCTGAGGATGCAATGCAATATGCACATCCTGACGAGCCACGAATACCATCAACCCATATAAGTGCAAAAACATAGTAACCCAAAATACTAAGTACTGCGGATGCAATGTAATATGCGGTGCGAATGAAATGACCATGTAGGAATGTGAAGTCGGGATGATAGTACGTAGTATCGTAGGCTACGGGGTCCACCATAAGGGACTTCTATCCAAACCAGTCTCATACCTAAATTTGGATAATCTGACTCAATGTGGTAAACTCCTGATCTCAGGTTAATCACGCGCCCAACCGAAATCCTGGCTATGCGAAGGTACACGCAACAAATAGTTATGCACCACCAGCCTGAGTGTATAGTGAATGAATAAATGAATGGATATGCAATTCTTGCTCAATAAGTCCACATATCAGTATGGTTGCTCTCTAGGAAAATCACCGGGGTCTATTATACTCGACACCGACTACCTCCTCCCTAGCTGCACAGTTCGGCAAGCGGAATAGACCTCACTATCTGCTTAACCAGTAGTCTGCCAATACCTACCCGGCTCATCGATAGTAGACCCATTTACGAGCTAGTTATACTCAGCCTAGCTTATAGCTCCCTCACTCGGGTGGATAAGGCCACACCCCCTCCCAACCGACCACAACACAGTGGGAGACGCGACCTACTAGTATTCAGCACTTAGGCGCTCATGTTCCACTCGGTCTAGACGTTGGGGCTCCTCCTGGCCTCAGAGATTCTGGGATTTTCACCCAAGGATATCCTAAGTGCCCATAGTGCTAGAAGTAAATATTTTCGGTGTCCCATCTAGCCATCCACGATGTGCCTATGGCAGCCACGACCCTGATGTCGATAGGGCGTATAATGATCAAGTCACACATATGCGAGATGCATGAGTCACACTATGTAGTCATGCAGCAATCCTGTGCGTACTGCGCGATAATGTAGGGCACTCCATCTCATAAGGAGTCCCGTAAATGGTCCGCCCAATGGCATATGCTATGATCAAACATTTCCCATATTAAGCATATATATGATGTGTATGGGCATGAATCATGGAGTTATACTAAGCATGTTATAGGGTGATAAATTATCAACAAGTATGGGCCTATCAATGGGCCCTAAGGAGAGTTACAATGTGAACATTTAACTAACATTGTACTTACAATGTGGACATCAAACCAACATTGCTCTCAAGGCATGGCCCGCCATAAAACATCATTATATATATACTATGATGAAATCACACATTGCAATAGACCTATATACATCTCTTTGGGCCTGACCAATGGGCCTCCAATACATCAAATGGCTTCATAGCATGGGTGTCACGCTCCAAACTTAGAGACCGGGCTCACAAAATTCCCGATCGCCGAATCTGGCGTTGACAGCCTCCGTAGTACCCCATTCTTGGCTCCTGGTACCCATATACCAGGTTCCGATCCTGAGATGCTATAAGGAGGATTTCTAATAATAATTTGATTTGTAATGAGCATAACTACAAGCATAACCCATGAACAATAACCACAAGAACACCATCATAAAATTTACTATGATAAAAAACTTTGAGTACAGTACGTAGAAGGGAAATACAAGATAATGATAATAGCAGAAACTCCAAAAGCTCAGCTGCACGCTCCAACTGTGGCGAGACTACGGCTGCGTCCTGGCATCACCTGCACGCATCAATCGTGCATAAGCTTATAGAAAGCTTAGAGGGTCGTGTAAGTGTGTGCACAATATGAACGTGCTCAGAATGCACGGACATAGTAATGTGAAATCATCTGATGAGTACGTAATGCAACGAGCTGTACCAAGGCTATGTAGTACAAGATATGAATGCTAGCGGCCATACCAAGGCCATACGATGAATATGTAAGTCAGGCATGCCAATCCTCATACCAATGTAACTCCTCACTAGAGCATCAAATCAGTACGGTTCTCAGTCTGGATAATCACCGGGGTTCAATACACTCCAAATGACACCGTCTCTCTCCTAGTAGCACAGTCCAAGTGAGCGTAAGAAACCTCACTATCCGCCTAGCCAATAGTCTGCCAACATCTGTCCGGCAAGTCGATAGAGGATCCATTCACGAGCTGGTCAAACTTAGCCTAGTATTGCCCCCTACCCTCGGGCGAGTAAGGCCACACCCCTTTCCAACCGACCATGACACAGTGGGAGACACGGCCTCCTGGTATTCGGCCATCGTGTGCGAATATATCCACTCGGTCTCGGCGTTGGATTTATCCTCTGGTACCATCGGGTTTAGGGATTTTCACCCAGGGACATCTATGACGCCCATATGCTAGAACCAAACATTTTCGGTATCCAATCCAGCCACCCACGATGTGTTTGTGGAGGCTATGGCCCTGATGTTGCTAGGCATACGATGATCACACAAATGCAAGTGCATGAGTCACCCTACCAAATATGCAACAATCCTGCGCGTACCACGTGCCCATGTAGGACAACTCCATCTATCAAGGAGCCCATAAATAATTCGCCCAAAGGCATATGCTATGATCAGTCACTCCTCATACCAAGCATACATATGATGCGTATAATCATGAATCATGTATATATACTAAACATGTTATATAGTGATGAGATCTGAGTAGGGCGAAGATGGGCCTAGACGGCCTACCCACTATAAGTATGGGCCTATCAATAGGCCTTAGGGAGAGTGATAATGCGGACATTTACCAACATTATCCTTATAATGTGGGCGTCAAACCATCATTGCCCCCAAGGCATGCCCGCCAAAACATCATAACATAAACCATAGAAGAATCATATATTGCAATGGGCCTTAGGTACATCCCGTTGGGCCTCGACCCAAAGGCCTCCAATACATCAAATGGCCTCATGTACATGGGTCTCTTATATATCAAAGTGGGCCTCAATAGGCAGGCCACAAATACATCAAGTTAGGCCTAGTCACATGGGCCTCATATATATCAAAGTGAGCCTCAATATCGGGCCACAAACACATTAAGGTGGGCCTCAACAACGGGCCTTAAAATGATCCTCAAAATGGTTGGACAGGTTGGATGTAACACATGCATTATGGTGGATTCCATGGAAAGAATGGATGGCATATATGAAGTACATACCCCGTGGTGGGGCCCACTTAATGAAAGGTGTGGATTACACTACATACATCAGTGGGTCCCATGTGGGGCCTGCCATAATGTTTATTTTCCATCCAACCCATTAATAAGGTCACTCAAAACTGGGGGCCCACAATAATGTTTATTCACATCCAATCTGTTCATAAGGTCACATGGGCCAGGGCCCACCATGATATTTATTTATCATCCAACCTGTTGGGGAGGTCACATAGACCAGGGGGCCCACTGCAATGTTCATTTGCCACCCATCCTACTTACAGGGCCACACGGTCAAGGAGGGCCCACCGTAATGTTTATTTTAACCGGTTTATAACGTCACATGGGCCAGGATCCATGTGATGTATATTTGTCATGCAACCTATTTATAAGGTCACACGTGACCTGGTGGCCCACTGTGATATGGTTCACAAATCCAGTCCACCCATTAGGTGTGTCCCACTTGGCTGAGGGTTTAGACCAAGTTTCAGCCATGTCCAAATCTTTGGTAGGCCCCACCAAGTGGTTTTGTATGTTTAGACATGTCTTCACCTGACTTTAGATGGTATGGCCCACCTGAGTTCTGTATACGGCTGATTTTTAGGATATCCTATAATCTAAGGGGGGCGTGCCAAATGCACGGTGTGGATGATCGAAACGCATCACGGTGGGGCCCATGGCCATGGCCGTGAGGGCCACCCAATCCACCCGCCCACAAGGGGCAGGCGCTGCCTATGTGCGTCTGCAGCATTAGCAGCGCTACTTCTTCATTTTAAAAAAAAACCTATTTTTCTACGGTTTTTGGTAGGCGGGGCCCACTGCAGACAAATCCAACCCAGTCACCCACTCTTACGACTCAAGACAAGTCAAATGAGTCTAATATGTGGTATGATCTGGCGAGTAGAAGAGATCAAAGTGTGTTTCAATGGCAAACACTACTATTTCCTATGGTATGGCCCGCTTGATCATCAGATTAATTCCAAATTTTGGCTCAATGCTTAAAATGACTTGAAGTAAAGGATGAACGGTTTGGATTAAGCACATACGTCGAGGTGGGGCCTGCATGGATGGCCCACCATTCCTTTCCCTTTTTTCTTGTTAGCTCATTAATACACTCCCTGTCAGTGCACAAGCTCCATGTTAGCCACTTCGTCCAGCTTCTAGGGACGCTGGACGGTATGAATGATCACATAATGATCACATGCATTGTGGTGGATCCCACACCGACGTGGCCCACCCATCAAAGTGGGTCCCACATGAACGTGGCCCATCTGATATTTATGTTTTCCTTCCATCCGAGCCCGCTAATGGGCCGGATGGTGTAGATCCAACCCATTCGTCCGATGGGTCCCACATAAAATATGTGATTCATGGTGGGCCATCCTCACCCCTTCATCATCACCACCATTAAAGAGAGAGAGAGAGAGAGAGAGAGAGAGAGAGACGGTGATAGAGAGGAGGGACCCCACCACTATGGGCCCTCCATTGATACGATATATACATTAAGTGGGTCCCACAACAAGTGGACCAAAAAAATCAGAATTTAACGGTGGATCACCCACCTTTCTTCCTTCTTCTTGCTCCTCTAGCTTCTTTAGCTCCTTGCCTTCGGGTTTAATGGTGGATGATGAGATCTTGATGGTGAGGATGAGAGATGAGAGAGTGGGCCACACTTAGCCTTTGAGATTTTCTTGAAATGTTGGGACGTATGGAGGTTGGGAGTTGCTTGGGAGAGATTTTGAGAAATGAGGGAGAGAGAGAGAAGTGATGGGTTGTTATGGGATGGGTGTGATGGGTGATGGATAGAATGATGTGTTATAAGAAGGGATGGGTGGAGAGAGAGGTGAAGTGATGTGAGGTTTGACTTTGGGCTTACTTGTGTAAGAGAAAGGTATGGGTTGTTGTACTTAGGTATGGAGTGACTTGACTTGTACTTGACATTGATTGATATGATTGATTTGACATGTCGTAAAGATTTTCTTGAAGTTCGTAATACGCGGCGTTTCTCTTGAACTAAACGTAGGCTGACATCTTCTAGCTTGGGTATCGGATCGGTGCGCGAGTCGCGGCGTTGGAACCGCGGTGACGGTGCGGTCACCAAGGTATAGGTTTCGGGTCGAGCCGACTTTGGCATACAAGTCTCGTCTTAGGATCGTGCGTAACGTTGGCTTTAGGTCAAGGATTGCCGAAATTCGACCGGAAGGATCGCGGAAGCCCTCGGAATGGTACGGACTAAGACACGGGTCTTACAATGGGCCTCAACGGATGAGCCATAACTACATCAAGATGGGCCTAATCACATGGACCTCATGTATATATCAAGGTGGGTTTAATGGACGGCCACAAATAAATCAAGATGGGCCTCATACATATACCAAGGTGGGCCTCAATGGACGGCCACAAATAAATCAAGATGGGCCTCGTACATATACCAAGGTGGGCCTAATCACATGGGCTTCATGTATATATCAAGGTGGGCCTCAACAATGGCCTCATACACATCAAGGTAGGCCTCCTCAAATGGGCCTTAGAAATATCAAGGTGGCCCTTAACGGATGGGCCATAACTATATCAAGATGGGCCTCCTCATACGGCAAATGGCCACATCACATGGGCTATATGTACATCAAATGAGCCACACCAATTGGGCCCCATGATATCAAATGGGCCATACCCAAGATAAGTGGTGATAATGATTTCCAACATTGAAATCCTGAAGGCCCATGATAATATTTATTTTCTATCCAAATCTGATCATAATGTGATCCACTTGATACTGGATTTGCCTTATTTTAGTCTCAAGCTAGTAAGATAAGATGGCCAAATGGTTGGACGTTTTGGATGCAACACATGCATCATGGTGGGGGTCCACATGAACTATGGATCTGGCTCATGCTTTAGCTCATGCCATAAAATGAGCTTTCAAAATAGTTGGACAGCTTGGATGCAACACATGCATCATGGTGGACCCCACCATCCAAACAATGGATGGCGTGAATACAACACATAATAATTGGGTGGGTCCCACCGTCCATTTGCTGTGGACGGTGTGGACAGAGCATATACACCATGGTGGTTCCCACCGTCCACAGCCGTAGACGGTGTGAATAAAACACATACATCAGTGTGGATCCCATGTGGGGCCCACCATAATGTTTACTTGACATCCAAATCGTTGATAAGGTCACAGGGACCCTGGCTGAAAGGAAAAACAAATTTCATATCGACCTAAAACTTCTGTGACCCAGAAAAGGGTTTTAATGGTAGACGTTCATCAACACTGTTTCCTGTGATGTGGGCCACCTGAGTCTCATATATGGCTGATTTTTGGGGTGGTCGCTGGTCAGAGGGAGGCCCACCAAATGCACGGCTTTGATTTTCTACACACATCACAGAGGGCCCACAGTTGGGACCCGTGGCCCCTGCCCATTTCACGTCCAGCGCACAGCAGCACCTGCTGCTTTGTCAGCGGCAGCAGGTGCTCCTACCTATTTTATTATTTATTATTATTATTTTTTGAAAAATTGGTTTTTACGTAGTTTTTTTGCATGTAGGGCCCGCATCAGGCAAATCCACACCACCCATTGTATTCTATGGCTTGAGACAGACCAAACAAGCCCAATATTCAAAGTATTTCAGTGTATAAAACCATCAGGGTGGGTTTCAATGGTAAAAATCACCATTTGCTATGTTATGACCTGCCAGAACCTCGGATTGGCTCCATTTTATTGGCTCAACGCCTAAAATGGGCTAAGGAATGGAGTGGACGGCGTGGATTAAACTTATACATCGAGGTGGGGCCTACATAGATAGCCCTTCCCAAAAGCTTTGAAAAGAAAGCTAACACGTGTAGTGGGCCACCAAATGGTAGATGGTGTAGATACAACACATATAAAGTAGGTCCCACCTATAGATAACTTGGATAAAATACATGCCTTATGGTGAGGTCCATCCGGGTGGGCCACACGGCCACATCATCACATACAAATAGGAAGAAATGAAAGAGAGAGGGAGAGAGAAAGAGAGAAAAAGTGGGACACACGTATGATGGATGGACCCCGACACTATGGGCCCTCCCTAGCATGATTTAAAACATACATCAAGTGGGTCCCAATACATGTGGGCCCACCAAATCAAAATCAATGGTAGAGATCCTTTCTCCATCGAAATGGAGGGTCTAGATGACCCTATTCGTGCAAGGAAAATAAACATCATGATGGGGTCCATGGAGAATGGCCCCATCATGGAATGATCATGAGGATCAAGGTGGGCCATTGGCCACATCTTAGGGTCCAAAGTGAGATCCATACTATTGATCAGTTGGCCTCACTTGGTCCATCATAAAAATATGAAAACTAGCCTATATAAGTACCCACCGTTCGATCTTCTCGGTCCGTTGGAACATCGGTCTCCTTGTGCTTCACTTTGATGGAGGGTGATGAGGTTTGAATGGCTAGGATGAAGGTTTTGGGATGGAAAGATGGGCCACACACATGTACTTTTCTCTCTTAGAATGCATGGACGTCCACCTCTTTTGGTGCTTGAAAATTGTGAAGAGAGAGAGAGAGAGAGAGAGAGAGGGTTGTAAGGAGAGAGTGATGGGTGATGGAGTGATGGATGTGAGATGAGTGATGGGTGAGGTGAGAGATGGGTTGACTTGGTGGCTGCTTAACTTGTGGAGAAAGAAAGCATGGGTGTGTGTACTTGACATGAGGTGATGGATTGATTGATTGATTGATTGATGAGACATATTGTAGAATTCTCTTGGGATTGCAAATGTGTGGCATTTTCTTCAAAATAAACGCTGGCCCCCATCTCTTTGCCAGGGTATCGGATCGGTATGCAAGACGCGGTGTTGGAACCGTAGTGACGGTGCGGTCTCAATGGTACAAGTCTTGGATTAAGCCGACTCAAATCTACGGGATACAACTTAGGGTCGATCGCAAATGTTGATTATACGTCGCAGGTTGCCGGAATTTGCCGAGAAGGATCGTGGGAGTTGACGGAACAATACAGACTAGGATACGGGTCTTATAGCATGTCTTGCGAGCTGATGTGATACCCTGTCTAGAAGATGTGGGCCCTCGTTTATTCCGAAGAAATGTCGCATGTTGCGAATTCCAAGAGAATCTTTACGATCCGTCACATCAATCAAGTCAAGTACACATCATCCATACCCTATACCACCTCACCTTATCACAAGTACAAGCACTCATTCCCTCTTTTTCCTAAGTCAACTCTCTCTCTCCCCACCCATTCCTCTTTTACACAAAATTCAAACAAACTCATGCCTTCCCATCCCCTTTCTTACAACACCCACTCGACCCATCCCTTATCAATCCATCACCTCTCTCTCTCTCTCTCTCTCTCTCTCTCTCTCTCTCTCTCTTCTCTCTCTCATTCTCTAATAATTCTCCAAGCTCCTAAGAGAAAGCGTCCAATGTCCAAGCTTTCCCAAAGCCAAGTGTGGCCCACTTTCCTATCCTCTTATCTCTCATCTCAACTCTCCATTCTTCATCAACCTCTATCAAGATGGAAGACAAGGAGCCTAGGAGTCCAAGGAGCTAAAGGAGGCCAAATGTGGGTGATCGACCATTGATTTTGAATTTTAGAGCCCACTTGTTGTGGGACCCACTTGATGTATGCATTGTATAGGGAGGGCCCAATAATGGCAGGGTCCCTCCCCTTCACGTTTCTCTCTTTCTCTCTCCCTTATGATGAAGTGAGCCTCACCAATATGTGTTATATCTATTCCGTCCATCAGATGGTGTGGCCCACCATATTGTAGGTGATGATCCACATCATTCACCATTGGGATGGTGGGAATCCCACCCACTGTACTACCCTGATCTATAGCTCAAGCGGTAGTCTGGGTGAAAGATACCTCGTATCAATCACTGAGGTCTTGGTATTGATCCCTACTGAAGGTGGCCAATAGTGAGGTGTGAGTGCTAACAAGCCAGTTGGCCCACACGTGGGACCCACCAGAGGAATGGATTGACTAGTGGTCGTCACCATGTGAGCCTCACCTTACATGATGTACGAGTTTTATCCACACCGTCCATTAGGGACAGTGGGATTTCACCGTGGATTGCGTCTAGTAATCTGGACTGGATTATCTTATATATATATATATATATATATATATATATATATATATATATCTAGGTGGGTCACTCCCACATGGGACCCAACTTTTATGCATGAATGCAATGAGGTTTTATATGTGGTGTGATCCACACCGTCCATCCAGCGTCCAGACTCTCTGGACACTGGGTGTATCATGTTATCATATGATATATAATATAATATTATATAATGGGTGGCCCACCACATGGGACCCACTTGCACGAAGTGGATTGGCTGGTGTGTCTCATAGCAGGTATTCAGCTGCTGTTCGACGTCTCCAAGTTCTGTGGACCCTACTGTGATGTATAGGTACTATCCACACTATCCAGTAATCTGGATGGGTGGGACCCACTCCGTGTATACTTCATTAATGTCGTCCATCTATTTCCCTATGTGGGGCCCTCTCATGTAAGGCAACATTTAGACCGTCCATCTACCAGCTGGGTAGCTGCTGGATTGATGACAATAAGTTCTGTGGGCCCCACTGATGTATGTGTTATAGCTAAACCATCCATCCATTTGGTGACTTGTCTCAAGGCTTGAGACTAAAAATAAGCCAGGTCTAGTATCAAGTGGACCACATTGCAGAAACAGTGGGATTGAACGTCTACCATTGAAACCTCTTTGGGTTACAGAAGTTTTGGACCAATATGATATTTGTTTTTCCTCTCAAGTCAGGCCTTTGTGACCTTATGAACTGACTGGATGGAAAATAAACGCTATGGTGGGCCCTCTAAATTTTAACAGTGGAAATCATTATCACATTGTTATTTGTGGTATGGTCTAGATGATCTTTTGATATGATTCATTTATTTGGATAATGCTCTAAAATGATCTCTATAGATGGATGAATGGTGTAGTTGGTATGGTCCATTTGATACGGCCCATTTGATGTATTTGGGGTCCATTTAGTGAGGCCCAATGTGATGTACTTGCGGCCCATTTGGTGAGGCTCGATGTGATATATGGGGCTCTTGTATGAGCCCCAGTATGATGTATTTGTGGCCCATTCATTAAGGCCTAATATGATGTATTTGGGGCCCATGGGTTGAGGCCCATTGTGATGTATTCGGGGCCCATGGGTTGAGGCCCATTGTGATATATTTGGGGACCATGGGTTAAGGCCCATTATGATGTATTTAGAGCCCATGGGTTAAGGTCCATTATAATGTATTTGAAGCCCATGGGTAGAGGCCCATTGTGATATATTTGAGGCCTATGAGATGGAGCCCTTTGTGATGTATATTAGGCCCGTGTCAGAGGGCCATTGTGATGTATATGTAGCCCATATGATGCCGCCCACCTGATGTATGAGAGGCCCATGGATGTGACCCATCGTGATACAAGCCCTTGTGTGATGCGATGGGCCCACTATATGTTTGACCCTAGGTGGGCCACCCCTTGTGAGCAATGTTGGTTGAATGTCCACATTGATGGGCAATGATGGTTGGATGTCTACATTGTGACCTTCCTTTAGGGCTTGTTAGGCTCATTCACACCGATTCCACTACGCCAAAACAACGGCGAAAAAAGGACGGTCCAAAACCATCTCAAATGACCAAAAAGGACGGTCATGGACCGTCGCATAGGCCGTCAAATTTTGACGTGTCTTATTTTTTAAAGGACGGTTGAAAACCGTCATTCTTATTGACGAAAAAAAGACGGTCATGGACCGTCCTAAAAAAGGACGGTCATGAACCGTCCTTAAAATGGACTGTCATAGACCGTCTCTTATGAGCCCAAAGAGGACGGTCATGGACCGTCCTTAAAAAGGACTGTCATAAACGTCTCTTATGGGCCTTCAAAGGACGGCGATAGACCGTCCTTTAAACGGACAGTCATGGACCGTCCTTTAAAATGACTGTCATGGACCGTCTCGTTTGAGCCTTCAAAGGACGGTTATAGACCGTCCTTTAAAAGGACGGTCATGGACCGTCCTTTAAGGGGACTGCTTTAGGCCATCTCTTATGACCCTTGAAGGACCAAATTTAACCTGTTATACACCTGTTATACAATATATTTCATCACATTCACATTCACATTCACATCCATCCAAATTTAAAATCATCCTGATTACACCTGTTATACAAAATATTTCATCACATTCACATTCACATCCATCTAAACCCCAAAGGGACTGCTTTAGTCTTCTTCCTGATATACACCTGTTATACAATATATTTCATCACATTCACATCCATCCAAACACACAATCTTCCTGATATACACCTGTTATACAATATATTTCATCACATTCACATCCATCTAAACCCAAACTACGTAAATCCATCTAAACACAATCTTCCTGATATACACCTGATATACAATATATTTCATCACATTCACATTCACATTCACGTCCATATAAACCTAAACTACGTAAATCCATCTAAACACAATCTTATCCACATTGCATTCATCCACGCATAATACATATAAGTTTAACTTCATAAGTAAAAAAACAATCTTATCCACATTTCATCACATTCACATCCATCTAAACCCAAACTACGTAAATCCATCTAAACATAAACTACATCCATCCAAACACAAACAATCTTATTCACATTACATTCATCCACGCATAATACATATAAATAAGTTTAGGTTTAGGTTAGGTTATAAGCTATAGGTTTAGGGAATTGAGAATAGGTTAAGGTTTAGGTTTAGGAAATCGGGTTCGGATTCGGGATCGGATTTAGGTTTGGGTTTTCAAGTTTAGGTTTAGGTTTATGTTAGGGAGTTGAGATTAGGATTAGGTGTAGGTGCGAGTTTAGTGGATTTGAGAATATGTTAAGGTTTAGGTTTAAGAATTCAAAGTGTCGGGTTCGGGATTGGGTTTAGGTTTAGGTTTTCAAGTTTAGGTTTATGTTTAGGTTTAGGTTAGGGAGTTTAGATTAGATTAGGTTTAGGTTTAGGAAATCGGGTTTGGGTTCGGGATCGGGTTTAGGTTTGGGTTTTCAATTTTAGGTTTAGGTTTAGGTTTAGGTTAGGGAGTTTAAATTAGGATTAGGTGTAGGTGTAGGTTTAGAATTTGAGAATAGGTTAAGGTTTAGGTTTAGGTTAAGGTTTATGTTATAAGTTATAGGTTTAGGGAATTGAGAATAGGTTAAGGTTTAGGTTTAGGAAATCGGGTTCGGGTTCGGGATCGGGTTTAGGTTTGGGTTTTCAAGTTTAGGTTTAGGTTTAGGTTTAGGTTAGGGAGTTGAGATTAGGATTAGGTGTAGGTTTAGGTTTAGGAAATCGGGTTCGGGTTCTGGATCGGGTTCAAGTTTGGGTTTTCAAGTTTAGGTTCGGGAGTTGAGATTAGGATTAGGTGTAGGTGTAGGTTTAGGGATTTGAGAATAGGTTAAGGCTTAAGTTTAAGAATTCGGGTTCGGGTTCGGGATTGGGTTTAGGTTTGGGTTTTCAAGTTAAGGTTTAGGTTTAGATTTAGGTTAGGGAGTTTAGATTAGGATTAGGTTTAGGTTTAGAGATTTGAGAATAGGTTAAAGTTTAGGTTTAGGAAATCGGGTTAGGGTTCGGGATCGGGTTTAGGTTTGGGTTTTCAAGTTTAGGTTTGGGCTTAGGTTAGGAGTTGAGATTAGGATTAGGTGTAGGTTTAAGGATTTGAGAATTTATTTAGGTTATAAGTTATAGGTTTAGGTTTAGGTTTAAGTTAAGGTTAAGGGTTTAGGTTTAGATTTAGGTTATAAGCTATAGGTTTAGGGAATTGAGAATAGGTTAAGGTTTAGGTTTAGGAAATCGGGTTCGGGTTTAGGTTTGGGTTTTCAAGTTTAGGTTTAGGTTTAGGTTTAGGTTAGGGAGTTGAGATTAGGATTAGGTGTAGGTTTAGGTTTAGAAATCGGGTTCGGGTTCTGGATCGGGTTCAAGTTTGGGTTTTCAAGTTTAGGTTCGGGAGTTGAGATTAGGATTAGGTGTAGGTGTAGGTTTAGGATTTGAGAATAGGTTAAGGCTTAAGTTTAAGAATCGGGTTCGGGTTCGGGATTGGGTTTAGGTTTGGGTTTTCAAGTTAAGGTTTAGGTTTAGATTTAGGTTAGGAGTTTAGATTAGGATTAGGTTTAGGTTTAGAGATTTGAGAATAGGTTAAAGTTTAGGTTTAGGAAATCGGGTTAGGGTTCGGGATCGGGTTTAGGTTTGGGTTTTCAAGTTTAGGTTTAGGTTTAGGTTAGGGAGTTGAGATTAGGATTAGGTGTATGTGTAGGTTTAGGGATTTGAGAATATATTTAGGTTATAGGTTCGGGTTTAAGTTTAAGTTAAGGTTAAGGTTTAGGTTTAGGTTATAAGCATAGGTTAAGGTTTAGGTTTAGGAAATCGGGTTCGGGTTCGGGTTTAGGTTTGGGTTTTCAAGTTTAGGTTTAAGTTTAGGTTAGGGAGTTGAGATTGGGATTAGGTGTAGGTTTAGGTTTAAGGATTTGAAAATAGGTTAAGGTTTAGGTTTAGGTTTAAGAATTTGGATTCGGGTTCGGGATTGGGTTTAAGTTTGGGTTTTCAAGTTTAGGTTTAGGTTTAGGTTAGGGAGTTTAGATTAGGATTAGGTGTAGGTTTAGGTTTAGGGATTTGACAATATGTTAAGGTTTAGGTTTAGGAAATCGGGTTCGGAGTTCTGGATAGGGTTTTAGGTTTGGGTTTTCAAGTTTAGGTTTAGGTTTAGGTTAGGGAGTTGAGATTAGGATTAGGTGTAGGTTTAGGTTTAGAGATTTGAGAATACATTTAGGTTTTAGGTCATAGGTTTTGGTTTAAGTTAAGGTTATAGGTTTAGGTTAAGGTTTAGGTTTAAGTTTAGGTTATAAGCTATAGGTTTAGGGAATTGAGAATAGGTTAAGGTTTAGGTTTAGGGAATCATGTTCGGGTTCGGGATCGGGTTTAGGTTTGGGTTTTCAAGTTTAGGTTTAGGTTTAGGTGAAATCGGGTTCGGGTTTGGGATCGGGTTTAGGTTTGGGTTTTCAAGTTTAGGTTTAGGTTAGGGAGTTTAGATTAGGATTAGGTGTAGGTTTAGGTTTAGGATTTGAGAATAAGTTAAGGTTTAGATTTAGGGAATCGGGCTCGTGTTCTGGGATCGGGTTTAGGTTTGTGTTTTCAAGTTTAGGTTTAGGTTTAGGTTAGGAGTTGAGATTAGGATTAGGTGTAGGTTTAAGTTTAGGGATTTGAGAATACATTTAGGTTTTAGGTTTAGCTTATAGGTTATTGGTTAAGGTTTATGTTTTAGGTTTAGGTTAAGGTTAGGTTATAGGTTATAAGTTTAGGTTATAGGTTATAGGTTAAGGTTTTAGGTCATAGGTTTTGGTTTTAAGGTTATAAGTTTAGGTTTAGGTTAAGGTTAAGGTTTTAGGTCTTATAAGCTATAGGTTCAGGAATTGAGAATATGTTAAGGTTTAGGTTTAGAAATCGGGTTCGTGTTCGAGATCGGGATCGGGTTTAGGTTTGGGTTTTCAAGTTTAGGTTTAGGTTTAGGTTAGGGAGTCGAGATTAGGATTAGGTGTAGGTTTATGTTTAGGATTTGAAAATAGGTTAAGGTTTAGGTTTAGGAATTCGGGTTCTGGTTCTGGATTGGGTTTAGGTTTGGGTTTTCAAGTTTAGGTTTCATTTAGGTTAGGGAGTTTAGATTAGGATTAAGTGTAGGTTTAAGTTTAGAGATTTGAGAATAGGTTAAGGTTTAGGTTTAGAAATCGGTTTGCCCTGGATTGGTTTTAGGTTTGGGTTTTCAAGTTTAGGTTTAGGTTTAGGTTTAGGTTAGGGAGTTTCGATTAGATTAGGTGTAGGTTTAAGTTTAGGGATTTGAGAATAGGTTAAGGTTTAGGTTTAAGAAATCGTGTCTGTGTTCTGGATCGGGTTTAGGTTTGGGTTTTCAAGTTTAGGTTTAGTTTAGGTTAGGGAGTTGAAATTAGGATTAGGTATAGGTTTAGGTTTAGAGATTTGAGAATACATTTAGGTTTTAGGTCATAGGTTTTGGTTTAGGTTTAGGTTAAGGTTATAGGTTTAGGTTAAGGTTTGAGTTTAGGTTTAGGTTAAGGTTTAGGTTATAAGCTATAGGTTTAGGGAATTGAAAATAGGTTAAGGTTTAGGTTTGAGAATCGGGTTCGGGTTCGGGATCGGGTTTAGGTTTGGGTTTTCAAGTTTAGGTTTAGGTTTAGGTTAGGGAGTTGAGATTAGGATTAGGTATAGGTTTAAGTTTAGGGATTTGAGAATACATTCGAGTTTTAGGTTTAGGTTTAGGTTGTAGGTTATTGGTTAAGGTTTAGTTTTAAGGTTATACGTTTAGGTTAAGGTTAAGGTTTTAGGTCTTCTAAGCTATAGGTTTTAGGGGAATTGAGAATATGTTAAGGTTTAGGTTTAGAAATCGGGTTCGGGTTCTGGATCGGGTTTAGGTTTGGGTTTTCAAACTTAGGTTTACGTTAGGTTAGGGAGTTGAGATTAGGATTAGGTGTAGGTTTAGGTTTAGGATTTGAAAATAGGTTTAGGTTTAGGAATTCGGGTTCGGGTCTGGGATTGGGTTTAGGTTTGGGTTTTCAAGTTTAGGTTTAGGTTTAGGTTAGGGAGTTTAGATTAGAATAGGTGTAGGTTTAAGTTTTGGGATTTGAGAATAGGTTAAGGTTTAGGTTTAGGAAATCGGGTTAGGGTTCTGGGATCGGGTTTTAGGTTTGGGTTTTCAAGTTTTGGTTTAGGTTTAGGTTAGGGAGTTGAGATTAGGATTAGGTTTAGGTTTAGGTTTAGAGATTTGAGAATACATTTAGGTTTTAGGTCATAGGTTTTGGTTTAGGTTAAGGTTATAGGTTTAGGTTAAGGTTTAAGTTTAGGTTTAGGTTATAAGCTATAGGTTTAGGGAATTGGGAATAGGTTAAGGTTTAGGTTTAGGGAATCGGGTTCGGGTTCTGGATGGGTTTAGGTTTGGGTTTTCAAGTTTAGGTTTAGGTTTAGGTTAGGAGTTGAGATAATGATTAAGTGTAGGTTTAGGTTTAGAGATTTGAGAATACATTTAGGTTTTAGGTCATAGGTTTTGGTTTAGGTTAAGGTTATAGGTTTAGGTTAAGGTTTAAGTTTAGTTTAGGTTAAGGTTTAGGTTATAAGCTATAGGTTTAGGGAATGAGAATAGGTTAAGGTTTAGGTTTAGGGAATCGGGTTCGGGATCGGGTTTAGGTTTGGGTTTTCAAGTTTAGGTTTAGGTTTAGGTTAGGGAGTTGAGATTAGGATTAGGTGTAGGTTTAGGTTTAGAGATTTGAGAATACATTTAGGTTTTAGGTCATAGGTTTTGGTTTAGGTTAAGGTTATAGGTTTAGGTTAAGGTTTAAGTTTAGGTTTAGGTTAAGGTTTAGGTTATAAGCTATAGGTTTGAGAATTGAGAATAGGTTAAGGTTTAGGTTTAGGAATCTGCCTCGGGTCTGGATCGGGTTTAGGTTTGTGTTTTCAAGTTTAGGTTTAGGTTTAGGTTAGGGAGTTGAGATTAGGATTAGGTGTAGGTTTAAGTTTAGGGATTTGAGAATACATTTAGGTTTTAGGTTTAGCTTATAGGTTATTGGTTAAGGTTTAGGTTAAGGTTAGGTTATAGGTTATAAGTTTAGGTTATAGGTTATAGGTTAAGGTTTTAGGTCATAGGTTTTGGTTTTAAGGTTATTAGTTTAGGTTTAGGTTAAGGTTAAGGTTTTAGGTCTTATAAGCTATAGGTTCAGGGAATTGAGAATATGTTAAGGTTTAGGTTTAGGAAATCGGGTTCGTGTTCGAGATCTGGATCGGAGTTTAGGTTTGGGTTTTCAAGTTAGGTTTAGCTTTTAGGTTAGGAGTTCGAGATTAGGATTAGGTGAAGGTTTAGGTTTAGGATTTGAGAATACATTTAAGTTTTAGGTCATAGAATTTGGTTTTGTTAAGGTCATAGGTTTAGGTTAAGGTTTAGGTTTAGGTTTAGGTTAAGGTTTAGGTTTAGGTTATAAGCTATAGGTTTAAGGAATTGAGAATATCTTAAGGTTTAGGTTATAAGTAAGGTTTTAGGTTTAGGTATAGGCTTAAGTTATATGTTTAAGTTAAGGTTTAGGAATTCGGGTTTGGTTTGGGTTTGGGTTCGGGTTTAGGTTATAGGTTTTGGTTTTGGTTTTGGTTTTGGTTTTGATTATAAGTTTTGATTTAGGTTTAGGTTATAGGTTATGGGATTTGAGAATAGGTTCGAGTTTAGGTTATAAGTTTTGGTTTAGGTTATAGGTTATAGGTTTAGGTTTAGGTTACTGTGTTTTGGTATTTGAGAATAGGTTTAGGTTAAGGTCTTCAATTTAGGTTTAGGAAATCGGGATCGGGTTCGGGTTCGGGTTTGGGTTTAGTTTTGGGTTTTCAAGTTTAGGTTTGGGTTTAGGTTAGGGAGTTGAGATTAGGATTAGGTGTAGGTTTAGGTGTAGGTTTAGGGTTAAGGTTATAAGTTTAAGTTTAGGTTGTAGGTTTAAGTTAAGGTTTAGGGATTTGAGTTTAGGTTTAAGTTATAGGTTTATTTTTAGCTTTAGGTTTTAGGTTTTGGTATAGGCTTAGGTTATAGGTTATAGGTTTTGGTATAGGTTAAGGTTTAGGAATTCGGGTTCGGGTTTGGATTCGTGTTTAGGTTATAGGTTTTGATATTTGAGAATAGTTTTAAGTTATAAGTATAGGTTTAGGTTTGGATTCGGGTTAAGGAGTAGATTAGGAATAGGTGTAGGTTTAGGTTTAAGGATTTTCTAGTATTATCTATTATTGAACCTAGTATTATCTACTACATACTAGTAACATACAACCAATATGGGGCACCATACCATAAGCTACAAGAATTTCATGTCCCCCTAAACAAGGTATCCTCCATTGATAACATATATATATATATATATTATAAGTTTTTTATTTTCATTACATTCCCAAATACATTCATCATTCATCCAAGAAAATTGAAACAAGTACTGTCAATCTATCTTATCTTACCGACCGCCTTATGTTTCTTTTCACCTTTGTAACTCTCATATTTGTTGCATAATTTTTGCTAGTTCACCATCGTAGTCTCCTAACCAAATCTTTATGCAAATTCTCCCTCCATTTGAAGCAAGTGTTGAATATCCTTATTTCAACTACACTCATCCTATGAATGCGTTCTTCCTTGGCTGCCCAACATTCAATCCCATAAAGCATGGCTGGTCTTATAGCTATCCTATAAAATTCCAGCCCACTATTACTGTTACAAGCAATAAGAAAGATTGTGTGTTGTGTTCACAAGCACATGATTGTGTGTTGTGTTCACAAGATAAGGAAATGAAAAATTAAAACAAATGACTTCTCCTATTTCTTGTTCATAGTAATTACAATAAGAAAGAGGAAATGGAAATTTGGCATTTACCTTATCTTCGTTGAAGTGCAAGTCAAGCCAATTCCCTTTTGAAGCTTTAGACAGTGTGACAATGACTCGGTAGATGATATTAAACTTGAAGGTTTGGCCCCAAATCTGTAGACAATTGCCCATTTGCATTAATAGCAACCTAGCGCACATGAGGGTGGGGATCTTGGAACGAGTTCAAAACCATACTAAACTATCAACTCTCAAGTATTTGCTACAACCAGATCCAATGGTATAAAAATAAAATAAAAATAAAAATAAAAACCCATGGATGTAGTATATGACGTATAGCAACAAAGTGTATGGTGCCATTTATTCCTAAAAATACACTTTTATTATCCAATCTTGTGTCGCCACAATATGTAATTTTTTATTCAGTTAAAGAATTGTTCAGCATAGTGTCATCATGAAGAAAAAATGTAAAGCAAGCAAGGTGATTAATCTAAGATTATGTGTGCTGGCCTGTTATCACTACATTATCATTTGGGGTGGATTTGCACATAAGAGCCTTTAACACATTCCATTATTTGCATTTTAAGGGATCTGACTAAGGTTTAAAGTGTCCTCCAAAACTGATATGCATTGACCGATATGTACTGGTATTACCCATGAATGGTAAGGATGTATCGTACCAAAACAGGGGCAATATGGAGCCATACGGGGCCGTTTTGGTGGTGAAAGATACAATACCAATACACCGATTTAAAGCCTTGTATCGGCCAAATGTCTCAACCTCTAAAAAAAGAAAAAGCAAAAAAGAACATAGCCTCATTGTATTTGATTCTCATTGTGGGTATAGTACTACAACCAAATTAGAAACTAAGTTTGTTTCCTAAAATAAAAACATAAGTCATCAACACCTAAATCTAAGAAACCTACAAACAAGGACTTTCCACAACTTCTGAAATGAAAATCATCCAGCCATCCAAAACAAAAGAAAAGCAATCTGATCACAGAATCAAAAGGAATCTCCAATTCCAACATTCTACTTTTCTCGATAATAACCTTCTTCACATTAACACAGAATCAATCATCTCAAACACCAAGCACTGCTTTTTACCATTTTCACTCCAAAACCGATCCAACACTAAGCATCCCAAATCAAACAAACACACGCTCAATTCAATTCAAGAAATCCTCAAAAAAATGCCAAGCGTTTCTTCACAAGATATTGTATTAAGAGTCATACTGCCAGATATCGTATTAAGAGTTATATTAGCATGAGCCAAAAGACCCCAATTCCATCATGATGTATCTAATTTATATCTACAATGTCCATCCATTTTTCCAGCTCAGTTCATAGCACGAGCCAAAAGATGAGTCAAATCCAAATCTTAACTGACAATTTGAATCCAAGGTCATATTTTAATGATCCAAGCTGTTCATATAATGGACCTGTTTATAGCTGTGGGATATATTTATAAAAATAAAAATAAAAAAAATAAAAAAAATTATTTACAATGGGATTTTTAACTTGTTAATCATTTAAATCATTTTGTTTTGGTTATGGACTCCAACAAATCCCCAAATCTGTAAGAGGAATATAAATCCCCAAATCTGTAAATCCCAAATCCCTAAATCTGTAAATCCCCAAATCCCTAAATCCCCAAATCCCTAAATCCCTAAATCCACAAATCCCCAAATCCCTAAATCCCCAAATCCCTAAATCCCCAAATCGTTTCAATCGGTATTGAGATTGACCGAGATTGAGAGAGAGAGAGAGATACCTGTTTGAGAGTTGGAGCCCCGATCACGGTCCACCGAGAGAGAGAGAGAGAGGATGCACGAGAGAGAGCGCACCGAGAGACAAAGAGAGTGCACCGAGAGACAGAGAGCGCACCGAGAGACAGAGAGAGAGCGCACCGAGAGTCAGAGAGAGAGCGCATCGAGAGACAGAGAGAGACAGAGAGACAGAGAGAGGGACCGAGAGAGAGAGAGAGAGAGAGAGAGAGAGAGAGAGAGAGAGAGGTAGAGAGTGAGGTTTGGGAGAGAAGGAGAGTGGGTTTGGGTTTTGGGAGGGGCGGGCGGGCGCGTGAGAGAATTTTGGGGTGGTTTTAGGGTTGTGGGAGATGAGCGCGCGGGAGGCTTTTTTTAGGGGTAGAACGGATTGGCTACTCCCGCTGACACCAGCCCCATGGCTGATGTTCGGTGGGCTGTGGGCCCCACCATGATGTATGTGTTTAATCCGATCCGTTCATCCATTTTTAAATATAATTTTAAGCCTTTGTTTTAAAAATAAGAGGAATATAAATCTTAGGTAGACCACACCACAGGAAAACAATAGTGATTGGATATCTATCATTTAAATCCTCCTAAGGCCCACTGTACTGTTTATCTGACATCCAATCTTTGATTAGGTCATAAAGGCCCAGATGAAGGGAAAAAACAAAGATCAGCTTCATCCAATACTTTTATGGCTCCCAAAAAGTTTTTAATGGTCGACATTCATTCAACACTTTTTCCTGTAATGTGGTCCACTTGAGATTGGGATATAACTCATTTTTTTTTTGTAATATCATAAAATGATCTATAAAAATAGATGGACAGCATGGATGAAACACATACATCATGGTTGGGCCTACAGACCACCGAACACAAAAGTTGAGAGGGGTTACCATCCATTAAAACATTCATAATTATTTTTTGGGCCCACAGAGATGTGGTTCACAAATCTAGCTCATCCATTATGTGTGTGCCACTTGGATGAGGGGTCATACCACGTTTCAGACGCATCCAAATTTCAGGTGGGGCCCCACCAAGTGCTTTTATATGTTTTAGGCATGTCTACACATGATTTTAGATGGTATGGCCCACCAGAGTTCTATATATGGCTGATTTTTGGGATATCCCATAATTTAAAGGGGACCCATCAAATGCACGGTGTTGATTTTTGACACACGTCATGATGGGGCCCACACAGCTCGACCTCATGGGGAGTTCCCATGAGCTCGACGAATAGAACCTTTTCCATACATATAATATTTAAAAAATATAAAAACTTATGATGTATTTGTTATATCCACACCGTCCATCCATTTTGAGATATCATTTTAAGTCACGAGCCAAAGAATGAGACAGATAAAAATCTGTAGTAGACCCTACCATAGAAAACAACGGGAGGGCGATTCCAACCATTGAAACTATCCTAAGGCCCATTGTAATGTTTATTTGAAATCCAACTGGTTCAAAAGTTTTTTTAAAAAATGGTCGTAGGGCCATACATTATGGTGGGCCCACAGTAATGTTTGTCATCTAACATGTTCATAATATCAAAAAGATATGAATGAAGGGAAAATACAAACATCAGCTTAATCCAAAACTTCTATTAAATGCACAGTGTTGATGTTCGACACACATTATGATGGGCCCTACAAAACTTACATTAATTCTTAGAGTTTCAGGGTATCAATGAGTTGGGTCACAATTTTGACTAGAATATTTGACCCGTTTTACATGTCTGGTCCATTCACTTTATTTTACTGATCATTACCCTCAATTTGACTACTTACTAACCTCGATCATGTTACATATGAAAAGATATTGGGTAAACAAGATTGATCAACAATTAGAGTGAATTTTGATTTAAACATCTCGAAGTTATTCACTCTTCAATCTGGAATAATCAGATTGTCCAAAAACAAGCTAAAGGTTGTTCATAATATCAAAAATATATGAATGAATAGAAAACACAAACATCACTTGATCCAAAACTTCTATGGCCTCCAAGAAATTTTCAATGGCAGAGGTTCAATCACACTATTTCTTGTGGTGTGGTCCACTTGAGCTTTGGATATGCTTCCTTTTTGTTCTTTAGACCTCAAATTATCCGTTAACATGGATGAATGGAGTGGATAAAATAAATAAATAACAGTGGACCCCACAGAGTTTACTCTGTAAGGATAACGAGTAACTCACCTAAATGTAGTAGAGAAGGGTTTCCTTAAAACATTCATAATCATATATTGGGTCCTGTCTAAATGTGATTCACGTATCCAACCCACTCATTATGTGTGTCCCACTTGGATGAGGGGTCAGACCAAGTTTCAACCGCATCAATGTCTGTATTAACTTATAAACAGGTTGGATCTCAAATAAACATCGCGGCGGACCCTAAGAAGGTTTCAATAGTGGGTGTCACTATCTCACTATTTTCTATGGTGTGGGTCCACTTGAACTTTGGATCTGCCCCGTCAGTCAGATGCACCATTCCATGGTAGCCCACGAGCTTAAAAATAAAGTCAATCCATGACTTGGGTGGGCCACACAGCTTTTAGATACTATGGCCCACCGAGTTTCGTATATGACTGATTTTTGGACTTAAAGGGGACACATCAAATGCATGGTGTTGATGTTGTACACACATCATGGTGGGGCGCACACAGATTAACCTCATGGGAAGTTCCCATGAGGTGACCTTATAGTACCATTTCACTATTTTAGGTAACTCCTTCATGGGTGTTACTCTAACCGTGTAGGGCCCACCTTAATATATTTTATGTATATCGACGTCGTCCATATATTTTTTCATCATATTTTAGGACATGATTTCAAATCATAAGAACTAAATAATCTTAGGTGGGTCATACCAATCAAAACAATAAGATGAATAACCATTAAAAACCTTTTGAAGGCCACAAAAGTTTTGGATCAATTTGATCTTTGTAGTTTACCTTCTTCTAGATCATCTTTACATTATCAACAAGTTAGATTGCAGATAAACGTTACTAAAACCTTACGATGGGCTCTTTATAATTTTTAATGGCGAGGTACTATACTATCATTCTTTCCAAGGTGGTGTGATCCACTTAAGATTTAAATCTACACAATTTTTTATACCCTACCAAAAATGGGTTGGAGAAACGCATGGCGGCAATGATATACAATACACCATCAAAATCTAACTTTTGTTATCTAAGTACTTTCCAATTTTTATTGTCAGAATACAAAATTTAGTTTTCTTTTTTTTTTTTTTAAATATATTTTTTTACAATTTGACAATTTTTTCACAATTTTGTTTAATTTTTAAAATTTTATTTTTCAAAATATCATTTTTTTTAAATCGAAATCTCACTTTTATTATGTAACTTTTCAATTTTTCTTGACAAAATACAAAATCTAGTTTTCTTTTTTAAAAAATATATATATTTTTTACAATTTATCAATTTTTTCACAATTTTTTTTTAATTTTTTTAATTTTCTTTTTCAAAATATCATTTTTTAAAATCTCACTTTTATTATCTATCTTTTCAATTTTTCTTTTCAAAATACAAAATCTAGTTTTCTTTTTTAAAAAATATATTTTTTTACAATTTGTCAATTTTTTCACAATTTTGTTTAATTTTTTATAGTTTTTTTTCCAAATATTATTTTTTTATCAAAATAGATGGACGGCATGGACAAGCCATTGGATGGTGTCAGGGGGAGTAGCCAATTTGTTCCCCTTATTTGTGGTGTGGTTAATTTAATTAATCTTTTGATATGAATCATTTTTTAGATAGTTCTCTAAAATGATCTCAAAAAATGGATGAACAGTGTGGGTTGATCCCAAATTTTCATTATTTTAGGACTTGTGGGGCTCATCATTGTGTATGTTAATTATCCACTCCGTCCATTAATTTTAACGGCTCATTTTTAGGGTTGATCCAAAAAATGAGTCAAATCGAAGCTGTAGGTGGACCACACCACATACTAATGTAATAAATTTATTTTTCATTATTTCTTATGGTGTGGTCCACTTAGACTTTTAATATTTTCTACTTTTTGAGCTCATGCACTATTTCAAAATTTATGGATGGCTTAGATAAAACAAATATATTTAAATGGGTCCCATGGAGTCCCTTAAGCATCGTCAGTCTCTAATAAGATCCTCCTATGGGGAGGTACGTTTTAGAGCTTAAAAATAAAGTCGATCCATGACTTGGGTGGGCCACACCACAAACTATAGTTGAGAGGGTTACCCTCCCATTAAAACATTCATAATCATTTATTAGGCCCACCTAGATGTGCTTCATAGATCCAGCCCATTCATTATGTGTGTCCCACTTGGATGAGGAGTTAGACCAAGTTCCATACACATCCAAAACTCATGTGCGCCCCACCAAATGCTTTTATATGTTTTAGAGAAGTCTTCACATAGTTTTAGATGCTATGGCCCACCTAAGTTTTGTATACGACTGATATTTGGACTTAAAAGGGACACATCAAATGCATGGTGTTGATGTTCTACACACATCATGGTGGGGCACACACAAATTAACCTTATGGGAAGTTCCCATGAGGTGACCTTATAGTACCATTTCGCTATTTAGGTTACTCCTTCATGGGTATTACTCTAACCATGTAGGGCCCACCTTAATATATTTTATGTATATCAATACCGTCCATATATTTTTCTATCATATTTTAGGATGTGATTTCAAATCATAAGAACTCAATAATCTCAGGTGGGTCATACCAATCAAAACAATGATGAATAACTATTAAAAACCTTTTGAAGGCCACAAAAGTTTTGGATCAATTTGATCTTTGTAGTTTACCTTCATCTAAATCTTCTTTACATTATCAACAGGTTGGATTGCAAATAAACATTACTAAAACCTTATGATGGGCTCTTTATAATTTTTAATTGTGAGGTACTATATTATCATTCTTTCCAGTGGTGTGGTCCACTTAAGATTTAAATCTACACAATTTTTTATACCCGCCCCAAAAATGGGTTGGAGAAACATAGGAGCGGCAAGGATATACAACACATCATCAAAATCTCATTTTTGTTATCTAACTATTCAATTTTTCTTGTCAAAATACAAAATCTAGCTTTCTTTTTTAAAATATATATTATTTTTACAATTTGTCAATTTTTTCACAATTTTGTTTCATTTTTTAAATTTTCTTTTTCAAAATATCATTTTTAAAATCTCACTTTTGTTATATGACTTTTCAATTTTTCTTGTCAAAATACAAAATCTAGTTTTCTTTTTTAAAAATATATATATTTTTACAATTTATCAATTTTTTCACAATTTTGTTTAATTTTTTAAATTTTCTTTTTCAAAATATCATTTTTTTATCGAAATCTTGTTATATAACTTTTTAATTTTTCTTGTCAAAATACAAAATCTAGTTTTTTTAAAAAAATATATTTTTTACAATTTGTCAATTTTTTCACAATTTTGTTTAATTTTATAAATTTTCTTTTTCAAAATATCATTTTTTTATCAAAATCTTTTTTTTTTTCAAAATTATCAACATTATTCAAAGTTCTTAAATTTTTTTTTTTTCAAAATCTAGTTTTTTATAAAATTACATTTTTTTTTTCAAAATCTAAATTTTTTTCTTAAACATTGATAATTAATTTTCTAAGCTTTTAAACTTATTTTTTTTCACAATTCATAATTTTTTTTGTTATTAATATTTTACCTGAGCATTAGAGACGGTCTTTGACGGTCTCAAATGACCATTTTAAGACAGCTAAGGACCGTCTCTAATAGAGACTGTCTTTCGATGATCTCAAATGGAGACGATTGAGGACCGTCTCTAATCTGACTATTTTGTGATCTCATATTACAGAAAAGACGGCCAATAACGTTTCTAATTGAGAGACGGTCCTCGAGCGATAGCCTCAGATTACAGAAGAGACGGCCAATGACCGTCTCTAATACGGACGGTCTTTGGCCGTCTCAAATGGTTAGATATACGACGGTGAAGAGACCGTCTCTTATTCCAGACGGTCAATGGCGTCTTTTATCCTCGATTAACAACGGTTTTTGACCGTCTTAAATGATATATGGACGTTTAAAATTTTAAGACAATATTAAGGATGGTCAAGGTCGTCTAAAAGTTTAGAGACGGTTTACGACCGTCTCTAAAGCGTCTTTAAACCAAGCAATTTTAGAGACGGTCCAGAACCGTCTCTAAATTCGTCATTTTTTTTCATTTTTCACGTAGTGTTCTGATTGTCGAGGCCGATTGTCTAGGTCGATTCTGATTATGGAGGCCAATTCCTATTGCCGAGCCGATTACCGAGGCCAATTGTCGAGGCTGATTCTGATTGTCGAGGCCGATTCCGATTGTCGAAGCTGATTCTGATTGTCGAGGCCGATTGTATAGGCCGATTATCGATGCCGATTATCAGCGTCGGTTGTCGATATCGATTATGAGTATAACATTATGATACATGCCCATACGCATCATCTGTATGTTTGTTATAAGATGTGGTCGACCATTGCATATGTGATTGAGCAAGTTGTTATGAGACTCCTTGATATGTGGAGGCTATCTTACATGAGCACATCATATGCGTAGGATTGATGCATGATTGGATTATATGACTCATGCATCTTACATTATGTGTTGTGATTACTGTATGCCTTAGCTACATCAGGGCTGTAGCCTCCACAAGCATGTCGTGGATGGCCAGATGGGACACCAGAAATCTGTTACTAGCATCGGGCCGCCATAGATGGCCTTGAGTGAAAATCTCTAAACCTTCTTGGTACTAAAGGACACCCCAACATCGAGACTGAGTGGATGTATATGAGCGCATGAGGGCCGAATACCAGTAGTTCGCGTCTTCCACTGTGTCGTGGTCGGTTGGGAAGGGGGTGTGGCCTTACCCGCCTGAGGGAGTAGGCAATATTAGGCTGCGTCTGACCAGCTCATAAATGGATCCGCTATCAACTAGCTGGGCCAATATTGGTAGGTAGGTAGTTAGGTCTCTTCCACTTACCCAGTTGTATTGTGCGCTTGATGGGACGGTAAGCTGGCGTAGAGTGTACTAGACCCTGTTGATGATCCGAGAGATGTACAGTATTTGTCATGCCCCGAACTCAAAAATTAGGCTCACGAAATTCCCGATCGCTGAATTTGGTACCGACAGCCTCCTTAGTACCCAATTCTTGGCTCCCAGCGTGCATACGCTAGATTCTGATCCTAGGATCTTACAAGGAGGATTTTCCAACGTACATTTATCTCGTAAGAAGTATAACCACAAGTTTACCCAAATCACAAAGGCAACATCATCATCACATATCCACTAATATAAATATTTGAATACAATACTGAAAGGGAAATACATATATCAAAAATTAAAGCTCCAGAAGTCCGATGTATGCTTCAAGCACAATGCTGCTGCGACCTAACATACCTACATGCATCTATTATGCATAAGTTTATCGAAAGCTTAGAGGGTAGTATAAGTGTGTGCACAAGATAAGAGTCAAGTATTCAATGTAATGCTGCAATCATACAATGTCGGAAGTATTGGCAAGATCATGAATCATACGATAACAAAGTAAGTGGAAATACTGACAAGTCTATAAATCATACAATATCAGAGTACGCAATACAGATCAACTATACAAATGAGGAGTCGTAAAGAATCAAATATCATATGCCGAGGGTACGATGCAATATACAAATCCTGATGAGTTCTTAAATGCCGTCAGCTGTATCTAGGCCATATAAATGCAGAAACAAAGTAACCCAAAATGCCATATGCCTGCAGATGTAATTCAATATGCGATGCAAATGAAATAACCAAGCTGGCGTGTGAAGTCGGGATGATAGTACGTAGTATCGTAGGTTACGGGGTCCACCACAAAAGGCTTCTATCTAAACCAGTGTCATACTTAAATTTGGATAGTCAGACTCAATGTAGTAAACTCCTGATCTCAGGTTAGTGGCGCACTTAACCGAAATCCTGGTCATGTGAAGGTACATGTAATAAATAGTTGCACACTACCAGCCCGAGTGGATAGTAAATAAATGAATGAATGAATGAGTATGTAATTCCTGCTCAATAAGTCCACATATCAGTACGGTTCCTATTTGGGATCATCACCGAGGTCTATTACACTATACGCCAGCTTGCCGCCCCTATCCGAGCACACAACTGGGTAAATGAAAGAGACTTTACTATCCGCTTGCCAATATCGGGCCCGGCTAATCGATAGTGGACCCATTCCTCAAGCTAGTCAAACTCAGCCTAGATATTACCCCTCACTAAGGCAGGTAAGGTCACACCCCCTCCCAATAGATCACGACACAGTGGGAGATGCGGCCTCCTGCTATTCAGCCTTATGCACTCATATATATCCACTCGGTCTCGACGTTGGGGTGTCTCCTGACCACGGAGGTTTAGGAATTTTCACCCAGGGACATCTATGGCGCCCGTATGCTAGAACTAAACATTTTCGGTGTCCCATCTGGCCATCCACAATATGCTTGTGGAGGCTATGACCCTGATATCGCTAGGGCATACTGTAGTCACAATACACAATGTAAGATGCATAAGTCATGCAATCCAGTCATGCATCAATCCTGCGCATACCGTGTACTTATGTGAGATAACCTCCGCCTATCAGGGAGTCTCATAACAACTTGTCCAATGACATGCAATGGTCAACCACATCTCATAACAAACATCCAGATGATGCATATGGGCATGTATCATGATGTTATGTTGTCACATACTCATAATCGATATTAATAACTGGCATCAACAATCGGCCTCGACAATGTGGACATTTAACTAACATTGCCCCCCAAGGAATGGTCCACATAGAGCCTAACATATTGTGGACCCATGGCCTCATACAAGGGAAAAATATCCAACACCATGGGCCTCACTTAAGAGCTTAACACATCACAATAGGCCTTTCACATGGGCCTAATATACATCACAATGGGGTACATCGAATGGCCCTCAAATGCATCACAATGGGCCTCATCACATAGGCCTCATATACATCACATTGGGCTTTAAACGCGGGTTGAATACACATCACAACGGCCTCAAATACGGGCCACATATACATCACATTGGGCCTCAAACACGGGTCGAATGCACATCACAATGGGCCTCAAATACGGGCTGCATATACATCACATTAGGCCTTGACAATTGGAATCGGTATTGACAATCGAAATCGAAATTGACAATCGAAATCGGAATCTGCCTCGACAATCAGAATCGATCGATAATCAAAATCGGTCATGTCAATCGGAATCGACAATCAGCCACGACAATCAGAATCGATCAATAATCGGAATCGGCAAATAGGTCATGTCAATTGGAATCGGCAATCAGCCACAACAATTGTGATCAATCGATAATCAGAATTGGTAAATCGGTCACATTAATCAGAATTGGCCACAACAATCGGGATCGATCGATAATCAGAATCGGTAAATTGGTCACGACAATCGAAATCGATCGATAATCAGAATCGACAAATCGGTCCCGACAATCGAAATCGACCGATAATCGGAATCAGCAATCGATCACGATAATCAGCCTCGATCACTAATCGACAATTGGCCACGATAATCGAAATGGACTGATAATTGGAATCGGCAATCGGTCACGATAATTAACGTCGATAATCAACCTCGGCACAAGACGGGGTTCATAGATGGACGACCAATAATGGGTCGAGGAATATTAATGGGGCTCAATCGTTTGGGTTAACCCACTATAGAATGATGAGGACGAGCCTAACAGGACCTAAGGGAAGGTTATAATGTGGACGTTCAGCCATCATTGCCCAACAATGTGGCCATTTAACCAACATTACTCCCAAGGAGTGGCCCACATAAACATCATCACATACATCACAATGGGCCGCAATACATGGATCTTATATACATCAAATGGGCTGCATTATACGGGCCTCATATACATCAAAATGGGCCAGATCATATGGTCCACACCAATGGGCCAATATACATCAAGTGGGTCGCATCAATGGCCTCATATACAACAAGTGGGCTACACCAATGGGTCTCATATACATCAAATGGGCTGCATCATATGGGCCACACTAATGGGCCAATATACATCAAGTGGGCCGTATCAAGGGGCCGCACTAACGGGCCTCATATACAACAAGTGGGCCGCACCAATGGGCCTCATATACATCAAGTGGGCCGCATCATATGGGCTGTGACATCTACACCATTCATCTATTTTTAAGAGGTTATTTTAGAACATTACCCAAATAAATCATAATGGAAGATCATCTGGACCATACCATAAATAACAGTGAAGATAATGATTTTCACCATTAGCAGTCCACCGGGCTCAACAAAATGTTTATTTTCCATCCGACTTGTTCATAAGGTCATAAAGGCCTGAATTAAGACGAAAACAAATTTCATATTGATTCAAAACTTCTAGGATCCCAAAATGGTTTCGATGGTGGACGTTCACTCTACACTATTTTCTGCGATGTGGTCCACCTGATCATTAGATCTGCTTCATTTCCTGTCCCAAGCCTCAAGATGAGCTTGCCAAATGGATGGACAGTTGGAGAAACACATACATCATGGTGGGGTCCACATTTGGACGGTGGGGGATACCAAACATACATCACGGTAAGTTCCCACAGATGGATAGATGGTGTGATAAACACAAACATCAAGGTGGGCCACTGCACGAATGGTGCAGGAATACATACATCCATGGGGTCCCATGGACCTATTGACATTAACAGCAACCACCCAGGAGATAGATGGCTGGACATACAGTTACATCACGGTGGAGTCCCACCGTCCAGCAACTGGACGGTGGGGATGAAACCATACATCAAGGTGGTTACCCCAAAGCTGCTGCCCGTCCCAGCTAATTGGATGGATGGTTTTGTAACGCCGTGAAAATCGGAGGTCGAGTAGAAACTCAACTCCCGAGTTCCAAAACATCACTTATGCAACATATAGGCTTATGATTAAATGTTGTTTGTGTTAGTGCATTAATCATGAGTGAGATTATACCAAAATAGTAATTCATACTCCAGATCATGTTGTTTTCAAGACAGCGGAAGACTGGAAATTATATAAAATACATGAGGAACATATAAACCGAAATCTATTGCCAGAGTATGAATATAACACTGAGTCACTATGTACATGTAATATTACAAAAGTTAAAAGTATCAAAAATGGTTCAATTATAATAGAACCTTGTAGCCTCGCTGACCAGCCTAAGAGAAGCCATCGGAGAACTGCATATAAGAGTACTCCTTCTGATCGTCATTGAAGTTCGGCTCTGCTTCCTGAGCATCGCCATCATCTGTAACTAAAACAGGGTCTGGTTGGTGTGTACAACACCATCCTGTAACGTAGGAGTGAGTGAACAACTCAGTGGAATAATAAAGCAAAGGTTAGCATGTTATCAATTCAATCAAGCAGTAAATCACACATCCCTAAGTACTCTTGTTAATGCAAGAATGGTATGAATGTATGATGCATGCTCTCGTCTACGCTCTCTTAGCAACTTCATCTCATGTTCGCGTATGAACAACACTGCCTCAGTACTTGACCTGCTACGCTTGAACGCACGTGTAATGCGGTGCATGTATATGATTACCAAGTTCTTATTAGTCCTTTTCATACAGCAGGGTTGGGAAACTAAGGTACCTCCCTTATATCAATACCCAAACAATGATCCATTCTAGGGTCGTCAATCTTAGTAAATCTCATATGAAGTTGCGGTTCTAGGTCACTACCACCAACGTCCTACCAACTAGCAGTCTATTTTCGAAGGCACGTCACCGACCCGACTTGGGACCATAGCCAAGCTGCGATGGGTAGGCCTAGCTTATACTCTCGTTACTATGGAAGGCTCGTCGCTTCAACGTAATCTCAGAGTATGCTCGAGGTCACTACAAAGGGCTCGTCACTTGATCAGTGTAGGCTGACAGCTCGAATACAGTGTCTCATACCATCGTATTCGGCTCACGAGGCGGTGTTACTCACTGCTCACTACGGGGAGGCTCGTCACCCCAACGTAGGTCGACAGCTCAACCACGGTGTCCTATACCACCATGTTTGGCTCATGAGTCTTAGCGGATCTAGGTACCAAGGTTAACAGGATTTCCATTGGTGAGTTTGGTACCTTAGGTTCAAACAGTAATGTCCAAATATGGTGAACATACATAGGGCCAATCGGGTTACTTGACGAGCTCAACTAGCACGAGTGCACATCGAGTTGATCGACATGAAGTGTGTAAGCACTCCGTGTGGCCTAACCACTGTCGATAACTGAAGTACGTCTCGAATTCGTCGAACACATCCTGTGTGGCGAAATAACATCATCCACCAATCTAGGCTCTGTTACCGATTGCTTAGACTATACAATAGCCCCAATCACATTCAATTACAACAAAATATCCTGGAAGATAGTTAAAACAGTAATGGATCAAGATTTCAAATCGTACAATCATGTCCGCTTTAGGGCTACCAGGGCTGTTACACGGAATCATTACACCACTCCCCCATCACCCTTCACGGCTTTATTTTTGCATTTTATGGAATACAACTTAAATATGGATTTATACATATGCATTATATAGATAAACAGACACTTTAATATATGGTACATGGAGGAAAGCATACACATAGTTAACGTAGTTGAGAATCATATCTAAACACCCTTATACATTACAATTTACTAACTTCTTACTCATTCAGACAATTTTACAAACACTTAGACTACACCTTCCAACATACCTGTAATATGCTAGTTATAACACATGTCGTAACGAATCCTTTCACAAAGGAGTTACCACGTGAACCACGATCATGCATTCACGACCAGTAGTCATGGCAAATATAAATCATAATTCCATATTCATTCAAACATTTCTACAAACACTTAAGCTACATGTTATATCATACACAACGTATGTCAGGATAACATGTATTAGGCTAATCCGTTCACCCAGAAGTTGATACATATACAACTAGCATACATAGACAACAATTAATCATGGCAAACACAAATCCCAATTTCATACGTATACGGTATTTTTACAAATATGAGGAATACAGTATATTCAACCTAGTTACCGTATAACTGAAAAATAAAACGGACATCACTTTATGCATGTGAAATAGCACCCACTTCATGAATAAATCATTAACCGACATTGAAAGCCTTGAAAACCATAACCTATATGTCCATAGTCTGCACCTTACGCCGTATAAGCGTAACGAATTTGCTAGAAACTCTAAGGGTTCGTCAACGAGGATATATCAACCTATAGCATGATTTGGGCTAGTTATTTCATAACCTACACTACCTGAAACCCGAAAATAAATTAGGGTTAGGTTTTCTTACCTAAGAACGGGATCAGTATCTCCGGTAGAGCGGTACGGAAGGGCTGATTCAGTCCGTGGAATGATGGGATTGAATCCCAGGGATGAACTCCAACTCTCTCTCTCTTTCTCTCTCTTTCCTCTCTTCTCTCTCCTAGGGTTTCCCAAATTTGTATGGAGTGAATGAGGGAGGGTTTAAGGTCCTTATATAGGCTTAAAACTGATGAAAATGGCCCTTGGGCCAAGGTATACTTAAGTTATGTCCAAAGGGTATTTGTTTTAGCTCAACGAAGCACTTCCAGAGCCCCCCCTTGAGCCAAAGGTCGGACTTAACCTCCCTGACTACAGATCTAGGTCGAGTTAAGTTCTCATTCCAGTCGGGTTCCCAGATCACACCTGGCGGACCAGTTTCAGTTCAACGGTCATCGGAACCCGATCAGGGTTACAAGTACACTGCCATATGTATCAAATTTCTACTGATTTGAGGGTGTATTTGGGTCAGATTCTGATGGTCTGATTGCTTATATCAGGCCCGCAAGCGACAAGTCTCATATTACTTAAATTAGATTTACTTTATAAAGAAAATCACGTTTTCACACTCTTCACTCCGGGCTCAAGTGAATAGCCCCAGGACACTATCTGGATTTGATTTTCGAGATAGTTGTTAAGCCCAACAAGACGGTCCTAATTATCTTCGCATTATTCAGACTTTCGACGTGCGGTCTAGATCCGATATGGAGTTTAAATGTGCTCCCGAGAGCAACTGGGTAATGAGATTGATCCTCGATTTTAGGGTAACTTAGCATCCATGATTCTACAAGTTTTGGGTCTTGTAGATCATATTTAAAGTGGATCAGGCGGATTTTGTAGTTAATCTAGTTTAACACTTAGTTAATTTTGTCTAATTCCTAAAGGATTTGATCTTGAGTGATTTCTGCCTGAGGTGGTATTCGGGTCTTTGTACGGATTTTTTTGGTATGTTACAGGTTTAGATGTATCACATACATCAAGGGTGGGTCTACGTACGTGGCCCACCGGAGATTTAAATTTGCTTCATTTTTTTAAAGGTGGTGTGGACGCACTACACGTGCCCAACAGGGGGAGCCACGATCTGGGCAACATAGATAAAGCACATTTCTCATGTGTGGGGTCCACGTCCCGGCTGGATGGTGGGGACCCCACACGTGTGGCTGGGTCCCACTGTCCAACAAACGGATGGACAATAAGGTCCATACATCACGTGTCGCCCCACATCTGTCCAAACGGACGGATGGTGTGGGACTAAAGAGCTTGGTGATGTCACATCATATAGCTGGTGTGTGGTCGACTAGCCAATCATCTACCGTATAAGTTAGGTCCCACGTGGGCCCACCATAAGATATTATATATATATATATATATATATTATTTTACTTTTATTATTTATTTGTTGTATTTTATTTTATTTTGCAAGCTGATTGTTTGTGTTTTCATGTTTATACAGTCCAGCAACAGAAGCTGCTTGACACCCAATGTATGGTTGCAATACATTCAATAAGGTGAGGTCCACGTACACGTGGCCCACCAGCCACATACATTAAGGTGGCCCCACGTACTCGTGGTCCATAAATGGATAATGTGGATCTAATCCATTTATCACGGTGGGGTTCATACGTCCTAAAATGGATGGTATGTATATGATATATACGGCATAGGTGGGCCACACACCTCATCATCAAGAACATAAAAAAATGAAAGAGAGAGGGAGAGAGAGAGAAAGAAAGATAGAGAGAGAGTGAGAGAGAGAGGACGATGGAGATGGGAGGGACCCCGCCACTATGGGTCCCTTAAAATAAAATGCATACATCAAGTGGGTCCCATCACAAGTGGGCCCTAAATCAAAACCGAGATGATGAACATCCACCGTTAGATCTTGGACTCCTCTTTCCACCGATTTGATCTAGAGCTCCAAGGGTGCATTTTCAATGGTTAAGATGATCATTGGATGGTGGGATTGGGTGGTATGGAGGTGGGCCACATTAGCTTCTCTCCCATGGAAGCCATGAACGGTTGCTTGGAGAATGAGGGAGAGATAGATGAGAGAGAGAGATGTTATATAAGAGAGAGGGATGAGTGAGTGAGTGAGTGATGGAGTGATGGGGAGTGAGTGATGTGTACTCAACATGTAAGGGTGTGTAAGAGAGAGAAAGAGTTGACTTTGGGGGGTTGTTGTACTTAGGGATGGAATGGTTGTACTTGACATTTGATGTAATTGATAGGATTGATTTGATTAGAGATTCTCTTGGAATTGCAACGCGCGGTATTTTTCTCGAACTGAAGGCGGACCCACATCTCCTGGCCTAAGTATTTCCTTGGTGCATGAGACGCGACATCAAAACTGCGGCGACAGCACGGTCGCAAGGGTACAAGTCTAGGGTCGAGCTGACTCTAGAATACGGGACATGACTCAAGGTTACGCGCACCTGCTAATAATAGATAGCTAGTCGCCGGAATTCGACTGGGAGGACCGTGGAAGCCTACAGAACAATACAGGCTAGGATACGGGCCTTACAATTCTCCCCTCCTAATAAAAATTTCATCTTCAAAATTTACAGAACAGACAAGGGAAGAGGAAACATCATTAAGTACATATGTAAGGCTCAATCAATCTACAAAAGGATGAAGATAGTGTTCTCTAATCTTAGCCTCACACCCTCAGGATGCCTCATCAACGCTATGATGACCTCACTGATCCTCTGATCGAGACTGGAATACTATGCTGCCTCACCATCTCAACGGTAGAGAGATATATCAAAAGTCCCTAAGTTATTCGAACTCAGGAATTTAATCATTCTAAGTTCTCAACAATCATGTAGTGAAGGGTGGTTATCAACAGATATGTGATGTATCTTCAGGTATTCCCAAGTTATGCTCTGATACTAACTTCTATCACGCTCCAAACTCATAAATCAGGCTCATAAAATTTTCGATCAACGAATTTGATGCCGACAGCCTCCGTAGTACCCCATCTCGGCTCCCAGCGTGCATACACCAGATTCCTATCCTGGGATCCTACAAGGAGGATTTTCCAATGTACATTTATCTCGTAAGAAGCATAACCATAAGTTTACCCAAATTAAAAGGCAACATCATCATCACATATCCACTAATATAAATATTGAAATACAATACTGAAACGGAAATACATATGTCGAAAATCAAAGCTCCAGAAGTCCGATGCATGCTTCAAGCTCAACGCTGCTACGACCTAACATCACCTGCACACATCTATCATGCATAAGCTTATAGAAAGCTTAGAGGGTGGTATAAGTGTATGCACAAGATAAGTGCCAAGTATTCAATGCAATGTTATAATCATACAATGTCGAAAGTATTGGTAAGATCATGAATCATACGATAACAGAGTAAGCGGTATTACTGACAAGTCTATAAATCATACAATATCAGAGTATGCAATACAATCAGCTATACAAATGAGGAGTCGTAAAGAATCAAATATCATATGCCGAGGGTATGATGTAATATACAAATCCTGATGAGTTCTTAAATGCCGTCAGCTGTATCTAGGCCATATAAATGCAGAAACAAAGTAACCCAAAATGTCATATGCCTGCAGATGTAATTCAATATGCGATGCAAATGAATTGACCAAGCTGGCGTGTGAAGTCGGGATGATAGTACGTAGTATCGTAGGTTACGGGGTCCACCACAAAAGGCTTCTATCTAAACCAGTCCCATACCTAAATTTGGATAGTTAGACTCAATGTGGTAAACTCCTGATCTCAGGTTAGCTGCGCGCCTAACCAAAATCCTGGCCATGTGAAGGTACGTGTAACAAATAGTTGCGCACCACCAGCCCGAGTGGATAGTGAATGAATAAATGAGTGAGTATGCAATTTCTGCTCAATAAGTCCACATATCAATACGATTAGTTTATGTGATCATTACTGGGGTCTATTACACTCTATGCTAGCTTGTCACCCCTATCCAAGCGCACAACTAGGTAAGTAAAAGAGACCTCACTATCCGTCCTCCAATATCAGGCCCCGTTCGTCGATAGAGGACCCATTCCTCAAGCTGGTCAATCTCAACCTAGATATTGCCCCCTCACTAAGCCGGGTAAGGTCACACCTCCTCCCAACCGATCACGACACAGTGGGAGATGCAGCCTCCTGGTATTCAGCCCTTATGCGCTCATATATATATCCACTCGGTCTCGACGTTGGGGCATCTCCTGGTCACGGAGGTTTAAGAATTTCACCTAGGGACATTTATGGCGCCCGTATGATAGAATTAAACATTTTCGGTGTCCCATCTGGCCATCCACAATATGCCTGTGGAGAGTATGACCCTGATATCACTAGGGCGTACTGTAGTCACAACACACAATGCAAGATGCATGAGTCATACAATCCAGTCATGCATCAATCCTGCGCATATCGTGCACTCATGTGAGATAACCTCCGCCTATCAGGGAGTCTCATAACAACCTGTCCAATGACATATGCAATGGTCAACCACATCTCATAACAAACATACATATGATGCGTATGAGCATATATCATGATGCTATGCTGTCACATACTCATAATCGGTATTAATAACTGACATCAATAATCGGACTCGACAATGTGGACATTTAACCAACATTGCCCCCAAGGAATGGCCCACATAGAGCCTAATATATAGTGGACCCATGACCTCACACAAGGGCCAAATATACAACACCATGGGCCTCACTCAAGAGATTAACACATCATGATGAGCCTTTCACATGAGCCTAGCATACATCACAATGGGCTACATCGCCTGACCCTCAAATGCATCACAATGGGCCTCATCACATAGGCCTAATATATATCACATTAGGCTTTAAACACGGGCTGAATAAGTATCACAATGGGCCTCAAATATGGGTCATATATACATCGCATTGGGCTTCAAACACGGGCCGAATGCACATCACAATGGGCCTCAAATATGGGCCGTATATACATCACATTGGGCCTCGACAATCGGAATCGGAATCGACAATTAGAATCAGAATCGGCCTCGACAATCGAAATCGATCGATAATCAAAATCGGCAAATCGGTCACGTCAATCAGAATCGGCAATCGGCCATGAAAATCAGAATCGATCGATAATCGTTATTGGCAAATCGGTCGCGTCAATCGAAATCGGCAATCGGCTACGACAATCGGGATCGATCGATAATCAGAATTGGCAAATCTGTCACGTTAATCGGAATCGGCAATCAGTCTCGATAATCGGAATCAATCGATAATCAGAATCAACAAATCGGTCACGTCAATCGGAATTGGCAATCGACCATGACAATCAAGATCAATCGATAATCAAAATTGAAAAATCAATCATGACAATCGGAATTGATGATAATCAGAATTGCCAAATCGGTCATAATAATTGGAATCGACCGATAATCGGTATTGGCAATTGGTCTCGATCATCAGCCTCGATCATTAATCGACAATCGGCCACAATAATCAGAATCGACTGATAATCAGAATCAATAATCGACGTTGACAATTAACCTCGGCGCAAGGCAGGGTTCATTGATGAATGACCAATAATGGGTCAAGTAAAATCAATGGGGCTCAATCGTTCGGGTTAACCCACTAGAGAATGATGAGGACGAGCCTAACAAGACCTAAGGGAAGGTCACAATGTGGATTTTCGGTCATCATTGCCCAACAATGTGGCCATTTAACCAACATTACTCCCAAAGGAGTGGTCCACATAAACATCATCACAATGGGCAGCACTATATGGGCCTCATATACATCAAAATGGGCCGCATCACATGGTCTGCACCAATGGGCCAATATACATCAAGTGGGCCGCATCAATGGGCCTCATATACAACAAGTGGGCCGCACCAATGGGCCACACCAATGGGCCTTATATACATCAAATGGGCTGCATCATATGGGCCACACTAATGGGCCAATATACATCAAGTGGGCCATATCAACGGGCCACACCAACGGGCCTCATATACAATAAGTGGGCAGCATAAATGGGCCTCATATACATCAAGTGGGCCGCATCATATGGGTTGTGCCATCTACACCATTCATCCATTTTTAAGAGGTTATTTTAGAACATTACCCAAATAAATCATAACAGAAGATCAACTGGACCATACCACAGATAATAGTGGAGATAATGATTTTCATTGTTAGTAGTCCACTAGGCCCAACAAAATGTTTATTATCCATCCAACCTGTTCATAAGGTCATAAAGGCCTAAATTAAGAGGAAAATAAATTTCACATTGATTCAAAACTTCTAGGATCCCAAAAAGGGTTTTGATGGTGGACGTTCACTCTACATTATTTTCTGCGGTGTGGTCCACCTGATCATTAGATCTGCTTCATTTCCTATCCCAAGCCTCAAGATGAGCTTGCCAAATGGATGGACTGTTGGAGAAACACATACATCATGGTGGGGTCCACATTTGGACGACGTGGGATACCAAACATACATCATGGTAAGTTCCCACAGATGGATGGATTGTGTGATAAACACAAACATCAAGGTGGGCCACTGTACGGACGGTGCAGGAATACATACATCCAAGGGGTCCCACGGACCTGCTGACGTTAACAGCAACCACCCAGGAGATGGACGGTTGGACATATAGTTACATCATGGTGGAGTCCCACCATCCAGTAACTGGACAGTGGGGATGAAATCATACATCAAGGTGGTTACCCCAAAGCTCCTGCCCGTCCCAGCTGATTGGATGGACGGTTTAGTTGTATCACATATATAAGGGTGGGTCCACATACGTGGCCCACCGGAGATTTGAATCTGCTTCATTTTTTTTGACGTGGCGTGGACGCACTACACGTGCCCAACAGGGGGAGCCACGATTTGGACAACATAGATAAAGCACATTCCTCATGTGTGGGTCCACGTCCCGACTGGACGTTGGGGACCCACACGTGTGGTTGGGTCCCACCATCCAGCAAACGGACGGATGGTGTGGATAAGACCCATACATCACGTGTCGCCCTACATCAGTCCAAATGGATAGATGGTGTGGGACCAAAGAGCTTGGTGACGTCACATCATATAGCTGGTGTGTGGTTAACTAGCCAATCATCTACCGTACAAGGTGGGTCCCACGTGGGCCCACCATATGATATATATATATATATATATATATATATATATATATATATATATATATATATATATTATTTTACGTCTATTATTTATTTGTTTTATTTTATTTTATTTTGCAAGCTAATTGTTTGTGTTTTCATGTCTATATAGTCCAGCAGCTTCTGCTGCTGGACATCCAATGTATGGTTGCAATACATTCAATAAGGTGGCGTCCACATACACGTGGCCTACCAGCCACATACATCAAGGTGGCCCCACGTACTTGTGGTCCATAGATGGACAATGTGGATCTAATCCATTTATCACGGTGGGGTTCATACATCATAAATTGGACGGTATGGATATAATATATACAACATAGGTGGGCCACACATCTCATCATTAACAACATAAAAAAATGAAAGAGAGAGGGAGAAAGAGAGAGAGGACGATGGAGATGGGCAGGACCCCACCACTATGGGTCCCTCAAAATAAAATGCATACATCAAGTGGATCCCATCACAAGTGGGCCCTAAATCAAAACCGAGATGATAAACACCCACCGTTAGATCTTGGACTCTTCCTTCCACCGATGCTATCTAGAGTTCCAAGGGTGCATTTTCAACGGTTGAGATCATCATTGGATGGTGGGATTGGGTGGTAGGGAGGTGGGCCACATTAGCTTCTTTCCCATGGAAGCTATGGACGGTTGCTTGGAGAATGAGGGAGAGAGAGAGATGAGAGAGAGATGTCGTATGAGAGAGAGGGATGGGTGAGTGAGTGATGGAGTGATGAAGTGATGGAGAGTGAGTGATGTGTACTTGACATGTAAGAGTGTGTAAGAGAGAGAGAGAGAGTTGACTTTGGGGTGTTGTTAAACTTATGGATGGAATGGTTGTACTTGACATTTGATGTAATTGATGGGATTGATTTAATGAGAGATTCTCTCAGAATTGCAATGCATGGTATTTTCCTCAAACTGAATGCGGACCCACATCTCCTGGCCCAGGTATCGCCTCGGCGGGCGAGACCCAACATCGAAACCACGGCGACGGCGCGGTCGCAAGGGTACAAGTTTTAGGTCAAGCCGACTTTAGAATATGGGACATGACTCAAGGTTGCATGTAATTGACAATAACAGATCGTAGGTAGCCGGAATTCGATCGGGAGGACCGCGGAACCCTACAAAACAGTACAGGATAGGATACGGGCCTTATTGTAATGATATGTGGACTTATTGAGTAGGAGTTGCATACTCAGCATTTCACTCATTCATTCATTCATTCACTATCCAAAAAATTTGGCAGGCAAAAAGTGGGCTTCATTTGCTGGATGTCCAGATTGTTGAACACATGAGATTAGACACACACATCATCACCATAAAAAATGAGAAAGAGGGAAAGAGCAAAAGAGAGAAGAACAAAGACTAGACAAGGGAGGGTACCCCGCCACTATGGGCCCCTCAAAAGCTCCAAACCATACATCATGATGATCGTATGGGTGCCATGCATTATATGGCCCAAAAAAAAAAAAATAATTAAGGTGGGGATGCCATCCCCACCATGAAATCAAGGTCTAGATGACCCATCATGGCTATTGATTAACTCAAAATATCATGATGGGGTCCATGGAGAATGACCCCATCATGGATCATGCATGCATCATGGATGGGCCGTTGCCCACATCCAAAGGGTCAAGTAGGATCTCCACCATTGATTAGTGGGTCCTACATGCCCCTAAGAAAGAAAATTAAAGAAAGACTAGAAGATCCACCCTAAACATGACACCCACCTTGGATCTTGATCTCCTTCTTCACCACTATGTTCTAGAGCTCCAAGGGATGAGATTCAATGGTTGAGAAGGGGTCTTGATGGTTGGATTAGTGGGGAATATAGGTGAAAGGGGCTGAATTTTTGGGGGTTAGTTGGACGTCCCAAGCTCTTACAATGGAGGAAGTGAGAGAGATGGGAGAGAGAGGGGGGGAAAGAGTAATGATTGCTAGCTCTCTTAGCTAGGTAATCATTAGATGTATAAGAAGCATGAGAGAGAAAGGACATCATTATTAGCATGCTTAGGGCTATGGGCTAGGGTAGGGTAGCTATGTTAGGGTGATGTCATCACCCTCATGATTACCTAGAAAATAGTGTTATATGGGATAGGTGGGCCCCACAATGTGTGATCCATGACCATAATAATGTACAGGCCACATCTTATGATCTAAGCATCGGATTGGCGCACAAGACGCACCATCGGAACCGCAGTGACGACGCGGTCGCAATATCACATGTTTCAGGTTGAGTCGACTTGGATTTACAGGATGTGACTTAGGGTCACGCACAAATGCAATCTACTAGTCGTGGGTTGCCAAAATTTGATGGGGTGGATCACGGGATCTTAAGAAATGAAATGGTCACTAGGACATGGGCCTGACAACTCTCCCCTCCTAATAAAAATTTTATCATCAAAATTTACTATCACGCAGAACTAAGCAAGGCATCATCACACATATATATAACAATCTTTGCAATACAAAGCACAATACAAGCACAATCAAACTACAAAAAGATGGGGCTAACACTCTTTAATCTCAGCCTCATGCTCCCAAGATGCCTCATCAGCACTATGATGACCCCACTGAACCTTCACCTTAGGATACGAATCAGCTGCTCAATATAAGAAGCATCCCCACGGACCTCAAGAGGCTGCCAATCAATAACAAGAATGGTATCTGACCCACACTTCCGCAACATCAAAACATGGAAAACATCGTGGATGCTAGACAACTAAGAAGGTAAGGAAAGCATATAGGCCACGACGCTAATGCGCCCCGTGATCTCGAAAGGTCCAATAAATCTCAGGGCAAGCTTGCCCTTTGCTCCAAATCGAACCATGCCCTTCATTGACAAGACCTTGAGATACAATCTGTCCCTAACAATGAACTCCAAGGGACGACACCGGCGATCAGCAAAACTCTTCTGCCGACTCTGAGCTGTGCGCATCCTTTGCCTGATGATATCGATAACCTATGATGTCTATTGTATAAGCTTGGAGCTTAGGAGATGGTGCTCTCTAACCTCGGCCCAACAACTAGGAGATCTACATGGCCTGTCATACAAGGCCTCGAAAGGAGCCTACCAATAGTCATTTGATAGTTATTATATGCAAACTTAGATAGGTGTAAATGCTCATCCCAAATACTCGACAAGTCGATCACGCAAGCTTTGTGCATATCCTCGAGGATTTGGTTAACCCTCTCGGTCTGCGGATAATACGCGGTGTTGAACTGCAAGGCAGACCCCATCGCCTTTTAGAAGCTCCTTCAAAACTGAGACATGAAACTCGGGTTTCGGTCAGAAACAATTGAAATTGGAACATCATACAATCTCACGATCTCATCAACAAATAGCCTAATAAGTTGGTCTAAAGGCTAAGTCACATAAATCGCAAGAAAATGTGCCAACTTCGTCAGACTATCCACGACAACCCAGATGACGTCATAACCGCGTTGAGTCCTTGGCAAGCCCATAATAAAATCGCTGGATACTTGCTCCCACTTCCACGTTGGGATGGTCAATGGCTGTAATGGACCTGGGGTCTCTGATGATCGACCTTGACACTCTAGTAAGTGTCACACTCGACCACAAAACTGGCTATCTAGCGCTTCATCTCTGCCCAAAAATATTGCCTCCTCATATCAATACATCTTCGTCAAACTAGGGTGGATAAAATAATGTAATCAATGTGCCTCGGTCATAAAATCTCTGCGCAACTCTAAAACATCTGGGACACATAATCGACCTCTGAAGTGAAGTCCACCATCAGAACCAATCTACCAATTTGGCTGACTCTCAGATGTTACATCTGCTCGATAACTTTACAACGATTCATCTGCCTGTTGAGCCTCAATCACCCTTGCGACAAGAGAGGGTTGAATCGATAGGCTCAATAACTACAATAGAAGACTGCAAGCCAATCTTGAAGTCGAATGCTGACACATCTTCAAGCATCTTCCACTCCTGAATCATCATGTGCGCCACCAAGCCTTGTGGCCGACGGTTAAGGGCATCCGCCACCACGTTTTCCTTGCCTGGGTGGTATTGAAGATCAAAATCATAATCCTTCAGGAGCTCCATCCAATGTCTCTGCCTCATGTTCAAGTTGGACTTTGAGAAGAGATACTTCAGGCTCTTGTGGTCGGAGAAGAACTCGAACCTGACCTTATAAAGATAGTGCCTCCACACCTTCAGTGCAAAAGACAACTGCTGCCAGCTCCAAATCATGCGTGGGGTAGTTCAGCTCATGGACCTTGACCTAGCGAGATGCATATGCTTCCCGTAGTGCATCAGAACAACACCCAAACTAATACGCAAAGTAATGGTAAATACAACAAAGTCTTCACTCCCAGAGGGAAGAGTGAGGACAGGAGCAGACATGAGGCGGTTCTTCAGCTTGAAAAATGCTGGCTCACAGTCATCACTCAACATAAACTGTACGCCCTTTTAGGTTAACCTGGTCAACGGTGCTGCAATACAGGAAAATTCCTGGATAAATCGTTGATAATATCCTTCCAAACCAACAAACTGCGGATCTCGGATGCGTTCGTGGGTTGGCCCCACTGACGCACTGTATCAATCTTCGAGGGGTCCACTACAACACCCTCCCTTGTCACCAAGTGACCGAGGAACTTCACCGCTTTCTGCCAAAACTTATACTTCTCCATCTTCGCATATAGTTGGAGGGCACGGAGAGTCTATAAGGCAATCTCCAAATGCTGCTCATGGTCCTCACTAGTCCTTGAATAGATCAAAATGTTGTCAATGAAGACCACAACAAACTGATTGAGATAAGGACGAAAGACCTCATTCATCAATTGCATGAAGACCATGGGTACATTGGTCAGTCCAAAGGAATAACACATCCTGAAAGCCATTTTCAGGGTGTTCTCCTCTCGAACTCGAATCTGATGATAACCGGACCTAGGTCAATCTTTGAAAAGAACTGTGCACCCCACAAAAGATTAAACAAATCATTGATCCTCGGGAGCGGATACTTGTTCTTGATCGTGACCCGGTTAAGCTCGCGGTAATCCACGTAGAGCCTCAACGTACCATCCTTCTTCGTGATGAATAGTACCGGCGCTTCACATGACAAACTGCTCGGATGAATACCCAACTCATACAACTCGTCCAACTGCTACTGTAGCTCTCGCAACTTCATCAGTGCCATACGATATGGGGCCTTCGAAATAGGCGCGATACTAGGCACAAGATCAATCTGGAACTCAATATACCGGCGCGATGACAATTTTTGAATCTCCTGGAATACATCCGGGAAATCACCGACCACTGGAAACTGATCGACTCTCATTGCTATGGGCTCCTCTAAGGCATACGACATCAAACATGACAACAACTCTCCTCTAGGATTGGCAACAAACTGAAACTGAGGCAAGCCAGGAATGTAGAATGTGACTGTCCTTACGGAGCAGTCTAAAATGGCATGGTACTCAGCGAGCCAATCCATACCCACGATGACATCGAACTCTGACATCGGCAACAAAAATAAGTCGGCAGGCAAGAAAGTCTCCCCACCAAAATGGGGTAAGACGGACAGAATCGGCCCAAAACTATGGACTTCCCCAAGGGCATCGATACGGTCAACCCCTCATGGGCAGGCTCTAATGGCAATCCAAATGATCAGTAAAAATCCTTAGATATGAACGAGTGCGAAGCACCAGAACTAAACAACACTCGGGCAATGCATGTAGAGACTAAGAGTATACCCTTAACGACTCTTCTAGAGGACTGTGAGTCCTACTGAGCCACATAGAACCTAGCCTGAGTTGACTGGAGAGGTGCCTATCCCATATAAGGTCTCTGTTGTTGCTGCTGCTGCCGGAACTGCTGCCTCGGCTACTGTGGTCTCTGGGGCTGATGTTGCTACTGCTGCCGTGGGGGCCTCATGAGTAGGAGTTGTTGTCACTGATACTATGGCAGAGGTTGTTGTGGCCCTCTCGGCTGTTGTTGCTGCTGCTGGGGGAGGGGGCACTCATGCCTGCAGTGCCCTGTCCCATCACATCCAAAATAAGTCCCAACTAACAGCCTTTGGGGTGTTACTAGAGGTGCCACTGGGGCTTGGCGAATCGCGAACCTCTGCTGTTAACGACGCTTCTGCTGCTGAACGCTACCAGAGGGGGCCTACCTCTTCCAGTCTCTCCTCTGATCTCGATCACTCTGTGTACTAGCCCAGTCAACCTCGTAGATCTAGGCCCTCTGTACTACCTCTTGGAAAGTCAAGAGCTCGTGCCCAACAACACGGCCTCAGAGACCATAACATAAGCCGTTCTCAAAATGGTGGGCCTTCCGCCTCTCATCATCAATCAAGTATGGTGCGAACCTTGATAGCACTATAAAATAAGCCGCGTACTGAGCCACGGACATGTATCCCTGCACCAGGGTCTCGAACTCTATTGCTCGTTGCCATCGAATGTGGTCAAGAAAGTACTACCGGTCAAACTGGTCCACGAAATGCTCCCATGTCCAGACGAAGTCAGGCCCTACAGCATGGGCAATGGAGGTCCACCAATGCTCGGCCTCACCCTCGAGCAAATACGTGGCTAAAGGGACCCACTGTTGGGTTGTACATCTCATAGTCTCGAACATCTTCTCCACTTAAAAGCGCCAACTCTCTGCCACGGTTGGATCGGGCTCTCCCTGGAATCGCGGGGGATCGAGCCGAAGGAAGTCTTATAACAAAGCACTCGCACGCTCCTGCTTCGCCTTCTATTGGGTCTTCGCGGGGTGCCTGCCCTACCCATGGAGGGCTGTTGTCATAGCCTGAAGCATCTGCTGTAACTGGTCGGTGCTAATTGATACAGTAGGGGCTGCACTGGTCTCGAACGGAGGCGTAGGATCTACAGGATCCTCAGGTGCAGGAACATGAAGCTCGGTTGGGGGAATGGGAACTGTGGGAGGTGAAGTGGGAGTCGCTCAGGTCGATTGGGTCGCTCGGGTGCCTCGTCTAGGCGACATGGTCTACAGAAAAGAATAGAGGCGCCTACCAGCCTTGAGAACCCTCGAAGGCTCAGACGTTAGGGAACTAAATCAGAAGATATGCACTCGGGACCTGATTGTCCTAAGCTCGTAGCAGATATGTGATGTCACCCTGAGTTATTCCCAAGTTATGCTTTGATACCAAATCCTTTCACGTCCCAAACTTGGAACCGGGCTCACAGAATTCCCGATCGTCGAATCTAGTGCTGACAGCCTCCGTTGTACCCCATTCTCGACTCCTTGTATCCATATACCAGGTTCCGATCCTGGGATGCCACAAGGAGGATTTCAACATAAGTTCATTTCATAATAAGCATAACTCACGAACAATAATAACAATGCCATCACAAAATTCACTATAATCAAATTCTTTAAAGGTACAATGCATGTAAAGAGAAATACAATAGATAACAAAAGGCTCTGGAAGCTCGGTTGCACACACTCCTACTCCTGCTCAGCTACGACCTAGCGTCACCTGCACGCATCAATCGTACATAAGCTTATAGAAAGCTTAGAGGGTGGTGAAACTATGTACGTAAGGTAGGAATGCAAGTACGCAACACATGCTAGTAAGTCCATGAATGCTATCAGCCGTACCAAGGCTATGCGATACAAGGCATGAATGCTATCGGCCATAGCAAGGCCATGTGATGTGATGTAATTACATAGCCAATGTCATATGCGAGATATAACTCAAGCATACCAATCTAACTCATCTTTAGAGTATATATATCAGTACAGTTCTCTCTGGATAATCATCGGGGTCTAGTAGACTATACACCAGATTACCGCCCAACATTGGACGCATAACCATGCAAGCGAAGAGACTTCACTACCCGCCTGACTAGCAGTTTGCCAATATCTACCCGGCGTATCAGTAGCGGTGCCATTTACGAGCTGGTCATACTCAACCTAGCAGTAACCCCCTTTTCTCCAGGCGGGTAAGGTCACACCCCCTTCCAACCGACCACAACACGTGGGAGATGCAACCTCATGGTATTCGACCCTTATACGCTCACACATCCACTCGGTCTAGGCAATGGAGCATTCTCCATGATACCATAAGGGTTTGGGGACTTTCACCTTGGGACATCTATAGCTCCCCCAGGCTTTATTAAGTATTTTCGGTATCCAATCCTACCATCTGTGGTATACCTGCGGAGGCTACATCCCTGATGTCACTAAAGCGTATAGTAGTCATAACATATAATGTAAGATGCATGAGTCACACAATCCAGTCATGCATCAATCCTGCGTGAACCATGTGCTCATGTGGGACAACTCCGCCGATTAGAGAATCCCATAAACAACTTGCCCAATGACATATGCAATGGTCGACCACATCTCAAATCAAGCATGTAGTTGATACGTATGGGCATGTATCATAATGTTATGCTATCACATACTCATAATCGGTATCGATAATCAACCTATATACAAGGTGGGGTACATGGATGGACAACAGATCTATAACATGAGGGTCAGTCCTCAACTGTGGATATACTAAATGTGATAGCATGGATCCCTCCATCTATGGTGGTGATGAACTCTCCTTATATTAAGGTTAGGCCTAGTGGCCTGCCTATATTCCTAAGGATCTGGAATGGGATTCCTTCTCCATACTATCGTATAGCCTGCTAGATGCCCTAGGGGGGCCAAATAAGTCCTAGGTGGACTCCAAGATTAAAGTAATCCTACTAGCAACCAATGGGGGCCCAACATCTTGGGTTAGCCTACTATGCGTATATGGATCATGTAAATATCAATGGAGCCCAATGATTTGGGTCAATCCACTTAGAGAAGGATGAGAATGGGCATAACAAAGGCCTAAGGGGAGGTCACAATGTGGACATTTAACCATCATTACCCATTCAATGTGGACATTCAACCAACATTGCTCTCAAGGAGTGGCCCGCATAGAGCTAAACATATAATGGGGCCCATGACCTCACACAAGGGCCTCATGTACAACATAATGGGCCTCGCACGAGGGCCTAATATACATCACAATGGGCCTCACTCAAGGGCCTCATATACATCCCATTAGGCCTCGCACAAAGGCCTCATATACATCACTTTGGGCCTCACCAAATGGCCCACATATATATCACATTGGGCCTCACACAAAGGCCACAAATACATCATATTGGGCCTCACACAAGAGCCCATGGGCTAGGTACAAGGGTTTGATAGTGAGTGCATCACATACATCATAGTGGGCTTGATGGGGTAGCCCATATAGTCATGAAATGAGTGGACAACATGCACAATATACACATCAAGGTGGGCCTCATGGGTCAGCCCCAAAGGAACAAAAAAATAAAATAGATGGACAAATTACCTACAATACATACATCAGGTTGGGCCTGTTGCACCACAAAATGGGCCTCATGAGGCAGCCCATGGTCCAACTAAAATAGATGGGCAGCAATGTAAATACATCAAAGTGGTCCTACACAATAGGCCTTAACTAGATGGCCTGGATACACAATACACATCATGGTTGACCCCACGTCTCATGGATGGTGTGGATATACATCAAGGTAGGGTCCACATCCCGCTGGACTGGACGGTGTAGATGAAATACGTACAGCATGGTGGGCCCATGTCTAACCCGTCTGGACGGACAGTGTAGATATACAACACATATAAAAGGTGGGCCCCACCCGTCTAGCTAACTGATGGTGTGGATAAGACTAATACATCACGGTGCGTCCCATACAGCAAACCGTCCGGAGATGGACGGTGTGAATACAGAATACATACATTAAGGTGGGCCCCACCCCCACACGTGCAGCACGTGTGGGGTGGGCCCCACGCACTACCAAGTGGATGGATGGTATGTATATAACACATACCTGATGATCAAACCACATAACTTACTGACATCTATACAACAGTTAAATACTGCTGGATTGCTGAGCTATTGGCCCAACATCCTGCAGATGGACAGTATAGATATAAAATACATGCATTAAGGTGGGTCCACAGGTGTGGCCCACCTCAGCTTTGAATAAGCTGATATTTTGTGTTCTCACGACCCCCATCCAAGCTTCCTGGATGTCCAGCAGACGGATGACCTGGATGGATTACATCATCAAGGTGGGCCCACAATTTGGCTCGGGACGGACGACATTCAAGGTGGGTCCCACGTGAGTGGCCCACCATGGCTTGGATCAAGCTAATATTTGTGATTTCCTTCATCCAAGCTAGCCCAAAAATGGGCAGCAAGTGGGTTTCATTTGCTGGACGTCTAGAAAATCTGGATAGTCCAGATTGTTGAACACATCGGATGGGCCACACACATCCTCACCATAAAAAATGAGAAAGAAGGAGAGAGTGAAAGGGAGAAGCAAAAAGACTGGCCAAGGGAGGGGACCCCACCACTATGGGCCCCTTAAAAGCTCCAAACCATACATCATGATCTTTGTATGGGTCCTATGCATTACATGGCCTTATATATATATATATATATATATATATATATATATATATATATATGAAACTAAGGTGGGGATGCCATCCCCACCATGAAATCAAGGTCTAGATGACACATCATGTCCATTGATTAACTCAAAACATCATAATGGGGTCCATGGAGAATGGCTCCATCATGGATCATGCATGTATCATGGTGGGCCGTTGCCCACATCCAAAGGGTCAAGTAGGATCTCCAGCATTGATTGGTGTGTCCTACATACCCCTAAGCAAAAAAATTAAAGAAAGAATGGAAGATCTACTGTAAACATAGCACCCACCTTGGATCTTGATCTCTTTCTTCCACCACTATGTTCTAAAGCTCCAAGGGATAAGATTCAATGGTTGAGATAGGGTCTTGATGGTTGGATTAGTGGGGAATATAAATGAAAGGGGCTAAATTTTGGGGGGTTGCTTGGACATCCCAAGCTCTTGTAATGGAGGAAGTGAGAGAGAATGGGGGAGAGAGAGAGGGAGAAAAGAGAGAGAAAAGAGTAATGATTGCTAGCTCTCTTAGCTAGGCAATCATTAGATGTGTAAGAAGCATGGGAGAGAAAGGGCATCATTACTAGCATGCCTAGTGCTATGGGATAGGGTAGGGTGGCTATAGCTAGGGTGATGTCATCACCCTCATGATTACCTAGGGAATGATGCCATATGTGATAGGTGGGCCCTGCAATCTATTTCGGGTTAAGTCGACTCGGATTTATAGGATGTGACTTAGGGTCACGCACAAATGCAATCTAGGGGTCGCGGGTTGCTGAAATTTGACCGGGTGGATCGTGGGATCCTAAGAAATGAAATGGTCACTAGGACATTGGCCTAACAAAATGGAACGTGCATAATCGCTTGACTTCGTTTCCCACTCAAAGACTTGTTTGTTTCTCCAAGCCAGCCAGCTACACTCTTTTATGATAATCAAATAACACAATACATTATTGTTAATCTTGGTTACCGTGAAAGAACAAAACACATTGAGATTAATTGTCACATTGCTTGAGAAAAAAATCAAAGGCAGCTCTTGTATATACCTAACCTATTCACGCAAGCCCTGCATGTTGATGTGGCTAGTAATTGTAGTTTTTACTCCTCTAAAATAGGAGATTTACTTAGTTGTTGTCTTTGTGTTTATATATGTTATTAGTATTTCTATTTAAATATGAGATTTGCTTAATTGTTGGAATTTGTGTTTATCTTGCTAGATAGGTAGGATTCCATAACTCTATTTATGTAGTCCTTTTGAAAAATAATAAAACATCAGATAATTTTTACGTGGGTTTAATAGGGCTAGGACCCTATGATTTAGTATCAGAGCAACCCTTCCTGGAGCATGCCTGAGAAGATAAAGAAGCAATAGAAATAGCTAATTCTAATGGAGAAAAGTGTGGAACTCTTAGAGCTTCATATTAATCTAACAAACATTGGAGTGCCTCCTCTTCCGAAATTTTCCCACCACTGATGGAGAGCACTCAAGTATCAATGAATCCAATGTTACAAATTCAAACAAGTAGCGTAATGAAGGGATATAGAGTTTTAGGGTTTCCAAATTTGAGTTTTTACCTCTCCTAGAAATGGTAAATAAAATGAAAACTTAGGCGAATGGGGAAGGAGGATCGCAAAAAATCAAAACCATTGAGATATTTGAGTAACAACGATGAAGAGACAAACGAGGATCCAAGCTTTAAGATTGTCGAGAGGGCTAAGAGGAGAAGGGATGAGGATTCAATTAGATTTGAGAAAATGACAACCTAATTAGCCTTAAGTGTTGGTACCGTCACTTCATCGGTAAAGGATGGAGTTAAATTTGTTGTGGGTAGAGGAGAGGTGAAGTAGAAGGACAAAGTAATGAAGAAGATAAGAGAAAAAAGGAGATGGCTTTTTTTTTTTTTTAATTTAAATTTTAAAATTTTATTTTTATACTTTTAATCATGTTTTATACAAGAGGAACCACTTACCCTCTTTCGCATGAGTTTGACAGGCCTTAGACCCAATCGTTTGGTATCAGAGTAGGTTTTTAAAAATTATCCACATTCCTACTTCTTAACAACTTTTTGATGCCATCACCAAAGCTCATGGTCATGATTAGTTTCGATATCTAATGTCCAAGTTAGGCTTGATTAACCTCTAGGCACCAACTTGAGGGGGAAATTTAGAGTTATGGCTCAAGTATGACATTGTTGAGAATAAATCAACACGTTTCTAATTGTACTTTTTATGTATATATCTTTGTATCATTTTATATCTCTTAAATTTAGAGATTTTTTTTTTTTTTTTTTTTTTTTTATTATTTTTTTTTTTTTTGGTCATAAACTTCTCTTTACATGTATGGAGAATAAACTATACTTTTGTTTACACCTATCCTGGCACATTCGTGTGGACCAATGAGATGGCGTCATGTGTCGGCACTACTTATGAGTGATGGATGAAATATTACTTGTGTTTAAAGGATATCTTCTAACCCAACTACCTTTGCTAGAACATCACCTCCCAAACGAAAAATAGTTCAGAGTCGTATGCGCATCTATAATCGAGATAAGTGAGTTAGTGCAAGAAAGATACGTGGCCTTTGCACGAGTGGCATGTGTATTTCAGCTGTATGATCGACAAGCCTATAGAGACTCGCTAAGATCATAAATATATCACAATCTAGATACACTCGGCAAGGTCATCTCACATAATCATGCCTAAATAGAAAACATTCCAAAGACGATCAACACATTCACCGTGACTACAAAGGTTTGAGAGAATGATTTTTCTTAAATTAGAAGGAAATTAAGGAATGCGATGAGGAATTTGAGTTCAAATGAGATATAGTTTGATCCCATAACCTTTAAGGATCTGAAGTTGGTAATGAAATCCAACATATTTCTGCCCTCCTAATCTATATAAGGAGCTCCCAACAAAGGGCTCAGGACATTAACTGAGGTATCACATAACCTCTCACAGTGCTTAGTTTTAACTTTAGTTCATCCACTTCTATCCAACCGCGTTGCAGAAAGTCAGGAGTTCGGCATAACTTAAATCGTTGTTATCCAACCTCATTATTACAGTACACCTAAGAGTAATGTAAAATCCATGAATTATCTCAATTGAACCCGATTAGCCAAGTCCATACTTAGAAAATCACACTAGTCACATCTTACTGACCATCTAACTTTATTATTTGTCCACATAGGCGATCATATGTATTTATCTTTATTTAATTTTCTTTGCTTATTTTTCGTACTTACTGATTTTTCATTATAATTCAATAAAATCCATGATTAACCTTTATTTTTAATTTTAATAATTCATTTTTACATTACTGAAAAACCTAAGAATTACGATCACCATTAAAAGAAAAGTTCTCGGCACTAGGCAAAAAGATTTCATTCAAATAGACTAACCCTCCCCTTCTAAAACACCTAATCACTACAACATTGGTGACTAATCCTATGACTAATTTGACGCCTAGGTTTGCAAGTGTTCAATTAAACTCTAGTCAAGTATGACTTTAGCACGCCCTTCACTATCCTAATCACACATTTGACCAAATATGACATTTCGTTAACGCATGGCCTCATATTTGATTGAACTGCAACTATTTCAAACTTTTTCCACATTTGACCATGGGGCCATCCATTTAGTAGGTTGGTAACATGTTCATAGTTGCCACTTAATCAACTATGCGGTCCTCACAAATGTACATTGATTTGGCACTTGTGATGCAAGTAGTCTCTTTAATCTCCTAGAGACATCACTAATGTTTTCTTCTTCTTCCTTTTGTTTTTTCAAGAACAAAGCCTACTTAATATATTTCAACATTTTCATCTTTCTTGGATCCAAATGGCATGGTTGGTGGCAAGAGTAGCCATCATAGTTCACTAGAGAGAATATGCGCATAGTGGGCTTGATGTATATAAACAACTGGAAAAACATCATGGGGTCCACGCGTCCATGCTACTGGCGAACCATACATTACGCCAGTTAGGTCAGCAAATGTGTCACACATGCCCAAAAAAATGAACGGCTAAGAAAGATGGTTAATGTACACGTATTACTCGTATATATATAGTGTTTTTACTCGCTTGAAAGTGGATGTGGATTTTGGCCCCAGCATGATTTATGTATTATATCTGCACATCCATCCATTAATCTACGAGATCATTTTAAGGCATGAACCCATAAATAAGGTAGATCTAATGCTCAAGTGGGTTGCGCCATAGAAAGTAGTGGCGTTGAACGCATACCATTGAAAACCTCGTATGGACCACAAAAGTTTTGGATCAAGCTAAGATATATATATATATATATATATATATATATATATATATATATATATATATATATATATATATATATATTACTTTCATTCAGGTGTCTGTAACCTTATGAACAGATTAAATGGCAAATAAACATCATGGTATGACCCGAGAAGGTTCCATCAGTGGGCGTCTTAGCTATGGCCCACCGAATGATCATATTCGTCCGATTTTAGATGCATGGAATCTACATAGTGACGATTTTGTTTGGCAAGCCATGTCTTAAAACTGATAATGGGATCTGCAAAAATAGTGAGGCTCACTGAGTGGGCCGATCCATTCGCCCAACTTATCTTCTCACCCGAGTAACACAACTCTTTCCTATATCTCTCTTCTTCCTAGGTGGGTGGGGGAAGTTGGGTGGGTGGGGCGCGGCTCATGTGGGTCCACCATAATGTATTTACCTTACATCTGCGCCGTTCATATATTTTAATATCTTATTTTATAGCATGATCTAAAAAAGTGTAGCATATACAAAATCATATGGGCACTATAGGAAACAGTGGTGATTGACCATTAAAAACTTTTTTGTGGGCCATAAATTTTTTTTTTGAATCAAGCTGATATTTGTGTGGTCCCTTCATCCTGATGTTTAGGACATTATTAACAGTTTAGATGTAAAATAAACATTCAAGTGGCCCTAGGAAGTTTTTAATGGTGAATATTTAATCTTTACTATTATGTGGTGTGGTCTACCGAAGATTTGGATTTACTTCATTTTTGTGATATAATACCCTTCAAAGCGGATGGATGTTGTGGATGTAATGTGTATACATCGATAGGCCCGGACTCATGGATCCACCGACCTCGGTGGATCCGAAGATCCGTTAAAGTCGAGTCCTGGTGGGTGGATTTCTACAAACATCATGGCGGGCCCCATAAGAGTTTACCATAACATACAGAGTTATCGGCAGGTTGCCCAGGACACCCTTCTGCCTGTGAGAGCTAGCTGGGGCCACCATGATGTTTGTAAAAAATCTACTCTATCCAGCTATATTTTTAAGCTCATGTTAGGACTATGTCTAAAAATGAGGTAGAAAACTCAAGCGAACCACATGGCTGGAAAAAGTGGGGAGAGAAATGCTACCATTGGAGTACTCTTGGGTCTATAGAATTTTTGTACGAAGCTAATAACTTTCCATTTTCAGTTTATCATTGTGGGAATGATCATATAAAGGTCTTGGATGGCGATAAAGGTGGAACCCCAGGAAAACCTTTCAAAGCGGATGGATGTTGTGGATGTAATGTGTATACATCAATAGGCCCGGACTCATGGATCCACCGACCACGGTGGATCCGGGGATCAGTTAAAGTCGAACACTGGTGGGTGGATTTCTACAAACATCATGGCGGGCCCCATAAGAGTTTACCATAACATACAGAGTTATCGGCAGGTTGCCCGGGACACTCTTTCTGCCTGTGAGAGCTAGCTGGGGCCACCATGATGTTTGTAAAAAATCTACTCTATCCATCTATATTTTTAAGCTCATGTTAGGACTATGTCTAAAAATGAGGTAGATTCAAAACTCAAACGAACCACGTGGCAGGAAAAAGTGGGGAGAGAAATGCTACCATTGGAGTACTCTTGGGTCTATAGAATTTTTGTATGAAGCTAATAACTTTCCATTTTCAGTTTATCATTGTGGGAATGATCTTATAAAGTTCTTGGATGGTGATAAAGGTGCAACCCTAGGAAAATTTCAACTGTAGCCATTTCCCTCCCTATGACCCATTTGAATTTTGAATGGACCTCATTTTTTAGTACATATCCTAACCTAAGCTAGAAGAAAATAGATGGACCGAGTGGATTTCTAACCGGAAATGATGAATGGATGGGATTGATTTCTCACAAACTTTGCCACAGGGCCACCTAGCTATAGATGACAGGAACCTTATGAGATTTTTTGTAACGCCCCAATTTTTGCCACCCGTGTACAATGCTCATGAAAACTCGAGTGTCACACTTAAGCAAGAACCAAACGTGGGTGTAGCTCCTACATTGCGCATAGTCATATTTACATCCTAAAAAAGGCGAGCTAACAATCCTAGAGGGGGGGGAATAGGACTATGCCAAATAAAAATTTAAAGTACTGAAATAATAAACAAATCATAATAAATCAGAAATTTCAATAGAATTAGTATTGAAAAATTGATTCAAACTTAGTTTGTAGGACAACCTTACACCAAAAACAAAGTTTTAGGTAGGACAACTTGTTTTCACGAACGTTTGTAAGGATTAAGATCTCAAACCAAGCAAGAGACAAGAGAGCTATCTATTATAAGCATTCACCACATTTGCATAAATAAATTATAATCATTCACTACATATGCAAAAACTAAACATTCATCACAAACACCAGGAGTTATAGTAGTTCGGTGTGTACACAACTGTTCTCAAACGGCCACACCTACTCCACTCCCAATAATCACAACCCTCGTGATATTGACATTCACTAAAAAAAAACAAGGTTTTCACAGGTTCACCTTAAAACCTTACATAGTTGTGATTTTAGAGGGGCTATCACAAACAGAAACTCCACGCCGAGATTTTCTGGCTCTCTCAGTCAAAACCAAATATGAGATTTTCTGGCTATCTCAATGAACTAAAAAATACAGAATATAGAAATGTACTTATCTTCTTCTATAGGCTACTTCTTCTTGAAGTAGCCTGTAGAACCTCTTTACTTGAAGTAGATCGTTCAATGTCTAGTAACGAAAACAAAGGTTATAGGTTTTAGATTGATTTTAAATTAATTCAAACCAAGGGCTACTTGTTTGAATTCCTTAAGATCCTAAAAGGAGTAATTACTCTCTTTTAAAAAGTAAGATTCATAAAAAAGAGATTAAGGAATTAAAACAAAAGGTATATAAAGAAAATATTAAAATACCGTATAGTTGCTTGAAGATAGTGGGGATTTCTCTCTTTCCAAGTGAAGGCTTTTCTTAGCTTGGATGAGTAATTTCGGATTGAGAGAAGCCTTCTATTTATAGGCTAAGAAGTTATTTCTTCGACTCGTCTAAGATCTAGCTAAATTTCAAAAAAATAGTCTTTCGATTGGTCGAAGGCCTTGCTCGACTGGTCGAGAGCCCTCTTCGACTGGTCGAGCACGGGCTTCGAATGGTCAAGGGTGCCAAAAAATAGTTGTTGGACTTTGATTCGAGCAACCCTGGACTGGTCGAAGGTGCTGCTTCGACTGGTTGAGCAGTCTGCTTGATTGGTCAAGAAATCACCAAAAATATCAATTTTTTGGATTTCAAGCTTGGACTGGTCGAAGACTATCTTAGACTGGTTAAGCCACAACTTAGACTAGTCGAACTAAGACTTAGACTAGTCGAACTAAAGTCTAACCAAAGTATAAAAACCCATATAAGTTTATCATTTCATAGCACCTAAGTTTAAGGTCTTTCTAGGGTCAATTATACCTGAGAAAACTGGACATTGAAGTGTAAAGCTTGAATCTTCAATAGTGCATAGTTGATCGCTTACTTGAAGTGTAGTAAAAGTTAAATTCATTTTATCTTGAACTTTTCAACTTCATGACTTATGCTTATGCTTGCACTTTCCAAGTTCATGACTAGTACTTGAAACTTTGTTTCCATAGTATATGATGAACTTGAGCTTTCCATCTTGATTCACTTAAAGGTAAACTTTACATCATATTGTGTGAACCACATCATAAGTTGTTTTGTCCCATCAAAATTTGACAAACGAGAGTGTGCTTTATATATTATAGCACTTATAATCTCCCCCTTTGTCAAATTCATGACAAAACACTTAGTACAATAATTACAAATAAAATGTCACTAAAATTGCTGTTACTCCCCCTCAATGTGGGCTTCTCTTTGCTTTGATCAATACCTGAATCATATCACATACTTCTAATACACAACTCCAACAACATTGTCTATTCATTCATTCAGAACAACAAATATATTCATCAATCTAAATATTCTCTCCCCCTTTTTGTCACAAATTGACAAAGGAAAGAGTGATCATGTGAACACAATATAATTGAGAAATAAGAAATAGAAAATGCAAAACTGAACCAGGAGATAATCAATATAATTAAGTTCAGAAAAGGAGTTTAGAAAGTATAATGAGAGCATAGAGAGAGAATCATCCAAGAGTTAGTAAGTCAACCAACCACAGAGAAAATTAATACAACTCAAATCATCTAGAAAAATGCATAGCAATTAAACTAATCGGACCCAGAGGAAGATGGAAGAGGTATGAAAGGATCAATTTGGTGAAGTCCTTTGGTAATGCGACGAAAATATTTGTGCATGTATTTCATGGAAGCTTTGTGATTTTCAGCCAAAGTATCCTGAGATACCTTCAACTCAACAACTTTCTCTTCTAAACATAGAAGCTAATCATCAACTTGAGAAGGTTGATAATCCGGATCAGCCTCATTGTCCAATTCTAGCTTAGTAAAAATGTCATCCATGGATGTGTTTTCAGGCAAAGGTGCTTCCTCTTCTTCTACTTCATCCTCATCCTGTTGGCTATGTAAGTAGTCTAGATTCATCTTGTGAATGTTTATGTTATCAAATGGAAGGGCTGCCTCATGTGCCTCAGTAGGAAGAATGACAACATTACAATGAATGACGAGGCTAGTCATAAGATAAGCAAACAGAACAAACCCATGGCCAGGATGGATACAAAATTGAATAATTAAGTACCAAATTAGAGAGGGAAGACATATAGGAATGTCAGACACAACAGAATGAAGAACATGAGACATAAAGGGAGTAAGCTCAGACTTATTCCCGAACTTAGGATAGACATTAGAAGTGAAAATACAATAAAGAACTTTATATTTGGGCAACATCTTATTGGCATGGAGGGCATTACCGAAACTCCATTCAGCATTAAACTGACACAATTTACGGGTAATTTCCCGACATTCAGTTTCATTCATTCTTTCAATAAGAGCATGTATGGGAATACCTTCATCATTGACATTAATGTCCATCAATCCTGAAATAAGAATGCCTATCAACAGGGAATGTCCCTTATCTACAATTAATAAAGAATGTCAGATTATCTAGGGACAGTTCACCTACTGATGTAGCGGTATGTCGTTCCGCCCCAATTAAGAATGTTTTCCCAACCAACTGAGGTAAGGATGGGAAGGAGCTGGAATGAAGCAATGTGATCAATGTTCACCATCTTCTCTATGATAATTTTCTGATTGTGGAGATCCCTAACATGCTCTGAATCTTCTTCGGGAGATCTTAGGGTTCTCACCCTAACAGGAGTCGACCTGGAGGAAGAGCCACGAGTAGCTTTCCTCTTAGTGCGATGCTCCATTCAGAGATTGCAATAGAGAAAATTACAAATAAAAGATGGGTTTGGCAAGGATTAGATTTTTACACAAAACCCACCATAGAGAAGGTGTGTAGCTCAAAATAAATCACAAAGGAATGATTAACTAATAACAATAAACCCAAATCTAGAAGAAAAAGAGAAATGAACCACTTACATGGAGGAAATGAAAATGGGTTTGAAGAGTGGAGCCACGACTGGTCGAGGAAGAAGAGAGAAATGGGGTGAAAAAGGTGTTTTTCCCTCTTTTAATGAGAAAGCCTGAGATTCATGACCAGTCGAGTGTGGTCCTTGACTCGTCGAGGGTCAACTGGTTGAGGACACACTCGACCCATCAAGCATTTGAAAAAAAAATAAAAATACACACACACACACATATATCATGGGAACTTCCCATAAAGTCGAGCTGTGTGGGCATCACCGTGATGAGTGTCGAACATCTATATAAATGATTTGCAATGCAAACAATAATATATATATATATATATAAATGATTTGCAATGTAAACAATAAAATAAATAAACAACATCATTTAATTAATTAGAGATACAGATACCAATATCATGTTTTAATTTGAAATATCTATTTCTGTCAAACGGTTTAGTCATAATGTCAGCAAGATGATTTTCAATCTGGATATATTCTAATGAAATGCTTTTATCCTCAACCAATTCTTGAATATAATGATATCTAATGTCTATATGTTTTGTGCGAGAATGTTAAATATAATTTGATTACGCTAGAATTATCACAGTACAAAATCATTGTATCATATGCAATACCGTAATCATCTAACATTTTTTTCATCCAAACTAGCTGGGTGTCATGCCCCAGACTCGGTGATCGGACTCACAAGGAACCCGATACCGGTTTCGACCGCAACAGCCTCCGTGGAACCTCATTCTCGGCTCCTGACATCAGGTTCCGATCTTGGGATTCTATAAGGAGGATTTTCATATCATAAATCTAATCCAATAGAGCATATCCAAGATCATAACATAGTAACCATAGGAACGCATTACACAATCCACTAGGAATTAAAACTTTATACAGATACATAAGCTCAAAGGGAAATACATAAGCTGTAAAGAAGGAAAAACTGCAACAAGTCCTCAGCACGCTCCAACAAGCTCCTCAGCTACTGCGATGGCCTAAGATCTCCTGCACGCATCAATTGTACATAAACTTATAGAAAGCTTAGATGGTGGTGTAGGTGTGTGATACCACTGCTGAGAAGAAACATTAGAGGATGCAGAAGCTCGGCGAGTGCCATGAACAATACTAATGTCACCAACCATTCCAAGGCTAAGCTATGTCAAGTATGAATGTAGAAAGCTGTAACAAGGCTATACAATACAATACATGAGTACTGGGCACCGTCCAAAGGTGATGCACAAACTGCCTATATAGCCAATGCCAATGCAATGCAATACATGCCAGTCCTCATATCAAGTCTAGACATCATATACAGTTCCACTATAGGGAAACCACTGGGGTCAAGTACACTACTGGTTGATTGCCGCTCTCCAAGACTCGCACAGTCAAACGAGCGTAAGAGACCATACTACCCACCTATAGAAAACCAATTACCAGCAAGGATTGACGGTAGTGGACATATTCACGAGCTGGTCAAACTCATCCTAGCTATTTCCCCCTCACTCAGGCAGGTAGGGCCACACCCCATCTCAACCGACTATGCTATAGTGAGAGACGCTGCCAAACAGTATAAAGCACTCTAGCGCTCATGCCTTCCACTTAGTCTCGACATTGAGGCGTCTCCTGGTACCATGAAGGTTTAGGGGCTTTCACCCAAGGACATCCTACGTGTCATAAATGCTCAAGAGGTATTTTAGGTATCCAATAACGGTCATCCACGACGTACCGGTGGAGGTATCAGCCCTGTGAAGTAAGGGTGAATAATATTATGCAATGTAATGCTAGATGCATGAATCACGCATATCAATCATGCATCATCCCCAAGCATCCAATGTGCTCAAGAGGGGAACTCCATCCATCCGGGAAGCTATCATCTAATGCCCAATGGCATAACCATGACCACACACACAATGTTAACCAAGCATACAATGATGTAGTGGGTCATGAAGATGAATTTAGACGCGCCATGTGGCGATGTACAATGTAGTGCACTCCCCTTAACCAAGAAGGGACCAAGTCCAGGTACTTAGACAATTTCCCTAAGGAATAGACCTCTAATGGGGGATCAATAGTCTAGGGTAGCCCATAAGACTAAGGAGAACAATGATATGGTCCTAAATAGATGAAACAGGCCTAACAAGGGTCTATGGTGGGCCTTTAACCACCCATAGAAGCCCATGGGCCTACCTAAGGGCAACCAATATGGACATCTAACCACAATTGGTCCCCAAGAGGTAGCCCATCTCTAATCGATCCTGGGTCAAGGCCCAAGGCCCATAGAATAACATAAGAATGGGCAGTCACATCAAGTCACATACATACCATGTTGGTCCTCCAATAAATGGCCCAAGGCCTATTTCAATACATAGGTTTAGTGGGCAACACACATAACCTAACTCATATATAATATCATGGGCCCATAAGTAAGGTTAGGGCCCAATCATAAGGGTCACTAATCCACATGTTGTGGTGGGCCTAGTGGGCAGCCTAGTTACTCAAACTACAGGGGTAATACTTATGTATAAGTCGAGTGAGTTGGGCCTACAACCCGGCCAAAGTATGAAGTTGATTTGGTGGACAACTAAGGGCCCAACCACTTACATAATCTGGCCCATTAACCCAACACAATAATATGGAAGGAAAATGGCCCAAGAGCCCAATGGGCCTATCTAGAAAGTTCCAGCCCATCTGGGCCTAAAGAGTCCAACAACTAGTTACATTCATGGACTCAAAAAAACCCAACTATGGTGGGCTTGAAAAATGCACTAATTATGCCCAAGATTTGGGGGTTTAAGACATGTTTTATCCCAGCAAGGTCCTCACAATACGGTGGGCCCTCACACCTTAAAATCTCAGCCTACGAATTTTTATTCTACTAGTTTCTAGGCTTGTTGGAGCCCAATAAGATGATTATCTGATTTGCACAAGGACTTAGGGTGGTCCAACACTAAATATAGGTGCCCCACCACATTGGGAGCACACCAAATTCATTAGGAAAGGTGGGCCACATTGCTAGACTAAAGGTCCAGCAATAGTCCACATGGGGCGTCCCACATGGGCCTGGGCATCCCAATGGGCTGGATGCCCATCCCTATGCAGTGAGTAAAGGTGGGCCCCACCTTGGGTACTCCACACTAAGGTGGGCTATACACAAGTGGGCCACACAATGGATGGCCATTGGGATAAAACACACATCATAGTGGGCCAATCTAACCCTCGACATAAATTCTATAGTGGCTCGTTGGGCCTAAAACTTGGTAAGTGGGTCCCGGCATGGGTAGGCTACCTCTAAATATATTTTGAGAATTTTCTGAGCATGAAAACTATTTTTATGAGTTAAGAGAAAACAATATATCTAGAAGTCTGGTTGTTGCAGGAATTATAACTGTCCCTATGTTTGGGAGCACATGGAGTGGGCCTGGACACACCCAAACCCTTGAAAATTAGGGGGAAAGGTGGTCCTACATCTGGTCAACAAGTGAGGTCCACTGGGGTGGCCTACTTCTTCCAGAAATTCAGGTGAACAAGATGATTTCTGCCATACTTCATTATTGAACTATCCAGAAAATTCTAGACAGTTAGCCATCTTTGGCCCAACCCATGGGCCTCAATCATGAGAGGTAGAGTGTGGGCCACATCCCACATCAAAGTGGGGTCCACACACTACAAATCCCCTAAAGAAATTTGGGAAAAAGTGTAAGACCCGTATGCTAGTCCGTACCCTTTCATAGGCTTCTGTGGTCCTTCCGGTCGAATTTTGGCAACCCTCGACCTGTATCCGACGTTTGTGCGCGACCCTAAGCCAAGTCCTACACACCAAAGTTGGCTCGACCCTAACTTGTACCTTAGCGACCGTGTTGTCGCTGCGAACACTGTGACTCGCGTACCAAACCGATACCCAGGCCAGGAGATGTGGGTCTACGTTCATTACGATGAAACACCGTGCGTTGCGAATTTCGAGGGAATCTCTACAACATGTCCTATCAAATTAAGTCAAGCACACCAGCTTACCTCAATGCCACCTCACCCAACAACAAGTACACATGACCACTCCTTCTTTTACCATAAGTCAACACTCTCTCTCCCCTCACCATCCCTCTTTTACACCATTTTCAACTAAGCCCATGCTTCCCCATCTCCTTTCCTTACACCCACCACTCCAACCATCCTTTTATCTATTATTTTCTCCCTTTCTTTCATTTCTCAAAAATCTCCTAAGCAACCCAAATACCACATGTCCAAGCTCCTCTCTCCCAAGCCAAGTGTGGCCCACCCTCTCATCTCTCATCTCCACTATCCCCCATCATCCACCATTAAAAGTGAAGGTAAGGAGCATAGGAGTCCAAGGGATCAAGGAGGAGTGCAATATGTGGGTGATCCACTGCTAATTCTCATTTTTCTGGGGCCACATGTGGTGGGACCCATTTGAAGTATGTAATGTAAGAAATGGAGGGTCCATAGTGACGAGGTCCCTCCACTCCATCACAGTCTCTCTCATTTTTCTCTCTCTCTTTATCCTCCCCCTGAATGAAGTGGGCCCCACCAATTTGTGTTAAATCTACTCCATCCATCAGAAGGTGTGGCCCACCACATTTTAGGAGAGATCCGCCATCTATATAGCATATATAGTATATTATATTTATATTATATCAATATTATATTAATATTATATTTATATATATACATACATATATATATATATGCATGGTGGGCCACGTTCATGTGGGACCCACCATGATGCCTATGTTATATCCAACGGTCTAGCCTCCAGGGATGCTGGACGTGGCTTCACCATGAAGTGTGAACTGATGTGGGGTGTGAGTGACAGTGTGGTATGAACTGACGTGTGGGGTGGCTAAGGGTGATGTGTGGACTACTCCTACAGGCCCCACCTTAATGTATATACTTAATCCAAGCCATCCATCCTTTTCCTCAGATCATTTTAGGCGTTGAGCTGAAAAATGAACTCAATCTGATTTCCTAACGGGCCATAACATAGAGAATAGTATTCTTGCCGTTGAAATACACCATGATGTTTCTGTACACCAAAACCCATCCAATATTGGGCTTGATGGGTTTGTATTGAGCCATAGAAACCAGTGGTTGGGTTGGATTTTCCTAAGGCGGGCCTCACCTGCGAAAAACCGCGAGAAAACGGTTTAAAAAATAATAATAAAATTTTGCAACAGCAGACGCTGTTGCTGTCAGCGTCTCTTCGCACGGATGCTGATCAGTGTGCCCCACCTCAGGCCCACCATGATGTGAGTTAAACATCAATACTGTGCATTTGGTGGGCCTCCCTCCTAGCTATGGGCCACCCAAAAATCAGCGGTAGATAAAACTTAGTTGGTCCATGTCATAAGAAACAGTGAGGATGACATGTCTGCCATTGGAACCTCTCTGGTTCTAGACGTCATGGATCAATATAAAATTTTATTTATTTATTTTTTTGTTGTTGTTATATGGGTCTGAGTGACTATACCACAGGTGGGTGGAAAATAAACATTATGGTGGGCCCCACATGAGACCCATTGATGTATGTAGTGAGACACACTGATGTATGTAGTGTATCCACACCTTTCATCAATGTGGACCCCTACCATGAGGTATGTGGTTTATCTGTGCCGCCCATCCCTATGGGACCCACCATGATGCATGTGTTGCATCCAAGCCATCCAACCATTTTGAATGATAATTTTAAACTTGTGGCAAAGGAAAAATGAGAGAGATCTAGGATCAAGTGGAGCACCTAGCAAAAGGGCAGTGGGGATTGAGCTTCTGCCATTGAAACTCCTTTGTTGTCACAAGAGTTTAGATCATTAGGAGATTTATTTTCCTCTTAATCCAAGTCTGTGTGACCTCATGACTAGATTGGATAGAAAATAAATGTTATGGTGGGCCCTAAGAATTTTAATGGTGGAAATCATGGTCACCACTATTATTTGGAGTGTGGTCCAGTTGATCTTTTGATATGATTCATTTATATATATATATATATATATATATATATATAAGGTCCATCTTGATGTGTTTGTGGCCCGTTGTTGAGGCCCACTTTGATATATATGAGGCCCATGTAATTGGCCCATCTTAATATATTTGTGGCCTGTTGTTGAGGCCCACTTTGATATATACGAGACTCATGTTATGAGGCTCATTTGATGTATTGAAGGCCCTTGGGTCGAGGCCCAATGGGATGTACATAAGGCCCATTGTAATGTGATTCTACCATGGTTTATGTGTTGACCTTTATAGCGGGCTATGCCTTAGGAGTAATGATGGTTTGACGGCCACATTGTAAGTACAATGTTGGTTAAATGTCCACATTGTGATTCTCCCTAGGGCCCAATGATAGGTTCATACTTGTTGTGCATTGGCCATCTAGGCCCTTCTTCGTTATGAGTAGAGCTCATCACCATATAACATGTTTAGTACAGCCCTATGATTTATGCTCTTATGCATCATATGTATGCTTGATATGAGGAGTGACTGATCATAGCATATGCCTTCGGGCAGATTGATTATGAGCTCCCTGATAGGCAGAGTTACCTTACATGAGCGCATGGTACACACAGGATTATTGCATGTCTGGTAGGGTGATTCATGCATTTGTATTTGTGTGATTGTGACTATTAAATGCCCTAGTGACATTAGGGCCATAGCCTCCATAGACACATCATGGGTGGTTGGATTGGATACCGGAAATATTTTTCTAGCATCGGGGGGTCATAATTGTCCCTGGGTGAAAATTCCTAAACTCGATGGTACCAAAGGATGACTCCAACGTCGAGACCGAGTGGATATACGAGCACACGAGGGCCGAATACCAGGAGGCCACATCTTCCACTATATCATGGTCGGTTGGAAAGGGGTGTGGCTTTACTCGCCCAAGGATAAGGGGCATTACTATGCTGAGTTTGACCAACTTGTGAATGGGTCCGCTATCGACGTGTCGGATAGGTATTGGCAGACTATTGGCCAGGCGGATATTGAAGTTTCTTACAATCACCCGGTGATTATCCAGAATGAGAACTGTACTGATATATGATGAGGATTGGCATGCTTGAGTTGCATCTCGCATCGCATGGCCGTGTTATAGCCGATAACATTCATATCCTGCACTGCATAACCTTAGTACGACTGATTGCATTCATGTACTCACCAGCATGATTCTGCATTACTCTGACCTCGGATTCTGAACATGGTTATATTACGCACACACTTACACCACCCTCTAAGCTTTCCATAAGCTTATGCACGATTGATGCATGCAAGTGATGCCAGGATGCAACCATAACCTCGTCGTAGTTGGAGTGTGCAGCCGAGCTTCAAGAGTTTTTGTTACTTCTATTATCTTGTATTTTCCTTTTTTACGCACTGTACTCAAGTTTTTTTTATCTTAGTGAATTTTGTGATGGTGTTCTTGTGGTTATTGTTCTTGGGTTATGCTTATGGTTATGATTATACAAAATCAAAATCATGTTTAAAAACCTCTTTGTAGGATTCCAGGATCAGAACCTAGTGTATGGGCGTTGGGAGCCAAGAATAGGGTACTATGAGCCCAGTTTCTGAGTCTGGGGCATGACCAAAAAAAAAAAATCTGAAAATGGATCTAATCATTAACCCAAAACACCTACTCTGACTGGGCTGAAATCTGGATAACAACATATAATGTCCATATTTTGGCCCATGCATAAAAAATCCAAGGGCCCATGGCCCTGATTTAACTTGCGGGGTCCATCTTGACATGCTAGCAAAATTTCAAGCCCTTGGTTTCATTCAAACCTCCATAAAAAGGGACGTTTGGAGATCACCCAAACCATGCATGCATGGTTGGGCTTGAATGTCTATTCATGTGGTCTTAGACATCCTCCCTACTTGAGGCCTGGGAGGTTGCTGACCTTCATTGGTGGGTCTCACCTCATCAGTAAACGTGAAAGGAAATTACAGAGAAATGAGAAGGAGAAAGAGTGAGATTCAGCCATAGGTGTGTGGTCCTGCCACTAATGGACCACCTGCACACCATCCACACCATTACTATCCTTATGAACTTCATGCATGACAAATTACATGGAAAATAAAGTGCTAGATGGTGGGGATTCCTCTCCCCACATGCATGTAAGGCCTATATGGCCCTTGATGTATAAGAAATGGGAAGAAGAAGAAGCCTCATGGTGGGTCCATGGAGAATGGCCCACTATGGCTAGACTTATGCAAGATCTAGGCCATTAGCCCTACCTAGGAGCCATGTAGGGCCTCCACCATAGATTGGTGAGCCCTACATGCTTCCATGCATGAAGTAAAAGAGAAAAGAGGAAGGGAGGAAGAAGAAGAAGAGAAGGAACCAAGGAGAGCACCCGCTTCTAAAGATGGCCACCAAAACTCCACCACTATGTTCTAGGCTTAAAGGAGAAGAGGTTTGAAGGTGGGAGATGGATTTCTAATGGTTGGATTGAGGATGGGAGAAGGAAGAAGGGGATGAAAATGGAGAAAGGGGGTGAGGACGTTTTCTCTCTTGCTAAGGGAAGAAGGGAGAATGAGAAATAGAGAGAGAGAGAGAGAGAGAGAGAGAGAGAGAGAGAGTATGGGAGTAATCATGACTCTTGCCAGAAAAGAGAGCAAGAACATGATGAGATTTTTTAGGGGGTGCTACCCAATGCACATGATGACTCTCTAGCTAGCTAGGTAGGTAGGGTAGGTTAGTAGGATTAGGTAGGGTGTAGGCTTAGCTAGGGTGTAGGTTTTTAGGAATGAGAGCTTAGGTGGGGCCCACCATGGGAAAATGTGTGGGCCCCATGCACATGGGTCACACGCAATGATGAATGACTGATAATTGTTGGGGCAATAACATGAGATGTACACGTCGGATTTGAACATGAGACGCGGTGTTGGAACCGCAACGCCGATGTGGTCGCAATGACATCGGTTCCGAGTCAATCCAAGTTAGGTCTACGTGACCGGACATGAGGATGACGGCGAATGCTATCCATAGGTTGTGAGTGACCAGGATTCGACATATAGGACCGCGAGACCTAGGAGAACGGAATGCACACTCAGGGTAGGGTCTTACAACTCTCTCCAACAACAAAGAAATTTCATCCTCGAAATTGCCAAAACCAGAATAACAAGCATGCATAAACATCATGATATATATATAAGCATAAGAGAAGGCAATACACAGAATAGTACAATAATCAAGCATCAAACAAACGGGAATAGCGCTCTCGACTCTCGGCTTCATGCTCCCAAGATGCCTCAGCCACCAAATGATGACACCACTACACCTTAACCAGGGGAATGACCTTGGTCTTGAGAACCTGCTCCTTTCGATCAAGGATATGAATCGCCTGCTGAATGTAAGAAGCATCCTCTCAGACCTCAAGGGGCTGCTAATCAATCACTGGAATAATGTCCAACCCACACTTCTGCAACATAGATACATGGAATATATCATGGATCCCGGACAACTCTGAAGGTAAGGCAAGCCTGTTAGCTACAACGCCTGTGAGCTCAGTAATCTCAAAAGGTCTAATAAATCTTGGGGCAAGCTTGCCCTTCGCTCTAAACTAAACCATGCCCTTAATAGGCGAGACCTTGAGATATACCATGTCTCCAACTGCAAACTCGAGGGGCGACGCCGACGATCAGTAAAACTCTTCTGCCGGCTCTGAGCTGTGCACATCCTCTGCCTAAGAATATCCACAACCTCTGATGTCTACTGAACAGCTCTGGACCTAAGAGAAGATGCTCTCTAACCTCGGTCCAATAGCTACAAGATCTGCATGGTCTACCATATAGTGCCTCAAAAAAAGCCATGTCGGTAGTCGCCTGATAACTGTTGTTGTACACAAACTCGGCAAGGTGCAAATGCTCATCCCAACTACCCGCAAAGTTAATCACACAGGCTCTGAGATATCCTCAAGGATCTGATTGACCCTTTCAGTCTGCTCATCTGTCTGTGGATGATAAGCAGTGCCAAGCTGTAAGGTAGGCCCCATCACCTACTGAAAGCTCCTCCAAAATTGAGACATAAACCTGGGGTCTCAGTTAGAAATGATCGAAACCAGAATGCCGTGCAGTCTCACTATCTCCTCAATGAATAGCTTCGGAAGCCGGTCTAATGTCCAGGTCGTACGCATCAAAATAAAATGTGCCGACTTCGTTAGATGATCAACAACAACCCATATGTAGTCATGACCACGCTGAGTCCTCGACAAGCCCATGATGAAATTCGTTAACACATGCTTCCACTTCCACACTGGAACTCTCAACGGCTGTAAGGGACGAGGAGGTCTATAGTGATCGGCCTTGACACGCTAGCAAGTGTCACACTCGACTACGAAGCTAGTAATTTGGCGCTTCATCTCCAATCAAAAGTACTGCTGATGAGGGTCGAATATTGCATATTAGACCCCAACTATTACCTAATTTTATGTACATGATAATGCTTAATGCCATATTTTAATTGTGTTTTTATTACAGGATGAAATCAGGAGCGTGTATTGAAAAATTATGTTAAAAGCATGGATTTGACTCTCCGGAATTACCAGAGCACGGGATGGACTCCAGAGGACCAATATTGAAGAATTTACATGCCTGGGACCGGAGGAAATCAGGCCGTTCACGTTTATAGAGGCCTGAAATTGGTACAAAATGCAGGATCACATGATTTCCGCCATCCAATTGGTCCGAAACTTCATACATGAGATTAGGGACATAAATTAACCGTACATTTCAAATTTCGGCCCTCGGATCACTATGGAAGTGCTCCAACAGACAAATCATCCCACAAACCATCGATTCGGGCCCACCTATAATCTGGATATGCTTCAAGTCGGTCTCATCCCGTTTTATGAGGTAAGAAAACAGATGGTCGGATCGATTTGCCATAATTATCAAGATAGACCCCACATGATGGTGAGTGTACACCATACACAGTGCACTCGGTGTGCATCGAGCAGCGAGTCGGTCGGCCGCGAGCGCCGACCGACCTCTCGCGATTTCAAAAATTCGCCCGGGCCTTGGCCGACCGATGGGTTTCGGTTGTGGGCCATCATCACGAGTCGAGAGATCCAATCAGGACCGTCCATCGAACCTGGGGAGGCCTCTCATCTTTGCGCTCAGGTGGCGGAATTGAATAAAGACACTAAAGATTGTTTTTAACCATTCAAAATCATTCGAACGGTAAAGGAAGATATCAGGTGGGCCTCATCAGCAGAAGATAAAATTACATTTTTCCCTCCGAATTTTCGTCCTTTATCCGATGGACGGTCTGGATTTCTCAACAAAGCATCATGGTGGACCCTACCATTTACGCAGAGGAGCCGCCCGCGTCACCTTCTCGAAACGGCAAGCTAGCTTTTCGTTCTGACGACGAATCGGATGCCATTGTCCGCTGCGGTTGCTAGTGGGCCCCACACGTGTCCCTTTCCGGCCGATCCAATCCGTCCATCTTGTAGATGGCTTCGAGGACTTCAAAACCATGTTTCTATTTTATGCCCATGCGTGCACATGTGTGCGGTACAGAGGCCACAAAAGGGCTGCTCTGCAACGTCCAAATCTGATCTTTTTGTGTTTTCTTCTCTGGGACGTATCAATGGACGTTCAAAACTACCTATTCTTGACTGAAATTTCGTCCTGAATCCAATGGACGGGGTGGATTTCCCAGAAAACACTTCTATGAGGCCCACCGATCACGACAGCGAAAGGGTGCGAAAATTTTGCACAAATTTGGAAACCCGGTTTTTCAGCGGCGGTTGTGGGCCACCATCTTTGATCATATGGCGGTCTGAACCGTCTATCATGTAGAGGACCCAAGAAAGTCCTAAGGGACGGTGTTTGTTGAAATTTGAACGAGGAAAGTATGGTGTTTTGAGGTCCCGAACTTGGTGCGCGAAAAGGAATTTTGTTACACGCGTGCGGCAATTGACTTCCCAGATCCGAATTTCACCACTCCACCACTCCATCGCCTATAAAAAGAGTTGCAAAACATGAGGAAGGGCATTCAGAGATTGGAAAAAGTGGAGAATTCCAGATCTAGAACAAAGGAGAGAAGAAAGAGAAGAAAGAAGAAAGAGAAATTGGTTTGATGTTTTTTTTTTATGAATTTTTATTTATCCATATGTTTAATGGATTTTATGGGTAACTAATCTCTCAGCTAGATTTGAGATGAAACCCCTAATTTGAATACTCTTGTTCTATGTTGATTTTACTTTAATTAGATTGGTTTGTTTCTTTCCCTAGTGTGCTTGATTGCTTTAAATTCTATACTTCTCCATCTATCAACTTTGATCAGAGTCTATGCATGGATGTGGTCTGGATGCTTATTCTAGGTGCTTGTATCTGATCATGAACAGGTTCCCGTAGAGGAAGAAACAGGGTGCTTTACTGAACTGCATATTCCATATGCCCGATTTGGACATGGGATATGTTATTCATGGGGCATTGCTTGAAGGAATTAGACAATCTGTATGCCCGATTAAGGACACAGATTGTGCTTTCTCTAGATAAGTTAGATCAATCTATATTAAAGTGAATTAACAGACAAAACAAGGGTTGGGATAATTAGGGGTGGATTCGAAAGTCCTAGTGCTCTTTCTCTTATTGAATTTTCTTCCCTATTCTCAATAGTTATTTTCCATAAATTTGTGTTAGTAATTTGCTCCATTATTTGTTGAATTAGTTAAGGAGGATCACAGATTTGAATTGTGACGATCAGTCCTCGTGGGATTCGACCTCGATCTTACCGAGTTATTACTACATCACAACCCTATACTTGGGGAGTGAACAAGTTTTTGGCGCCGTTGCCGGGGACTGTTTCGATCCAAATTGAATTTAAGATTCTCTCTTATCATAATTCATAGCTTAGGATTTTACTAACTTAGAATTTTTTTTTATTTTAGAACTAACCTATTTCCTGTTTTGTAGGGTCCTGAAATAAACTTCTAAATTGGTAATCCCTTCTAAGTTTCTTACTTTTTCTAATTTCTATTTTTAGAATTAGGATTTTATTTTTTTTTAGAAATTTTTAGTTTCTAATTTTAGATTTAGATTCTTCTTTTAAGTAACTTTCTATTTTCTAGTTTTAGAAAATTTTTCCCTTTTTAGAAACTAACTTAGCTTTTTATTTTTAGTAACTTTCCAATTCTAGGATTTCCTTCCTTTTTAGAAATTGACTTTTTGTTCTTTAGAAAATTTCTAATTTTAGATTTTCTATTTTAGAAACTAACTTGTTTTGTTTTCTTTTACAGGATTCTAACATAGATCTCCAATTGGTAACATCTTTCTAAATTCTCCAGTCCTCTCTACTTTCTATTTTGAGATTTAAGTTTTCAATTTTTAGGAATTTTCTACCTTCTAACTTTGGATTTGGTAACTTTCTATTTTCTAGTTTTAGAAACTTTCTTTTTTAGAAATTAACCGTTGCTTAGGATTTTTCTATCATTATTTTAGGAAACTTGATTTGTTTTTGTTTTTATTTACAGGAATTGAGGAAGGAAGCTACTAAGTGAAGGAGGAGCTTCTTAAATCTTCTACCATCAATCATCTCCTTTTCCTGGTTCTTTCTTCCCATTCTTATTCACATAGTTTTAACTTGTTTTTTTTTAATAGCATAATTTCTAGTTCTAGTTTTCTTTCTCTTAGGTTGTTACTTGGTTTATGCTAGGACGTAGATCTCTAGATAAAGAACTAGCACCTTTTGATCCTGAAATAGAAAGAACATTCCATAGAAGATTGAAAGACATCCCAGTGAAATGGCAGAAGAGAATGGAACTAAAACTCTTAGAGATTATTCAGCTCTGTCCAATTAAATGCGCCTTCATGCATAGTGTTGCCCACCACTACAAACACACTTTGAACTCAAGACTGGGGTCATACAGTTGTTACCTTCCTTTTATGGGTTGGACAAGGAGGACCCATATCATCATGTGAAAGAATTCCTAGACATTTGCTCCACCTTTAAATTCCAAAACTTCTCAGACGATTCGATCCGCCTACGCCTGTTTCCTTTTTCATTGAAGGATAAGGCGAAGGCATGGTTGAATTCTCTAGAAGTTGGGTCTATCACTACATGGGACCAATTGTCTAGAAAGTTCTTAAACAAGTTCTTCCCTGTTCACAAAACTAATGCTCTCCGTAGAGAAATCACTAATTTCACACAAAAAGAGGGAGAGCACTTTCATGAATGTTGGGAAAGATGGAAGGACTTACTTCTTAAATGTCCACACCATGGTTTGACACCCCAGAACCGTCGCATGGTTGATGCCACCAGTGGAGGGTCCTTCATGACCAAAAGCGATACCGAAGCATGGAACTTCTTTGAAACCTTGTGTGAAAATTCCCAGCAATGGGACTATTCAAATAGAGGTGACAGAAGTCCCCAACCACAGAAGAGAGGTGGTATATATGAGATAGGAGTCATGCCAGATCTGTGCGCCAAGCTTGATAACCTGACAAAGAAAGTTGATGCTCTGGTATTAAATAATGGACCTCCACAAACAACTCAAGTCGAGGCATGTGCCATATGTTCTAGTCCTGCCCATCCTATGCAGTCTTGTCCATCTGGTGCAGCATCCCCAGAACTTCTTTCTGAACAAGTACATGCAATGAACACTTTTCAAAGACCTGGGAATAATCCTTACGCAGAAACTTACAACCCAGGTTGGGCTAGGCATCCAAATTTCTCTTGGGCAAAAGGACTACAACAAGGAGGACCATCTGGAAATCCTCCTATGCAACCTCAACAGTTTCCACAATATCAACAAGCGCACTGCACAATCAAGGAAACCATCTCTTGAGGATACACTCCATCTTTTTATGCGAGTTCTCTCCAATTCCAAAAAGACACCCAACAAACCTTACTAGCCAACCAAAGAAAGCTTACATGCAAATGCGCAATCCATTGCCAAGTGGAAGTACAAATGGGTCAACTAATTTGCCACATTGAGTGAGAGAGAGAAAGGCAAGTTCCTAGTCAACCTGTGGCTAATCCAAAGGGACAAGTATGAGATTGGCTCTAATTCTAACCAAGGACAATATCATGAGCAAGCCAAATCGATCACTACCCTTAGGTCAGGCAAACAGATTGATAACAGAATAGAGATGCCTAGGGATGAATCAAATTCTAAAGCGGAAGATCAAGATGAAGCAGAGAGACACACCAATGCATCCAAAGTCCAAAAACTCTCTGACTCTCCAAGAGCCGCTGACGTGCCACCATACGTGCCCAAAGCACCATTTCCTCAACGTCTGGCACCAATGAAGAAAAGAAATAACTTTGATGAAATCCTAGATGTGTTTAAAAAAGTGCAAGTCAACATTCCGTTACTTGATGCCATCAAGCAAGTCCCTCCTTACGCCAAGTTTCTTAAAGATTTATGCACTCAAAAGCGTAAGCAGAATGTTCATAAGAAAGTCTTCCTGGCAGAGCAGATCAGCTCCATGATTCAACATAACACTCCTCCTAAATTTAGGGATCCAGGAGCCCCCACCATTTCTTGCGGCATAGGAGATCATAAGGTGGGGAAAGCATTGCTTGATTTAGGGGCGAGTGTTAATTTGTTACCTTATTCGGTTTATGAGCAGCTAGGACTTGGTGAGTTGAAACCGACTAAGGTAACATTACAACTGGCTGATAGATCTGTCAAGGTTCCCCGGGGTATTATTGAAGATGTACTAATCCAGGTTGATAAATTCTATTTTCCAGTGGATTTCATAGTTATAGATACTCAGCCTGTCCAGAATCCTCATAGTCAGATCCCAGTCATCTTGGGTCGTCCATTTTTGGCTACATCTAATGCTATTATAAACTGCCGGAATGGAGTTATGAAATTGTCCTTTGGTAACATGAATATTAAACTCAATGTTTTTAATGCAGGACAACAACCCGATTTGGATGACATATTTGAAGTGGACATGATCGAGAGCCTTGTGGCAGGACTCCTTCCGTAAATCTTCGAAGATCCACTTGAGACACCTTAGCACAACTCGGCATGGATTTTGACATCGATAGTCCCATCCACGAAGTCAATGCCCGCTCGACTCTATTCCTATATTGGAGACCGAAAAATGGAGAGCGAAAGTGGAACCTCTTCATCCATCCGAGACTCTTTCCTGACAAAGACAGCTTCTAACTCGAGAAGGCAAAAGAGAACAGCCGCTTAATGTTCTTAGAGCATATAAGGCAAAGAATTGAACGGAAGATATGAGATATACAAGGAGTATGCCCCATCGTATGTAAGGATCATCTTTGTGGAAATGTCACGTAAAATACAAAGGAAGCATGATCTTAACATGGAAGAAGTCATTCGAGTAGAAGTCCCGAAATTATTTGACGACAAGTGTTAGTTACCTCCTTTCGGATAGCATGACTCATGGGAACTCACATCACTTGTCCTGGGATCGGTTAATTAGTGTTGAGGTAAGTTCTTTAGCGGACCCTCGGTTATAAAGATTATTTCATTCATGGTCCGTTCTTGTCCGGGTGAAGACGTTAAACTTAAGCGCTCCCTGGGAGGCAACCCAAAGATTTCATTTGATTTCTTTTTCCTTGTTAGTTAGTTTAATGTTTGTGGGTAACATTACGCAAACCCTCACGAGACTACAACTCGTCCACTAGGGGTAACCTAGGGGTTTAAAGGCTTGTTGCATATGCTAAATGCAATCGAGAGCACTGCGAAAGTGGTATAGGTAGGATCTTTTATTTTACCGATTTCTCTCTTGTTCGACTCGCTTACGCCGATATTTTTGAGAGCTTCTTGATTCTCCATCCAGGTACTATCTTTCCCTCCTCCTCTTTTCTTTTCGTTGTCTCATGTGCATTGCATGCTTATTTCTTTTACATTGAGGACAATGTAGATTTTAGGTTGGGGTGGGAGATTAGGTTACCTAATCAAGTATTTTCTTGGTCTTGAGCGAAAAAATTGTGAAAATTTTTAAAATTTTTCTGGAATTTCTATTGAATTCAAGGTGATTTTGAAGGATAGTTGTGATTTTGAAATTACAAGATTCAGAATGTGAGAAATTTATGACTCTTGGATTCAGTTGTCTGGCAAATTTCACACTGAAGTTTGAATGGTTAATCCATGATTAGAAGTTGTAAACATTGATTGAGCCATGATTTCACATATCAGATCTCGTTTACACATTAAGTTTTCAGTTCGATATTAATTGATAACATGGTAATAAGCATGAAAGGAACCAGCCTGAAAAACAAAATTTTTAACATCAGTCTATAAAGAAGAATTGAAAGAATAAGTCACATAATCGTCATCATAGGTTTGCTCCCTATAGATGAAGATTCGATTCCTTATAGTTGACATGAGAAAAGATTTAGGTGACAAGTTTTCACCATAGGTTTGCTCCCTATAGGTGCGGATTTGATTCTCCTATTCATAAAGAATATAAAAAAAATGGTAGAATGAAAGGTTAATCTGTAAGGCAAGTGTGGTTCTAGTTTTGGGTGACATGAGCTCCGTTGTTAATTACCATAGATATCATGAAATTGACAATTGAATCTCTTAATGGTTGAAAGCTGAGATGACATTATACACTCATGGAACTCAATGTTTAAAATTGTTCTAATTAATGGATTAAGTTTTTTTAAACTTGATTATGTAGTTTACTGTAAGCTTGATTTCAGGAGAAAAATTTTCTCACCATTCATGAATCGTGGAATTTTCACATCTTAATTAATCTGTTCACCCGTCACTTGAGCTTATAGGAATTGTCTTTATTTCTGAAATTATTTTTCGCATGTTTTGCTCGGGACTAGCAAAATGCTGGTTGGGGGTTGTGATGAGGGTCGAATATTGCATATTAGACCCCAACTATTACCTAATTTTATGTACATGATAATGCTTAATGCCATATTTTAATTGTGTTTTTATTACAGGATGAAATCAGGAGCGTGTATTGAAAAATTATGTTAAAAGCATGGATTTGACTCTCCGGAATTACCAGAGCACGGGATGGACTCCAGAGGACCAATATTGAAGAATTTACATGCCTGGGACCGGAGGAAATCAGGCCGTTCACGTTTATAGAGGCCTGAAATTGGTACAAAATGCAGGATCACATGATTTCCGCCATCCAATTGGTCCGAAACTTCATACATGAGATTAGGGACATAAATTAACCGTACATTTCAAATTTCAGCCCTCGGATCACTATGGAAGTGCTCCAACAGACAAATCATCCCACAAACCATCGATTCTGGGCCCACCTATAATCTGGATATGCTTCAAATTCGGTCTCATCCCGTTTTATGAGGTAAGAAAACAGATGGTCGGATCAGATTTGCCATAATTATCAAGATAGACCCCACATGATGGTGAGTGTACACCATACACAGGTGCACTCGGTGTGCATCGACGGCAGTCGGTCGTGGCGGGCGAAGCGCTGACCGACCTCTCGCGATTTCAAAAATTCGCCAGCGGCGCTGGCCGACCGATGGGTTTCGGTTGTGGGCCATCATCACGAGTCAGAGATCCAATCCGGACCGTCCATCAGAACCCAGGGAGGCCTCTCATCACTGCCTAGGTGGCGGAATTGAATAAAGACACTAAAGATTGTTTTTAACCATTCAAAATCTGTTCGAACGGTAAAGGAAGATATTAGGTGGGCCTCATCAGCAGAAGATAAAAATTACATTTTTCCCTCCGAATTTTCGTCCTTTATCCGATGGACGGTCTGGATTTCTCAACAAAGCATCATGGTGGACCCTACCATTTACGCAGAGGAGCCGCCCGCGTCACCTTCTCGAAACGGCAATCGCGTTGCGTTCTGCAGCCGAACGGACCATTTGTCCGTTTTGCGGATTGCTAGTGGGCCCCACACGTGTCCCTTCCGGCCGATCCAATCCGTCCATCTTGTAGATGGCTTCGAGGACTTCAAAACCATGTTTCTATTTTATGCCCATGCGTGCACATGTGTGCGGTGCATGCAGAGGCCACAAAAGGGTCTTTCGCAACGTCCAAATCTGATCTTTTGTGTTTTCTTCTCTGGGACGTATCAATGGACGTTCAAAACTACCTATTCTTGACTGAAATTTCGTCCTGAATCCAATGGACGGGGTGGATTTCCCAGAAAACACTTCTATGAGGCCCACCGATCACGACAGCGAAAGGGTGCGAAAATTTTGCACAAATTTGGAAACCCGATTTTTCAGGCGGTTGTGGGCCACCATCTTTGATCATATGGCAGATCTGAACCGTCTATCATGTAGAGGACCCAAGAAAGTCCTAAGGGACGGTGTTTGTTGAAATTTGAACGAGGAAAGTATGGTGTTTTGAGGTCCTGAACTTGGCTGCGAAAAGGAATTTTTCACGCGCGTGCGACAGCTTCCCAGATCCGAATTTCACCACTCCAACCACTCCATCAGCTATAAAAAGAGTTGCAAAACATGAGGAAGGGCATTCAGAGATTGGAAAAAGTGGAGAATTCCAGATCTAGAACAAAGGAGAGAAGAAAGAGAAGAAAGAAGAAAGAGAAATTGGTTTGATGTTTTTTTTTATGAATTTTTATTTATCCATATGTTTAATGGATTTTATGGGTAACTAATCTCTCAGCTAGGGCTGAGATGAAACCCCTAATTTGAATACTCTTGTTCTATGTTGATTTTACTTTAATTAGATTGGTTTGTTTCTTTCCCTAGTGTGCTTGATTGCTTTAAATTCTATACTTCTCCATCTATCAACTTTGATCAGAGTCTATGCATGGATGTGGTCTGGATGCTTATTCTAGGTGCTTGTATCTGATCATGAACAGGTTCCCGTAGAGGAAGAAACAGGGTGCTTTACTGAACTGCATATTCCATATGCCCGATTTGGACATGGGATATGTTATTCATGGGGCATTGCTTGAAGGAATTAGACAATCTGTATGCCCGATTAAGGACACAGATTGTGCTTTCTCTAGATAAGTTAGATCAATCTATATTAAAGTGAATTAACAGACAAAACAAGGGTTGGGATAATTAGGGGTGGATTCGAAAGTCCTAGTGCTCTTTCTCTTATTGAATTTTCTTCCCTATTCTCAATAGTTATTTTCCATAAATTTGTGTTAGTAATTTGCTCCATTATTTGTTGAATTAGTTAAGGAGGATCACAGATTTGAATTGTGACGATCAGTCCTCGTGGGATTCGACCTCGATCTTACTGAGTTATTACTACATCACAACCCTATACTTGGGGAGTGAACAACTGCCTCCTCATATCTTTGTACATCTTTGTGGAGCCCAGGGGGATGGTCAGTCTCGATCGGTGTGCCTCGATCATCAAATCATAACGCAACTCTGGCATGTTCAGGACACACAATCTGCATCTGAAGCAAAGTCCACCATCGGAACCAATCTTCTAGTCTGACTGCTCCATGGATACTGCCTCTGCTTGGTATCCCTGAAGTGACTCGTTTGTCTACTGAGCCTCTATCACCCTAGCAACCAGAGAGGGTTGAATCGACAAGCTCAAAAGCTGAACAATGGAAGAATGCAGATCAAACTCAAAGTTGAACTCTGAAACATCCTTGAGCATCTGCCACTCTCGAACCATCATCTGTGCCACTACGTCTCATGGCTGACGGCTGAGCGCGTCTGCCACCACGTTCTCCTTACCCGAGTGGTACTGAAAGTCAAAGTCATAATCCTTCAACATCTCCATCCATTGCCTTTGTCACATGTTCAACTCTGACTGCAAAAATAGATACTTCAAGCTTTTATGGTCCGAGAAGATCTCGAACCTAACCCCATAGAGATAATGTCTCCACACCTTCAATACGAAGACAACAGCTGCTAGCTCCAGATCATGTGTGGGGTAGTTCAACTCGTGGAACTTGAGCTGGCGCGAGACATACACCACTGGCTTCCCGTGCTGCATCAGAACAGCACCTAAACCAACTATGGAGGCATCAATAAAAACAACAAAACCATCACTCCATTAAGAAGAGTGAAAACAAGAGCAGACGTGAGGCGGTCCTTCAACTCCATAAATGCCTCCTCGCAGGTGTCACTCCAGACATACTTGGTGCCCTTCCACGTTAACCAGGCCAGCGGTGCTGCAATATGGGAGAAACCCTTAATAAATCATCGATAGTACCCTGCCAGACGAAGAAAGTTACGGATCTCGGACGTGTATGTGGGTTGTCTCCACTGACGCACTACATCAACCTTTGAGGGGTCCATAACGACACCCTCCCTCATCACCACGTGACCGAGGAACTTCACCTCCTCCTGCCAAAACTCACACTTCTCTAGCTTTGCATACAGCTGGTGGACATAGAGGGCCTCGAGCACAATCTGCAAGTGCTCCTCATAGTCCACCCTGGTCCTCAAATATATAAAATATCATTAATAAATACAACTACGAACTGATCGAGGTAGGGTCAGAAGACCTCATTGATCAGCTGAATGAACACGGCGGGCACATTGGTCAGCCCAAAAGACATGACCAGAAACACAAAGTGATCGTAGCGCGTCCGGAATGCCGTCTTCAAGATGTCCTCCTCTCAGACCCGAATCTGATGGTAACCCGAGCGCAAGTCAATCTTGGAAAAGAATTGAGCACCTTGCAGCTGGTCGAATAAATCATCAATCATATGAATTGGGTATCTATTCTTAATAGTGACCGTATTGAGCTCGCAGTAATCCATGCAGAGCTTCAACGTGCCATCCTTCTTCATAAACAATACCGAGGCTCCCCACGGTGAACTGCTAGGAGAAATAAAACCCAACTCCTAGAGCTCATCCAATGGATCCTGCAATTCTCGTAACTCCATCGGTGTCATCCGATAGAGGGCCTTCAAGATAAGCGCCGTACCGGGCACCAAATCGATCTGAAACTCAATTGGCCGACGCGGCGGCAAACCCGGGATCTCCAGGAACATATCCGGGTACTTGTAAACTATTGGCAGCTACTCAATACACCCTGTCATGGACTCCTCAACAATACATACCAAGAAACTCGACAATGGTTCTCCTTTGGGCTCAGTAATGAACTGGAATATCGGCAAGCCGGGAATATAAAATGTGACTATCCCGCGGCACAGTCGAAGATAGCATTGTACTTGGTAAGTTAATCCATACATAGGATAACATCATACTTGGCCATCCACAACACAAACAAATCAACGGGCAGGAACATCTCACCAACCAAAACCTGGCAAGAAGAGCATGAAAGTGCCCTGGTTTGTCAATTAGCGTGAGTGTTGAGTCAACAAGACAAAGGAGCCCCATAGGAAGATTGTTCAAGCGTTTGCCTGAACAGGATGAGTGCCTGAACTTGTCAAAGGTAAACCTTAGCCTCACATCCCATGTCCTTAACACCAGGTATATAAAACCCTTCAAAATGGATAGAACATCTTAGGGTTTAAGGTGAGAAAACTTTTTTTACAAAATCAGGAAAATCTTAAAGTATTTTGTCTTTGTCGATTTATCGATACATGGTTTAATGAAATCGAACCCTGTTATTGATGTCCTCGAAACTCACTCGATATCATCGAATTGAGGACTTCAAATGTCCAACAACTACAAAGAATTTTGGATTGAATTATCGATGAATCGATGGAATGTTCGATATCATCGAATTTTGAATCCCGAGTTCATCAAGACGGCTCGATAAAATCGACATCTGGTCAGATGTGTCCAATATGCTGTTAAGGTAAATCATGTGATTATCGATATATCGAAGAGAGCCTCAATATCCACAAAATTCAAACTTCGATGATATCGACAAACCTTCGATGATATCGAATTGGGACACAAAAATATCCAGCATGCTATCAGGTAAAATCTTTCAAGTATCGAGGATCACTCGATAAAATTGATATTCAAATATCGATCATATCGAGACTAGGTCGATGTCATCAAAATAGGACACAAACTGTCCAACAAGCTTATAGGAAAATTACTTAAAAATATTGATGATTTGACACCATCGTCGATATCAACGACATTCAAATTCCGATGATATCGAGGGATGCTCGATCATATCAAATACCTATTAAAGTTTCAAAGGCAACTGCTCTCACATTTTCAAATGTCGAGGAATCGAACCTTGTTTCGATGAAATTGGATTTCAAAATCCGATCACATTGAAGAGTGTTCGATTTCCTCGACCAGTTGTTAAAAGGGTTTAAAAGTGTTTGATAGATTATGTTCGTATCATCGAGCGGCCATTCGATGCTATCGAGAGTATACGCTCGATGATATCGAACCTTGCTCGATGATATTGAACTCTGTAAAAAATATGACTGTTTTATTTTCTTTGAAACTTTTTGCCTATTTAATGCGAGCTTGCCTTTAGTTGTTGGTCGAGAAACTAGATAGAGCTTTTGAGTATTTAAATCTAGATCCTATACCCTAAGCCTTTTTCTCTAATGGGAGTTCATCCTCTAATTCACCCTCATCATTGATATTCAATAGAGTGGATTGAGGAATGAACTTCCATATTCAAGGATCCTGCAGCTACCATCTTAATGGCAAATCATTGAGCTGGGATACCTTGAATGCATAGATGGTTGGAGTCACTCCGTTTTCAATATAGGAAAATATTTAATAAAGTAGGATTCCATCATAACCTTGACCCAACCCGTTGCCATACATTGAAGCAACTTTTATGTTGTGGTTCAAGGGAGCTGAAGATTCTTCATCATCAAAGGAGATCTTCATCAACGTGCTAAATGGGGCTCATCTACTTATCTGTAAGTCATTAGAGTCCAGAGACCCTTTTGATCATTCCTTTTGTAGGATTGGGTCAAAGGTGCTTCTCACTCCTTTCAAGTCCACATAGGAGGCCTCTGACGGGAGTGTATATGAGGGTGCTGTGTGTTGACCCTTGCTCTGTGGAGAGCATAAACTTAGGTCTTTATGTAGGTCCTTGACCTGTGTGGTTTAAAACCTAGGTGTTGTGTGTTGACCCTTGCTCATGAGAGCATAAACTGTCAGGTTCCTTGTGTGGATCTTTGGCCTGTGTGGCCTAAAATTTGGGTGATGTGTGTTGACCCTTGCTCCTGTGTGGGGCATAAACTTGTGTCGTGGAGACACGTTAGAGTCAGCCTGGTGTAGGTTGTACTAGTTTGAGGTGAACTTGATTTGAAACCTTCGTTAGTGAGATCCGATACACTCAAGGGTTGAGTGCATCCACCGGAAGTGGAGTAGACACGTAGTCGAAGCACTATAAAAACGACTGTGTTTGAGATTGCCATTTACTTCTACTGCTTGTGTGATTTCACTGAATGTTCTCATATTGTATGTGTACATGATCATCTGGAACTAAGTAGAATCACACCTCACACACAGTCACATCCGCCATGAACTATGTTGTACATCTTGTTTATCTTTTGAATAATCATATGATTGGATCCTCTATTTGGCTTGGAAGCCAATAGAGTTACATTGAAGAAATCCTGCTATTTGCATATTAGGCAAGGATAGGGTTGATAGGTTTTAAAGCATCATAAAATTTTAAAAGTCCTATTCACCCCCCCTCTAGGACATCTTAGCATATTCCTACTTCAACTAAAGCGGTCATTACCACAATTTCAATTGGTATCAAAGCAGGTCTCTCTTAAGGGCTTCACCGCCTAGAGAGTGATCTTGACTGAAGTTGGAATCATGTCCAATAGTGTAGGATTAGAGGGTGCAAAATATCAGAATAATTGCCTAGTAATCCATTCTGCTCTGAATGTCGGCAATAGTTCAAAATGGTATCTTGATAGTGGGTGCTCCAAACACATGACCGGTGACCAAACTCATTTTTGTGAGTATTAAGACTTTGATGCTGGATCAATCACGTTTGGAGATGGGAGCTCCGCCAGAATTATTGGGCAAGGAACGATAACTGGACCAGGACTACCCAAAAAAATGTTTTCTGTGTAGAAGGCCTAAAACATAATCTCCTTAGTATTTCTTAAATCTGCGACAAAGAACATATGGTCACCTTTTCAAAAGATGTGTGTAAAATCTTAGATCATACAGGAAAATCTATCATAAAAGGTTTACGCACAAGTGACAACTGCTACGTTATTGAAAGTAGGAATGAGAGTATATTATCCATAAAATGTAATATGGCTGTAAAGAGTGAATCCAAATTATGGCACCAAAGGCTGGGACATGTCCACTACCGAAACTTAGCTAAGTTACGTTCAAGAAATTTGGTTAGAGGACTTACTAAGATTAGAAAAGAAGAAAAAGTTGTATGTGGTGATTGTCTAAAGGGTAAACAGATAAAAGTCGGTCACAAAAAGACAACCACCATAGCAACAACAAAGCCATTGGACCTACTACATATGGACCTAGTTGGTCCTACCAAAGTTGAAAGTCATGGTAGAAAAAGATACTTCCTAGTGGTAGTAGATTATTACACCAGATTTACTAGGGTCGCATTTCTTTAGGAAAAATCTGATGCTTTTGATGAATTTGTAATTTTAGCGAAGCGACTTCAAAATGAGAAAGGATATTGCATAAATCACATTAGGAGTGATTATGGTGGTGAATTTGAAAATGAACGATTGAAAGGTACTGTGATGAGAAAGGAATCCGTCATAAATTCTCAACCCCAAAAACTCCATAGAAAAATGGAGTTGTTGAAAGGAAAATTAGAGTACTGTAGGAAATGGGGTCAGTTATGTTAAATGGAAAAGATATGGCGAAAAGCTTCTAGGCTGAAGTAGTCAATACCGCCTGTTACATAATAAATAGAGTATATCTCAGATCAGGTTTGAACAAAACACCATACCAACTATGGTATAAAAAACAACCTAGTGTGAAATACTTCTGTGTCTTTGGCAGTAAATGTTATATCTTGAAAGATAGAGATCACCTAGGAAAATTTGAGTTTAAAAGTGATGAAGGTATTTTTCTGGGGTATGCCTCGAATAGTCATGCTTATAGGGTATACAATCTAAGGACCCTCACCATTCAAGAATCAGTCAATGTGGTGGTCGATGAACAGCCCCATGAAGAAGACAACCCCTTGAATGAATTAGAAGCTGATGTAGATTCATGCATTATAGATAAATCTGATAACAAAACTCCATCATCTAATGAACCCTAACCGTCATCCAATCTACCCATCATTAAGGATCACCCTCGAGAGCAAATCATTGGAGATCCTAATGATGGTGTAAGAACTCGACGGCAGATAGAAAATATCTGTAGTCATTTTTTCTTTACCTCAAAGATTGAACCCAAGAACATTGTGGAAGCTCTTCAAGATGAACATTGGATAGATGTTATGCAAGAAGAACTTCAACAATTATAGAGAAATGAGGTATGATAATTGGTTCCCAGACCACTCGATACAAATATCATTGAAACCAAATGGGTCTTCAAGAACAAATCCAATGAATCTGGTACTGTGATAAGGAATAAAGCAAGGTTGGTAGCTCAAGGAAATTCACAGATAGAAGGCATTGATTTTGATGAAACATTTGCTCCTGTAGCTCGTCTTGAGTCTATCAGGATCCTCATGTCTATTGCATGTGTTAAAATTTAAACTATTTCAGATGGATGTGAAAAGTGCATTTCTTAATGGAGAACTTGATGAAGAAGTTTATGTGGAACAACCTAAGGGATTTTTAGATTCTAAGTATCCTCATCATGTCTATCGTCTGACCAAAGCACTTTATGGTCTCAAATAAGCACCACGTGCTTGGTATGAACATTTGACGAAATTCCTTTGGATCATAAATTCTGTAGGGGGAGTATAGATAAAACATTGTTCACTCAAAAGACAAAGGATTCATTGCACATTGCACAGATCTATGCGGATGATATAGTCTTCGGTTTTACATGTGAAGATACTGCATATAAAGTTGTTAATTTCATGAAGTCTAAATTTGAAATGAGTATGCTCGGTGAATTGAATTTCTTTTGAGGCTTACAAGTAAAGCAATTAAATGATGGAATCTTTATATGTCAGATCAAATATATAAAAGACTTGGTGAAAAGATTTGCACTCGAGTCTAGTCGTACTTATCATACTCCCATGAGTACCACACTCAAACTCCCCAAAGACAATTAATGGTAAAAGTGTGGATCAACATCTCTATCGAAGTATGGTAGGAAGCCTATTATATCTCACAGCCAATCATCCAGATATATCTTTCAGTGTGGGAGTGTGTGTTCGATATCAGGCAATCCTAAGGAATCCCACCTAACAACTGTTAAGAGAATCATCAAATATATAGCAGGAACAACCCCTTTCGACCTATGGTATCCATTCGAAATATCCACCACCATTGCTGGATACTCTGACGCTGATTGGGCTGAAAATTTGGATGATCAAAAATCAACAAGTGGAGGATGTTTATATATAAAAAATTGTCTAGTTTCTTGGCAGAGCAAGAATCAAAATTCAATATCTCTATCCACTGCCGAGGCAGAATATATTGTTGCAGGTAGTTGCTGTGCACAACTCCTCTGGATGAAACAAATGCTGTTGGATTATGATATTGAGCAATCCATAATAACCCTCTTCTGTGACAACACAAGTGCTATCAATATCTAAAAAAATCCTGTTCAACATTCTCGGACCAAACATATTGACATCAGTCATCATTTTATTCGAGAACTTATTGAAGATAAGATTATTGTGTTGGATTATGTGTCTACAGAAAAGCAACTTGCCGATAGCCTAACTAAGCCTCTTGATACAAACAGGTTTAGTGATTTCTAGAAATCAATCGAAATCTGTGCACATTGATGAAAGACTCAGTTAAAATGATCTACATAGGAAAATCTTTAAACTGAGATATTCATGGCTAATTAGAAACAAAATAGTCAAATCTTCATGAATTAACCATGTCATTTATGTCAACAGACATGTTGAATCTTAACATACTTGATGATATCAAGTCATTTTCGATATAATCAAGATTCAAAAGTTGATGATATCGAAGTTCGCTATCGATGTAATTGACGGCTCTCGGGAAGATAAGCTAGTGTCCGTTGGAATTTCCCAACGACCAATGGGCTTTCCCAACAGTCATCAACACGGTCTCTAACGAATTTATGAGCCTATGTTCGATGCCATCGAAACCACTTCGATGACATCGACAAATCTGTTATAAAAGCCGAATGGAAGCATGAAAGGCTCACACATTTGCTTTCATTTTCTCTGGTTTCTTCCATTTCCTTGCTACCTTTCAAACAATCAAGAGGAGAAAGAAGATGGTTAAGGGCAAAGGTAAGGATCTCTCTTCCTCAAAATCTTTCAAAGCCAAGAAAGGGAAAAATGTAAACTCTATAGGAACTCGATCACCAAACCAATTGGGTTAGGAACAAATCACGATTGTGGATCACATTGTTCTTAACATTGCTATTGAACCTTATGGGGTGGATATTTTGTTAGAAATAATTGGTTGAAAAAATGTACTCAATATGGGTGGTCCCTACCAATATGAAATGATCGAGCAATTCTCCAATTGTTGCCACATTGTTTGGGATTATCCGCCATGTATTCGTCTGAAATTTGTACAACAAACCAAACTCATTACTCCAGTGGTTCTTGGACGTATTTTAGACATTAGCGTGACTCGGATCCCAGTCACTGTGAGAAGTCTACATGAATTAGGGATGTGGGGGGAAATCAACCGTGCACTGTGACAAGGTACTACAATTCCTAGGAATGATGAAAACATACTTCCTGTGTAATATCTAGGAACCTGTTCAAAATCCTTCATAGTATCTTTAGTACGAACGTGTATCCATGTGACGCCAAAGACACTAGACTAAACCCCTTTGTGCTAAATGTCCTGTATGAAGTATATCAAGAGGTTCCTGTGTGTCTACCCACTTTGATCCTAGAGCAACTGATTAAGATAATCAAGGGGGATCATCTTGATACACTTCCATTTCTGTCCCTCATCTGCAAACTCGCACACTGGATAGGACTGCTGGCGACATCAGAAAAAGTACAACCTGAAGTATGGTTCGATCATGATGCAGTTTAACAGGTGTACGTTTTAGCCTATTCTCATGCAGATAGTCCTCCACCAATAGGAGCAAGCAACTAGCAGCCAAATGTGCAAATGCTTTGGGGATCTAATCAGACACCCCTCCGCAGTCCGGAGTCAGTCAGAAATCGCTGACATCATGTACTTGAATGCCATCTGCTGAATGGCCTCGCCGGGATGGATGAGCTGCTCCACAACTGTGAACGGCAATTGTCGTGGATAGATGACCAGATGGACGCTCTCCAGCTCACTATGCAATAGATTCATGACTTACTAACGGCTGGCGGACCTAGTGTACTCTAGCTGGTGGAGGTGTAGGCATATGGATGTGTCTGTGCATGAATATTGTGATCACTTTTTACAAAGCCCATATATATATATATTTACATACTTTAGGTTAGGGTTGGGCTAGGTATTTGGTTTTGTTGGTTTGGGATAGTTGTTGCAAGACTGCCGAGCTTGGGCAGTTTTTATTTTGGATATTTTTATTGATGGCTAGTTTATAATTCATATATCTTTGCTATCATATCTCTCTATTCTCAATTATGTGTGAAATTTTGAGAAATGCTAGTGTAAATTGTGATTGCTTTCTCCTGCATATTCCTTAAAAATTGCGAATTGGTTTGTGATTTATGATCTTTATCTCTATGCTGTTATTGTCTATTAACCACAACTCTCCTTTTGACCTGGTATGCATACATGGTTTCGATGCAAATAGCGATGTCATTATCGGTTACATCTGTCTCTTACTGATTATGCATTTTAGAGATGTCTCTGGTATGTATGGTAATATCTGGGTCTCTATTGGTTCTCCCATATCTTTATACTTCAACTTAAGTCAACTAGTATTGCTATATTACCCTTGGCCAATGACTGACAAAAAGGGGGAGAATAAATCCCACCACGAAGGAAAATTATGTGTATCTATTTGTTAATGGTGGTACAGGTGTTAGGGGGAGCAGCTGCAAGAAGATAGGGGGAGCAGCTACTACTGAATGATATAGTCATGTGTGTGAACTCAATAGCATTGTAAAATTGTGTAAAGTTCATGTACACATAATTTAAGGTGTTGGTTTAGATGCTATTTTAGGACTTCGGGTGTTTTGTCATGTAATTGACAAAGGGAGAGATTGAAAGTGCCCTAGTTTGTCAATTAACGTGAGTGTTGAGTAAGCAAGACAAAGGAACCCCATGGAAGATTGTTCAAGCGTCTGCCTCAACAGGATGTGTGCCGAAACTTGTCAAAGGTAAACCTTAGACTCACATCCCATGTCTAGGTATATAATACCCTTAAAAATGGATAGAACATCTTAGGGTTTAAGGTGAGAAAACTATTTTGCAAAATTAGGAAAATCTCTAAGTTTTCTGCCTTCGCCGATTTATCGATACATGGTTCGATAAAATCGAACCCTGTTATCGATGTCCTCGAAACTCACTTGATATCATCGAATTGAGGACTTCAGATGTCCAACAACTACAAAGAATTCTGGACTAAATTATCAATGGATCGATGGAATGTTTAATATCATCGAATTTTGAATCTCGAGTTCATCAAGACAGTTCAAAAAAATTGACATCTGGTCAGATGTGTCCAATATGCTGTTAAGGAAAATCATGTGATTTTCGATATATCGAAGAGAGCCTCGATATCCTCGAAATTTAAACTTCGATGATATCGACAGACCTTCGATGATATCGAATTGGGATACGAATTGGGACATAAAACTATCCAACATGCTTTCAGGTAAAATCTTTCAAGTATCAAGGATCACTCGACAAAATCTATATTCAAATATCGATCATATCGAGACCAAGTCGATGTCACCGAAATAGGACACAAACTGTCCAACAAGCTTATAGGAAAATCCTTGAAAATATCAATGAATCGACACCGTCATCGATATCATCGATAGTCAAATTTTGATGATATCGAGGGATGCTTGATCATATCAAATACCTGTTAAAGTTTCAAAGCCAACTACCCTTACATTTTTAAATGACGAGGAATCGAACCTTGTTTCGATGAAATCGGAGTTTGAAATCTAATGACATCGAAGAGTGTTCGATTTTCTCGATCAGTTGGCAAAATGGTTCAAAAGTGTTTGATAGATTGAGTTCATGTCGTCGAGCAGCCATTTAATGCTATCGAGAGTATACACTCGATGATATCAAACTCTGCTTGATGATATCGAACTCTATAAAAAATATGGCTGTTTTATTTCTGGTGGAACTTTTTGCCTATTTAGTGAGAGCTTGCCTTTGGTTGTTGGTAGAGAAAATAGATAGAGCTTTTGAGTGTTTAATCCAGATCATATACCCTAAGACTTTTTCCCTCATGGGAGTTCATCCTCCAATCCACCCTCATCATTGATATTCAATAGAGTGATTGGGGAATGAACTTCCACATTCAAGGATCCCGTAGCTACCATCTTAATGGCAAATCAATGAGCTAGGATACCTTGAATGCATAAATGGTTGGAATCACTCTGTTTCCAATATAGGAAAATATTTAATAGAGTAGGATTCCAACATAACCTTAACCCAACCTGTCGCTATATATTGGAGCATCTTGTGTTGCAGTTTAAGGGAGCTGAAGATTCTTCGTCATCAAAGGAGGAGATCTTCATCAACATACTAAAAGGGGCTCATCTACTTATCTGTAAGTCATTAAGTCCAGAGACCCTTTTGATCATTCCTTTTGTAAGACTGGGTCAAAGGCTTTCAAGTCCTCATAAGAGGCCTCCAATGGGAGTGTACGTGGGGGTGTTGTGTGTTGACCCTTGCTCTGTGGGGAGCATAAACTTAGGTCCTTGTGTAGGTCCTTAACCTGTGTAGTCTAAAACCTGGGTGCTGTGTGTTGACCCTTGCTCATGGGAGCATAAACTGTCAAGTTCCTTTTGTTTATCCTTGGCCTGTGTGGCCTAAAATCTGGGTGTTGTATGTTGACCCTTGCTCCTGTGTGGGGCATAAACTTGTGTCGTGGAGATACGTTAGAGTCAGCATGGTGTAGGTTGTACTGGTTTAAGGTGAACCTAATTCGAAACCTCTGTTAGTGAGATCTGGTACACTCAAGGGCTGAGTGCATCTGCCGAAAGTGGAGTAGACACATTGTCAAACCACTATAAAAATGACTGTGTTTGAGATTGCCATTTACTTCTACTACTTGTGTGATTTCTCTGAATGTTCTCATATTGCATGTGTACATGATCATCTGAAACTAAGTAGAATCACACATCACACACAGTCACATCCATCATGAACTATTTTGCACATCTTGGTTATCTTTTGAATAGTCGTATGATTGGATCCTCTATCTGGCTTGGAAGCTAGTAGAGTTACATTGAAGAAATCCTGCTATTTACATATTAGGCAAGGATAGGGTTGATAGGTTTTAAAGTATCATAAAATTTACAAAGTCCTATTCCCCCCCCCCCCCCCCCCCTCTGGGACATCTTGGCATATTCCTACTTCAACTAAAGTGGTCTTTACTGCAATTTTAGAGCAATGACGGCTCAAAATTGCAGACTTCCCCAACGGAGTCGAAATGGCTAAAGCCTTAGGCGCGGACTCCAACGGAAGACTAGGCGATTGGTAGAACTCCTTGGCCACGAATGAATGAGATGCTCCAGAATCAAATAAAACATGAGTAGTACAAGCAAAGATAAGAAGAATACCCTCAACTACTCCCCCAGAAGACGGTTGTGGGTCCTGCTGGGCTACATAGAATTGGCTCTATGTGGGCAATGGAAGCAAGCCTGATGACCGCAGATCTTAACCCTACACTTGTTGTGTGACAATATATGCTCGACCTAGGGACTGTAGGGGAGGTACATGTCCCCTCGGTTGCTGTCTCTACTGCTGTTGTGGCCGCTGTGGCGGCCTACCTTACTACCTCTACTGCTGGGGAGTAGGCCTATGAACAGGAATCTGATTCTGAGGTCGTTGTTGCTGCTACTATGGAGGATGGGGCGGGGGCAGCTGCGGTGCCCTCTGATGCTGCAGGGGATGAGGACACTCACACTTATGATACCTAGACTGTTTGCATTTGTAACATACGCTAGTAAAAGGCCCGAAAGAAGAAGTTACTGGCTGCGACGAGGACGAAGTTGGCTAGGCTGCAGGCTGTCTGAACCCAGAACGACCTCAATGCTGTCGGTGCTGGTGCTGACGGGAACTACCGGAAGGTGTCTTCCTCTTCCAGTCTCCACTAGAACTCTGATCTCTAGTCCTCTGAGTCATGGCCCAGTCCTCCTCATACACCAAGGCCCCATGCACGACCTCATCAAATGTGCTCAAAAGATGTACCACAACACGACTGCGAAGCGTGGGACGCAAGCCACTCACAAAACGGTGAGCCTTCCACTTCTCGTCGTTGACGATGTAGGAGGCAAAATGAGATAGCACAACAAATCGGGCCTCATATTGGGACACCATCATATCACCCTGCACAAGGGCCTCGAACTCTTGGGCCCTCTACTCATGAATATGCTCTGGGAAGAACTTCTAGTCAAAACAGACCACGAACTCCTCCCATATCTAAAAAAAACAGGTCCGGCCATCCTCGAAACTGATGATAACCAATGACGGGCCTCGGCTTGAAGAAGGAAGATGGCCAATAGAACTCTTTGCTCACTAGTGCACTACATGGTATCAAAAATCTTCTCCACCTCATTACGCCATAACTCTGCCACAGAAGGGTCTGGCTTACCCCTAAACTGCTGGGGATCATGCTTCTTAAAGTCTCCTAGGAACGCGCTCGCTCGCAACTACTGAGACTACTCGGGGGTCTTGGGAACGGGCTGATAGGTCTGAAGAACAACAGTGATGGCTTACATCACCTGCTGGAAATGCTCGGCCCTAACTGAGACCGTGGGATAAGCGGGGTGGCACTGGCCTTTAGTGGAGGCACAGGTGCGGCAGGAGCCTCTAGGATTGGAACAACAGGCTCAGGCGGGGGAACAAGTGCCACAGGGGATGGAATCATAACCTCAGGAATAGGGTCCTCAACAGGTGGAGTAGGATGCCCTCGGGTTGATCGGGTTGCGGCCATAGGCACCATAGTCACAGACACCACATCCACGGGTGCCACGCTTAAGCGGCATCGCCTACACAAGGCATCGCCTACACAAGAATAAAGGTGATAGACACCTTTAGATTAGAATCCTCGAAGGCTCAAACGGAAACAAGGGAAATGCACTCGAGAAACAACTTGTCCTAAGCTCGTAGCAGATATGTGATGTCATCTTAAGTTATTTCATAGGTTACTTGTTATGCTCTGATACCAACAATTGTCACGCCTGAGACTTGGTGACTGGACTCATAAGGAACCCGATAGCCGGTTCCGGCCGCAACGGCCTCTGTGAAACCCCATTCTTGGCTCCTGATACCAGGTTCCAATCCTGGGATTCTACAAGGTGGATTTCCATATCATAAATCTAGTCCAATAGAGCACACCTAAGATCATAACATAGTAACCACAGAAAGTAACCATAGGAACGCATTGCACAATCCACTAATAATTAAAACTTTATACAGATACATAGGCTCAAAGGGAAATACATAAGCTATAAAGAAGAAAAAACTACAACAAGTCCTCAACACGCTCCAACAAGCTCTTCAGCTATTGCAGCGATCTAGGATCTCCCGCACGCATCAATCGTGCATAAGCTTATAGAAAACTTAAAGGGTGGTGTAAGTGTGTGATACCAGTGCTGAGAAGAAATATTAGATGATGCAGAAGCTCGGTGAGAGCTATGAACAATACCAATGTCACCAGCCATACTAAGGCTAAACTATGTCAAGCATGAATGCAGAAAACCGTACCAAGGCTATGCAATGCGATACATGAGTATTGGGTGCCATCACAAGGCGATGCACAAAAAGCTTATATAGCTAATGCCAAAGTAATGCAATACATGCCAGTCCTCATATCAAGTCCACACATCATATGCAGTTCCACTATAGGGAAACCATCGGGGTCAAGTACACTACTGGTTAACTACCACTCTACAAGACCCGCATAGTCAATCAAGCGTAAGAGACCACACTACCCGCCTGTGGACAACCAATTACTAGCAAGGCTCAAGGGTAGCAGACCCATTCACGAGCTGGTTAAACTCATCCTAGCTATTGTCCCTCACTCAGGTAGGTAAGGCTACATCCCATCTCGATCGACTACACTACAGTGGGAGATGCGGTCTAACGGTATAAGGCACTCGGGTGCTCATGCTTTCCACTCGGTCTTAGCGTTGAGGCATCTCCTAGTACTATAAAGGTTTAGGGGCTTTCACCTAAGGACACCCTACGTGCCCTAAATGCTCAAGAGGTATTTTCAGTGTCCAATAATGGCCATCCACGATGTACCGATGGAGGCATCTGCCTTGATGAAGCAAGGGAAAGTATTATCATGTAATGTAATGCCAGATGCATGAATCACGCATATCAATCATGCATCATCCCGAAGCATCCATCTGGGAAGCTATCATATAATGCCCAATGACACAACCATGACCACACACACAATGTCAACCAAGTATACAATGATGTACATGAGTCATGAAGATGAATCTTAACGTGCCATGCGACGACGTACAATGTAGTACACTCCCCTTAACCAAAAAGGGACCAAGTCCAGGTACTTAAACAATTTCCCTAAGGAATCAACCTCTAGTGGGGGCCCAATAGTTTGGGGTAGCCCACAAGACTAAGGAGAACAATGATATGGGCTTAAATAGATGAAATGTTCATTTGACTGGTCTATCAGTAAATCGAGCAGAGTGTGGCTTACATTAAGCACTCGGAAAAGCTCACATGTCATGTGTAAATGTCATGCCTCATGATGCTCACATACATTCCATAAATTTGACAAGAATATCCTCACAAACATGATCGAGGTTCAGTTGAGACCCATAAATGTAGCATATCTTACTAAGTTCTTACAACATCCCACCAAAGGTGGCATTTCACACTTAGGCCTCATTGATAATAGATGGATACATCATGTTATATATTGTTACTTGGTAGAATATAACTCCAAGTTGGACTATTACTAACATGACTTGGAGAGTACCATACCAAGTCCTAATCACATGTTTATCATACATAAAAATCAAGTAATTAGACATTTGCATATTGGCTCATTCTCAACATAACTAACTAAGAATGAAAGAACTAGCATGCTAATTCAAGACTTGATCATGCACATTAGCTTCAAATCAAAATGGTTCTAACATATGAAAGGGATCATGGAGTGAATTTACCAATTAGATAGAGGCAAGATTTACTAATGAACACACTTAATGAAATGTACATATAACTAAGCAAGTCTAGATATGAGACCAAGGGTATGGTATGCATTGCAAGAGAATTAAGATATAAATATTCCCACATGGTTAAGGAAGCAAGAGTAACATATGTACCATTAATATTCCTACAATTTCAAGCTTAACCCTATTTTAGCATTCAATGCAATGAAGAAGCTATGGGGGATATCCCTCACCTTAAAGTGTGGATTCTCTTCTTGCTAGACTAGGGACCACAAAGGAGTCCTAAGTACTCAATCTACCCTCACTAGCTTGAATTGACTCCATTCGACGTATTAAACCTAGGTGGAGGTGATTTCAGTTTTTATCATAAGACTTAGAATGATAGAATAATAACTTGATTAAAATTTAAATAAAGACTCTAAAATTACCTTACTTAAATGCATCCCAAACTCTGCTCGAGTTCAAACCGAGTCAACTCAGAGCCAACCCAATTACAACCCCCTTCTACACTCTCTTCCATTCTTCTTCCTTTCTTTCCCTTTCTCTTTTCTTTCCTCCCATCATGACGGGGTTCCAGCAAGGTCTGGACCCAATCAGACAATGAGTCAGAGTCCCAACTCGGTTTCGAACCGAGTTGACTCAGTGACTCGCCCCAGCCTTTCTTCTTCTCTACAATCTTCTTCTTTCTCCACTTTCTTTATCTCTTGCTTTCTTCTTCTTTCCGCAACCTACGTTGCTAAAGTGTTCAGTTACACTTTGGAACACAAGTAGCTCTCGAAACGTGCTCAACTCAGTGAGTCATCGCGGTCCGATGAGTCAACTCGACCGCTACACAACCCGACTCAAAGCCATTGCCCCCGATCAGCTCTCCTTCTCTCCTCTTATTCTTCTCTTTTTCCTTTCTTCCTAGCTACTGGAAATTGTCCAACAGTGCACGCTCACATCGATTCAACCCGGACCTAGTCGGACTGAGTCAACTCAGCGTGGCCCGAAAAGACGCTCCCTCTCCCTTTCTCTCATTCTCTATCTTCTTCATCTTTTGTTTCTCTTTGGACTTTCTTCTTTCTAATCTTTCCCTCTTCTTCTCTACTCATCTGGCACCCGGCCGGTGACCCAGGCCCAACGAGTCGATGGATCCTGACTCGGGCGGTGACCTATGTGCGGCGCAAAGAACCCAAGCCTGCACAAGAAAGACCCCGTCTTCCCTCCTCTTCTGCTTCCTTCTTCTTACCTCTCAATCTCACCTCTCTCTCTCACTGCTCTTACCGAGATCGAACGACTCGGAATGCAGTGAGTCGAGTCGAGTTGCGGCCGACAAGAACTCGTTTTAACGTTGCTCCTTCTTTCTCGCTATCCCCTTTCTTTCTTTGGGTTTTCCTTTAGGAGACGCCCTAATTCCCGGCCTTTTATAGGCATTTCCGTTTCTAGAAATATCACAGCTAATCACAAGGATTAGTGCAGAGGTTGCTTAAGTTAACCCAAACGGTCTGTCACTAGGATCACCTAATGTGTTAGATCTCATGTATAGGCCCATTTGGTTGTCCCAGATGGACATCAAATGTGGTGGGCCACAAGATGGATGGACTGGATCAGTGAAAGGGTCCGATATAGCGGAAAGTGGGTCTCACAGTCAGCTTGAGGAAGGTGACTGACGAAAATGGCGATTTCCAAATGAGTGGCTAATCTGAAGATCAGGGGCATTTAACTGGTTTGGATTGTGTTCAGGAGGCTTGTGGGGTCCATCTTACGGTGAGGTATGGGTCGTTGATAACACATTCACTAATATTAGGTTCGGTTCGAGTTGTGGCTGTGACTCATCAATATCTCGTTTCCTTATGAGATTTTTCGAGCAGCCCTAGATTGGACGCTCCGGATGGCTTGGATGAAGCTTCTAGAAGGTGAGAGAAGGTCGGGATTTACGCTTGCTAAAAGGGGAAAGGATTCTTTCCGCCTTTCGATGGGTAGGGGGTGTGTTTTTGGAAACTGTAGGGGTGACGAGGCTACAGCAGTGTGTCTGGCTCTCACCCGACGCTCTCCAACAGTCGAATTTGCCAGCACATCAGCGGATGTGGAGTTTTCCTCCCCGTCAGTGTCTTCCTCAATGAAAGCTTAAACGTTCGTTAATCGAGCTGGTGTAGGTGACTTTCAATCACGGGTTTCAGTAAGGTTACGGTTGGTGGGACCCAAGAAATCAGATGGACGGTCTAGATCATCCTAGATGATCGTGATAGTGGGTCATTTCGCGATGGCGAAAGGTAAGTTCGTTTGATTTTGAAAGCCGCGGGAAAAACGGGAAGAATCCTGATTTTCATGAGTTTTATCGGGTCAGACTACCTTTGACCCAGAGTTTGGTTCTATGTGCATCGCGTGTACAAGGGTCTGTGCACATGCAGGGGTTTAAAGGTGGGGTACTTGTCATGTTCTGCGTGATCTACACCGTCAGTTTGCCTTAACAAGATAACTCCTGGTCTTAGGTTGAAGATTTACTAGATTTCAGGTCTACATGGGCTATTTGGCTGATTCACCAACTGTAAACTTTGGTGTACTAGTCTTATTCGTAAGTCAGGACCTAGGATTTTATTAATATGATTATTATTATTATTATTATTATTATTATTATTATTACTATTATCATCATCATTATTATTATTTTTTAGTGGTAATAGTATTTACATGGGTCACACTCTGATCAACGCCATTTATTAATTGGGCTATAAATATGAACGATTAAATCATTTTAAATTTGTAAGTGGGTGACGATATATGAGTCTTAATGTTCGGTTATTGATTTATTTAATTTGATAGTTATATATGAAAATTTTGTTATTCTAACTGTTAAAATTTAGTGGTGGGTTGAAATTTATCAAGTGATAGTGAATAAAGTACGTTATTTATATTTTCACACAACCGTACAAATATAGTTTGTAATAGTAACACCCAAGCACTGGAAAGTACGGGGTGTTACAATCTACCCTCCTTAAAGAGAATCTCGTCCTCGAGATTCAGTGCTTCTAAAAGAATTGGGGACAATTATAATGTAATTTGCGGTGATTCTAAGCATTCATTATTTTCCTACGAAGGTTGTTTGCATGTGCGAACATATACCACTAACGGTCAGAATTGAGGTTGTTACAATCTACCCCCCTCCCCTTAAAGGGAATTTTGTCCTCGAAATTCGATGCTTCTACTATGATTAGGGATAATGACAACATGAGTCATGGTGATTTTTAGCATTCATTACTTTCTTATAAAGGTTGTTCATGTGTACAAATGCATATCTATATCTATCAGAACTGGGGTCGTTACACTATGGCTCATATGGCATAGAAGAGGATGCCCAGTTCTACTCGCGAACCAGTGGTGTATAAGGTGGCAGCCCACCAGTAGGACCAGTAGGAGGCTGATCAGAGTCTAACCCTCGGTCCATAGGACCACCTCTACCAGAAGGAGTTTGGTCCATCGAGCCAGTAAGGAGGTGTGTCGTGCTTCGTGTATACTGCCGCGGCATGCCCTATACAACATAAGGTGCAATGTTTGTGAGATAAAGCATAATAACACATTATATAAGCACTTTAAGCATTCCACACATCTCATAGCAAAAGAGGCTATATGCTTTTCATTTACCCAAAATTGTCATAATACATGGACTATAAAGTTACATGAATCATGACAGAAATCACATGCGAGCCAATTACATCCACAACATCAAACACTTAAAACATATTACTAACTACTACATCATCAACATGAAAGCATAAACCGCCTGATGCGGTAACCAAAACAACCACAAACAATAACTTGGATGACTAGGCATCCGAATCAGGCGATGGAGGAGGAGCATTCTTGTCCTATAGATAGCACAGGATGGCCTTCAAGTTGCAAGATATTTTGCTGAGCTTGGTTTTGACACGCCCGACTTCCTGTCGTAAGGCAGCTTGGCCCTCCTCGAGACGGGCTAAACGCACATCTATGGAAGCCCGATCGGTGCCCTGCTTCTGAGCCGCAGGAGGTGAACTCTCCTCTGTATCCTGAGCCTCAGGTTCCTCTTCCTGTATCTCATCACCGCCACCCTCTTCGCTACCTGCCTCGAGGTCAACACTCTCCTCACCGGCACTATCCGACTCATCTCCAGACTCGTCAAGTTGGGCTTGCCGTTGGCCAGGGCCGATCTTCATGTTGTTAAGTGTAGCCTCACTTATGACTCGGACTGGCGCAAGGTCTTCCATGTTGAGCCTATAGCCGATATCACGAGCCATCTTATATATCAGGCGGCCAAACTGGAATGAAAGGTCATTCTTGACAGATCGAACAACCTGAACTATCTGATATAGGACGAACATGGGTAGGCATAAGTTGTCCCCATGTTCAATCCTGTATAGGAAGTCCACCATCAACCGAGTACACTCTGTGTGGTTACTCGACCGTGGATACACATTATATGTGAAAATGTGGTGGAGTAAACGGAAGTCATCTGTCAACTTCGTTGATGGAAGATAGTTTCCTCGCATCCAAAAGACTCACCGACCACAAAGGTATCACGTACGGTGATCCCTTTCTCGCGTACTCCTGGAGAAGTTGTCATTTGGAAGCACTTCACCACGTGAGATATTCATGATCCGTGCCACCTCAACCACAGTAATTGTACGCCTTATGTCCCTCACAGAGACAGTGAACTGAAGCGGCTCCAACGATGGGTTTATGATATGAGCGTAGAAGGCACGAACCGTGTTCTCACATGCAGGAGACTCGCCTTCAAATATAGGACCCCATCCAACAACATCCACCAAATGGTCCATCATCAGGTGTAGCCCAAACATCCGCTCATCCACATGGGCTTCAAACACTATCTTACGGCTAGCAAAATGACCGTATTTGAAACCAATCGGTAGTGCATCCATGATTGGTAGTTGGGGATTCAGGTCCCGCTTTGACCTATACTCCCGAACGGTGCTAGTGTCGACCCCAACATCAACCCTTCTTCTGGAACGAGTAGGGCTACTCGGCCCAGCATCATCTGCAGCAATTATCCTCTTTCCTGTGAGAGAGAGGATGGAGGAAACGGAGAAAATGGCCATAATCAACTCGAAAAGGGCCATGGAAATGGAGGAAAGAGAGAGGAAGGGGCTGAGAATTTGAGTTCTTCCCAGATTTAGGTCTCCACAGGGCTTGTAGAAGCCTAAGTAATAAGGAATGATGAAGGAATAAGGGAGAAATGGGATAGGCTAAAAGGTTACACGAATTTGAGGTAAAAGTAGGAGATTTAAGGGATTAAACATGAGAAACAAAGAGGATAGGGGGTAGGGTTTGCTGTAGCTGATGGAAATGGATGGATTGTGGTCAAAATTTGTAGATTGAGTGATTAGAAGGGAGAGTTGAGAGAGAGACATCAACTTGGAGGGCTTGGAGGGGTGGAAGTAAGGAAAGGAGAGGCTGATGGAATAAAATAGGGGCCCCCCGAAGATTTCGCATGCACCAAACGTGCGTAGAGGTCGGGCCAACCATGACCAGGCCCAGCCCAACCCAATCGGACCCACTTGACCACGGCGCACCGCGGTGACGGCGGTTCTGCCACGGTCTGCCTTGCACGGAGCCGCGCTGCCGCGGTCGGGTGTTGTTCTCCACCATCCCAAGGTGTCAAATGCACCTTGGTTCTACCCTGGGTCCCTATGGATTTAAGTGAGGAGGCCCACGACTCCATTCTGTTCAAGATCGGGTGGTTTCGAAAAATTTTCAATCTAGACTGACTTTTACTGATTTTCAATGACTAGATTTGGGTGGATTGTGATCTAAACTCATTAATAGATGGCCTAGGAATGTTTTAAGGTCGACCCGTGCGACCAGGGTTTAGTACAGACTCGATTTCGGCGTCCATTTTCAGTGAATCTTGCCGCTGGACGAAATTGAGATACCTAAGACTGTTTCTATATTATTCTCGCACCCTCCTAAGTTGAAATGCGTCAGCATACGTCATGGGATCATAACCCAGGTCCAGTTTAATCAAAATCATTCTCTGATACCAACTTCTAACACCCTGAAAATCGGGGGTCGAGTATTACTCAACTCCCGAGTTCCAATGCATCACTTATGCAACATAAATAATGATGATTAAATGTTGTCTGTGTTAGAGCAATAAACATGAGTGAGATTATACTAAAACAGTAATTCATACTCCAGATCAATTGTATAAAGGCAAACGGAAGACTAAACTGTATATATATGTATGTAAAGAAACAAAATCATTTCATTCTCCAGAGTATGAACCCATCTGAGTCACCATATACATATGTCTGTTTTATGAGCAAAATGTAAAAATTAAACTGAGTAATCCTCGCAAGTCTTGTCGATCCCGGTAGCCTAATCGAAGCCACCAGAATACTGCATGTATGAGAACTCGTCCTGGTCCTCGTCGTAGTTTGGCTCTGCCTCCTGAGTCGTCTGCTCATCTAAACCTGAGACAGAGTCTGGTTGGTGTGCATAACACTATCCCGTAATGTGGGAGTGAGTAACTAACTCAGTGGAACAATAAATCATAGGTTAACATGTTATCAATACAGTCAAGTAGTAATGATAAAGCAGTAAAATCAAATACTCCTAACTACTCTTGTTAATGCATATATGCGGTCATGATGGATGCCCTCACCACACCCTCTCTTGTGCGACACCATCTTACGTTCACGGCATGCTTTCATCCCTCAGTGCTCCACATCTTTTAGGCACATGCAATGCATGATGAACATGATTACCGAGTTTTTATTAGTCCATTTCAAATAGTAGGATTGGGAAACTAAGGTACCTCCCTTGTATCATTCCCAAACATGATCTATTATAGGGTCGTCAGTCCTAGTTAATCTCAGACGATGGTGTGTTTTCTAGGTCACTGCAAAGGCTGTTAGGGTTGTTACGCACAAAGGTAACATCACTCCCCCATCACCTCTTTAACGATTCATCACTATACAGAAACAGGCACAGTTCATACTCTATATACCGCGGCAAACTCTAAGGCTCACTGCGATTTCAGAGTATGCTCGAGGTCACTACAAAGGGCTGTCAGGGCTGTTATGCACAAAGGTTACACCGCTCCCCCATCACCTTATCAATGCAGGCCGACAGCACGAATATATTTTCCCATACCACCATAATCAGCTCACGAGTCTGGTTGCTCACTGGTCACTATGGGGAGGCACGTGGCCCCAGCGTAGGCCGACAGCTCAACCACGGTGTCCCATACCACCGTGCCCGACTCATGAGTCTTAGTGGATCGAGGTACCATGGTTAACGGGATTCCACTAGTAAGTTTGGTACCCTAGGTTCAAGCAGTAGCGACCAAACATGGTGAACATACATTAGACATATCGGGTTGCTTGACGAGCCTGACTAGCTCAAGCGTACAATTAATTGGACGACATGAAGTGCATAAGCACTTCGCGTGGCCTAACCACTATCGTCAACTGACGTATGACTCGGGTTTGTCAAACACATCTTACGTGGCGACATGAATCTCAGCCACGATCTCAAATCTGGTACCGATTGTCTGGACTATAGACATAGTCTCAAACTCAATCAAACCTTATTCGTAGCATGTGGAGTAAAGCATGATAAACAGAGTAATTCAAGCATGTTAGTAAGCATGTTATAAGGCATGTTATAAAGCATGTTATAAAGCACTACTTAAATAGGAATACCAACACATATGTTGTACAAGTAAGCGGTTTAAGTAAACAACCTCATGGAGGAAATCATACATGTCTCTAAGGTAGTTGAGAATCCCATCTCAACACCCTCCTAAGGCATCAACATCCAAACACTTACTCACATAAGTATTTTCACAAACACTTAACATACACTTTTTCAACATACTTAGTGTATGTTAGCAAACATGTATTAGGGTGAGTCCATTAGCCAAGCAAGTATTTTACACATATATAATATATGTATACAATAAATAATCATGGCAAACACATCTTTAAAATATATATTTATACGGTACTTTCTACAATATAGTATTTGTACATACATAGTGTATATTAGTAAAACATGTATTTGGGCGAATCCTTTCGCCAAATAAGTATTTTATCCATATATCGTATATTTATACAACAAATAATCATGTCAAACACATTTCTAAAATTTATACGTATACAGTATTTTATACGAATACCTAGAATATGTAAAATTCCATTATCTACATCTTTAATCAAAACAGAAAACAGAAAGCACTTTGTACATGTACAATTGCATGCAGATCATGAATCTATCATTATCTGACATTGAAAGCGTTGAAAACCTTAACCTATACACCTAAAGTCCTCACCTTATACCGTGGAATCGCAATGGATCAGCTAGGTTTTCCAAGCTTCTGTATTCGGTAGTTTGGTAGCCTAAAGAATGAAATAGGTTAGCTATTTCATAACTTACAACTAACACACTCCAAAATAGATTTAGGGTTAGGGTTTCTTACCTCAAAATGAAGTCGGTATCGCCGGGAAAGTAGCAAGAATGGAGTGGTGGAGCTAGGGTAGGGGCAGGAAACAGTAACAGGGAGATTCTCCCACTTCTCTTACTCTTTCTCTCTCTTTTCTCACTTCTCTCTCTAGGGTTTTCCTCAAATTCATATGGCTACGAGAGAGAGAGTTTTAAGGTCCTTTTATAGCTTAAAAACTCTCCAAAGTAGACTTGAGGACAAGGTATACTTGGGTTATAACCAAAGCAGTGTTATTTCAGCTCAACAAAGGATTTTTGGCAGGCCTCCTTGAGCCAAAAGTCGAACTTAAGCTCACTAACCTTGGATCTACGTAGAGTTAAGTTTTCGTCTTAGTCAAATTCCCAGATCACACGTGGCGGACCAGTTTCAGTTCAACGGTCAGCTGGTCTCGATCCAAAATTCCAAGTACATGTAAATATTTATAAAATTTTTCCTCATCCTAGGGTGTATTTGGGTCAAATTCTGATGGTCTGGTTGCTTACAAATTGACCGCAAGTATTAAGTCTCAGATCACTATTCCAGATATTTATTTTGTAAAGGACACATGTGTTTTCACACTCCCTCACTCCGGTCTCAAGCGAACAGCCGTGGGACATTGTCTGGGTTTGATTCCGAAATGGTTGTTAAGACCAGCGAGGCGGTCCTAAGTCCTTAACCTCGTATTATTCAGACTCCCGATGTGCGGTCCAGACCTGATACGGAGTTTCAATGTGTTCCCGAGAGCAATCGAGTAATGAGTTTGATCCTAAATTTTAGGGTAACCTAACGCCAATGATTCTACAAGTTTTGGGTCTTGTAGATCGTATTTAAAGTGATTCAAACAGATTTCATGGCTAATCTAGTTTAGCACTTAGTTAACTTTGTCAAATTTCTAAAGGATTTAATCCTAAGTGATTTCTGGTCGAGGTGGTACTTGGGCCATTGTACGGAAATTTACGAGTCGTTACACTTGTTTACGTCAGTAGGTTTGCTGCTGTACGTGTGGGTGTAACTCAAATCATCTAACCATGTGAACCCCACCGCTAGCTACTGTACTGATGGCAGTAAGCTTTGTAGGTCCCACCCGTTCCATCCACGCTGTCTATTTATGGGACCCACCATTGATGCATGTGTTGTATACAAACTGTCCAACCATTTGTGAGATCATTTTCTGGAATGAGTAAAAGAATGGGATAGATCTAAGTAAAGTTCAAGTGAACCCCCACCATTAGCAATAACAGTGGACCGTGACATCCACCGTTCAAACTCATAAGGGCCAGAGTAGTTTGTTTTCACTTCATCTATCGCTATGTTAACTTATGAATTTATGAATTGGTTGGATCTCAAATACATTAAGGTGGGCCACACCATGATGTGATCATCCATTAATCGGGTGGACCACACCACAGAAATAGTGGAGGATTGAACGTCTATCATTGAAACCCATTTGGGTCACAAAAGTTCTGGGTCAATGGGAAATTGTTCTCCCTCTTAATTCAGGTCTTTATGTCTTTACGATTCGATTGGTTAGAAAATGGACTTTATGGTGGGCCCTATGATTTTTTTAACAATGTAAGTTTATTATCTCCACTGCTATTTGAGGTATGGTCCAAATGATCCTTCCATATGATTCTTTTGGGGATGTAATGAGGCCCATTGGTACGGCCCAATTTGATATACGTGAGGCCCATTGGTGCAGCCCGATTTGATATACATGGGGCCTATTGGCATGGCTCGATTTGATATACATGAGGCCTATTGGCGCAGATTGATTTGATATGAGTGAGGCCCATTGGCGCGGCCCGATTTGATATACATGAAGCCTATTGGTGTGACCCATCATAATGTATTTAGGCCCATGGGTGGGGCTCGCTCGTTTGTATTGTTAAGCCCATGTAATGGGGACCACTCAATCTATGAGGCATAGTATTAAGGCTCGTGAGATGAGGCTCATATAATATATTTGAGGCCCAGGTACAAGGCCCACCTGTTGTGTATTCGAGGCCTGATGTGATGTAAATGAGGCCCATTGTGATTGTATGTGAGGCCATGGCCCACCTTATGTTTGGCCCTATGTAGGTCACTCCTTGGGAGGAATGTTGGTTATATGTCCACATTGATGGGCAATGATGGTTTAATGTCCACATTGTGACCTTCCCTTAGGCCTTGTTCGGTCCAATTATTGAGGCTAATTATCAATCGATTTTGATTATCGTGGCCGATTGTCGATTAGCGATCGAGGCTGATTATCGTGACCGATGGCCAATCCCGATTGTTATGGCAAGTATTGAGGCTGATTCCGATCTGTCGAGGCTGATTGTATAAGCCGATCCCGATTGCCAAAACTGAGTATCTTGGCCAAGTCAGATTGTCGAGGCCGATTCCGATTATTGAGGCCGATTTCGCTTGGTTGAGGCCAATTCCATTTGATGAGGCCGATTCCGTTTGTCGAGCCAATTCCGTTTGATGAGTCTGATTCTGATTATCGAGGCCGATTCCAATTGTTGAGCCCGATCATCGAGGTTGATTCTAATTACCGAGGTCGATTCTGATTGTCGAGGCCTAATGTAATGTATATAAGACTATGGAGCCCTTTATGATGTACATTAGGCCCATGTTAGAGGTCCATCGTGATGTATATGAGGCCCAATGTGACGTATTTATGGTCATCCATTGAGGCCCACCTTGATGTGATGCATAATGGACCCGTGTGAGAGGCCCATTATTATGTACTTGGGACCCATGGGTTGTGGCCCATTGTGATGTATTTGGGGCCTATGGGATGTGGCCGATCTGATGTATATAGGCCCATGTGACGCGGCCCATTGTGTTATATGACTCTCATTATGGTATATTTGAGGGCTAGGCTTTGGAGCCCATTGTGATGTATGTTAGGCCCATGTGAAAGTCCATCGTGATGTGTATTAAGCACTTGAGTGAGGCCCATGGTGTTGTATTTTTGGCCCTCTTGTGAGGCTATGGGTCTATTATATGTTAGGCTCTATGTGGGTCATTCCTTGGAGGCAATGTTGGTTAAATGTCCACATTATCGAGGTCGATTATTGATGTCGGTTACTGATACCGATTTTGAGTATGTGATGGTATAGCATCATGATACATGCCCATACACAACATCTGCATGTTTTGTCATGAGATGTGGTTGACCATTGCATATGACATTGGGCAGGTTGTTATGAGACTCCAGATAGGCGGAGGTTATCTCACATGAGCCCACGGTATGCGTAAGATTGATGCATGACTGGATTGTATGACTTATGCTTCTTGCATTGTGATTACTGTACGCCCTAGCGACATCAGGGTCGTAGCCTCCACAGGCATATCATTGATGGCCAGATGGGACACCAGAAATCTGTTAATAGCATCGGGCTGCCATAAATGGCCTTCGGTGAAAATCCCTAAACCTTTTTGGTACTAGAGGATGCCCCAATGTTGAGACTAAGTGGATACATGAGCGCCAGAGAGCCAAATACCAGGAGGTCGCATCTCCCACTGTGTCGTGGTCAGTTGGGAGGGGGTGTGGCCTTACCCGCTCAAGGGTAGGGGGCATAGCTAGGCTGAGTTTGACCAGCTCGTAAATGGGTCTGCTATCGACGTGACGGGTAGATATTGGCTGACTACTAGCCAGGCGGATGGTGAGGTCTCTTCCACTTGCATGGTCATGGGTCAGTGGGCGGCGGTTGTATGTAGAGTGTATTAGACCTTGGTGATGATCCCAAAGATGAACTGTACTGATATGTGGACTTATTGAGCAGGAGTTACATACTCATTCATTCCTTTATTCACTATCTGTTCGGGCTAGTGCTGTGTAATTATTTGTTAGTGTACCTTCACAATGGCCAGGATTTTGGTTGGGGCGCGCGACTAACCTGAGATCAGGAGTTTACAACATTGAGTCTGACTATCCAAATTTAGGTATGGGATTGGTACGTACTATCATCCTGACTTCACACTTTAGCATGGTCATTCCATTCGCACTGCATATTGCATTACATCGCAGCATATGACATTTTGGATTATTGTGTTTCTACATTTATGTGGTCTAGAAACGACTGACGGTATTCGTGAACTCATTAAGAATTGTATATTGCATCGCATCTTTGGCATGTGATATTTGTCTCTTTATGACTTCTTATTTGCATAGCTGATCTGTATTGCATACTCTGATATTATTTGACTCATGGACTTGTCAGTATTTATGCTTTACTTTGATATCGTATGATTCATGATCTTATCAGTATTTCTGATATTGTATGATTACGGCGTTGTGTTAAATACTTGGCTCTTACCTTGTGCACACACTTACACCACCATCTAAGCTTTTTATAAGTTTATGCATGATAGATGTATGTAGGTGATGTTAGGTTGCAGCAGCGTGGAGCTTGAAGCGTGTAGCTGACTTCTAGAGCTTAAATTTTACACATGTATCTCCCTTTCAGCATTGTATTCAAATGTTTATATTGGTAGATATGATGATGATGATGTTGCCTTTATGATTTAGGTAAACTTGTGGTTATGCTTCTTACAAGAAAAATGTACATTAAAAAATCCTCCTTGTAGGATCCCAAGATCAGAATCTGGCGTATAGACATTGGGAGCCGATAATGGGGTACTACAGAGGCTGTCGACACCAAATTCGGCAATCGGGACTCCAGTGGGTCCGATCTCCGAGTTTGGGGTGTGACAGCCTCTTCCTTCGATCCTTATTCTATTTTTAACATAAAAAAGGACCCAACAGGATCCAGGCTGAATGTGGAGTGATCAAGAGGAACTTAATCAGAATGTTATGCAAGCATTCTAGGATATTAAAACATCCTTAGGAGTATTTGTATCATCCATTCAAAGATTGGAGTCGCAATTAATTATTAAAGAGGAGACTTTTCCAGCCTAAACCCCTACCTAACTTGACACCGCAACATGAGATAAGCAACCCTAGCTCTTCCACCCAACAATTGGAACAAGTAAAGGCTCTCATCACCCTTAGAAGTGAAAAAAAAATTGATAAAAGCATCCCGACGAAGGCTAAGAAGCCCAAGGACTTGGAAGAATCTAATGGAGATGATGCATCTAGTAATACTCCACATGAGACAGAACCGAAAAAAAAAAAGAGTATAAGTCGGTGCCTCCATTCGTACAAAGGTTGGTCTCACCCAACACTCAAGATATCGTAGACGTTCTCAAACAGGTGAAGATCAATATCCCTTTGTTGAATGCCATAAAGCAAATCCCATTTAAAATAAATTCTACTATCTATTAGATTTAATTATTTTAGACATGCACGTGGTTGTTGATGCTAGGACTCAAATTCCTGTCATCCTTGGTTGCCCATTCCTAGCCACATCAAATGTCATAATTAATTGTAGGAACAGGATTATAAAGTTGTCCTTTGGGAATATGACACTTGAGCTGAATTTGTTCAACATATGCAAGCAACAAGTGGATGGTGATGATGTCTATGAAATTAACATGATCGACTCATTCGTGGAAGACAAGTCTCTTTTGACTTTGTACTCTGACACTCTAGAGGCATGCGTAGCCCACTCCACTGACCTTGATGATGATATGATTCAAGAGATATATGCCTTGCTTGATGCATTGTTGTACTTGAGACTGATCGGTGGAGCCCTAAATTTGAACCATTACCCCTGACTAACTCAAAGCCTCTAGCATCTAGTATCAAGGCACCAAAGCTTGACCTAAAACTGAAAAGGACTAGCTATGTGTCCTAGAGAGAGGGGGGGCGATGAATAGGACTATGCCAAATTAAAATTTTAACAGCGGAATTTAAATGAATAAGATAGACTTATAAACAAATAAAAGAAAGATAGTGCTATAACAAATTCACAATACTGAAATGTCAAACAACATCAAATTTATGAGTGTTGAGAGATTGAAACAAATGTTGTTCTAAGGACAACCTTACACCAAAAACCAAGGTTTATGGTAGGACAACCTAATTCCTAGAAAGGTCTTTGTATCAAAAACTCAAACTTGATACAGAGGAATAAATAAATAAATAAATAACAAATAAATTAAATCTAAGTTATTATAACATTCCCCACAATGCTTAAAATGTAAAAGATTGCAATATTCACATCCACAAATATATTCCACAACTTTGAATGATAAAAGATATAGAAATTAAATAAACATTCAAACCACAATACAAAGAATTATAGTGGTTCGCTTGTGTGTACACCAACTATTAAACAACAACCACACAGATTGCTACCCCACTAATATCCTCACATAGGGGATTTCAGCGTTCACTATGAAAATAGGTTTCACAGGTTCACCTAAAACCTTCACAATTGTGTCTTTCAAATGGGCTTACACAATTCAAAAAACCCCACTTTCTGAGTTTTTTTATCTCTCTTCAGATAGCCAAAAACCAAAAATCAAAATTTTTCTGGTTTAATCTCAAACAAAAACCAAAATGAACGAAATTTACAATAAAGTAAAATACCTGGATTTTTCCTTTCGTTGTAGCCCGGAAGAACAAATCGGAGTAGAAGTTCGAATATGAAAGTTCATGGCCAATACTCACTTTGATATGGTTCTAAGTTCTAATTGATTTTAAATTAAACTAGTTGCGCTAGCTATATTTGATTTTAATTCCAAGAAGAAGGAATACAACGATTCGTCTTTTCAATTCAGATTGGAATGCATAAACAAAATCAAATAAATAAAGCTACAAAGAGAATATTAAATATGCACAACATAGCTAAAAAAATAACGCAAACATATCTCAGAGTGATGCCTTGATTTTACTTGAATTCGGATTGAAAATCTCTGAAATTCGTGTTTTGTATATAGATGCAGAACTTGCATCTTCGACTGGTCATGTGGCCACTACGATTAGTCGTAGGTCGAACTGCATTTTAAAATTTTAAGCGCGATCGGATAAAACCGTTTCATGACTAGTCATAGAGTGTCCACGACTGGTCGTGAGGCCTCTACGAATGGTCGTGACCATCCCACGACTGGTCGTGAGGAACCAAGAATGGTTGCTGGAGTTTGAGTCGTAGTTGTAGGACTGGTCATGAATGAGTTGACACTATTCCTATGACCGGTCGAGCAGACTCCAACACTGGTTGAAACTCAACCAAAAAATTATGAAAATTTGTAACAACTTAGGACTGGTTTGGAATTTCTTGGACTGGTCGAGCTAGTTCTAGGACTAGTCAAACAGAGTCCAGGACTGGTCTTAGAACAGACCAAACACTTATAAAATAATTAAGTTTGAATTATGTATACAAAATGACCTACCCTAAGGTCAAACTAAGGTCATTCATACCTTAAATGTGAAGTATGGACATTGAGTCTTCATTTCTTAAGATGATGGTTGACCTTTGAAGATTATGAAGCTTGAGATCTCTGATGTAACTTAAACTTGAGATCTTCTAAAGCTTAGACTTCATCTTGTACTTTTTTTTTGAGTTGTACTTGAGGCTTGAGTTGTACTTGATCTTGAGTTGTATTTGACTTGAACAAGAACTTGTCTTCCGATGTAGCTCTTGAAATATTTTGATCATTAAAGCTTATAGAGGTAGACAAAGAACTTGAACTTGAACTTCTTAGCTTGTAGCATTAATGCAGTGACTTTAACATACAAAACAACATGCTACACAAGACAGATTGTGTTTTTGGCACTATAAAATTTCACAACCAAAGGGGCAAATAACTATTGCACTTAACAAAAATACACTTAACAAAAATATGATCATTATGAACACAAAGAATCCTGCACTAGTTATAAAAGTAAACTAGTTATAACATGATTAAATGCACCAGTTGTCATTAACTAACACAAATTCCTCATCACTTACTCCCCATGAGTAGCACACATAGATCCATAAAAAAATTACATGCTACTACTCTCCCACAATCCATATCCATATATATATATATATATATATATCAATCCAAAACATATTTCTCCCCCTTTTTGTCACAATATGACAAAGGAAGAAAGGAATAAATGAAAGTGGAAGACCAAAAAAGATGATAATAAAAGAGTTAACTAAGTAAGATATGAGAATAATATAAGCAAGTTCAAAGTGCAAATACCATAATCCAGTATAAACAAAATTTAGTCTCACATACCAACAAAAGTAAAGTAGTATAAAAGTTATTACAGACCAAAGGATAAACCACTTAATCAGATCCTGAAGAAGGAGCAGGTATGGTAGGATCAAGTTGATGAAGGCCCTTGTTTAAGTGCCTAAGATACTTTCACGTATATTTAAATTGTAAATCATGGGCGACATTCATATTCTCAACCTTCTTCTCAAGTGCACGAAGACGAGCGTCAAAATCAGATGGCTCAAAGTCAGGATCATTAGTGGAATCTGATTCAATTCCATAAAAAATGTCATCCATATTTGTATCATCAGGAGGAAGATTGCCGCCTTCTTCTACATTCCCTGCTTCAGCACCACCACCACCCACATCTCTTTGGCCAGGTGCTAATTCCAATTTCATCTTATTTAAATTAGTATTGTTAAACAAAAGACGATGAATAGGAGCCTCTCCAACAGGCATTGCAACTAGCATGTGAGTAGTTAACACAGTCATAAGATAAGCAAATGGAATATCATTGTGTCGTAGATGAAGTCGAAACTGAATGATGAAATGACATATCAAAGAAGGTAGACAAACTTTAGTACCAGTGACAATAAATGCAAAACCCAAACCATATAGGAAGTCAGTTCTGTTTTGTTACCAGAATGTGGATATAGATTTGAAGTAAAGATTCAGTGGAGAACCTTGTATTTAGGTAACAAATACTTTGCGAGGAGCGCATTCCCATTATGAGTTCATTGAACATCTACATTGCATAAAGCTTTAGTTAACAAACGTTTTTCTGATTATGAAGGTTTTTCTATTAGATTATGAATAGGAATACCCTCATTATTAACAGGTATTTCCATTAGAGTCGCAATCAGATGACGGTCTACTATAAATGGACCTTCCCTAGTATCAATATTAAACGTTAAATTATTAGATGAAAATTCAGAAATACATGCACCCAAAACTTGTGCATTGGATTGGTATGCAGGCCCACCCCAATATAGGATGTTATCCTAACCTACAAATTGGAGAAGAAGAAGGATACCAAAAGGAGCTATATGATCAATAGACACAGGTCGCTCAACAATGACATTTGCGCATACGCAAATCCCGTACATGTGCGGGATCATCTTCGGATGACCGAAGATGACACCTAGAGATAGGAGTTGATCTGGAAGATGATGGACCACAGGTAGTTTTCTTTTTCCCTTTAGCATCCATTTACTTGAAGAAAACCAAAGCAACAAAAAATCATAAAGGAAGTAGAGATGGGTTTTCTAAGATCAACAAATGGAGCAGAAAAACATCAAAATATCAACAAAACTTGAAATCAAGTACTTAAATGACAAAAGTGAAGAGAATAGGTTATGAATCTGCAAGATTGACCGAAAAAATGTACTAACCATGACGAATCAAGCGATTGGGTACGATTGGTCATGCTTATGCCCATTGGAGAAGAAATAGGAAATGAGGAAGATGAGTTTTTTCTCTAAATTAAAAAGGTCCAGCGCGCTACACGACTAGTCGAGGACCATTCTCGACCAATCGTACCACGACTGGTCGAGCACGTCCTTAACTAGTCATGTACCAACAAAAATATGCATTTTTCATAAAAATTTAAAATTTAAATCAATAAATTATCCAATATATATACATTATGATACACAGATGCATGAATAACCAATTTAAGTTGCACATACCAAGATTAAATTTCAATTTATTAAATCTGCTTTTGTCGATCGGTTTAGTGAAAATGTCAGCAAGTTGAGTCTCAGTAGAAATGTAATTTAAAGAGATTATTCTTTCTTCCACTAATTCACGAATGTAATGATACCTAATGTCAATGTACTTGGTACGTGAATGCTAGATTGGGTTTTTGGAAATATTTATAGCACTGGAATTATCACAATATAATATCATTGATTCCTGTGCAATTCCATAATCGCTTAACATATGTTTCATCCAAACAAGCTGAGTACATGCATTTTTAGCTGCAATGTATTCAGCCTCAGTAGTAGAAAGCGATATAAAACTTTACTTCTTGCAAAACTAAGAAACTAAATAATTTCCAATATAAAAACAACCAACACTGGTTGATTTTCTATCGTCGATATTACCAGCCTAATCAGCATCTGAATACCCAGCCAATTGAACACTAGTATCCTATAGATACCAGACACCCAAATTAGCCAAACTTACAACATATCGCATAATCCACTTAATAGCAGTTAGATGAGATTCTTTAGGGTCAGACTGATATCTAGCACAAATACCAACACTTAAAGCCATATCAGGTCTACTTGCAATTAAACAAAGTAAATTACCAATCATGCTACGATATAGTCTAGGATCTACATTTTTACCTGTAGAGTCTTTTGAAAGTCTTAATGTAGTACTCATAGGAGTATCAAAATTCTTTCCATTCTTAAATCTAAATTTTTTTATTAAGTTCAAAGCATATTTGGTTTGAGAAATTAAAATATCATCAGGTTGTTGTTTTACTTGCAACCCTAGGAAATAATTCAATTCCCTAACCATACTCATTTCGAACTTAGATTTCATTAAATCTGTAACTCAACAGTCATGTTAGTATAGGTGGATCTATGAATAATATCATTAACATAGATTTCTACCATTAAGATATGATCATTATCTTTCTTAACAAAAAGAGTCTTATCAACACTTCCCATTATAAAGTTATGACTTACTAAAAACTTAGTCAATTTTCATACCATGTCCTGGGAGCTTGTTTCAAACCGTAGAGAGCCTTTTTAAGGCAATAGACATGATCAGTGTTCTTAGGGTCTTCAAAACCCATTGGTTATTCCACATACACTTCTTCATGTAGATCACCATTTAAGAAGGCACTCTTTACATCCATTTGATAAATTTTGAATTTTTTAAAGCAAGCAATGGATATGAACAGTCTGATTGATTCAAGACGAGCTACTAGGGCAAAGGTTTCATCATAGTCGATGCCTTCAATTTGAGTGTACCCTTGTACCACCAGTCTAGCCTTGTTTCGAATTATATTACCCAGTTCATCAGATTTATTTTTGAAAATTCACTTAGTTCCTATAATGTGTTTATCTTTAGGTCTAGGAATAAGATACCAAACATCATTTCTTATAAATTGGTTAAGTTTTTCTTGCATAGTTATTATCTAATTTTCATTAGTAAAAGCTTCTTTTACGTTAGCCGGTTCTATCTGAGATGTAAAGCACATGTAATTACATATGTCTTCTAGTTGACTACGAGTGCGCACACCAGTGAGAGGGTTTTCAAGAATTTGAGTGGTTGGATGATTTTTGACAGTCCTTAGATCAGAATTTTGATTTGATGAAGTATCTGGCTTGTCAATTAAAAGAACTTCATCATTATCTGAACTCGGGGTAGGTGTATTCAAGTGATCGTCAATGACCACATTAATAGACTCTTGAATCACACAAGTTCTCTTATTCGGTACTCGATATGCACGACTGTTTAAAGAATACCTTAAAAAGATACCTTCATCACTTTTAGTGTCAAACTTCCCCAGATTTTCACGGTCACGTAAAATATACCTCTTGTTGCTAAAAACTCGAAAGTATTTGACAGTAGGCTTCTTATCAAACCATAGTTTATAAGTAGTTTTATTATTAGATTTACTTGTATAAACTTGGTTGATTATATAGCAGGCAGTATTTACGGCTTCAGCCTAAAGATTTTTAGGGAGCTTCATACTATTTAACATTACATTAGCCATTTCTTGAAGTACTCTATTTTTTCTTTCAACAATTCCATTTTATTGTGGTGTTTTAAGTGTAGAGAATTTATGTGATATTCCCTGATTGCAACAAAATTTCTCAAAACTGCTATTTTTTAATTCTGATCCATGATCACTATAGATCTTACTGACTTGAGAACTTTTTTCAGTTTAGATCCGTTTGATAATCCTTTTTTACTTTATCAAGGGTTCTGATTTATCACTTAGAAAGGTTAACCAAGTAAATCTGGTATACTCATCCACAATTACCAGTATATATTTTTAACCACCTCGACTCTCTGTCCTGGTTAGTCCTACAAGATCCATTTGCAGAAGGTCAAGAGGTTTAGATGTGACATTAGAGTTCACCTTTTTATGAGCACTCCTAGTTTGCTCGCCAATCTGGCATTCGCTACATATTTTATCTACTTTTTAAAGTTTAGGTAGACCTCTTATTAGTTCTCTTTTACTCAATCTATATAGATTTCGGTAGTGTACGTGTCCAAGACGTTTATGCCATAACTCAGACTCATTGGTATGGACCATGTAACACATTTGACTAGATGAGCTAGAATCGCTTACAATGTAACAGTTTTCAGAAGTTCTATAATCAGTTAATATTACTGAACCATTTTTGTTTAATATTTCACATCCTAGGTTAGAAAATTTAACACTATAATTTTTATCGCATATTTGAGAAATACTTAGCGAGTTATGTTTTAAACCTTCAACATACAGTACATTCTCAAATAAGGGGAGGTTAGAAAGTTGAACCATACCTTGGCCAATAATCCTGCAGTTGCTACCATCACCAAATGTGACTGAACCATCATCATATCTTTAAGAGTGGTGAATAGACCTTTGTCTCCAATCATGTGCCTTGAGCATCCACTGTCTAAGTACCACTTAGAATGGCTTGAAGCTCTGAAAGCCGTGTGGGCAACCAAGCAAGTAACCTTAGGAACCCATTTCATAACTGTTTTGGGTTTAAGATTATAGTTGGTCTTTTTATGTTTGTAGTTGAAGTAAGAATGACCCACTGAGTTAGATTTTAAGAGCTCCTTAAGTAGATAAACTATTTTCTTAGCTAAAGGGTTTCGGTTCTGATTTTTATAGTTGATATGGTTACTTTTAGGTTTGAAAGATTGAAAAGTTTTATCATTTTTAGAAAACTTTTGATTAGTACTTTTCTCTATTGAGTTTGAGGACTCTCCTTTTACAAACTTAGGAGAGGTATACTTCTGTTTAGGAGGAATATCTTTATCGTATCCCAAACTAGATCAATCGCCACATTTTCTTGATCCAGTTAAAAGTTTTTCTAATTTTGGATCACCTTGGGCATATCTCCATGTATCCTTTAAACTCAAAAGTAAAGAGACTACAAGTTTAAGTTTTTCATTTTCAGATTTCAGATTTTCAATAAGGGTGGTTTTGAAATCTAAATCACATTTGTATTTTTCAAAACAATCTGAAAGATGAGATTTTTCTAAAACAATAGTTTCAAAAGTATCTTTAAGCTTTGAAAAGTTTTCTTTTGAAGTTTTAGTTTTATTGCAATCTTACAACTTTCCTTGTATAGGGCATTGTAAGCATCTTGGAATTCTTCTTCATTTTCATGATCACTATTCAGATTTTCTTCACTAGTAGAATCATCATGATCTGAAAAAGAGAACTTGGTTAGAGTCATAAGGGCTTTAACTTCATTGCCCGACTCAATTTCAGAATCTTCTGATTCAGAAGAGCCTTCAGTGCTAGAAGATTCATCCCAAGTAACCAACATTCCTTTCTTTTTAGATTTGTCCCTTTTAAGACACTTGTTTGCTAAATGCCCATATTTTTGGCAGTTGTAACATTGATTATCTTTTAATGATTTCCAAGTTTTAGTTTTAGATTTATTCTTATCATTTAATTTTTGAAAATCAACCCTCTTCTTACTTTTAAAAATTTTGTAAAACTTTTTTGCTAGAAGGGCCATATCATCTTCTGAGTTTTCTAAATCAGAATTGCGATTATTTTCTTGTGAAACATTTTTAGAAGACTTAAGGGCAATCAATTTACCTTTAGGAGCTTTAAAATTTAAATCGTAGGTTTGTAAAGACCCAACTAATTCTTCTACCCTCATATTATCCGTATCACGAAGTTCCTAAATTGTAGTCACCTTTAAATTGAACCGTTCAGGTAATGAGCGTAGTATTTTTGCACAGACTTTACTTTCTGGGATTTTATCGTCAAGACCCCACATAGAGTTTACAATGTCATTCAGTCTAGTATAGAAGTCCATAAATTTTCATTTTCTTCCATATGTATTTCCTCAAATTTAGTTGTGAGGATTTGGACTTTAGACTTCTTGACAATTGGTGTACCCTTGTGTGTCATTTCTAAAATATCTCAAGCTTGCTTTACAGTATCATAGGATATAATTCTTTTGAACTCATCCGATGATAGTGTGTAAGTGATTGCATTTGGTACTTTTGCATTAGCACTACTCTCACTTTTCTGAAGAGTGGTCCAAGAAAAATAAGGTGTTACTCTCATTGATTTTGATCCATCGATACCAGTCACTTCAGTGTTAGGAGGGATCCATTCAGTCACTGTGACTAGCCACACTCTCTCATCCATGGACTTAAGGAAAATCCTCATCCTGACTTTCTAATAGGCATAATTGGAGCCATCAAATGGTGGAGGCCTAGTGACTGAAAGGCTATCAAAATTTGACATCTTATAAATAGCTTAGATCGTTAGCTCAGGAAATGAATCCAAAATTAAAACAATTAGAATGAGCTATTAGGCTCTGATACCACTTAAAAAGGACTAGCTATGTGTCCTGGGGGGGGGGGTGAATAGGACTATGCCACATTAAAACTTTAGTAGCGAAATTTAAATGAATAAGATAGACTTATAAACAAATAAAAGAAAGATAGTGCTATAACAAATTCACAATACTGAAATGTAAAGCAACCTCAAATGTACGAGTTTTGAGAGATTGATACAAATGTTGTTCTAAGGACAACCTTACACCAAAAACCAAGGTTTATGGCAGGACAACCTAATTCCTAGAAAGGTCTTTGTATCAAAAACTCAAACTTGATACAGAGGAATAAATAAATAACAAATAAATTAAATCTAAGTTTTTACAACATTCCCCACAATGCTTGAAATGTAAAAGATTACAACATTCACATCCACAAATACATTCCATAGCTTTGAATGATAAAAGATATAGAAATTAAATAAATATTCAAACCACAAGACAAAGAATTATAGTGGTTCGCCTGTGTGTACACCAACTGTTAAACAACAGCCACACAGATTGCTACTCCACTTCTAGTATCCTCACACAGGGGATATCAGCATTCACTATGAAAATAGGTTTCATAGCTTCACCTAAAACCTTCACAATTGTGTCTTTCAAATGGGCTTACACAATTCAAAAAATCCCACTTTCTGAGTTTTCTGGCTCTCCTCAGATAACCACCAGATTGGGATTTTTCTGGCTTAATCATAAACAAAAGACAAAATGAAGGAAATTTACAATAAAGTAAAATACCTGGATTTCTCCTTTCATTGTAGCCTGGAAGAACCAATCAGAGTAGAAGTTCGAATATGAAAGTTCAATGTCCAATACTCACTTTGATATAGTTCTAAGTTCTAATTAATTTTAAATTAAACCAGTTGGGCTAGCTATATTTGATTTTGATTCTAAGAAGAAGGAATACAGTGATTCCTCTTTTCAATTCAGATTAGAATGCAGAAACAAAATCAAATAAATAAAGCTAAAAAGAGAATATTAAATATGCACAGCGTAGCTTTAAAATAACACAAACTTATCTCAGAGTGATGCCTTGATTTTACTTGAATTCGGATTGAAAATCTTTGAAAGTCGTGTTTTATTTATAGATGTAGAAATCGCATCTTCGACTGGTCGTAGGTCGAACCGCATTTTGAAATTTTAAGTGCGATCAGATAAAATCGTTTCACGACTGGTCGTAGGGTGTCCACGACTGGTCGTGAGGCCTCCACGACTGGTTGTGACCATCTCACGACTGGTCGTGAGGAACTAAGAATGGTTGTTGGAGTTTGAGTCGTACCAACAGGACTGGTCATGAATGAGTCGACACTGTTCCTATGACCAGTCGAGCAGACCCCAACACTAGTCGAAGCTCAACCAAAATATTCTGAAATTTTGCAACAACTTAGGACTTATAACGCCCTGAAAATCGGGGGTCAAACAAAGCACAACTCCCGAGTTCCAACGCATCACTTATGCAACATAAATAATGATGATTATGATGAATGCAATGAAACATGAATGGGATCAGACCAAAATAACATATCATACTACAGAGATAGTTAAATTACGCAAACGGAAGACTGTGATAGATATATAAAATATATAAACTGTGGTGAGTCTCCAAAGTGTGATAATGTTAACAGGTTAAATAATTACAGGTACAATTCTAAAACATATAAAAGGTGTAATGTCATCTAGTTAACATTCCAGAAATCCCCGTCGATCAGGACACGACTTACATGAAGCCACCCGAAAACTGGATGTAGGAGAATGTCTCCTCGCCATCCTCGAAGTCCGGCTCTGCCTCGCAAGCATCGCCATCATCTGAAACTAAGACATGGTCTGGTTGGTGTGTACAACACCGTCCCATAACGTGGGAGTGAGTGATCAACTCAATGGAGCAATAAAGCAAAGGTTAACATGTTATCAATTTAATCAAGCAGTAACGATAAAGTAATAAATCACACATCCCTAAGTACTCTTGTTAATGTAAGAATGGTATGAATGTATGATGCATGCCCTCGTCTACACTCCCTCAGCGACTTCATCTCACGTTCTCGCATGAACAACACTGCCTCAGTGCTTGACCTACTACGCCTGAACTCACATGTAATGTGGTGCATGCATATGATTACCAAGTTCTTATTAGTCCTTTTCATACAGCAGAGTTGGGAAACTAAGGTACCTCCCTTATATCAATACCCAAACAATGATCCATTCTAGGGTCATCAGTCCTAGTCAATCTCATACGATGTTACGGTTCTAGGTTGCTGTAATGGGCTCGTCATCAAATCATTACAGGCTTAGTTTATACTCTAGATGCTACTGAAGGGTTGTCACCTCCATGTAAAATCAGAGTATCCTCGAGGTCACTACAAAGGGCATGTCTAGGGCTGTCAGGGCTACTGCGCGGAATTGTTACACCACTCCCCCATCATCCATCGCGGCTTCATCATCAAAACATTGTAGGCTGACAGCTCAAATACAGTGTCCCATACCACCGTATTTGGCTCACGAGTCTAGGTTGCTCACTGGTCACTACGAGGAGGCTCATCACCCCAGCGTAGGCTAACAGCTCGACCACGGTGTCCCATACCACCATGTCTGGCTCATGAGTCTTAGCGGATCAAGGTACCAAGGTTAAAAGAGATTTCACTGGTGAGTTTGGTACCTTAGGTTTAAGTAGTACCATCCATACATGGTGAACATACATAGGGCCAATCGGGTTACTTGACGAGCTCGACTAGCACGAGCGCACATGGAGTTGATCGACATGAAGTGTGTAAGCAATCCGTGTGGCCTAACCACTATCGATAACTGAAGTACGCCTCAGATTCATCGAACACATCCTGTGTGGCGAAACAACATCATCCATCAATCTAGGCTCTGTTACTGATTGCCTGGACTATACAATAGCCCCAATCACATTCAATTACAACAAAATATCCTAGAAGATAGTTAAAGCAGTAATGGATCAAGATTTCAAATCATACAATCATGTCCGCTTTAGGGCTATCAGGGCTGTTGCACGGAATCATTACACCACTCCCCCATCACCCTTCACAGTTTTGTTTTTGCATTTTATGGAATACAACTTAAACATGGATTTATACATATACATTACATAGATAAACAGACACTCTAATATATGATACATGGAGGAAAGTATACACATAGTTAACGTAGTTGAGAATCATATCTCAACACCCATATACATTGTAATTTACTAACTACTTACTCATTCAGACAATTTTACAAACACTTAAACTACACCTTCCAATAAGTAACCTTCCAACATACCTGTAATATGTTAATTATAACACATGTCGTAGCGAATCCTTTCACAAAGGAGTTGTCACATGAACCATGATCATGCATTCACGATCAATAGTCATGGCAAGCATAAATCACAGTTCTATATTCATTCGAACATTTCTACAAACACTTGGGCTACATGTTATAACATACACTACGTATGTCGGGATAACATGTATTAGGCTAATCCGTTCACCGAGAAGTTGATACACATGCATCTAACATACATAGATAGCAATTAATCATCGCAAGTAGAAATTCGAATTTCATACGTATACGGTATTTTCTACAAATACGAGGAATATAGTATATTCAACATAGTTAACGTATATCTGAAAAATGAAACGGATAACACTTTGTATATGTGCAATAGCACCACGTCAGTAATATATCATTAACTGATATTGAAAGCCTTGAAAACCATAACCTATACGTTTAAAGTCTGTACCTTATGTCGTAGAAGCGAGTAACGAACTCAGTTTAAGCACCAAGTCTTTATCAACGCTAGAACGACAACCTATGGCAGAAAATAGGTTAGCTATTTCATCACTTACACTAGTTGAATCTCTAGAACTGATTAAGGTTAGGATTTCTTACCCGAAAATGGAATTAGAATCACTGGAAAAGCGATACAGTAGTGATGGATAGGTATGTCGAATAGCAGGGATAGATTTTCAGGAATGATTCTAACTTCTCACTCACTTTCTCTCTCTTTACTCACTTCTCTCTCCTAAGGTTTTCTCAAATTCGTATGGAGTGAATGAGAGAGGGTTTAAGGTCCTTATATAGGCCTAAAATTGATGAAAATGGCCCCAGGGCCAAGGTATACTTAGGTTATGTCCAAAGGGCATCTGTTTCATCTCAACGGAGCTCTTCCGAAGCCCCCCTTAAGCCAAAGGTCGAACTTAAGCTCACTGACTATGGATCTAGGTCGAGTTAAGTTTTCATTCCAGTCAGGTTTTCAGATCACACGTGGCGGACCAGTTTCAGTTCAACGGTCACCGAAACTCGATCAGGATTACAAGTACACTAGCATGTCTATGAAATTTCTCCTGATCCGAGGGTGTATTTGGGTCAGATTTTGACGGTGTGATTGCTTATATCAGGCCCGCAAGCGACAAGTCTCTGATTACTTAAATTAGATTTAATTTCTAAAGAAAACCATGTTTTCTCAAATACTTGACTCTGGGCTCAAGTGAATAGCCCCAGGATACTATCTGGATTTGATTTCCGAGATGGTTGTGAAGCCCAGCAAGGCGGTCCCAATCGCTTAGTCTCGTGGTCATCGGACTTTTGACGTGTTGTTCAGATCTGATACGGAGTTTCAATGTATTTCCGAGAGCAACTGGTTAATGAGATTGATCATAGATTTCAGGGTAACCTAGCATCGATGATTCTACAAGTTTTGGGTCTTACAGATCGTATTTAAAGTGATTCAAGCAAATTTCATAGCTAATCTAGTTTACCACTTAGTTAAACGTGTCTAATTTCTAAAGGATTTGAGGTTTGGGAGGTTCATTGTAATAGCCAGGATTTTTTCCAACCTGAAATTAGACGTCCTTAGGCGATGGGTCAATCCTAACCCCGGTTTAACTTCTCAAACAGTCAATTAAAGCCTTAAATCCCTTTTCAAACCATTTTCTTCACAAATCTCACCTTTCACCACCTTGTTCTTTCAATTTTTCTAAGTACTTTCACCCTAGACACTATCTTAAACTAGCTAAGTAGTATAACTTGGATCACTTTATATACAAACTACAAAGGACTAAGTACCACCTCAGACAGAAATCTTATAAGACTAAATCCTTTAGAAATGAGACAAAGTAACTAAGTGCTAAACTAGAATAGCTACGAAATCCGCTTGATCCACTTTAAATACGATCTGCAAGACCCAAAACTTGTAGAATCATTGACGCTAGGTTACCCTAAAATCTAGGATCAATCTCATTACCCGGTTGCTCTCGGGAGCATCCCGAAACTCCGTATCAGATCTGGACCGCACGTCGGAAGTCCGAATAACACGAAGTTAAGGAATTAGGACCGCCTCACTGGGCTTGACAACTATCTCGGAAATCAAATCTAGACAATCTCCTACGGCTGTTCGCTTGAGTCCGGAGCGAGGAGTGTGAAAATATCTGATTTTCTTTGAAAATAAATATCTCAAATAGTAATCTGAGACTTGTCACTGCGGGTCAGTATTAAGCAACTTGACCGTCAGAATCTGACCCAAATACACCCTTAGATCAGGAAAAATTTCATAAACATATTCATGTACTCGGAATCTCCGATCGAAATCCATTGACCGTCGAACTGAAACTGGTCCGCCACACGTGATCTGAGAATCTGACTGAAACAAAAACTTAACTCCACGTAGATCCAACGTCTGTGAGCTTAAGTCCAACTTTTGGCTCAAGGGGGACTGCTAGAAGTCCTCCATTGAGCTAAAACTGGCTCACTTTGGTTATAACCTAAGTATACCTTGACTTGGAGTCTATTTTGGAATATTTTTAGGCTATATAAGAACCTTAGAACCCTCTCTGTCACAGCCATATGAATTTGAGAGAAACCCTAGAGAGAGAAGAGAGAAAAGAGAGAGAATGTGTGGGAGCAGTGGGAGAATCTCCCTGCCACTCTTCCCTGCTGCTATACGTGTTCAACCACTTTGATCTAATCACTTTCCCAGCGATTCCGGCATCAATTCTAGGTAAGAAACCCTAACCCTAATCTGATTTGGGGTGTTGATAGTTGTAGGTTATGAAATAGCTAATTTATTTCATTCTATAGGTTGTCAAACTGCCGAATACGGAAGCTTAGCAAACCTATCGACTCCGTTACGATTCTACGACAAAAGGTGAGGACTTTAGGTGTATAGGTTATGGTTTTCAATGCTTTCAATGTCAGATAATGATAGATTCATGATCTGTATGTAATTGGACATGTACAAAGTGCTGTTTGTTTTCCATTTCGATTAAAGCTGTAGAATATGGAATTTTACATATTCTAGGTATTCGTAGAAAATACCGTATACGTATAAATTTTGTAAATGTGTTTGCCATGATTATTTGTTGTATGAATATATGATATATGAATAAAATACTTATTTAGCAAAAGGATTCGCCCTAACACATGTTTTGCTAATATACACTATGTATGTAGAAATAGTGTATTGTAGAAAGTACCGTATATGTATAACTTTTGGACATGTGTTAGCCATGATTATTTGCTATATGAATATATCATATATGCATAAAATACTTACTTGGAAAAGGACTCACCCTAATACGTGTTTTACTAACATACACTATGTACCTTGAAATAGTGTATTCTAAGTGTTTGTGAAAATGCTTGTGAGAGTAAGTGTTTGGATGATGGTGCCTTAGGTAGGAGTTGAGATGGGATTTTCAACTACCTTAGATACATGTATGATTTCTTCCATGTGGTTGTTTACCTTAACCGCTTACTTATGAAATATATGTGTTTGTAGTTCCTGTTTGTATGGTGCCTTATAACATGCTTTACAACATGCTTTATAACATGCTTTATGACATACTTATTAACTTGCTTGAATTACTTTGTTTATTATGCTTTACTCCACATGTTGTGAATAAGGATTGAGTTTGGGACTATGTTTATAGTCCAGATAATCGGTACTAGACTTGAGTTCGTGGTTAAGATTCATATCGCCACGTAAGATATGTTTGACGAACCCGAGTCATACGTCAGTTGGCGACAGTGGTTAGGCCACGCGAAGTGCTTATGCACTTCATGTCGTTCAATTGATTATACGCCTGAGCTAGTCAGGCTCGTCAAGTAACCCGATAGGTCTAATGTATGTTCACCATGTTTGGTCAATACTGCTTGAAACTAGGGTACCAAACTTACCAGTGGAATCCCGTTAACCATGGTACCTCGATCCGCTAAGACTCATGAGCCGGGCATGGTGGTATGAGACACCGTGGTAGAGCTGTCGGCCCATGCTGGGGCCATGTGCCTCCCCATAGTGACCATTGAGCAACCAGACTCGTGAGCTGATTATGGTGGTATGGGACACTATATTCGAGCTGTCGGCCTACACTGGCATGGCCTGGCTGTGGTCCTCAGTCGGGTTGCATCCGGGCCCCATTGTCAATAAGTGGACTGGTCGGGCTTCGAAAATAGACTACCAGTTGGTAGGACGTTAGTGGAGTGACCTCGAGCATACTCTAAAATCTGTGATTAACGATGAGCCCTTAGCAGTAACTAGAGTATGAGTTAAGCCAAGTACGGTGAGACTTGTATTCGAGCTGACGGCCAGCGAATGAGCCGAGTATAGTGAGACCTGTATTCGAGCTGACGGCCAGCAATTGAGCTGCATACGGTGAGATCTGTATCTGTGCTGACGGGTGACGAGCCCTTTGTGATGCCTTCGTGATGCCTCTCGAACCATAATATTGTATGAGATTATCTAGGTTTGACGACCCTAGAATGGATCATGTTATGGGAATGATACAAGGGAGGTACCTTAGTTTCCCAATCCTGCTGTTTGAAATGGATTAATAATAACTCAGTAATCATGCTCATCATAGCATTGCATGTACATGGAAGATGTGGAGCACTGAGGGATGAACGCATGCCGTGAACATAAGATGGTGTCGCATGAGGGTTGTTTGGTAAGGGCATACATCATGTCATTTCATACTTGCATTAAATAAGAGCAGTTAGAATTGTTTGATTGTACTGCTTTATCATTACTGCTTGACTGAATTGATAACATGTTAACTTATGCTTTATTGTTCCACTGAATTGGCCACTCATTCCCACGTTACGGGACGGTATTTTAAAACACCCTCTAGACCCTGTATCAGATGCAGGTATCATTGGAGCATAGGAGACCGAGCTTGACTTCTATGACGATCAAGAGGAGTTCTCCTACATGCGGTTCGCTGGAGGCTTAGCATAGGCTATCCAGTGCTACGGGGCTACAGGGTTGATAATTTTAGTTGTACTATTTTGACATTTTGATTTAGAACTAACATGTATATATATGGTGACTCAGTTAGTGTTCATACTCTGAAGATCGAGAATGTTTTGTTTTATATATATCTATATACACCTTTCAGTCTTCCGCTTACATTTTATACATGGATCTGAAGTATGAATTACTGTTTTGGTAGAATCTCACTCATGTTTATTGTACTAACACAGACAACATTTAATCATCATTATCTATGTTACATAAGTGATGTTCTGAAACTCGAGAGTTGAGTTACTACTCGACCCTCAATTTTTCGGGATGTTACATTCATAAAGGGTTAGGATCGACCCCTTGCCTAAGGACATCTAACTCTAGGTTGGCAAAAATCTGGGGCATTACAATCTACCCCCATAAAAATAATTTCGTTCCCGAAATTGGCTAAGGGTAATGAGTAAAGATTTCATTATTTCTTTTGCCTAAGTTTTATTGACTTTAAGTTTATGTGCGTAGTAGGGTGTATACTATTTATACTAGTCTGGCTTACTTTAGTTTATCCTCCTTAAAACTTCTTCGCCCTAAAATTGGCTAAGGCTACTATTAAGTTCATATTCAATAAGCACAGCTATGGATACATTGACCTTAGTTATTACAATTCAGCTCGTACCCATTGTTAGGCCTATTTTGTAATATAAATTGGTTTAACACTTAAACCCTAATTGCTTTCCTTTAAAGACTTCATTATTGACATTCTAAGGAAGATTCAGATCATATTTAATGACCTAACCTTGCATATAACCTGGATCAATTTCCTTCGATCCTGGGCCAGTGGGACGGGGGTCCACCACCCTTCCGTTGTGCCACTTTGATCCAACGGATGTATTAGCTGTCCTAATTAGGTTGGGCTCATAATATTCTACCCCCCTTAAAAATTATTTCTAGTCTCAAGGCTCGAGAATCTATCCTGATCCATATGTCGGAACAAGGTGTAATTTAGAACCTATCCTTGACACGAAATGGGAAATACATTGGTCTGCCTTTCATCGATGATGTGAAAGGAGGTAAAAATAATGGGTGTTGAGGTTGATTCCCAGAGATGGGTGTGAGTTTGCAGCAAGATGCCTAATTTTACCAAAGAAGGACTTTTATCATGGTGCCGACTTACCTTATTTAATCATGTCTAGCTTAGCTTAACAGGCAGGTTATCTTTTTAAGTTCATATGCACAATATGTATGCCAAGCATGTGATTTGGGACCTAATTTCTAACTGCCTGTTGCCCATTTGGGAAATTCCTTCGGCCTAAAGAGAAAATCTCTATCGGCTATATGTTCTCAACACTTCTTAAAGACGAAAAATAAACTTTTGGTTGTAAGTGATCGGGCTAACACGGAAGGAAAGTTGTGTAGTGGGTCTGAGTCAGATACATAGACCTTCTGCCTAGTTAGGACAGAAAATTGTCATATCAGTTCTTAATCCTAGTGGATCCCAACCCTTTGCTAGATCAGAGCATTGAGTTCATTGGTAACTACTAGGATTGAGAATTCGATTCAAACCGGGAACATTTCGCTTATATATAGTTTCTCTACTCCGTGTTCCCGATTGTAATAAGTCCTTGAGAAGGCAATTCTAAGGAGTGTATTGATTTCATCTAACGTTTAATCCAAGGGATATATATAAGTTTTTCCCCATGCGTGAATAGTTTCTAATCAAAACAACCTCCCTAAGAGTTATTAAAGAAGCCTATAAGTATTAAGGGGATTCAATGAAGGAATGAGGTCTCACTCCAACCTAATCAAGTCAATTACTAAATCTATCTTGCAAATATCTTAGCATAATTAGTCTTTTACATTCCTTAGTATAACCAGTAACCTAGTCGTAATTTAAGAGCAGCGGCAATCCAAGAGTTGCAATCCAACATCTATGCTCATACACTGGATGATCTTATACCTGTTCTAATAGAAAAAATTGTTTGATTGGAATCGAGTTGCCCGAACTTGAATTTAACTACACTCAAGCACTACACACATGCTCATACTAGCTAAGAAGATCCTCGTTCACATTATTACTTTGTTGGATTTCCTATACTGCCAGATTTGTTTACAAAATCAAGGAGTACCAACTCTAGGTCCAAAACTCTAAGGCCTATTTAGCTAGTGGTCTTAAGTTGTATTAGATCGGACTGCATTGCTAATCCCACCTCGAAATTTGGAAACGACATGTTTAGGAGGGTAGGATGGGATTAACATTAATGGCTTTGGAAAATGAGCCTTGTGTTGGGAAGCATGAGATGAGATTTGTGGGTTTGGAAAGTTATGAGACACAAAAGTTGGGTTTTGTGCTCATATGGGTGTGAAAAGGTGAGGCCAAGATGGATTTAGAGGAGTAATGGTGGAGGGGTGGAAGGAGTTCACAATTGTCAAGTATAACTCCAACTTGTCACGCATTCTACACATTTGATAACAAAAGGATCTTCATGCATTTCATTTAACCCAAAATCATCACAATACATGGGATGTAGCCTTATATGGTCCATGACAGAAAATGCATGTGAGCTAATACAATTAAGGCTTCAAACACTAAAACATACTACCAAACTACCATACTACGAAGCCTCTCAACATAAAAATACAAAGGTCCTAACACAACAACAAATAAACTACGAGACAACGGCACGGATGACTAGGCATCCGAGTCTGGCGACGGAGGAGGGGCACCCTTATCCTGCAAGTAACACAGGACAAACTTCAAAGTACGAGTCACCTTCTTGACCTTGTGCTTTACGAGGCCTCGAAGATCCATAAGATCCTGTCATAGGACAGCCTGACCCTCCTCAAGTCGAGCTAAACGAGCATCCCTAGTAGGCCGATCAGCGTCCTGCCCCGATGTCGTAGGAGGTGAGCTTTCCTCTATATCCTGGGCCTCCTCTTCCTCTTCCTCTTCCTCTTCTTTCTCTACTCCAGCCCCACTTTCTCTCTCACTCTGTTCCTCTTCACTCTCTGTCTCATCTTCACTCTCCTCAAGTCAGGCTTGTCATTGTCGTGGCCCGATTTCCATCTGGTTGAGAGTGGTTTCATTGATGAAATGTTGCTGCACTGGAAGTTCTGCACCAAGACTGTAGCCAAACTCACGTGCAATCTTGGATATAAGCCGACCGAAGGGAAGCGAATCAGTCCTTCTATTTGAGTGTGCGGTCAGAACGATCTGTCGCAAAACATACGTAGGCATGCACAACTTCTCTACCTGCCCCGCCTGGTATAGAAAGTCTACCATCAGGCACGTGCACTCACTGTGATTGCTCCACCTGGGATAGACGTTGAATGTGAAAATATGATGGAGTAAACGGAAGTCGTCAGTCATATTGGTCACTAGCAGACTATTGTTTGGCTGCCACTGAACTAGTCGACCACAAAGGAAATGCGTACGGCGATCCCTTTCACGTGCGTTGTTCAGATTATTCTCGCTCGCGTGAACTTGGCCAAGCGGTATGCCCATGAGTCGATCTATCAGGCCAGCGTCGATTGTGGCCTCCCGATCTCTTCCTAATGGGATCTTGAACTGCAAGGGATCTAGCGTAGGCTCTCGAATATGGGCATAAAAACCTCGGACAGTACCCACATTCGCACGATATTTTTCCTTAAACACAGGGCCCCAACCGGCCTCACCCAGGCGCTCCACAACAGATACACTCCAAAGATCCACCCATCCACCTGAGCTTCAAACAGGACCCTTCGGCCCTCATAAACGTCATGGGACAACTCCGCCAGTAGATGTAAGACCCGTATCCTAGTCCGTACTGTTCCGTCGACTTCTGCGATTCTTCCCGTCGAATTTCGGTGACTTGCGACTCGTAATCGACGTTGTGCACAATCGTAAGTTGTATCCTTTATATTCGAGTCGGTTTAATCCAAAACCTGTATCATTGCGACCGCACCATCGCTGCGATTCCAATGCCGTGACTCACGCACCGGTCCGATACCCTGACCAGAAGATGTGAGCCGGCGTTTATTTTGAAGAAACACCACGCTTTCTCAATCCCAAAAGAATCACTACACAATGTTAAATCAATCTCATTAATAAATCAATCACATCAATTAATCAATCACTTCAATGTCAAGTACAAAGCAACCCATGCTTTCTCTCTCTAAAGTCAACTCTTTCTCACCCTCTCTCTTACACCACCTTACATGCCAAGTACCACATCCATCACTCACCTCACCCTTTCACCCATCACACTCATCCCTCTCTCCTTACAACTCTCTCTCTCTCCCTCTTTTCTCACACCATTTCCAAGCAAGAGAGCCCACACATCCAAGCTTTCCTAAGAGAGAAAAGTGATTTTTGGTGGCCCACTTTCCATTCCAAGATCTCTCATCCTAACCATCCATTTCTCATCCCCACCATTAAAGTGAAACATAAGGAGAGTGACTTCCCAATGGACCAAGAAGATCAAGTGGTGGGGTGCTTTGATAGGGTAGTTTTCATATTTTCTTAGATGGGCCAAGTGAGACCTACCGATCAATGGTATGGATCTCACTTTGGACCCTAAGATGTGGCCGATGGCCCACCTTGATTAACACTTGATGTATGATTGAATGCAAGGAGGGCCCATAGTGTTGGGGTCCCCCCATCTCGCGTGTGTCCCGTCTCTCTCTCTCTCTCTCTCTCTCTCTCTCTTTTCAGATTTTATGGTTGTGTGGCCCACTTGAATGGATCCCACCATGAAATAAGTATTTTATCCAAGCCGTCCATGAGTGGGGCCCATCTTATATGTGTTGTACTCACACCATCCATCATGTGGTGGCCCACCTCAACAGGGCCCACCTTAAATATGGTTGTTAAGCCCACAAACGTCCAACGTCTGGATGTTGGTGGAAAGAAAACACAAATATGAGCTTGGCTTTCCAAGCATTGGAGAAGGGCCACTCATATAGGACCCACCTTGATGTATGTATTCAATCCACGCCATCTATTCCAGTTACCAACTCATTTTAGGCGTTGGACCGAAAAATGAGGTTGATCGGAGTAGCTAGTGGGCCATAGTGTTGAAAACAGTATTATTACCCTTGAAATCTATCCAGATTTTTTTTACACGCTGAAAGAGGCCCGATATTGGTCTTGATAGATCTGTTATGGGCTGTGGAATCCAATGGCTGGAGTGGATTCATCAGACACGGGCCCCACACCTGAAAAACTACGGAAAAACTGCATTTCAAAAAAAAAAGAAAAAAAAAGAGTAAGCAGTAGGGCTGCTACTGCAAGCAGCGCCTACTGCATACGGCGAGCGGGCGGACAGCAACCCACGGCCCCAACCATGGGCCCCACCATGATGTATATTTTGTATCCACACCGTCCATGAGGTGGGTCCCCTCCGAAAATCAGCTTGATCTAGATCTCAGGTGGCCCACACCATACGAAACAGCGATGATTGAACTCTACCATTGAAACTCTTTTTGGGCACATGGAAGTTTTGAATCAATCTGATATTTATTTTTCCTATTCACCCAGGTCTGTGTGACCTTATCAATAGTTTTGATGTAAAATAAATTTATGGTGGGCCCCACGTGAGAGCCCACAGTGATGTGTGTGTCTTATCCCCACCGTCCAAGCAGACGGTGAGAGCCCACTGTAATGTTTATGTCCACGTCGTCCATTGCCGTGGACAGTGAACCCCACCTGGGTTTTCATGCGCCTGAAACTTGGTCTCAGTCCTCATACAAGTGGGACACACATACTGGATGGGCTAGATTTACAAACCACATCTCATTGGCCCTCAAAAATGATTATGAATGTTTTTTTTAATGGTGCACGACCCTCTCCACTGCTGCATGTGGTGTGGCCTGCACAAGTCATGGATTGACTTAATTTTTGAGACCTAGGCTTAGGATGGAATGGTGCATCTGGATGATGGGGTAGATGTTCGAAACACATCACGGCGGGGCCCACACAACTTAACCTCATGGGACATTAAAATCAGCTCTAACACATTGTACCTTTTCCCATATATATATATATATATATATATAATGGTGGGCTGTTTTGGAGCCCACCCATGATGCATGTGTTGCATCCAAACCGTCCACCATTCGACAAGCATGTCTTAAGGCTTGAGGCTAAAACAAAAGAGATAGATTTATAGTTCAAATGGAACCCACCTTGGTATATATATAAGGCCCATGTGATCAGGCCCATTTGATGTATTCTAAGGCCTATGGGTTAAGGCCCATTATGATGTATTAGGGCCCATGGGTTAAGGCCCATTACGATGTATTCTAGGCCCATGGGTTATAGCCCATTGCAATGTACTTAAGGCACATTAGTACGGCCTAATTGGTGTGGCCCATTTGATATACATAAGGCCCATGTGATATGGCCCATTTGATGTATTTAAGACCCAATGGGATGTACCTAAGGTCCCTTGCAATGTGTGATCCCTCCATGGTTTATATAATGATATTTATAACGAGTCGTGACTTAGGAGCAATGGTGGTTTGACGCCCACATTGTAGGTACAATGATGGTTAAATGTCCGCATTGTAACTCTCCTTAGAGCTTATTGTTGGGCCCATACTAGTTGTATGTAGGCCATCTAGGTCCATCTGTATTGTAAGAGCAGTTCATTACTTTATAACATGCTTAGTGCACTTCCATGATTCATATGCATACGCATCATTTGTATGCTTGATATGAGGAATGTTTGATCATAGCATAAGCCATTGGGCTGAGACATTTATGGGACTCCTTATGAGACGGAGTGCCCCACATGATCGCGTGGTACACGTGAGATTGCTACATGATTGTACGGTGTGACTCATACATCTTACATATGTGTGACTTGATCACTGCATGCCCTAGCGACATCAGGGTCATGGCTCCACATGTACATCGTGGATGGCCGTATCTGATACCAGAAATACTTTGTTCTAGCACTGTGGGCACTTAGGATGTCCTTGGGTGAAAGTCCCAGAACTTTTTTGGTACTAGGGGATGCTCCAATGTCTAGACCGAGTGGAAACACGAGCGCCCGAGTGCCGAATACCAATAGGCCGCGTCTCCCACTGTGTCGTAGTCAGTTGGAAGGGGGTGTGGCCTTATCCGCCTGAGTGAGGGGACTATAAGCTAGGCTGAGTTTGACCAGCTCGCAAATGTGTCCACTATCGACGAGCCAAGTAGGTATTGGCAGACTACTGGTCAGGCGGATAGTGTGATCTCTTCCACTTGCTTGACTGTGCAGCTAGGGAGGAGGCAGTCAGTGTGAGGTGTATTAGACCCAGGTAATATCTAGAGAGGAACTGTACTAATATGTGTACTTGATGAGTACTGGCACACTTGCTTTGCATCTCGCATATGACATTTGGCTACATAGGCCTCACATCGCATGGTCTTGGTATGGCCGATAGCAATCATGCCTTACATTACATAGCTTTGGTATAGCTGATAGCATTCATGGACTTACCGCATATTTTTGCATTACTATGATATTGTATACTTGGCGCTCGCCTTACACACACTTTCACCACCCTCTAAGCTTTTGTAAGCTTATGCACGATAGATGCGTGAAGGTGGCGTTAGGTTGTAGTAGCATTGGGCTTGGATCGTGCAACAGTCTTCTGGAGCTTTTGGAGTTTCTTTTGATATCTTCATATTGTATTTTCCTTTCTGCATTGTACTCGAAGTTTTTGATATAGTGGATATGTGGTATTGCTGTTTTGTGACTTGGCTATGCTCCATTACAAAAAAAATCATACTAAAAATCCTCCTTATAGGATCCCTGGATCGGAATCTAGCGTATGGGCGGTGGGAGCCGAGAATGGGGTACTACGGAGGCTGTCAGCGCCGGATTCGGTGATCAGAAATTTTGTGAGCCCGGTTTCTGAGTTTGGGGCGTGACAGAAGTTGGTATCAGAGCATAACTTGGGAATACCTAAGATCACAACACATATCTGTTATGAACTTAGAATGAATAGGTTCCGAGTCCTAATAACATAGCAATTTTTCGACATAGACCCTTGATGTTTATACCTTCGAAAATTCTCAAGGCTGATAGGCCCTTGTTGCTTCCTTTAGGACGTAATGGCTAGAAGACCAACCCGAGTGAATCCCGCTCCACCACCTGCCACCCCCGCTCCACCACCTGCTACTCCCGCTCTACCACCTGTGACTCCCGCTTCACCATCGGATATTCCTAATTTCCAGCCTGTAGATGCCACTCCTTTACCTGAGACCGGTGCAGATCCGACCGTACCTATGAGTGCTACCCAGGTGTAACAGATGCTTCAGGCGATGACCGTCATTCTTCGGGGGCAGAGCAGGCGTCCCACTATTACACTAGCTGAGGCCGAGCAGGAGCGTGCGAACGCCCTTCTCAAGGACTTCCGTTAGCACGATCCTCTGTGTTTCAGAGGTGTGCCAAACCCCACTGCAGTCGAGATATGGTGCTCTGAGGTGGAGAAGATATTCGACACCATGAGATGCACGACCCAACAGTGAGTCCCATTAGCCGTATTTCTCCCTCAGGGTGAGGCTCAGCATTGGTGGGCATCTGTAGCCCGATCGGTAGCGGCTGATTTCGAGTGGACCTGGGAGGACTTTACAGACCAGTTTGACCAGAAGTTCTTTCCTGAGCAGTGCGACAGCAGCGCGCATTAGAGTTTAAGACGCTGGTCTAGGGAGACATGACTGTGTCCCAGTATGAGGCACGTTTCATCGCACTCTCAAGGTTCGCGACATATCTTGTGGATGATAAGGGGCGGAAGGCCCGCCATTTTGAGAACAGTTTGTGTCCTGCCCTCAGGAGTCGTGTGATCAGACACATGCTTCCAACATTTGAGCAGATAGTGGAGAGAGCCCTGATATATGAGACAAATTGGGCTGGTGTGCAGAGAACCCATGATCAGAGGGGAGATCAGAAGAGGAAGGCGCCCTCTGATAGTTCACAGCCGCAGTAGCATCGTTCACAGCAGCGACGCATGACTCGCCTAGCGTTCTGAGCACCAGCAGTACCCCCAGCACCACCTTCGGGACCGTTTACAAGTACTTGCTTCGGGTACGGTAGGACAGGACATCGCTTGCACGAGTGTCCCCATCCGCAGCGGCAGCAGCCGAGGACACCGCATTAGCCTCCGTGACACCCGCCACAGTAGCAACAGCGACGGCAGCACCAGCCTCCTATACCTCCCCCGCAGTAGTAGAGACAGTAGGTTAGGCCCCCACAGCGGCCACAGCAGCAGTAGAGACCTCAGAGGGGACCTGCACCTCCCCAACAGGCCCAAGGCAGGTTCTATGCTGCACAGCAGGACCCACAGTCTTCAGGAGGGGTCGTCGAGGGTACTACTCTCTTTGTTTCTGCATGCATTGCACGTGTATTGTTTGATTCTGGTGCATCGCATCCTTCGTGGCCGATGATTTCTGCTGATCGACTGGTTTGCCAATGGAGTCTGCCCGTGAGGGTTTGTCAGTATCGACGCCCTTAGGGGAGACTGCAGTAATAGACCGATTTTGCACATCTTGCCCCGTTCTGGTTGGGGATATCTTCTTGCTTAACGACTTATTTGTTTTGGCAATGTCCGAGTTTGATGTCATCCTAAGCATGGATTAGCTCACCGAGTACCACGCCATATTGGACTGCTTCGCGAGAACAGTCACATTCTGTATACCCGGCGTGCCAGAGTTCCAGTTTATTGACGAACCCAAAGGAGAGCAGCTTTCTTGCCTGTTATCATGTGCCGTTGAGGAGTCAGTCGCTTTGAGTATCGACCAGTTGTCGGTCGTTTGTGGTTTCCCAATGTATTTCAGGAGATTCCAGGGTTACCACCTCGTCGGCACACTGAATTCCATATTGATCTTGTGCCTGGTACCGCGCCTATTTCGAAGGCCCTGTATCGTATGGCACCGTTGGAGTTACGGGAACTGTAGAAGCAGTTGGACGAGCTATGTGAGTTAGGCTTTATCCGTCCGAGCAGTTCACCGTGGGGAACGCTGGTACTATTCATGAAGAAGAAGGATGGTTTGTTGAGGCTTTGCGTAGATTACCGCGAGCTCAACAAGGTCACGATCAAGAATAAGTACCCGCTCCCGAGGATCGATGACTTGTTTGATCAGCTGCAGGAGGCGCAGTTCTTTTCGAAGATAGACTTGCGGTCCGGTTATCATCAGGTTCAGGTTCGAGATGAGGATATCCTGAAGACAGCTTTCAGGATGCGCTACGGTCATTTTGAGTTCCAGGTCACGTCCTTCGGTCTGACCAATGCGCCCGCAGTATTCATGCAGTTGATGAACGAGGTCTTCCGACCCTATCTTGACCAGTTTGTTGTGGTGTTCATCGACGACATTCTGATATATTCAAGGACCCGTGAGGAGCATGAGCAGCATCTGGAGATCACATTGTAGACCCTCCGTGCACACCAGCTTTACGTGAAGCTGGAGAAGTGTGAGTTCTGGCAGGAGGAGGTGAAGTTCCTCGGTCATGTGGTGACAAGGTAGGGTGTCGCTGTAGACACCTCGAAGATTGATGCCATGCGTCATAGGACCAGCCCACGAACGCATCCGAGATCTGTAGTTTTCTTGGTTTGGCAGGCTACTACCGACGTTTCATTGAGGGATTCTCTCGTATTGTAGCCCCGTTGACCAGGTTGATTCGGAAGGGTGCCGAGTTTGTATGGAGTGACACTTGTGAGCATGCATTTATGGAGCTGAAGGACCACCTCACGTCAGCTCCTGTCCTCACTCTTCCCTCTGGGAGTGATGGATTTGTGGTATTTACCGATGCTTCACGAGTTGGTTTGGGTGCTGTCCTGATGCAGCACAGGAAGCCGGTGGCTTATATGTCTCTTCAGCTCAAGGTCCATGAGCTGAACTACCCCACTCATGATTTAGAGATGGCGGCAGTGGTCTTCGCACTGAAGGTGTGGAGGCACTATCTTTATGGGGTGAGGTCCGAGCTCTTCTCTGACCATAAGAGCTTGAAGTATCTGTTCTCTCAGTCTAAGCTAAATATGAGGCAGAGGCATTGGATGGAGCTCCTGAAGGACTATGATTTTGATCTCCAGTACCACCCGAGCAAGGCGAACGTGGTAGCCGATGCCCTTAGCCATCAGCCACAAGGCTTGGTGGCGCACTTGATGATTCAGGAGTGGAGGATGCTCGAGGATGTAGCAGAGTATGACTTCGAGTTTGGTCTGCAGTCTTCTATCGTTCAGCTACCGAGCCTGTTGATTCAACCCTCTCTTGTCACAAGGGTGATCGAGGCTCAGCCGACAGACGAGTCGTTACACGAGTACCGAGCAGAGGCAGCATTTGAGAGTCAGACAGATTGACAGATTAGTTCTGATGGTAGACTTCACTTCAGGGGCCGATTATGTTTCCCAGACATTCCTGAGTTGTGCCGAGATCTTATGAACGAGACACATTGATCGCGGTTCTCTATCCACCCTAGCTCGACGAAGATGTATCGCGATATGAGGCATCAATATTTTTGGTCAGGGATAAAGCGTCAAATAGCCAGTTTTGTGGCCGAGTGTGACACGTGCCAGCGTGTCAAGGCCGATCATCAGAGACCCCCTGGTCTGTTGCAGCCACTGAGTGTCCCGATGTGAAAGTGGGAGCACATATCTACTGATTTTGTCATGGGTTTACCGAGGACTCAGTGCGGTCATGATGCCATCTGGGTTGTTGTGGACCGTCTGATGAAGTCGGCACATTTTCTTACGATTCGTGAGAGTTGGCATATGGACCGGCTTGCCAAGATATTTGTTGATGAGATCGTGAGGTTGCACGGTGTTCTTGTTTCGATCGTTTCAGACCGAGACTCGAGGTTCACGTCTCAGTTTTGGAGGAGCTTCCAGAGAACGATGGGCACTGATTTGTAGCTCAGCACTGTGTATCATCCGCAGACCAATGGGCATACTGAAAGAGTCAACCAGATCCTTGAGGATATGCTTCGGGCTTGCACGATTGACTTCTCGGGTAGTTGGGACGAGCACCTGCAATTGGCTGAGTTCGTGTACAACAATAGCTATCAGGCGACTATTGGCATGACTCCTTTTGAGGCATTATATGGAAGACCGTGTAGATCTTTGAGTTGTTGGACCGAGGTTGGAGAGCACCATCTCCTAGGTCCTGAGCTTGTGCTGCGGACATCAGAGGCTATAGACATCATCAGGTAGAGGATACGCATAGCTCAGAGCCGACAGAAGAGTTTTGCTGATCGTCGGAGTCGTCCCTTGGAGTTTGTCGTTGGGGACCATGTGTATCTCAAGGTCTCACCCATGAAGGGTGTGGTTTGTTTTGGAGTAAAGGGTAAGCTTACCCCGAGATTTATTGGACCTTTCGAGATCACTGGGCACGTTGGCACTGTAGCCTATCAGCTTGCCTTGCCATCTCAGTTGTGTGGTGTCCACAACGTCTTCCATATCTCCATGTTGAGGAAGTGTGGGTCAGACATCGTTCCCGTTATTGATTGGTAGACATTGGAGGTTTGTGAGGACGCTTCTTATATTGAGCAGTCAATTCATATCCTCGATCGAAAGGAGCAGGTCCTTAGAACCAAGGTCATTCCCTTGTTGAAGGTGCAGTGAGGCCATCATAGTGTGGATGGGGCATCTTAGGAGCGCGAGGCAGAGATTCAAGAGCGTTATCCCCATCTTTTCAATGTTTGATTGTATGTTGTACTGTGTTGTGATTATATATGGTGATATGTTTCATATTCCCTTATGGGTTATGTTAAGTTGCGATGGTAATGTAAATTTCGAGGACGAAATTTTTATTAGGAGGGGAGAGCTGTAAGACCCCTATCCTAGTCCGTATTGTTCCGTCGACTTCCGCTATTCTTCTCGTCGAATTCCGGTGACCTGCGACTTGTAATCGACGTTGCGCACGGCCGTAAGTCGTATCCTTTAGAATCGAGTCAGTTTAATCCGAGACCTGTATCATTATGACCGTACCGTCGCCGCAGTTCCAACACTGCGACTCACGCACCGATCTGAAACCCTGACCAGAAGATGTGAGCCGACGTTTATTTCGAAGAAACACTGCGCTTTCTCAATCCTAAGAGAATCTCTACACAATGTCAAATCAATCCCATCAATCAATCACTTCAATGTCAAGTACAAAGCAACCCATGCTTTCTCTTTCCAAAGTCAACTCTTTCTCACCCTCTCTCTTACACCACCTTATATGTCAAGTACCACATCCATCACTCACCTCACCCTTTCACCCATCACACCCATCCCTCTCTCCTTACAACTCTCTCTCTCTCTCTCCCTCTTTTCTCACACCATTTCCAAGCAAGATAGAGCCCACACGTCCAAGCTTTCCTAAGAGAGAAAAGTGATTTTTGGTGGCCCACTTTCCATCCCAAGATCTCTCATCCTAACCATCCATTTCTCATCTCCACCATCAAAGTGAAGCATAAGGAGAGTGGCTTCCCAACGGACCAAGAAGATCAAGTGGTGGGTGCTTTGATAGGGTAGTTTTTATGTTTTCTTAGATTGGCCAAGTGAGACCTACCGATCAATGGTATGGATCTCACTTTGGACCCTAAGATGTGGCCGATGGCCCACCTTGATTAACACTTAATGTATGATTGAATGCAAGGAGGGCCCATAGTGTCGGGGTCCCTCCATCTCGCGTGTGTCCCGTCTCTCCTTTCTTTTTTTTTAAAGATTTTATGGTTGTGTGGCCCACTTGTATGGATCCCACCATGAAATAAGTATTTTATCCAAGCCGTCCATGAGTGGGGCCCATCTTATATGTGTTGTACTCACACCATCCATCTTGTGGTGGCCCACCTAAACAGGGCCCACCTTAAATATGGTTGTTAAGCCCAAAAACGTCCAATGTCTGGACGTTGCTTGAAAGAAAACACAAATATGAGCTTGGCTTTCCAAGCATTGGAGAAGGGCCACTCATATAGGACCCACCTTGACATATGTACTCAATCCACGCCATCTGTTCCAGTTACCAACTCATTTTAGGCGTTGAGCTGAAAAATGAGGTTGATCGGAGTAGCTAGTGGGCCATATTGTTAAAAACAATATTATTACCATTAAAATCTATCCAGATTTTTTTACACACTGAAAGAGGCCCGATATTGGTCTTGATACATCTGTTATGGGCTGTGGAATCCAATGGCTGGAGTGGATTCATCAGACGCGTGCCCCACACCTGAAAAACTGCGGAAAAACTGCATTTCAAAAAAAAAAGAAAAAAAAAAAAAAAAGTAGCAAAAGAGGGGTCTGCCGCTGCTTAGCCGCCACGCCACGGCAGCGAAGTGACGGAATGAAGAACCCATGGCCCTGACCATGGCCCCCAACATGATGTATATTTTGTATCCACACCGTCCATGAGGTTTACTACCCCCTGAGGTGGGTCCCCTCCGAAAATTAGCTTGATCCAGATCTCAGGTGGCCCACACCATACGAAACAGCGGTGATTGAACTCTACCATTGAAACTCTTTTTGGGCCCACGGAAGTTTTGAATCAATCTGATATTTGTTTTTCCTATTCACCCAGGTCTGTGTGACCCTATCAATAGTTTGGATGTAAAATAAATGTTATGGTGGGCCCCACGTGGGAGCCCACAGTGATGTATGTGTCTTATCCCCACCGTCCAGGTGGACGGTGGGAGCCCACTGTAATGTTTATGTCCACGCCATCCACTGCTATGGTTGGTGAACCCCACCTGGGTTTACATGTGCCTGAAACTTGGTCTGAGCCCTCATACATGTGGGACACACATACTGGATGGGCTAGATTTACAAACCACATCTCATTGGCCCTCAAAAATGATTATGAATGTTTTTTTTAACGATGCACGGCCCTCTCCACTGCTGTATGTGTTGTGGTCTGCACAAGTCACAGATTGACTTGATTTTTAAGACCTAGGCTTAGGATGGAATGGTGCATCTGGCTGATGGGGTAGATGTTCGAAACACATCACAGCGGGGCCCACACAACTCGACCTCATGGGACGTTAAAATCAGCTCTAACGCATTGTACCTTTTCCCATATATATATATATATATATATATATATATATATATATATATATATATAATGGTGAGCTGTTTTGGAGCCCACCCATGATGCATGTGTTACATCCAAACCGTCTACCATTCAGCAAGCATGTCTTAAGGCTTGAGGCTAAAAAAAAAAAAGATAGATTTATATTTCAAGTGTAACCCACGTTGGTATATATATAAGGCCCATGTGATCAGGCCCATTTGATGTATTCTAAGGCCCATGGGTTAAGGCCCATTATGATGTATTAGGGCCCATGGGTTAAGGCCCATTGAGATGTATTCTAGGCCCATGGGTTATAGCTCATTGCAATGTACTTAAGGCACATTAGTATGGCCCGATTGGTGTGGCCCATTTGATATACATAAGGCCCATGTGATATGACCCATTTGATGTATTTAAGGCCCAATGGGATGTACATAAGGTCCATTGCAATGTGTGATCCCTCCATGGTTTATATAATGATATTTATAGCGAGCCATGCCTTAGGAGCAATGGTGGTTTGACGCCCACATTGTAGGTACAATGTTGATTAAATGTCCGCATTGTAACTCTCCTTAGAGCTCGTTGTTGGGCCCATACTACTTGTGTGTAGGCCATCTGGGTCCATCTGTATTGTAAGAGCAGTTCAGTACTTTATAACATGCTTAGTGGACTTTCATGATTCATATGCATATGCATATGCATCATTTGTATGCTTGATATGAGGAATGTTTGATCATAGCATAAGCCATTGGGCTGACACATTTATGGGACTCCTTATGAGACGGAGTGCCCCACATGATCGCGTGGTACGTGTGAGATTGCTGCATGATTGTACGGTGTGACTCATGCATCTCGCATATGTGTGACTTGATCACTGCTCGCCCTAGCGATATCAGGGCCGTGGCTCCACAGGCACATCGTGGATGGCCGTATCGGATACTGGAAATACTTTGTTCTAGCACTGTGGGCACTTAGGATGTCCTTGGGTGAAAGTCCCAGAACCTTTTTAGTACCAGGGGATGCTTCAACGTCTAGACCAAGTGGAAACACGAGCTCCCGAGTGCCGAATACCAGTAGGCCACGTCTCTCACTGTGTCATGGTCGGTTAGAAGGGGGTGTGGCCTTATCTGCCTGAGTGAGGGGACTATAAGGTAGGCTGAGTTTGACCAGCTCGCAAATGTGTCCGCTATCGACGAGCTGGGTAGGTATTGGCAGACTACTGGTCAGGCGGATAGTGTGGTCTCTTCCACTTGCTTGACTGTGCAGCTAAGGAGGAGGCAGTCAGTGTGAGGTGTATTAGACCCCGGTGATATCCAGAGAGGAATTGTACTAATATGTGTACTTGATGAGTACTGGCACGCTTGCTTTACATCTCGCATATGATATTTGGCTACATAGGCCTCGCATCGCATGGTCTTGGTATGGCCGATAGCATTCATGCCTTGTATTACATAGCTTTGGTATAGCTAATAACATTCATGGACTTACCGCATATTTCCGCATTACTCTGATATTATATACTTGGCGCTCGCCTTACACACACTTTCACCACCCTCTAAGCTTTTGTAAGCTTATGCATGATAGATGCGTGCAGGTGGCGTCAGGTTGCAGCAGCATTGAGCTCGGAGCGTGCAACAGTCTGCTGGAGCTTTTGGAGTTTCCTTTAATATCTTCATATTGTATTTCCTTTTCTGCATTGTACTCGAAGTTTTTGATATAGTGGATATGTAGTATTGCTGTTTTGTGACTTGGTTATGCTTGTGGTTATGCTTCATTACAAAAAAATTTCATACTGAAAATCCTCCTTGTAGGATCCCAGGATCGGAATTTGGTGTATGGGCACTGGGAGCCGAGAATGGGGTACTACAGAGGCTGTCAGCGCCGGATTCGGCGATCCGAAATTTTGTGAGCCCGGTTTCCGAGTTTGGGGCGTGACAGTAGAGCTCTTGGGAGAGGAGCCTGGGGATCGAGTTCCTGCTTAGTCCGTAACTCAGGCTCAACGCCCGTGCTTGCGGTGGCGCCTCTCGGTCTCCTTGAACGAGTGGGGCGACTAGGCCCAACTTCATCCATGTCACCCTTTCTCTTTCCCATGAGAGAAAGAATGATGGAAAGTGAGAAAATGGCCGTTATGAACTCGAATAGGGCCATGGAAAAAGCGTAGAAAAGGGAGGAAAGGGTTGGGGTCTTTAGGTCTCCATGGAGTTGAGCCTCCAAGGGGTGTGTAAAGGCTCGAATGGAAGGGAATGAAGAGGGAAAGTGAAGAAAAGGGATGGGTAGTGGGTGTACACGAATTTGAGCCTCAAATGAGGGATTCAAGAGCTCAAATGAGGGAGAATGGAGAGGATAGGCAGCAATGGAGACAGGTTTACAGCAGAGTGGTGGAGAGGGTGCATAGAAATGGAAGAGAGATCGTTTGGTGGAGCGATTTGAGAGAGAAATCTGAACTTTTTGGAAGAAAAGAAAATGTGGAGAGGTGGTTTGTGAATGAGGGGTGACATGGGAAGGGTTTTAATAAAAAAACCCTTACATCAGGGGGCCACACTACACCCCAAACTCGATCGGCCCGAGCGGCCCTCCCGGCCGAGCTCGCTAATCGGCGAGCCCCTTGCCGGTCGCTAGAGGTTCTAGCGATGGCTCGCCCCCTACGATAGGTCCTCCTGCCCCCTTAGTCCAAAAATGTATGGGGCTCACCCTGGGTACATCTGAAAGTGCCCTGTTTGGGCCCACCTCCGTTTTGAGTAGATTTGGGCTATTTCAGAAACTGTCTGATGTATATTCACATTTAGCGATTTCTAAAGGCTGGGATGGGGTCATTTGAGATCTAAAACCATCATGTGACGGTATAGGGGTGAGTTTGGATCAACTCATGCGATCATGGATGAGTACGGAGTCAATCTCGACGATCATTTTCGGTGAACTTCGTCAATTGGCGAAACTGGGACTCCTATGATTGTTTCTACATTTCCTCGCACCGACCTAAGTTGAATTTGTGTTAACGTATGGTGTGTGACCATAATCCAGGTCCGGTTTAATCCAAATCATGCTCTGATACCAACTTGTAATGCCTTGAAAATTGGGGGTCGAACAAAGCTCAGCTCCCGAGTTCCGACGTATCACTTATGCAACATAGATAATGATGATTATGATGAGTGCATTGAAACATGAATGGGATTAGACCAAAATAACATATTATACTCCAGAGATAGTTAAATTATGTAAATGGAAGACTGTGATAGATATATAAAATATATAAACTGTGGTGAGTCTCCAGAGGGTGATAATGTTACCAGGTTAAATAATTACAGGTACAATTCTAAAACATATAAAAGGTGTAATGTCATCTAGTCAACATCCTAGAAATCTCTGTCGATCAGGACACGACTCACATGAAGCCGCCCGAAGACTGCATGTAGGAGAATGTCTCCTCACCATCCTCGAAGTCTGGCTCTGCCTCGCAAGCATCACCATCATCTGAAACTAAGACAAAGTCTGGTTGGTGTGTATAACACCGTCCCATAACGTGGGAGTGAGTGATCAACTCAGTGGAACAATAAAGTAAAGGTTAACATGCTGTCAATTCAATCAAGCGGTAATGATAAAGTAGTAAATCACACATCCCTAAGTACTCTTGTTAATGCAAGAATGGTATGAATGTATGATGCATGCCCTCGCCTACGCTCCCTCAGCGACTTCATCTCACGTTCGCGCATAAACAACACTGCCTCAGTGCTTGATCTGCTATGCCTGAACGCACACGTAATGCGGTGCATGCATATGATTACTAAGTTCTTATTAGTCCTTTTCATAAAGCAGGGTTTAGAAACTAAGGTACCTCCCTTATATCAATACCCAAACAATGATCCATTCTAGGGTCATCAATCCTAGTCAATCTCATACGATGTTGCAGTTCTAGGTTGCTGCAATGGGCTCATCGCCAAATCATTACAGGCCTAGTTTAGACTCTAGATGCTACGGAAGGGTTATCGCCTCCACATAGACTCAGAGTATGCTTGAGGTCACTACAAAGGGCACGTCTATGGATGTCAGGTTTATTGCACGAAATCGTTACACCACTCCCCCATCACCCATCGCGGCTTTGTCATTAAAACATTGTAGGCCGACATCTCGAATACAATGTCTCATACCACCGTATTCGGCTCACGAGTCTGGGTTGCACACTGGTCACTACGGGGAGGCTCGTCGTCCTAGCATATGCCGACAGCTCGACCACGGTGTCCCATACCACCATGTCCGGCTCATGAGTCTTAGCAGATCGAGGTACCAAGGTTAAACGGGAGTTCACTGGTGAGTTTGGTACCTTATGTTCAAGTAGTAGCATTCATACATAGTGAACATACATAGGGCCAATCGGGTACTTGATGAGCTCGACTAGCACGAGCGCACATCGAGTTGATCGACATGAAGTGCGTAAGTACTCCATGTGGCTTAACCACTTCGATAACTGAAGTACGCCTCGGATTCATTGAACACATCCTGTGTGGCGAAACAACATCATCCACCAATCTAGGCTCTATTACCGATTGCCTGGACTATACAATAGCCCCAATCACATTTAATTACAACAAAATATCCTAGAAGATAGTTAAAGCAGTAATGGATCAAGTTTCAAATCATACAATCATGTCCGCTTTAGGGCTGCCAGGGCTATTGCACGGAATCATTACACCACTCCCCCATCACCCTTCATGGCTTTATTTTTGCATTTTATGGAATACAACTTAAACATAGATTTATACATATACATTACATAAATAAACAGACACTCTAATATACGGTACATGGAGGAAAGAATACATATAGTTAACGTAGTTAAGAATCATATCTCAACTCCCATATACATTGTAATTTACGAACTACTTACTCATTCAGACAATTTTACAAACACTTAGACTACACCTTCCAACATACCTGTAATATGCTAGCTATAACACATGTCATAGCGAATCCTTTCACAAAGGAGTTGCCACATGAACCACGATCATGCATTCACGACTAATAGTCATGGCAAGCATAAATCATAGTTCCATATTCATTCGAACATTTCTACCAACACTTAGGCTACACGTTATAACATACACTACGTATGTCGGGATAACATGTATTAGGCTAATCCGTTCACCCAGAAGTTGATACACATGCATCTAGCATACATAGACAACAATTAATCATGGCAAGCAAAAATCCAAATTTCATACGTATACGGTATTTTCTACAAATATGAGGAATATAGTATATTCAACATAGTTAACGTATATCTGAAAAACGAAATGGACAACACTTTGTACATGTGCAATAGCATCCACGTCAGTAATATATCATTAACTGACATTGAAAGCCTTGAAAACCATAACCTATATGTTTAAAGTCCTCACCTTACGCCACAGAAACGAGTAACAGACTCAGTTTAAGCACCAAGTCTTTATCAACGGTAGAACGACAACCTATGGCATGAAAAATATTAGTTATTTCATCACTTACACTAGTTGAATCTCTAGAACTGATTAGGGTTAAGATTTCTTACCCAAAAATGGAATCAAAATCTCTGAAAAAGCGATACAATAGTGATGGATAGGTACGTCGAATAGCAGGGATAGATTTCCAGGAATGATTCCAACTTCTCACTTTCTCTCTTTACTCACTTCTCTCTCCTAGGGTTTTCTCAAATTCGTATGGAGTGAATGAGAGAGGGTTTAAGGTCCTTATATAGGCCTAAAACTGATGAAAATGGCCCCAGGGCCAAGGTATACTTAGGTTATGTCTAAAGGGCATCTATTTCAGCTCAATGGAGCTCTTCCGAAGCCCCCTCTTGAGCCAAAGGTCAAACTTAAGCTCACTGATTATGGATCTAGGTCGAGTTAAGTTTTCATTCCAGTCGGGTATCCAGATCACACGTGGCGGACCAGTTTCAGTTCAACGGTCACCGAAACTTGATCAGGATTACAAGTACACTGCCATGTCTATGAAATTTCTCCTGATCCAAGGGTGTATTTGGGTCAGATTCTGATGGTCTGATTTTTTATATCAGGCCCACAAGCGTCAAGTCTCAGATTACTTAAATTAGATTTAATTTCTAAAGAAAACCACGTTTTCTCACTCACTTCACTCTGGGCTCAAGCGAATAGTCCCGAGACATTATCTGGATTTGATTTCTGAGATGGTTATCAAGCCTAGCATGGCGGTCCCAATCGATTAGTCTCATGGTCATCGAACTTTCGACGTACATCCAAATCTGATACGGAGTTTCAATGTGTTCCCGAGAGCAACTGGGTAATGAGATTGATCCTAGATTTCAGGGTAACCTAGCATCGATGATTCTACAAGTTTTGGGTCTTGCAGATCGTATTTAAAATGATTCAAGCAGATTTCAAAGCTAATCTAGTTTAGCACTTAGTTAAACGTGTCTAATTTCTAAAGGATTTGAGGTTTGAGAGGTTCATAAGGGGTTAGGATCAACCTCTTGCCTAAGGACATCTAACTCCAGGTTGGCAAAAATCTGGGGCGTTACAGGACTGGTCTTGGAATTTCTTGGACTGGTCGAGCCAGTTCTAGGACTAATCGAACAGAGTCCAGGATTGGTCTTAGAACAATCCAAACACTTATAAAATAATTCAGTTTGAATTATGTATACAAAATGACCTACCCTACGGTCAAACTAAGATCATTCATACCTTAAATGTGAAGTATGAACATTAAGTCTTCATTTCTTAAGATGATGGTTGACCTTTGAAGATTATAAAGCTTAAGATCTCTGATATAGCTTGAACTTGAGATCTTCTAAAGCTTGGACTTCATCTTGTACTTTTATTCTTAAGTTGTACTTGATCTTGAGTTGTACTTGAGACTTGAGTTGTACTTGATCTTGGGTTGTACTTGAGACTTGAACAAGAACTTGTCTTCTGATGTAGCTCTTGAAATATTCTGATCATTGAAGCTTATAGAGGTAGACAAAGAACTTGAACTTGAACTTCTTAGCTTGTAGCATTGATGCAGTGACTTGAACACATAAAACAACATGTTACACAAGACATAGATTGTGTTTTTGGCACCATAAAATTTGACAACCAAATGAGCAAACAACTATTGCACTTACAAAAACCTTTGTCTACTTATTTTAAATATGTTCATTTGGGTCAAGATGAGACATATCCAGTAGTGAATTCTTCCCACTTGGATAAGGAGTAAGAGAGTAAGTTAATTTCTACTCTCAAAGAGCATAAGGGAGCTCTTGGATAGATTGTTGTGGATCTCAAGGGAATTGACCCTCATAATGTAACTCACCACATCTACCTTAAAGATAATGTAAAAACATCTAGACAACCACAATACTGTCTAAATCCAAATATAAAAGAGGTGATTAAGGCTGAGGTGTTAAAGCTATTGAATTTGGGTATTATATACCCTATATCCGATAGCCAATGGGTGAGTCCAACTCAAGTGGTGCCTAAGAAGTCTTTAATTACCATCGTAACCAATGCAATTAATTAACTCATGCCAACTAGAATCACAACTGGTTGGAGAATATGCATTGACTACTAGAAGCTGAATATTGTCACGAGGAAGGACCACTTCCTTTGTCCTTTGTTGATCAAATTTTGGAAAGGTTAGCGGGTCATTCCTACTATTACTTTTTGTATGGGTATTCAAGCTACAACCAGATAGAGATAACCCTTAGGGACCATGAAAAGAATACATTTACATGTCCCTTTGGTACTTTCACAGACTAAAGGATGCCATTCGGATAGTGTAATGCCCCCGTCACATTTCATCAATGCATGCTGAGTATTTTTTCTAACATAATGGGGTAGTTTTTAGAGGTCTTCATGTACGACTTCTCCATCTTTGGTTGTTCCTTTAATGAGTGCTTTAAGCACTTAAAATTAGTGATAAAGACATGTGAAGAAAAGAACCTTGTACTGAATTGAAAAAATATAACCTTTTTTTTATTTAGAAGGGAATAGTCCTTGGACCATCATATCGTCTAATGGAATTGAGGTGGAGCTAAAATCAACTTAATCTCTAACCTATCATCACCTAAGGGCATACATGACTTGCAATCCTTCTTAGGACATGCTGGATTTTACTGAAGGTTCATAAAAGACTTTAGCCTCAACTCTTATTCTTTGTGTAATCTTCTTCAAAAGAAAACTCCCTTTGAGTGGAGCAAGGAATCCCAACAAGCTTTCACCAAGCACAAAGGTATGTTGACAAGCACCCCATCATGCAACCACCCGATTGGAGTATCCCTTTTGAGATCATGTGTGACGCAAGTGATTATATAAGTAGGACAGTACTTAGCCAGAGAAAAGAAAAGAAGTCCTGTGTTATTTACTACGCAAGTAGAAATCTAAACCTTGCTCAAGTAAACTACTACACTACAAAAAAGGAATTCTTAGTTATATGTTTACCTTGGATAAGTTTAGATCCTACTTAATCGAATCCAAAGTAATTGTTTTTACAGACCATACAACGCTGAAGTATCTTCTTTCTAGAAAGGTTTCTGAGCCCGTTTTCTGAGATGGATCATTGTACTCCAAGAGTTCAATTTGAAATATGAGACAAGAAAGGAGTAGAAAATGCAATGGCTGATCATTTCTCATGGCTTGTTCTATATTCAACAATTAATGACATCTTCCCTGATGAACAGCTCTTTAAAGTCTCTCAATTACCCTGGTACGTTGATATTGCCAATTATCTTGCTACATGTATGATTCTTACTCATTGGACTATGTAAGATAAAAAGGAATTCTTCACCGAGGTACATAAGTTCTTATGGGATTATCCCTATCTTTTCAAATGTTGCCCAGATTAAATCATAAGGAGATATGTTCTCGACCATCAATAACATAGTGTCATCTCATTTTGTCACTCATATGCTTGTGATGACCATTTTTTAGCTAAAAAGTCCACAGTGAAAATTCTACGGTGTGACTTTTGTTGGCCCACTATGTTCGAAGACACAAACGAATTTTATAAAGCATGCAAGAGATGTCAGAAATTGGGTGGACTATCCCATCGAAATATGATCTCATTGAATACCATTCTAATTATTGAAGCATTCGATTGTTGGGGTATTGATTTCATAGGATCATTCACTTCATCATTTGAAATGCTTTATATTCTCCTTACCGCTAATTATGTTTCCAAATGGGTTGAGGCAATTTCATGCACTTGGGGTTGTCATCCGTTTAGATCGATCAGCCTACCCCCCTTGAAATAATTTGATTCTTGATTATTTTTTTTAAATGTTTTTATTATGTAAACAAGAATATTTTAATTCGTAACATCTAAGTTTTCACAATGCTCATCACATTAAGTTTATGTGAGTGGGTGTATACGTTAAACTCAAACAACTCAGGTTATTATGGCCTATCCCTTTTAAAATAATTTCATTCTCCATATTTAAGATGTATGTCATCCTAAAATTAATCCCTAGACTTTTATTCTATCAAAGCATCATTAATTCACTTAATTACTACTAAGAGAGTTAGTAAAGATCGTACCTCTCACTTTCTTAGGCTCAACTTTTTAGGGGCCAATTCCCACATTGTGGTGGGAGAACGCCTTCAGTTTGTAGCTTTTTATACTCACTCCTAGTGTAATGGGCCAATTTTCAAAATAACTACACTGTTTGGTTTTGCTTGAGGTGGGGACTGCATGGGGTGTGAGCTTCACTTCCTTCTCCACCATTTGGGAGGTGGTAGGTGTAGACTTGATTTTTCTTCTAGACTTTTTTTTATTGGAAGAATGCCTATGCCAACTACTCGTAATCATTTTTCACCCTTAATGCCTTATCTACAACCTCTGCATATCGCATAAGATCCACACAATATAGCTTCATCTTTATGTATGGTTGCAACCCATTCTTATATTTCCAAAACTTACACCACTCATCCTCAACCTTAGACGGGGCATAGTGTAACAATTTAATAAATCATGCCAAGTATTTAAAGATGATCATTGTTATGGGAAAAATCTTAAGCATGTTTTATTTGAGGGAGTTGTAGTTAAGTCATAGTAATCTCCAAGTAGCAAGGTCCGACGAGATGATACTCAACTCGACTTCATCCCTTCCGCTTAAAGTTAGCTTAGACTCAGTCCCGAAGTGCAGCACCGATGTCACTCACCAAGTTGAGTAGTAAGAGTATGGGTGTAAGAACTAACAATTCAGTCTATATGGAGACGTGAACTACAGATCATCCCCAGTAACTCACGATCTTAGAATAATTGTATAACCGCCAGTATCTGCACGATCATCATTCGTGGACAGAGGCTAAGATCGTGCTGAGAATGACAGGCACGTCTGCTATAGTTGAAAGGTGTAAATAGCTATCCAATACACAAGAATAGGTATGCAATATCTTACACCCTAAGCCCTGGTTACACTACTTAGACCCAGATTCCTAGCCTGACTTTAGCATCAGAGGGTCCCCTGCTCTAGCCAGGGTCTCCTTTGTCCTTCTCTTGTGTAGGCTTATAGGGCTCAGAGCGAGTGTTTGGAACTTGGCGAGGGTGAACCATATTTTTGCATCAACATTTTAGCACCATCTGTGGGAATATCTGACAAAAAGTCTTTGTGACTCTACCAGTATTGGCTAAGGAAAAGTGGAAAGCACTTCCTGTACCAGCGGTGAAGCACGAGCTTGCTGGGCAACGACACTCATCTTCAATACTCCATGCTGAGTCAGCCCCAACGGGACCGTCTTAGCAGACATGGAGTCGAGGAGGCAAGTACCGAGCACTGCAAAACTAAGTGTAATCATTGGTTAACGAAATCAACTAAATGAAGCAGCAGCAGGTGATAGGACAGCAACTACCCCCTGACCAGGGGGAGGCCATCGAAGTCACAACAGAGCAACCTGTCCTTACAAGCTCGCAAACAGGAGCATCTAGGAGTATGTCAGCTCAGGCCCCAACTCATGTCCGAAATGCAGCAACTCAGGTCCCGACTTATGTGTCTAAGACCTCGGCCTTAACCTCAACTGACCTCCACCATGATTTGGAAAGGAGGAGAAGGGGCAGGACACCCGAGGTTGAGGTTGCTCATGAAACCATTGCTGAGAACAAAGATCCATGGGAAGCCCAGCTTGATGAACTCTGAAACCAGATTAAGAGCATGCAGCATGATCGTCAGACACAGATTTCGATCGCAGTAGAAGCAATGATGGAGGAGACCGAGCCTCCATTTACTAGCAAAATCATGAGTGCGGCAATGCCTCCGAGGTTCAGGATGCCCCCCATCATTTAATATTCAGGTTATGGAGATTCGTCAGAACACATGAAGTCTTATCACTCCTGGATGTAGGTTCAGTCGACATCGGAGGAGATGATGTGCAAAGAATTCTCCATAACTCTCAAGGGTGCTGCGAGAAGATGGTATCGATAGCTTAAGCTGAAGTCAATCAGTATGTTTGCTGAACTTAGCGGAGCCTTCTTGACGCAGTTCATTGTCGGGAAGAAGAGTCGGAAGCCGTCGACTCACCTGCTCACCCTCAAGCAGAAGAGTAGAGAATCATTGAAAGACTACATTTCTCGATTCAACGAGGAGGCATTACAGGTGGATGATTACTCCGATAAGATGGCTCTGACCGCAATGGTCAGCGGACTCAAAGACGGGAGGTTCCTCTTCTCAATAGGAAAGAATCTAATGACCACTCTAAGCAAACTCATAAGCCGAGCTCAGAAATATACTAACACTAAAGAGTTCTTTAGCTCACGAAAAAGTGCCCAAAGCACGGAGCACCCATCTAAGGAAAAGAAGTGCAAGGATGTCCTGTCTCAACTTAGTATGAGCCGGAAGAGAGTGGATGAGGATTTGTCTTGCAGCTAAAGGCCGAGTAGAAGGCCCGAAAATTGATTCAGCTTGTATACTCCTCTCAACACATCTCCAAAGCAGATCCTGTTGGAGATCCGAGACAGAAGGTTGTTACATTGGCCAAGTTGCATGAAGATGGAAGTAGGTCAGCGAGACAAGTGCCAATATTGTCGCTTTCATTGCGACCACGGGCATAACACCAGTGATTGCGTTGATTTGAAGGAGGAAATCGAGACCCTCATCCCCAAGGGTCAGTTGCATCGGTACATAAAAGAAGAAAAACAAGCTCAGAAGGACGAGCAGCAAGGGAGAGCTGCGACGATGGTATTAAGATCCGGATGATATGAGGTGGTCCGTTAGGAGGCAATGACTCGAATCAGGCCCGTAAAGCTCATGCCCGGAGCACTATGTCCATTTGGCTGACAGACCAAGAAAGGAGCTCTAAGTGAGCCCGTGGAGTCTTACATTTATAGAGGATGACGCACACAGGATTCAACATCCTCATGACGACGCCTCAGTGGTTGCAATGACGATAGCTAATCATAAGGTGTACCGCATCCTAGTTGATACTGAAAGCTCAGCTGACATCCTATACTCCAAGGCATTCGACAAGATGAGCATCGACAGGTCATGCCTCCGACCTATCCAAACTCCATTGCACGGTTTTGCAAGCGATAAATTTATTTTGGAAGGGGCGATATCTCTCGGTCACAGCTGGAGAAGGATGGAACCAGGTCACCCTGCTGGTGGACTTCTTGGTTGTAAACACGCCATTGACGCACAATGTTATAATCGAACGACCATTTCTTAATGTCATGAGGGTGATGGTATCCACGTACCAACTGATGATGAAGTTCCCTCCTATAAGGGGAGTTAGTTATGTTAGGGGTGACCAGCAGGAGGCTCGGCAGTGTTATTCCATAGCAGTTAGGAAGGGCTCAGCAAAGCAAGCCTTCATAATTGGTATGCTCGACCCTAAAGAAAATACCTCAATGGAGAGTTCCCCTATGGAGGACCTCTTGACCTCGAATGATGTTAATCCAATCAGAACAGTCCAGCTCGGATCATCATTGAGTGTAGAGCAACAAGACCGGATGCTGAATATTCTAAGATAGCATAAAGATCTCTTCGCATGATCCCACTAGGATATGTTGGGCATCGCCTCTGAAGTCACGGTTCATAGATTAAATGTGAATCCGGAACACAAGCCAGTCAAGTAGAAGAGGAGGAATTTTGAGCCCGAAAGGTACGCGAAGATCGCTAAGGAAGTCATAAAACTTCTCAATGCCAGCTTCATAGAAGAGGTTCACTACCCCAACTGGATCACCAATGTTGTCCTCGTTAAAAGCCAATGGGAAGTGGCGAATCTATGCAGATTACTCTGACCTCAACAAAGCTTATTCCAATGATAGCTTTCCCCTCCCGAGGATCGACCAACTGGTCGACAGCACAGCTGGGCATGAGCTCCTAACGTTTATGGATGCATAATCCAGCTACAACTAGATAGTCATGCACTCGGATAAACAGAAGACAGTATTCGTCACAGACAAAGGACTCTATTGCTATCGGCTCATTCAATTCGGGTTAAAGAATGCAAGGGTAACCTATCAACGACTGGTGAACAAGATATTCGCCCAGCAAATTGGTAGGACCATGGAAGTTTATGTCGATGACATGCTGGTGAAAAGCGTCAGATCAGCTGACCACACCTCAGATCTATCTGAGGCTTTCTTCATCCTTCGAAAGTATCATATGAGACTAAACCCTACCAAATACGCATTCGGTGTGAGTTTGGTAAGTTCCTCATTTTCCAAGTCAGGCAGAGGGGAATCGAGGTCAATCCAGAAAAGATAAGGGCTCTCCTCGATATGAGCTCACATTGGAATTTGAAGGAGATCTAATGCCTCACAGGAAGGATAGTCACACTCGATTGCTTCATTTCCAGAGCCACGGACAAGTGCCTCCCCTTTTTTCAGCAATAGAAGGGTAATAAGAAGGCAGAGTGGACTCCCGAATGTGAGCAAGCTTTTCAGCAACTGAAGCAGTATTTGGGATTGCCCCCACTGCTGACTAAACCAGAGAAAGGGGAATGTTGTTCCTCTATTTAGTTGTGTCTTCTTGAGCAGTCTGCTCAACACTCATCAGAGAGTCTAGAGGAAATAGTACCCAGTCTACTATGTCAGTAAGGTGTTAGTCCCAACAAAAATAAGATATCCAGACATAGAAAAACTCACCTTAGCCCTGATTGTTTCGGCTTGTCGGCTATGCCCGTATTTCCAAGCACACTCCATAATTGTCCTCACGGATCAACCCCTTCGACAGGTGCTACAGAAACCTAAGGTGTCTGGATGATTGATTAAGTAGGTAGTAGAGCTCGACAAATTCAATATCTAATATCGACCGAGGATAGCTATCAAAGGCTAGGCTGTGGCTGATTTTATAATGGAATTCACTGCTCAGAATAGTGAAGATAGTTCATCCAGTTTGGACACATCTACGAGCTTGACGGGAGACCCTGTATTTCTTCCCATTCCTTAGCCTACTAGGGAGGCTAAGGTAGAGGATAAATGGACATTGTTCGTGAATGGTTCATCGAACTCAAAGTAAAGAGGAACCAGGATTGTTTTGGTTGCACCTGAGCAATAACAATTCAATACGCAATAAGACTCGAATTTTGAGCCTCAAACAATGAAGAAGAGTATGATGCTCTGTTGACCAGGCTCAGATTAGCTACCACCCTGGGGATCTGAGCCCTGAAAGTCAAGTGTGACTCTCAGCTCATCATAAATCAGGTGACTTCAGAGTATGAGGCAAAAGAGGCCAAAATGATAGCCTACCTAAGCGAAGCTCGAAAGCTAATAGGGAAGTTCTAAGAACGCAACATCGGCCAAATACCAAGGTCTGAAAATTCATGGGCCGACACGCTTGCCAAGCTTACTTTGGAAAATGAGGGGAGAATCCCGAGATTCGTTCCATTGGAGTTCTTGAGCAAGTCGAGTATCGACGACCACGCTTCAGAGGTCGTCCAACCTATGTAAACTATCCTGACTTGGATGGACTCGATAGTTGAGTTCCTCAGGGATGGCAAGGTTCTCGAGGACAGATTAGAGGCTCAACGCCTAAGGATTAAATCGACATGGTATACTATCATCGGAGACATCTTATACAAGAAGGGATTTTCCCAACCTATTTGAGGTGGCTGTGACCGGATGAGGCTGAGTACATGATCAAAGAGATCCATGAAGGAATATGCATAAATCACTCCAGGGGCAGAGCCTTGGCATAGAAGATCATTCGTCAGGGATACTTATGGCCAATGATTCAAGCTGACTCCAGAGACTTTACTCGGAAGTGTAACAAGTGTCAAAGATTTGCTACTATCCCCAGGCAGCCAATGGAAGAACTGAGCCTTATGAGTGGACCTTGGTCATTCGCTCAATGGGGAATCGATACCATCGGCCCACTGCCCCAGGGCAAGGGACAAACCAAGTACCCAATGGTGGTAGTAGATTACTTTACTAAGTGGGCCGAGGACGAACCAGTTGCTAAGATCACCAAGCAAAAGGTTACAGACTTTGTCTGGAAGAATATTGTATACCAATTTGGCATCCCACACACCATTACCTAAGACAATGGGAAGTAATTTGATAACAATAAGTTCAGGAGCATGTGCCAAAGGCTCGGCAAGAACGCCTACTCTTAACCTCGACATCCTCAGTCAAACGGTCAAGTGGAGGCAGTGAATAAAATAATAAAAGGTCATCTCAAGACAAAGTTAGAAAAAGCAAAAGGCGCGTGGACCGACGAGCTCCCATTTATGCTATGGGCATATAAGACTACAGCTCGGATGGTGATAGGGAAAACACCATTCTCCCTTTCCTATGGTGTTGAAGCAATCATTTCGGTCAAGAGAGATCTCCCCACTGCCTGAGTGCAATTGTATCACGATAGGCAGAATGCCGACCAGATGACGATGAGCCTCGACCTAATCGAAGAGTTGAGAGATACTGCTAGGTTGCGAATTGCAGCTCGACATCAACAGGTCGCCCGCTTTTACAACTCCAAGACCAAAACAAGGTGTTTCTAATTGAGTGACCTAGTCCTACGTCGTGTGTTCCAAAACACATTGGAACCAGGAGTAAGGTCCTTAGGGCCTAATTGGGAAGGTCCTTACCGAGTCATCATCTTAACAAAGCCCAGCTCTTCTAGACTCAAGAACCTAGAAGGGCATCCCCTGCCACACCCGTGGAATGCCAAGCATCTGAAGATTTAGTACTCCTAAAGGAAATGATGTAAGGGTCGGTCCATTTCACCTGAAATCTACTATTTTAATAAAAGATATATTTTTCTACAAATTGCCCTAGTTCTTTTCTACTCAGTCTACATGGGACCTCCGCATGGAATAAGGCCCTATGGATGAGTCAACCATTAGAAAGAAACACCCGGCTTATTATCCGAGGATGTTACGAAGGACCATCCCTCATGTGCAGAGACGAAACCCTTCGACGGGTAGACTCTTATAGAAGAGGTCGGCTCATCACTCGACAAGTTATATTATATGTAATCATCAACTAACAAGCATCATTCAAAAAATAAAAATCCAAAATATCCAAGGATAACGTCGAGGCATCGTAATATCCTCTAAATTTGACCTATAAATATTAAAAGTAAAAAGGGGGATAGAGGCTTATTGGCAGGAGGAAGATCAGCGCCGAGGGGTCGTGCAGCAAAAGGAGCCTCGGAGTCACGACTCGGCTGGAGGGGGCGTCTTCTGTTGATTTCTCCCCAATGTTGTCGGTGACTAGGGCATCGAGGTCGAGGTCCAGATACAGATCCCGGACATCGTCTATGCAAGCGTTGTAGCCGTAGTAGTAGAACTTGTTGGCCTCGATGGTTCTCTCCACTGAAGACATGTATTCTTCAATAGCATCAACAATCATTGAGGTGATTGAGCCCTCAAACTCAGGGCGCTAGGCCACCTTAGCTTTCTCGACCTCGAGTTCCAACTCCACAGCAGCATCGATCTTAGCTTGCCCCAATCAGTAGCCAACCAAGTGTTATCCTCCTCCATCGAGCCAAGATAAGTCTTGATCTTCACGAGCTCAGACTCAGCAGTATCACAAGCGGGCTTAGAGCTCGTTGATGTCCCCTTAGTACAATAGCTCCCTCACCTTCTCCTCAACTAGCAAGCCGTGAAGCTCTCCCGCTCCTCCCGAAGCCCTCCGACTTTGCCCCGGAGAGTCGCAATCTCCTCATCCTTCCTAGTCAATTCCCGTAGTCTCTCCCAAGTCGATAGGAATATGGGTAGTGACTGATTCGAGAGTATAGGTTAGGAACAATCCAAAACTAAATAAGAGAAAAATGCATATGAGACTTACCTTGTAGCAGATAGAGTCGATGTCGTTGGTAAAAGACTCATGTCGGTGGGTGAGGAGTTCAGCAATCTCCTCCTCAGGGGCTTGTTTTACAGCCCAATTGACCAGGCCGAATATATGATAGTCCGGTGGAAGTTTTCCAGTTTCAAGGTGAGGAGTAGACCTCGTCGCCTCACCAATCCCACTGGCTGCCGAGACTTAAGCCTCGACCATCGCAGCGCCTCCATCTCCCAGCAGGGAGAGCATCCCTCCAGCAGCTTGACTGACCCCCTCGTACTCTGTAGAAGAAGGGATTGTGATCGCAACCTCTTCGACCCTCTCTCCCTCAGTTATGGGAGGATGTTTAGAGGTAGTCAGGGGTGCCTCGTGGGCTCGGGTGGAGACAGCATGAGGTCGAACTGTCAGGGTAGGAGCGACTCTAACCCCAGAAGCAGCTGCAATCTCGACCTCTACAGTGATGTCGAGAACTGCAGTGACAGAGACCTCAGCTCGGGGAGTCTCATTCCTCTTTCGAGCGGTGACTTTGACCCGGGTTTTGGAGAGTAGCATCTCCTGAAGAGGTGAGGGCTTCCTCTTTCTCGTTCTATAAGCCTCGGCCATACCTACACAAGTAGTGAAAGTTGAGAAGACCTCTAAGTCTATAGAGTTTCAATGTAACGAAATGATATTGACTTAAAGCAGAAGGGAGGGGCTTGAGTTTGTAGAGACCAGACTGGTGAAGATTATCCAGGGTGATCACATAGTGTCAGACGTGTTGCTCTTCTGTGAGCAATCTCACTCTGGGCACTTGAGTCTTGAGAAGAGAGGAGAGTTGGGTGGCTCCCTTCGGGTATTCTAAAAAGAAGAACAAAAATCGGTTAGAATGCTACAAGTTGGGAATCTAAAGAGGGAACATGCATCTCTCGAAATTTGACCTGGGGTGAAGAATCTGGTGGGTACTCAAACAGTAGATTTCTGAGTTCAGCCGCAGGCGCTTCCCATTCTACCGCGGCCCAAAACCATTTGTTCTTCAGTCTTTGTTGGAAGAAGGAAGTCTGAGAACGAGGCTTGAACCTTGATGGGCCTTGGCAGCGAAGTAGTACCAACATGACTCATTACGATCATGTTTGGCTTGGTAAAGGGTCATGAACTCATCGGATGTCAGCTCCTGGTTCTTGGCTTGGTGCCATATCATATATGAAGCCATTAAAATCCTCCAAGCATAGGGAACAAGCTATCCCAGGGATAACTTTAAGCACGCTATGACAGTGCGCAAGAAGGGGTGCAGCAAAAGTTGAAGCCCACATTGTAAAGCACAGATGAAGATGGCGACGTCACCCTCAGCAGGATCACCAAGGGCATTATGGGGGGTAAGAGCTCGTATATGTATGGAGTCAGGGATCTGAAACTCCTCACGAATCTGAGCTATCCAAGACTCGATGATCACTGAGCCCCTAGGGAAGAGCTCCATAGGTCGGCCACCAGATGGCCTGGCGATAGCCCTTCCCATTGGGTCCTAGGGTATTCTTTTTGTGCCCTTAGAGCGAGCACTGACTTTAGGGCCCTTCCCCTTTTTGGGTCGGGGATGGAGGGGTATCACTTCCAAAGGGCCCTCCAAGGCCTCAAGCCTTGAGTCCGAGCTCCCTGGTCTGGATTCACCCTCATATGCTTATCCTTCCCGAATCTCCCCCGATCCATCCAACATTACAGAATGAAAGGAAAAGGAAAAACTAAAAGAAGGGCGGGAGAAGGAAAACTCACCGGAAATCACCTACTCCAGGGAACTTCCACAGCAAGCGCCTTCCAAAAATTTTAAAAGTAAAGTTGCTTTGAGGAAAGGGGGAGCAATTTATATAGCCCAAGGTTGCCATCTGCAATCATGACCTATAGTTGTCTCTTAAGCCAAGCTTAAGAGATACGTGGCAATAGGCCATTAGGTAAGGAACATCAACCCATGTGTTGCTGACATCGAGTAGCTGTAACAACTCCACTCCATCCTTTGGATTCCACGTGGCGGCCCCACAGTTACCCCAACGATTCAAATCCACAACTATCGCCATGTGTTCAGTAGTTACAGGCTCACAGTTGAAGAGCCGCAGCGACATGCCATCTTGAGAACTAGGAACCATAATTACGATCGTATGCTTTAACTAAGCCGACTCTTCATGGCATAGGGTGCTGCGGATAATTTCCCCATGTATTTACTCCTTGAGTCTAAGTTCATACTTAAAAAGTAGGGGGTTTCTATTATGGAAAAATCTTAAACATGTTTCATTTGAGGGAGTTGTAGTTGAGTCATAGATATGATACTCAACTCGTCTTCATCCCTTCTACTTGAAGTCAGCTCAAACTCAGTCCCGAAGGGCAGCGCCGATGTCAATCACCAAGTCGAGCAGTAAGAGTATGGGTGTAAGAGCTAACAAGTCAGTCTGTATGGAGACGTGACCTACGGATCATCCCCAATAATGCACAATCTTAAAATAACTGTATAACCGCCAGTATCTACACAATCATCATTCGTGGCCAGAGGCTAAGATCGTGCCGAGAATGATGGGCACGCCCATTCTAGTTGAAAGGTATAAATAGTTATCCAATACATGAGAATAGGAATGCAATATCTCACACCCTAAGCCCCAGTTACACTACTTAGACTCAGATTCCTAGCCTGACTTTGGCATACGAGGGTCCCCTGCTCTAGCTAGGGTCTCCTTTGTCCTTCTCCTGTGCAAGCTTACAGGGCTCAACACGAGTATTTGGAACTCGGCGAGGGTGAACCTGATTTTTGCATCAACAATCATATTTCCTTGTTCTAACTTAAAGAACTACAACACGTTATCATATTTGTATGACTTCGAAAAGTATTTCCATTAAAACCTCTCTTGGAATTTTGCCCAGGTCCAACGATGTTTGGGTGGCACCATTCTCTTAATAGAATCCCACTAATTATCAACTTTGAACTCTAATGAAAATGTGGCGAGGGTCACCATCCGCATTCGAGCATCTAAGAGGCTTCACCAACTTAACTATATGCTCCATCTAGTGTTCGGCTTAAATAGGGTCGGGTGCTCTCAGGAAGATTAGGGGCTGCAGTTTTTAAAATTCCTTAAAGGTATTGGCCTTGTGCCCTCCTCAAAACTCAAAGCTGGAGCCTGAGAGAAATGGCGCAGTGCCTCTAGTGTGGCAATGAATGTTGTTAGTTGCTCTACATTAAGGCAGCCATGTGCTTAAATACATCGAATGTCGATGGACCTGCCCGAGCACTAGGAGTAGTGTTAGCAGGGCACGCAAGCTATGGTGGCATTGCTCCTAACTCTAGCTCAAGCTCGCGACCTCCCCACCTAGCTAATGTTGTAGGAGAGTGAACTGAAGTCTCACTCTAGGAAGAATCCTTGGGTGGGGGTGCACTCAACAAAGGAACCAGAGATCGGCAGTGCCTCTTAAGAGTCATAATCTCCTTTCAAGAGAAAAGACTTTTGTCATCTTTCATCCCGATTACCTTCAAAATGTTTTAGGATTAATACTACAAGACAATCAACCCATTTTCATGACACGAGGGAAATTAATTTCCATATAAATTGGATTGGCAGACAGACAATCACTCGTAAGATTTTCATGTTCAATCTGTAAATCATAATGAGCTAGAATTTGGGGCCTAAACATATATATGATCTCTTATATATATCTTTGTAGGTCCAGAACATATTCCATGGTCATTGATGTGTAACGGAGAATTTGGTTACTAATATTACACACACACAAACATATATATAATCTCTTATAGGAATTCACAGTGATAGTTCCACATATCTAGGGGAAAAAATTTCAGTTATCAGTGTTCATCTAGCAAAAAAGGATGGTTGTGGTAGGTTTGAACCTGATACACGGATATTATTCCTAGCCAGTGTAAAAAGTTCATTGCATAATTTCCTAATCCTTGTGAATTCCAATCTTTTGCCTATTCAGGACATTAAGTCCATTGAAGGAGATAGGAGGAATACAAAGGGTTTCTAACCCTAATAACTTCAAAGAGCTAGGAAATTAGGGAAATATACATAAATATGGAAAGGATATCTCCTACCTAAAAAATGAGGATGTATCTAGCCCTAGATCGAAGGTTTCCACCCCAGAGAAAGACTCTGGATACTTCACACTACCTAAACATGAAGACAAGTCACCTGGATTGGTGGATTAACTCCCATCCTCTTCTTCTCTCTTGATTTCTTCTTCTCTCTCATTTTTCTCTCTTAATCCCTAGGCTTTAATGGGTTTTCTCAAATGGAAGAAATGGGCATTTATACCTCAAGGTTTTCCCCAATATGAGTGTTTCACAATTGAGATTTCTACAACTTAACGTGGCCTATCGGTCGAACTGATGACAAGTGTTGGTCAAACCGACAGAACATGGTTCCTTCCTATTTTTTGACTACTAAGGTTGGATGAAACAACAAATGTGTTGGTTGAACTAACAAAACCTTTATTCCCCACCTATTTGGATCCTTTTTCACTATTTCAAGGTCACAGGAAGTGATTAAGCACCTTTACTGAATCACTGATGTAGAGCGTGCCGCATACCTATTCCTAGCACAGATGAACCGAAAGAAGCCCAAATGAAAGAAGATCTAGTCCAATAGATACGGGCCCAATCCTATGCAGGGAATAATGCAACCAGTCCTGTCTGAATCAAGGAAATTTGCTCTGAACAATGAGAACTGGCCGCTCGAAGCTTGAACCATAAATGGGCCATAACTTTTGATCCGAGATGAGTTATGGGACGCATGACTTCTGAATTTTGACTAGAACAAGCCATCGAACGCCAATCGAGCCCCGTATGTAGGTTGTGTTGCTCCACTTCATGAGAAAACGACACATTTCTCTTCAAAAACGTAGTTTCATGAAAAACTTATTACTTTTATTATTATTATTATTATAATTTTTTGGTAAGTTCTAAGTTTGGCAATTCTATTTCATATTTTGGTTTTAGTAGGTGATCTCTTCTCAGGATTTGCTTCTTATCATGTCAAGAACTATTAGTCAAAGTTAGATTAGGACTTGCTATTTCTAATATTTTTTTTTCTCTATTTTAGGTAATTTTTTGAGTTTTCAGAATTAAGGTTTCACCTACTGTCTTTAAATTTCAAGTTTTAAACATGTGTGTGCACGCATGACTGTTTTATTATTAAATATATAAATATATCTAGGTAACACTTGAGGACTTGGAATATCCATGTATTGGTGAGTGCATTACATTTTTAATGGTGGGCCTTCAACTATAATGTACTTATGGTAGGTTAACTCGTAAACTCTGTGGGCTCCATCATGATGTGTTTTATTCACACCATGCATCCATCCATTTTAGCCACTTAGTTTATGGGATGAGACTAGAATTGAAGTATATCCAAAACTCAAGTCGAGCACACCACAGTGGGAATTTCACTCTCCTCTGAAAACTTCTTTGGAACTAAGTTTTGGATCCCGCTTATATGTGTTTTCCATTCTTCCATGTCCTTGTGAACATAAGAACAGGTTGGATGACAAATAGACATCATTGTGGACCCTAGAAAGGTTTCAATAGTGGGTGTCATTATCTCCTATGTTTCTTGACAAATAGACATCTTTGTGGGCCTTAGAAAGGTTTCAATAGTGGGTGTCATTATCTCCTATGTTTTTTGTGGTGTAGTCCAGTTCAGCTTCAATTCCGGGCACATTCCTTGAAATTAGTTACTAAAACTAATGGATGGTGTGGATGGAACAGCGGAAGTGGAATATTTCCTGCGAAAGCCTTTTATAAGATGTTCCTGCGCAAGGATGCTGGGTGGGGCCACTGCAATTTTGTGGAAAGTCTACCCGTTCATCTATTTGGAAAGATCATTTTAGGACGGGAGAGAAAAAATCAGGTGGATCCAAAACTCAAGTAGGGCACACAAGAGGGAAAAATGAGGAAAGAAATATGTACCGTTGAAAACTTCCTGGGCTCCACCTTAATGTTTATACACCATTCAAACTCTTTATAAGGTCATTACCACTGGGATGAAGTGAAAATACCAAAAAAAAAAAATTAATTAAAAAAAAAACCTGAAACAAAGCTTTTATGGCCATAAAAATATTTCAACAGTTCTCACTGAATCCCCACTGTTTCCTCTCGCGTGGCCCAATTGCATCTTGGATCCACCTGATTTTTGGTTGAATAACCTAAAGTGAGCTCTCGAAACAGATGAACAGGTTAGATTTATCACAGAGATGGCAGTGGGCACCACACATCATCCTTGTGCAGGAACTTCGTGCCAAAGCCAATCCACGTCCCGTAACAATATAACGCATTCCAGACAATCCACGCTCAATGCATGGACGTAGCTTCAGTGGATCCCTGACCGTTGGGTCTACCTTGATGTATGTGACTTATATCCATTACGTTCATCTTTTCTGTCAGATCATTTTAAGATATGAGCTAAACGGTGCAGTAAATCTAAGGAAACGGTGGTGATTGACTGTTAAAAACTTCTTAAATGCTACAAAAGTTTTGGGCCCAGCTAATATTTATGTGCTCCTCTCATGCAGTTTTCGTGACCTTATCAACTAGTCGAGGCAAATCAACATTCCCGTAAGTGAAGAAGTATGGAACGGTGAGTGTTCAATCACCACTATTTCCCATTTCCTGTGGGGGTGGTCAACTCAAGAAAAATCAAGAAAAATATTGTGGGCAAAACAGAAGGGAAATTGATCGTGCTCACCTCGAAGTCTAGGCAAATTATCTAGAAAGTTACGTCATTCCATATTCCATATATCTTTAGAAGAGCCTTCTGTCAAGCTTCTAAAAATTACTTGGACCAAAATGCCATTATCCTTGGTTCAGAAGTTATACGGTTTTATAGGGAATAAAAAGTTGCGTTGTATTTAATGCCAACAAAGTGATGTGTACGGAACCCTTTTTTGCACATGGCACTACACCAAAATCGTCATTTAGGAACGGTTTTAAATTGTTCTTAAATGCTTCACGAATGGTTTAAAACCGTTCCTAAATGAGGCGTCGAAAAAATCACGAATGATTCGGAACCGTTTTGGTTACCGTTTCAAAATTTAGATATGGAATTTTAGGAATGGTTTTAATCCGTTCTAGTGCCAACAGTCCTACTTCAAAACAATTTTAAACCCAAAAACCTATTGTAAAAAATAAAATAAAATAAAAAAAGAAACAAATATATTTAAGCCATATTCATTTAAGAATAAAAAGATAGTAAAAGCAACCATGATGTAATTTTGAAACATTATTTATCTGACTTACAAACCTAACAATAAAAAATAAAATCTACAATGGAAGACTTCAAAATAAAAAGATAATTCAATGAAAGTCCGTCAAGCAGATGAAGAGCTCCACAATGAAATAGCGGTGAAGACCGTACTAGTTGAAGTCGGAATATGCCAATATCTCCTAGAGGGGGGTGAATAGGACTTTTTAGATATTTATGAATTATATTAAAAATCATATCACTCTAATCCTATCATGTATGCAATTTTCAGGATTACTCAAATGTAACTCTACTAGCTTGCAAGCCAGGTAGAGGATCCAATCACAAACTAATCAAGATATGTCAATATGCAACTTAGTCTATGTTAGATGAGACTGTGTATGTGTGTGAGATGTGATCAGATATATGAATTTGAGTGCATTGTCATGAATCACACATATAGAAAAACAATCACAAACACAGTCATTTTATAGTGGTTCGACGATAAGTCTACTCCACTCCCGGCTGTCGCACTCAACCCCTTGAGTGTACCAGATTTCACTGAGGAGGTTTCCCAGGGTTCACCTCAAACCTAAGGTTTTAAATCAGGTTCACCTTCAACCTTTACACGGAAGTTTCTACTCAGTTCACCTCTAACCCTGGAGTTTTACTGGTTTACTCCTAACCAGATGTTTATGCTCTCCATAGAGCAAGGGTCCACACAATGCACCTAGAGGTTTCTACTCGGTTCACCTCTAAACCTGGAGTTTTACTGGTTCACTCCTGACCAGATGTTTATACTCTCTATAGAGCAAGGGTCCACACCATGCACTTACAGCTACACTCCCACCGGAGGCCTCCTACGAGGGCTTCAAAGGGTGAGAACCACTTAAGACCCAAACCTAAAAAGGAATGATCACAAGTGTCCTCTGGACTCTAGACACTTACAAATAAGTTGATGAGTCCCGTTAAGCACAACGCCGAAGATCTCCTCCTTGTTGACGAAGAGTCTTCTGCTTCCTTGATCCGCAACACAATAGATATACCAAGACTATGCTTAGGGTTGGGTCAAGGTTAAGATGGAATCCTACTCTCTAAAGGTTTACCTATAAGGAAGGTAGAGTAGTTCCAATCTTATGTATTCAAGGCATCCTAGCTCAATGATTTACCATTAAGGTAGTAGCTGAAGGATCCTTGAATGCGGAAGTTCATTCCCCAATCCACTCTATTGAATATCAATGGTGAGAGTGGATTGGAGGATGAACTCCCTCGAGAGAAAGGGCTTAGGATATAAGATGTAAGTTGAAACACACAAAATCTCTCTCTTTTCTCTCTTACAGCAACAAAAGACAAGTCCTCTATATATAGGCAAAAAGTTTCAATGGATATAAAACAGTCACATATATGACAGAGTTCGATATCATCGAGCAGGTTCGATATCATCGAGCGTATACTCTCGATAGCATCGATGGTCTGCTCGATGACTCGGACTCGATGTCATACGCTTTTGGAACTCTTTGCCAATTGGTCGATGAATCGAAACAGTTGTCAATGTCATCGGATTTCGAACTCCGATTTCATTGATGACAGGATCAATTAATCAACACATGAGAAATGAGAGAGACTTAACTTTGAGATATTTCAGGTTTTCATGAATGATCGGGGGAACTGTCGAGGTCATCGGAATTTGAATGTCGATGATATCGAGATCAGAGTCAAGGCATCGATAAATTCAGCTGATTTAACTTTGAACTTGTTGGGCAGTTTATGGCTTTGTTCGATGCAATCGATCTGGTGTTGATATCATCGATATTTGAATATCGATTAAATCGAAGGGCCCCCGATCATAGTTAAAAACAACCTAAGATAACTGCTGTAAGAAATGGGTGCCCACAATCGATATCATCGATGGACCTCCGATCTTATCAATATTTGAATTTAGATCATATCGGACGGTCATCGATATATCGAAGATTTTTGAGATTTTTATTAAAAAACAGGTGCACCAAAAATCTGTCTGTCGATCTTATTGAGCCACTCTAGATGGTCTCGAGATTTGAACATCAATGATATCGATATGTGTATCAAGACATCGATAATTCGTCCAGATATATTGTGAAGTTGTTGGACATATTTAGTGCTTTTATTGATAATATCGATAGGTGTATCGATACATCGATAAATCCGTCCAGATGAATATTTAGTTGTTGGACATTTTGGTCCTCTTATCGATAATATCATTAAGGTATCGAGGACATCGACAGTGCAGGTCGATTATATCGAGGGTGCTTCGATAAAATCGACAAGGCGAGAAAGACTTAGAAATTTTTTTATTTTACAAAAAGTTTTCTCACTTTTAAAAGCCCTAAGAAGTCTATCTTGTTTTAAGGGTTTTAATCACCTGGTGTTTTGGGACATGGGATGTGAGGCTATGATTTACCCATTACGAGTTTCCACACATCCGATTGAGGCAGACGCTTGAGATAATCTTCCTATCGAGTTCTGCAGCCAGTCTGATTCACCACACACGTAACTTGACAAACCAGGGCACTAGCAGGTGCACTTTCACACAATGCAATGGCCTTTTATGTACCTAACTAAAAAGCAACAAGTAAAAAATAAGAACAAAAACATGTGAATAGATTGAAACAACAACAATTGATTATCAAAACAATGTGAAAATTTTTTTTGACATTTGAACATACATATGGAGGACTGTTGTTATTTGACTCACCTAGTTTTTGGATATGCTCGATACACTCCTGACCCGAAGGAAGCTCATTCTAGACCAAGCAGGGCTATGAATGGTAAGGAGGCGTAATCAGCTCAATTTTGAGAGATTTCAAGGTTAAGATAGTTTGCCATCTTTATTGCAAAAACCAAACCCAATTGTTGAGCCTATAATACAAAAAATAAACAAAATAAAGCAATGTCTAGCTGAATCATGTGAAGAGGCAATCCAAGGATTTGTACAAACATACATCTCAAAAAAATAAAAATAAAACAAAAAATAAGAAAATTCTTTTGATACTTAACACAGCTAATTTTAAAGTCATAATGGATTTGTACAATCTAGAAAAAAGCTACAGAGCATAATAAAGGAAACTACAATTTCTGGTTTGTAACAAAGATGAGTAAGATCTAGAATACCCCAGTGAGAAGATTCATAGCTGTTGAGAGCGCTGCTCCAGTGATGGCGCAATTAATAACCTGCTCAAGAGAGGTGTCCTCGCAAGTGAGCACCAATGCCGCTCCTGTTAATGCCCCTGCTACCACACTGTTTTTCTGCAGGAAATTCACTCCTTTAGTCATTGCATGTAACTTGAAATTGCTGTGATTTGTGGGCCACTGTAAGAAGCCAACACCAATGTAATAAACAAAGGGTGGTTTGCTAACAAGACTTGGGCCTGTTCATTGGTTTTTGTACTCTGACCAAGCTGATGGATGGTCTTGCCTAACTTCTAAATGGGCCCCACCTGAAGATCATGCCTGCCACATGCATGCATGGGTCCACACACGTAACTAATCAAATCTTTAAGATAAAAAGATGACAAATAAAAGCATGTGAAAGTTACCCAATCATGAGCTCTTCAAGCTTCTTTTAGGCCATATGTGATGCCGGAATACAAGCCAATAGCCAGTCCTGCACCCAATCCCTAGTTAGAAAACCATAAGAAATTCATAAAGAATCTAATAGCATGCTAATAAGGAACTTCTATGATGAATAGAATGCTTATCCTACAGCCATGTCAACAATGCCAAATTCCATGACTAACATGTATAGAAGGCAGGTGGCATTGATAGAGTCACAGGTACAGTTACAGGTAAATCCAACAATGGTATTCAGAACTACATTCTGCAATTTCTAGAAATAGGATTTGTGGAATTGGAAGTATACTTCATTAGTTTTACAAATCTAATATTTCTATATCATAATGGCATCATGATAGATAATATAATGGCATTACACATGTAATCTAGCATTTTCCAAGTCAAAGTTTTCTTTTAAGATTATAACTAAAAATTTATAGTAGATACAAATCTATGCTATGTGCACTATTTAAAAATTTGTAATTTTTTTTGTTAAAAAAAAGGTTCCTTGTCATAAAAGACTCCATGGAGATTTGGAACTCAATATGTGTTAGCAAGGGGTAGTTTGCCGATTTAGAATAATCAGCGGAATATACTTGCAATCAAAATTTTTATGCTTTCTGGCAGAAACCAATAATGATGACTCAAAACTCAAGGGAACAAGCATGATCCGCAAGCCTAAATACCTCAAACTACAGTAGCACACAAACATAAAGGATATGCATAAGATCAACATAAGAAGAAGAACCATTCTAGAGAAAATTTGAGCCAAACCTCATGGCCTTGATCCAAAAGCTCCACTGCAGTAAACATGCCAGCCAGCCCAGCTCCAATGATAGCAACTTTAAGCTTGGGCCCTCGATAATGCTCAGGTTCTGGTGGAAACAATCAAAATTGTTTGGCATAGTTACGGAAATAAAAAGATAAGCTTGGGCCCTAGATTGCCACATCCATTGGCTAACCAGTTCTGCAATAGGAGAAAACAGAAGTTACTTACAAACATTGTTCAAATGTGAGATATGACGCAACACCAATCACAATAAGAAATTTCAGAAATGGCATAGCTGCGGAAATAAAAAGATGGTTACAATACATGTGGCCCATCTTGTTGAGTGGATAGGATGCCCCAAGATACTATTGCATTGTGAAAAAAAAAAAAAACCTAAATGAAACTATTGCATTGGATTATGCAATTGGAATTAAAAACCCAAAAATCCAAAACAAACCTAAATCAATTCCCTATTATGGGGCTTTTTACCCATAAAATCCTGTGCGACAAGTGCAATTGTCACCCATTTAGATGATAATGAACCGTTGTTTATTTCGACAAGAAAAAAATGTATTTTGTTTCGACAACACCATTGTTCCGATGGTTCTCATCAGGATTGAGAAATCTCTTCAATGGCACAATCCTAGCCTTTTTAACTGTTGGCCTAAAAATAGCTGGTTAAGAAATACGCCAAAAGTTGAGATTCAGTGGAAGGATCAAACATTCAATAGCTAGGATCTTCAAAATTGGGAGATTCTTACTGCATGGTCCCTTCATGAGGGCCCATCAGATCAATGATCCAGAGCACTGAATCATGGTCACCACATGCACAAACTCTTTATGAAATAGTTGAGTTCTCAATTCCTTGCTAAAAGAGTACTCAAACTCTAACAATAATAATAACAATAAAATATAAATTAAAAATAAACAATGAAGATGATGATGACAAAAACTGCAACAACAATTACCTTTTGAACTTATCTGGAAAGAACACTAGGGAAAAGTATAACAAACTGACACCTAACCAATTTGCAAGAATTGCCCTTGACAAATAGACTAGCACACAATCCGTGAGGTTCCTAAACAGAAAAATAGAACTGCTAAAAGATGCAGTCAATTGCTAAAAGATGCAACATATGTTAAAAAAATAATGAACTTTAGCTGATTGGTTGTGGGTGTCATGAAGCCTTGGTCCTAGAAAAGCATACTTCATACAAAGAATTGGGTGCTGAGCATGGATTCAGATAAGCATCCTCAATATAATCCTTGGTTTTACTGACATGCCTGCAAACATTGGAACTACAAATAGCATTTGCATTGTGAAATTAGACTCACTACTAATTTCAAAGTAGGAGCACCATGGAGAAAGATATATGCAAAGGAATACTTGGCGCAAGTTTCTGTACTAAAATTATAAGATTCTTTCTTCCAGGTGATTTTGTAGCAAATAACTATTAAATACCACAATGATTTTCTGAAAAAATGTAATAACAATTAAATGTCATTCATTGAACTGTGTAAAGTTATAACATCACATTGTATCTGCAATGCCCATATCCTATCTACATTGTGATGGTTTGAACCATGGTACTCCAAGCACTTGTTTGATAGTTATTTTAAAATGTAGAGTTCCATGCTCACCTTTTTCGACCTTCATCATTCAACTTTATTGTGCATCCAAACGTGGCCATAGAGAAATAGGTACATTGATACTTCTACTCACTCTCATTCTAACACCACTGAATGCTCAATGCACTCACTCACATGTTGATGGACAGGGTGGTTGCACGTGTGTGAGATCTGGGCCATTCGTTAGGTAGGACACACAATAAGCATACCCTAGACCAAAATCAATCATCCATCCATAAGATAGGCCACGTGTGTAAATACAATATTAACCATTGATCACTATTGCTTACCATTCATCCAATGGGCCACACACATATATAGAACATGGGCTATTGGTTTTTCCCCCTCATAACATGGGCCATTGGTTTCAAGTCGAATCAGTGAGTTTTAGAACTATGAACTCAATGAGGCAACCTTTCAGGACAAAGAATGAATGAAAAATGTTGATTTGACTTTTGAAAACAGCAAAGGTATAACATGAGTAAAATGTATTGCAGGTCCGAGGGGAAAGATGCAGAGCTAAAAGATGACTAGTTGGAAGGAAAAAGCAATTAACATGAACAATATAATGTAGTGAAATCTGGAGGATGATATGTACACCAGAGGAGGCATTCCCAGCTCCAAGAAAAGATGACCCGTAATAAAGCCTCCACCTAAACCAAGCAGTCCACCCACTATCCCAGCTAATACACTGCAGTAGTAAAGAACCAACTGATGGACTTTCCAGTTTGTCCCTTCATCTCCCTTGGATGCGATTACTCTTCTACCTTTGTATAAGCTAACTGCCTCATGTAGAGACACCCCAACAACAACTAGGATATGAGAGACACTACAAGAAATCCCAATTTTAGCGACGAAAATTTTTGTCACTAAATGCCTAAATTTCGTAGCAAAAGGGTTTTAGCGACGAAACTTTTTATCGCTAAAACTCCGAGGCAGTAGGGTTTTATCGACAAAACACCAAAGGCAAGATTTTTAGCGACGAAACTTTTCGTCGCAAAAAAAAACTTTTTGTAAAGAAAATTTTCGTAGTTAAAAATATTTGCAAAACTTTTAGCTACGAAAATTTTCATCGCTAAAAGAATTTGCAAAACTTTTAGCCACGAAAAGTTTCATCCCCAAAAATATTTGGCAATATTTTTAGCTACGAAAATTTTCGTCGCGAAAAATAATTTAAAAAGTTTTAACTACGAAAAGTTTCGTCACTAAAAAATATTTGCAAAACTTTTAGCTACGAATATTTTCGTCGCATAAAAGTTTTACCGTCACTATAAATAATTACAAATTTTTTACAAACGTTTTAGCTACGAAACGTTTCGTTACTAAAAATTATTATAAAAGTTGTGGTGACGACAATTTTCGTCGCAAAAAGAAAAATACAGATTTACAAAACTTTTAGCTGCGAAAATATTCATCGCTAAAAATAATTAGTAAAAATTACAAAAGTTTTGGCGACGAAAATTTTCGTCGCAAAAAAATAATTACAGAATTTTAGCGACGAAAATATTCGCCGCAAAAAATTAAATAGAAAATTTTTTTGACGAAAATATTCATCGCCAAAAAATATTTACAAAACTTTTAGCTACGAAAATTTTCGTAGCTAAAAGTCTATTTTTTTTTCAAAAAAATACTCCAGTACAAAATTCCACACAAAATTCCTGATAAACACCTGTTAACAATATATTTCATCAAATTCATCCTAATATACACCTATTATATAATATATTTCATCATATTCACATTCACATCCATCTAAACCCAAACTACAAACATTAAACTACATTCATCCAAACACAAACAATCTTATCCACATCACATTCATTCACATATAAATACATATAAACTTAACATTATAAACAAATATATAAAAATCACAAAGATGAAGGCGGAGGTGGTGGGGCATCGGTGGATAAGCGTGCAACGAGAGCTTGAAACATATCCTCCATCCGTCGCTCATGCTCCACCCGCATCTCCTCCATCCTCCTCTCTTACTCCTCCCTCTACCTCGCCAGCTGATCCTTCATCCTCCTCTCTTGATCCTCCCTCTGCCTCGCCAGCTCCTCCTCCATGCTCCTCTTCTGATCCTCCCTCTGCCTCGCCAGCTCCTCGTCTATGCTCCTCTTCTGATCTTCCCTCTGCCTCGCCAGCTCCTCCTTTATCTTCCTCTCCTGCTCCTCCCTCTACCTCGCCAGCTGATCCATCATCTTCCTCTCCCGCTCCTCACTCTGCCTGTCTAACTAATCTCTGATGTCATCGATGATGACCCATAGCTACTGAAGCTCTCTCTCTCTCTCTCTACGGTATCAGCTCGGTGTACGACACTGTCACCAACGACGATGGATCAGTTGGAAGTAACTCTAACAGGTGTCATGAGCTTGACACCATGGCCAAGCCCACGTACATATCCGGAATGGGTGCCATGCACCTGACTTAGGATCTCTGGCTCACTCCGCTGAGTATCATCGGGAGTGGGCTGACTACGTAAGGTGTCCATCTCTGCCTGTAATGAAAACATATGAATTTTCATAATAAATGACATTATTATAATTTAATGTAATTAAATTTTACAATGTAAGGATTTTTACCCAAATCTCGCTGGCTCTAGGATGTACCCAAGATCCCATCGCTTGCTGACAATGAGTCCCTCTATAGAAGTCTACTGGTCTGAGCTCCTGGCTAGTGACGGAATCTCGCTACGCAATCGAAAGGACCATAGAGTTAATATAAATGCATGGAAAGAATATATAAACGTAATAATTACTAGTATTTTCTTACCATGTCATGACGAAGTCATACAAATGACTTTGATCCAGCTACGTGATTCACTTCTAACTTTTCCCTATTATCAGAATTTATTTTGCTCCTCTTCTGAACACATTATTTACAATACATTGTTAGTAATTGTAAATTTAATTATTATGTTAAGATATTGTAAATATGTAAATATTACCTGAAAGGAATCAGACGAAAACCTATCACAGAGTATCTGCCAGTCCTCATCGGTCACGAGCACTGGTGCAGACTGCACGACCTCCTTGTAACTCACACACCGCTTGTACCGCTGATGTAACTTACCGCGGCAATTCTTAAACCGCTCCTTCATCATGTCGTCGACGGCATGAGAGATGTATGGAATACTCAAATCCACATCAAATTTATCCTGCAGTTTCGTAAATAATAGGTTTAGGCAATAAACTTATTAAGAAAATAACTTAATCGTAAATGAACTTTTATAAAATAAATTTTAATTTACTAAAATTTACCAGAAGGCAGTGACGGATGAGCTGCCTCACATCATCTGTCACGTCTCCCCAACCGGAGGTGGTGGGGGGATCAGAGATCGGCATAAGACACCAACCTCCGACGTAAACAACATGGCATTGTTCCCAACAGGTCTAATGCAGTCATGTGGGAACTCTACCGTTACCTTACCCACATGCGTAAGTCACTCTAAAAGTAACCCACGCGTGGGTCCACATCCTCGTCAGCTAGTCGACGACGCTGTTGCAAAAGAAATATGTAAGTCTAAACATAAACAGAAATCATTAAAAGAAATATATGTCTAGACTTATATGCAGTGCCCGGTATATGCACGACTGAGGGATCAGATGCCTACGATGCAATATGTGACGGCGATGCTGGCTCCGTCGCATCACGTGTAAAAGGGGTAGATCCGGTGCGCAAACGATGTGCTCTCCCATCACTGAATATGTGCAAGCTACGAACTTATAAATTTAAACAATGTCAATACAAGTGAAATACGCTAAAACATTATACAAGTAATGTTAACGGTACAATATATTTGTGCTTATGCTTAAAGAGATTATTAAAATATGATTAAACCATTACACTATAATGTAAGAAGAATATAATAAAACTGTAAACTTTAATCTATAACTATAACAGCCTGAATTTTTTCCAACTTGGAATTAGACGTCCTTAGGCGATGGGTCAATCCTAACACCGGTTTAACTTATCAAACACTCAATTAAAGCCTCAAATCCCTTTTCAAACCATTTTCTTCACAAATCTCACCTTTCACTACCTCGTTCTTTAAATCCTTCTAAGTACTTTCACATTAGACAATATCTTAAAGTTTAGGTGATGAAGAACAATACTTAAACTAAACATTGCTACAAAGGTCTAAGTACCACCTCAGACTGAAATCACTCAGGACTAAATCCTTTAGAAATTTGGCAATGTTAACTACGTGTTAAACTAGATTATCCATGAAATCCATTTCAATCACTTTAAATACGATCTGTAAGACCCAAAACTTGTAGAATCATTGACGCTAGGTTACCTAAAATCTAGGATCAATCTCATTACCCGGCTGCTCTCGGGAGCATCCCGAAACTCTGTTTCAGATCTGGACCGCACGTCAGAAGTCTGAATAATATGAAGTTAAGGAATTAGTACCGCCTCGCTGGGCTTGACAACCATCTCGGAAATCAAATCCAGGCAGTGTCCCACGGCTGTTCACTTGAGTCAAAAGCGAGGAGTGTGAAAACACTTATTTTTCTTTAAAAATAAATATATCAAATAGTAATCTAAGACTTGTCGCTTGCGGGTCAGTATTAAGTAACCTGACCGTCAGAATCAGGCCAAATTACAACCTTGGATCAAGAAAAATTTCATAAACATATCCATGTACTTAGAATTTCTGATCGAGATCCGCTGACCATTGAACTGAACTAGTCTACCACGTGCGATCTGGAAATCCGACCAGAACGAAAAGTTAACTAAACCTAGATCCAGTGTCTGTGAGCTTAAGTCCGACTTTTGGCTCAAGGGGGGCCCCTAGAAGTCCTTCGTTGAGCTGAAACTGGTCACTTTTGTTATAACCTAAGTATACCTTGACCTAGAGTCTATTTTGGAATATTTTTAGGCTATATAAGGAACTTAGAACCCTCTCTCTCACAGCCATACGAATTTGAGAGAAACCCTAGAGAGAGAAGAGAGAAAAGAGAGAGAATGTGTGGGAGCAGTAGAATAATCTCCCTGCCACTCTACTAGCTCCACCACTCCGTTCTAATTGCTTTCCCGGTGATTTCGGCGTCATTTCTAGGTAAGAAACCCTAAGCCTAATCTGTTTTGGGGTTTTGATAGTTGTAGGTTATGAAATAGCTGACCTATTTGAAAAGGCCAAGCTATATGTCCTAGAGGGGGGGGGTGAATAGGACTATACAAATTTTATAAATAAATCAGCGGAACTAAAGTAAATCAAAACCCTTACAATTATGAATCAATTCACAATGCTAAATATAAATCACCTTGATAAATAATTATTGAGAGATTGATACAAATTCAGTTCTAAGGACAACCTTACACCATAATAAACAAGGGCTTATGGTAGGACAACCTTATTTCTAGAACCTCTTTTGAATCAAGAACTCAATGTTAATATAAGTAAATGAAATAGCAAGGAATTGAAAATAAATGCAGAAGTAAAGATCTAAATTATTACAACAATCCCCACACTTGCTTGAAAATGTAAATAGTTACAACATTCACATCCACTTGTACAATCCACACAATCGAATGACAAAAGATATGAAAATTAAGCAAGCATTCAATCCACAAGACAAAGAGTTATAGTGGTTACCTTGTGTGTACACCAACTGTTTTACAACAAACCACACAGAATGCTACTCCACTCCTAATATCCTCACACAGGGGATATTAGCGTTCACTATCAAATAGGTTTTCTCAGGTTCACCAAAAACCTTTACAATTGTGTCTTTTTCACTTGGGCTTACACAATTCAAAAACCCCTTTTTCTGAGTTTTCTGGTTTTCCTCAGACAACCAATACAATGAGATTTTTCTGGCTCAACCTCAAACAAAACCAAAAATAAATGAATTTTACAGAATTGTAAAATACCTGGATTTCTCCTTTAGCAGCCCGGTAGAACCAATCGGAGTAGATGATTGAATGTCAAAGTTCAATTTCCAATACTCACATTCATAAGGTTCTAAATTCTAATAGATTTTAGATTTAACTTGTTGGGCGTAGCTATATTTGATTTTGATTCCAAGAAGAAGGAATAATATAATTCCTCTTTTCAAATAAGATTGGAATAGAGAAACAAAATCAAATTAAATAAGCTAGCAAAAAGGAATATTAAATAAGCACAATTTAGCTTAAAATAAACACAGACTTATCTCAGAGTGATTACTTGAAAATTCTTGAAATGGAATGGAGTTGAGGATGTAAAAACTCTGAATTTCGTGTTCAATTTATAGAAGAAAAAATCGTTCCTACATGTTGGTCTTAGAAACCTAGGGACAGTCGTAGCTCTAACAGATTTTTGAAAAATTGAGCGCGATCTTTGAAAGCCGTTCTACGACTGGTCGTGAGTACCCTACGACTGGTCGTGGGTCACCTACGACTGGTCGTAGATACCTACGACTGATCGTAGGACCATGAATTGTATTGCTGGATATTGAGTCGTAGCTCCACGACTGATCGTGGACGAGTCGAAGCCAACCTACGACCGGTCGAAGGACTTCCAGGACTGGTCGTGGGCGTACAAAAATTCGAAAAAAATCTTCAACTACTTAGGACTGATCGTGGAATTTCTTGGACTAGTCGAACCAATGCTAGGACTGGTCGAACAAGAGCTAGGACTGGTCTTGGAATAGACAAAACTTATGTTAAAATAAACATTTGATTTATGTATCCAAAATGACCTACTTAAAGGGTCAATCCTAAGGTCAATCAAACCTGAAACATGTCGTATGGACATTGAACTTCAACCATTCAACGAATATAGATTGTTTGAACCATATCAGGCTTGAGATCTTGTAGCTTCAAACTTGAGATCTTCATCAGCATAACAACTACTTCATGCATTGCTTATTAGTCTTGAAGTCATGAGTCGTTCTCAATATAGTAGCTTCTTGAACATCAACATCTTGTAACATCTTGAAAAATCCAACGTATAACTTCTTGAAGTATTTAAGCAGTGTCTTGAATAAAAATCATCATATAAGCACAAGACACAAATAGATGTTTTGACATATCAAAATTTGACAACCAAAGGAGTATGAGACCATAACCCTTACAATCTCCCCCTTTGTCAAATTTGTGACAAAACATCCAAGTAATAATACTTCCAATAGACATAAGAGAAGTACAAAGCATGCACGGATGCACAGATGTATAGACATGATTGCACAGATGCACAGATGTATAGACATGATAAGCAATTATCAATTTCCCATAACTCTTGAGAAGTTTAACTCCCCCTGAGTAATAGAAGCACATAGAGAAGTTTAACATAGAGAAGTTTATCATCAAAATGACATCAAAATGACAAAGTTCACTTTCACCAAAAGTTCACCAAACCTCTCCCCCTCTATGACATGACAAAGTTCACCAAACTTCTCCCCCTTTTTGTCACAAAAATGACAAAGAAAGAAGAGCAGTAAAGGAAATAGAAGTTGTTGCAAGAGAAAATAGTGCATAATCAACAGTAAGGTTTTGAGATGCATGCAAATATCAGTAAATATTACAGACCAAAAAAAATCAGTCAGAACCAGAAGAGGGTGCAGGATTAGATGGATCAATTTTGTGTAAGCCCTTAGCAATCCGCCTCATATATTTACGCAAATAAGAAAATTGTGTGTCTTGAGTAACACGAATTTGAGCCACCTGCTCTTGAAGAGAATTCAATCTTTCATCAAAATCAGAAGGCTGAAAATCATGATCATCAGCCGAGTCTGACTCAAGTTCTTCAAATAAGTCATCCATATTCACGTCTTCAGGAAGATCACTAGCTTCAGCATTTCCTGCTTCAGCACCACTGCTACTAGCATCCACTTGGCCTCTAGCCAAATCTAAAGTCATCTTATTAAGATTGGAATTATTAAAAGGGAGATGATGGATGGGTTTTTCTCTAGTAGGCTGTAACGCCCTGAAAATCGGGGGTCGAGTATGAACTCAACTCCCGAGTTCCAACGCATCACTTATGCAACATACACAATGATGGTTAAATGTTGTCTGAGTTAGCGCAATAAACATGAATGAGATTATACCAAAGCAAGTAATTCATACTCCAGATCAGTTGTATAAAAGCAAGCGGAAGACTGACTGTATATATATGTATGTAAAGAAACAAAATAAATGATTCATTATCCAGAGTATGAATCCTTCGAGTCACAATATACATGTACGTGTAATAAACAAAATGTCAAAATAACTAAATACAATCTCTGTAGAATCCCATCGATCCCGTGACCTAGTCGAAGCCGCCCGTAACTGCATATACGAGAACTCCTCCTGGTCCTCGTCGTCAATCGGGCTCGCCTCCCGAGAATAATAGCCGGATCGCCTAAACCTGAGACAGAGTCTGGTTGGTGTGCGCAACACCGTCCCGTAACGTGGGAGTGAGTAGCTAACTCAGTGGAACGATAAGACATAAGTTATCATGTTACCAATACAGTCAAGCAGTAATGATAAAGCAGTAAATCAAACACTCCTAGTTACTCTGATTAATGCAAGTATGAATGCAATTATGATGGATGCCCTCTCCGACGTACTCCCTCAAGCGACACCATCTCACGTTCGCGCATGCTTACATCCCACAGTGCTCCACATCTTCCAGGCACATGCGATGCATGATGAGTATGATTACCGAGTTTTTAATTAATTCATTTCAAACAGCAGGATTGGGAAACTAAGGTACCTCCCTTGTATCATATCCAAACATGATCCAATCTAGGGTCGTCGGTCCTAGTTAATATCAGACGATAGTGTGTTTTCTAGGTCCTGCGAGAGGTCGCTGCCAGTCATTACGCACAAAGGTTGCACCACTCCCCCATCACCCCTTAAACGATTCATCACGATACAACTATCCAGAAACAGGCCTAGTTCATATTCTATATGTCGCGGCGAACCCTAAGGCACGCTGCAACTTCGAGAATATGCTCGCGGTCACTACAAAGGGTCGCTGTGGTCAGTACACACAAAGCGCACCACTCTCCCATCACCTTATCGGTGTAGGCCGACAGGCGCGAATATAGTGTCCCATACCACCATAATCGGCTCACGAGTTGAGTTGCTCCTTTGGTCACTACGGGAGGCACGTAGCCCGGCGTAGGCCGACAGCTCGACCACGGTGTCCCATACCACCATGCCCGGCTCATGAGTCTTAGCGGATCGAGGTACCATGGTTAACGGAATTTTTCACTGGTAAGTTTGGTACCCTAGGTTCAAGCATTAGCGACCAAACATGGTGAACATACATAAACACATCGGTTTGCTTGACGAGCCTGACTATCTCGAGCGCACCACAAGTTGAGCGATATGGAGCGCAAAAGCACTCCGTGTGGCCAACCACTATCGCCAACCGAAGTACGACTCGGGTTCGCCAGACAAGTCCGTTGTGGCGATATGAACCTCAGCCACAACCGTAAATCTGGTACCGAATGTTTGGACTATAGGCATAGTCCCAAACTCAATGAGTTGTGAAGCATGAAGTAAAGCATAAGGCAAAGCATGTATTATAAAGCATGAAGTAAAGCATGTTATAAGGCATGTTGTAAAGCATGTTGTCAAGCATGTTATCAAGCATGTTATGAAGCATGTTATAAAGTACTATACACATAGGGATACAAATACTTGGAGCTCATAGGTGAGTGGTTAGAGTGAACAACCACGTGGAGAGTGTCATATGTGACACTAAGGTAGCGGAGAATCCCATCTCAGCACCTAACTAAGGTTCTAACACTTAAACACTTACACTCGCAAGTGATTTCACCAACACTTGGAATACACTACTTCAACATACATGACGTATGCTAGAGAAGGGTGTACTAGGGTTGTCCCGTTACCGAGCTAGTATTTTATACATATACAACATATTCATATAACAATTAAACATAGCAAACACATCGAATTTTATACGTATAGGGTACTTCCACGTATACCCAATTTCGACATACATAGTGTTTACAAAGGAAGATAGATTTCGGCGATTCTTTTCGCCAAGCTAGTATTTTAATCATGTATTGTATAATCATACATTAAATACATATGTCAAACATTATTCCAAAAGAAATACGTATACGGTATTTCTACAACACGTATTTTCAACATACGGCACATTTACAAAGGAACATATATTTTGGCGCTCTCTTTCGCCAAACTAGTATTTTATTCATATGTTATATAATTAAACATTAAATAAACATGTCAAGCAATTATCCAAAAAAAATACGTATACGGTATTTCTACGTATACCTAGGATATGTGAAATTCCATATTTCACACCGCTAATCAAAACAGGAAACAGAAGGCACTTTGTACATGTGCAATTGCAAGCAGATCATGAATCTACCATTATCTGACATTGAAAGCGTTGAAAACCGTAACTTATAAGCTTAAAGTCCTCACCTTTGCCTTTGGAAACGGAATAAATCAGCAAGGGTGATGGATCTTCCGTCTACGGCCGATTTCTAGCCTAAAGAGCGGAATCGGTTAGTCGGTATACACCCCACTTCGATTCCACCGCAAATCAGACCTAGGGTTAGGTTTTCTTACCTTCAAATGAGGCGGAAAATACCGGGAGAACGCCGAGAATAAGGCGGTGTAGGCCGTGTAGCAATCCAGTGCAAGTGGAGGAAGATCGACAACGATCTCCAAGTCCTTCTCTCTTTTTCTCTCTCTCTCTAGGGTTTCCACCAAAATTCGTATGGCTGTGAGAGGGGCTGCTCTAAGCTCCTTTTATAGCCTCAAACCTTACGGAAATAGACTTAGGTTCATGGGGTACTGCCTATATAAGATTTTCGGCGCTTTTCCAGCTCAAAAGGGGAGTTCTGGTAGGCCTCTTTGAACCAAACGTCAGACTTAAGCTCACCACCAACGGATCTACGTGGGATTACGTTTTTGACTCATTCGGATACGTAGATCGCACGTGGCGGACCACTTTCAGTTCGACGGTCAGTGGGCCACGATCAGAAATTCCGAGTACATGTAAATGTTCCTGAAATTTTTCTTAATCCGAGGGTGTAATTTGGTCTGATTCTGACGGTCAGGTTGCTTAATACTGACGCGTCAACGAACGATGCAGATCACTATTCCAGATATTTATTTCGGCTTGTGAATAGTGTTTTTCACACTACCTCGCTCCGATTCGAAACGAATGGCCGTGGAATATCGGATAAGGCTGATTTTTGAGATGATTGTTAAGCCCAGTGGGGCGGTCCTAGTTCCTTAACTTCGGGTTAATCGGAATCCCGAGGTGCGATCTAGACCTAATACGAAGTTTCGTTTCACTCCCGAGAGCAGACGGGGAATGAGTTTGGTTCTAAACTTTAGGGTAACCTAGCGTCAATGATTCTGCAAGGTTTGGGTCTTGCAGATCGTATTTAAAGCGATCCTAACGGATTTCATATTTAATTGAGTTTAGTACTTAGTTAACTTTGTTAAATTTCTAAAGGATTTAATCCTATGTGATTTCTGGTCGAGGTGGTACTCGACCCAATGTACGGAATTTTTTCAGGTCGTTACATAGGCATTGCTATGAGCATATGATTTGTCAACATAGTCAATAAATAACCAAAGGGTATATCACTATGTCCAGGATGGTGACGCGACAGAATAATGGAATGACAGATTAAAGAAGGAAGACATATTTTTGCACCAGAGACAACAGAATGCAAAACACGAACCATAAAAGCGAGTGAGTTCGGTTTTATTACCAGAACGTGGATAAAGATTTGAAATGAATATCTTATGAAGTACTCTGTGTCTGGGTAACAAATACCTTGAGGGAAGTGTATGACCTTTATGAGTCCAATGAACATCCATATTACATAAATCTCTAGTAAGCATTCGTCGTTCAGATTCCGAGAGACAATCATGTAAAATATTAATTGGAATGCTTTCATCATTGATAGGTATTTCCATAATGTCTGCAATCAAATGTCGATCTACAACAAACAATCCTTCTTGAGTATCAACTTTAAAAGTTAAATTCTCAAGAGAAAAATCACAGATACATGCAAACATGGATTGGGCAATGGACTGGTATGCAGCTCCACCCCAATGTAAGATGTTATCCCATCCCACAGATTCCAACAAAGAAGGAATACCAAAAGAAGCAATGTGATTGACATTAACATGACGCTCAACAATTACATTACGCATATGCAAATCTCGAGCATCGGTAGGATCATTTTCGGAGAGCGAAGATGACGTTGAACAATAGAAGGCGATCTAGAAGAAGATGGACCTCGAGTAGTTTTCTTTTTACCTCTAGCATCCATTTTCAAAGAAGGAATTCAAGGAAACAACAAGTTGGAAGAAATGAGGTTTAAGTAAAACAGATTTTTCAAGATAAAACCCCAAAACCTGCAATGAATGATCAAATAGATTCCACAAACATGAGTTTTGAAACACCAATAGCAAGAATCTACAAAAAAAATGCAAAAGAACCACTAACCTTGAAGAACAATGAAGGTGGGTTGGGGCAGTCGTAGCTAGAACCGTTGGAGAGAAATGAAGAAATGAAGAAGAAGACAAAAATCCCCAATTTTAAGTGAAATCCCGAGATTTACGACAGGTCGTGTACGTTTTCGACCGGTCGTGACACGACCGGTCGTGTATTCCCACGACAGGTCGAGTACGACAAAATTTACAATTTTTTTTTTCTTTCTTTTTTTTTAAAAATAATTTCAAATTTAAGCAAATAAAACATCAAACTTATTATGATACACAAAATCATGCAAACTCAATTTAAATTGCACATACCGAGATCAAACTTTAATTTATTAAACCTGCTTTTATCGAGCGGTTTAGTGAAAATGTCCGCAAGTTGAATCTCGGTTGGAATGTAATCCAAATATATTAATTTTTCTTCCACTAATTCACGAATGTAATGAAATCTAATGTCAATATGCTTAGTACGTGAATCTTTGAATCGGATTTTTAGAGATATTTATTCAGACCTTTGGAATTATCACAAAATAAAATCATAGAATCTTGAGTAATTCCATAATCGCTTAACATTCGTTTCATCCAAACAAGTTGAGTACATGCATTTCAAAGAAGACAATGTATTCAAACTTCAAATGATTGATAGCGATATAGAACTTTGCTTCTTGCTAAACCAAGAAACAAGACAATTTCCAATGTAGAAACAACCACCACTGGTTGATTTCCTATCATCTATGTTTCCAAATTTCATCAAGCATCTGCGTGCAGAAGCTAATTGAACATTAGTCTCATGTGGATACAGAGACCCAATTTAGTAGAACTTGCGACATAACGCATAATCCGCTTAACAGCAATTAAGTGAGATTCTTTAGGATTTGATTGATAACGAGCACAAATACCAACACTCAAAGCAATATCTGGTCTACTAGCAGTTAGATAAAGTAAACTACCAATCAAACTACGATACAATTTAGGATCCACATCATTACCTGTAGAGTCTTTTGAGAGTCTTACAGTTGTACTCATAGGAGTATCAAAATTTTTACCTTTCTCAAATCCAAATTTCTTAATTAAACTCGAGCATATTTGGTTTGAGAAATAAAATTCCATCAAAGTTGTTGTTTTACTTGCAATCCTAGGAAATAGTTTAATTCTCCAACCATGCTCATTTCAATTTAGACTTCATCAAATCTGCAAACTCAACAAATCATGTTAGTACAGTTGATCCATAAATAATATCGTCAACATATATTTGAACCATTAGAATATCATCGTTATGTTTCTTAACAAAGAGCGTCTTATCAACACAAATTTCATCCGAAAATTATGACTCAAGTAAAAACTTAGTCGCTTTTTCGTACCATGCTCTCGGGAGCTTGTTTCGAACCATAGAGAGCTTTCTTAAGACGATACACATGATCAGTAAATTTAGGATCTTCAAACCCATGTAGGTTGTTCAACATATACCTCTTCATGTAAATCACCATTCGAGAAAGGCACTCTTTACATCCATTTGATAAATTTTAATTTTCCTAAAACATGCAATGGAGATAAAAAGTCTCGATTGACTCAAGACGAGCTACGAGGGCAAATGTTTCATTATAGTCAATACCTTCAATTTGTGTATATCCCCTGTACAACTAGTCTTGCTTTATTTCGAATAATATTTCCTAGTTCATCGATTTGTTTTTGAAAATCCATTTTGTTCCAATAATATGTTTATCTTTAGGTCTAGGAACAAGTTGCGGACATCATTTCGACAAAGCGATTAAGTTCTTCTTGCATCGCAAGAATCCAATTTTCATCAGAAAGTGCTTCTTTTACATTAACCGGTTCAATCTGGGATGTAAAGCATACGTAGTTACATATGTCCTCTAATTGTCTACGAGTGCGCACACCAGTGAGAGGGTTTCCAAGTATTTGAGAAGTTGGATGATCTTTAACAGTCCTTAATTCAGAATTAGTTTCACTTGATGAAATTTTTTATTTTTCAAGTATAAGAACTTCATCATTATCTAAACTAGGGACAGGTGTCTTCAAAAGATCGTCAATCACAACATTTATTGACTCTTGAATCACACCGGTCCTGTTGTTCAGAACACGATAAGCACGACTGTTTAAAGAATAACCTAAAAGATCCCTTCATCACTTTTAGTGTCGAATTTTCCCAAATTTTCACGGTCCACGCAAAATATAGCACTTACGCCAAAAACTCGAAAATATTTAATGAAGGCTTTTTCTCAAACCACATTTCATAAGCCGTTTTATTATTAGATTTACAAATATAAACACGGTTAATAATGTAGCAGGCTGTATTCACCGCTTCAGCCCAGAGATTCCTAGGAAGCTTCATGCTATTTAACATAACATTTCCCATTTCTTGAAGCACTCTATTCTTCCTCTCGACAATTCCATTTTGTTGAGGAGTTTTAGGTGAGAGAATTCATGCGATATTCCATGATCGCTACAAAATTTCTCAAAACCGCTATTTTCGAATTGGAACCATGATCACTACGGATCTTGTTGACTTGAGAACATTTTTCGGTTTGAATCCGTTTTATAATCTTTTTCACTTCATCAAGGGTTTTGATTTATCTCTCAAGAATGAAACCCAAGTGTATCTTGTATAATCATCTACAATAACTAAGATGTACTTTTTGCCACCTCGACTTTCCGTTCTTGTTGGTCCTATAAGATCCATATGGAGAAGCTCGAGTGGTCTTGTGGTGATATTGGAGTTCACCTTTTGTGAGAGCTCCTAGTTTGTTTACCATATCTTGGCATTCACCACAAATCTTGTCTACTTTTGCATTTTAGGTAGACCTTTTATTAGTTCACTTTTGCTCAATCTGTATAAATTTCGGTAGTGTACATGTCCAAGGCGTTTATGCCATAAATCGATCTCATCGGTATGGACCATGTAGCACGTCCGATTAGATGAGCTACCATTGCTTACTATATAGCAGTTTGAAGTTCTGCGACCAGTTAATATTATGAGAACCCTTTTCATTTGTAATTTCACAACCTTGATTAGAAAATTTAACATTATGGTTGTTATCGCATATTTGAGATATGCTCAACGAGGTTGTGTTTTAAACCCTCAACATATAACACATTTTTAAATAAGGGAAGGTTATAGAGTTGGACCGTACCTTTGCCTAATTATCTTAAATGCTACCATCACCAAATGTGTGACCCATCGGTCATATCTTTCAAATCGGTGAATAGAGCTTTGTGCTTTGTCATATGTCGGAGCATCCACTATCTAGGTACCATTTTGAATGGCTTGTAGCTTTGAAAGCAGTGTGAGCAACCAAACAAGTAACCTTGGGAACCCATTTCAGATACTGTTTTGGGTTTAGGAGAATAATTGGTCTTGTTTTGTTTATAGTTATAAGAGTGACCTACTGAGTTAGATTTTAATAGCTCCTTAAGTAAATCAACAATTTTTTCAGCTAGTGGGTTTTGAATCTGATTTTTGAAATTTATATAGCTACTTTTGTGTTTTTGAAAAGTTTTTGTATTTTTAAAAAAACTTGACTAGTACATTTTCCATTTGAGTTAGAAGTCTCTCCTTTCACAAAATTGGAAGGAGCATTCTTCTGTTTAGGAGATGTGTTTTTATCAAAGCCCAATCCGGATCGATCGCATACATTTTCTTGATCCAGGATAATAATTTTTCTAATTTTGGATCACCTTGGGCATATCTCCATGTGTCCTTCAAACTCGTAAGAGAAGATACTTCTTTTTTAAGTTTCTCATTTTCAGATTTCAAATTTTCAATTAGGGAGGTTTTGAATTCTAGATCACACTTTGATTTTTCAAAACAATCTGAAATTTAAGATTTTTCTAAAACAAGGGTTTCAAAACATTCTTTAAGTTTAAAAACTTTTCTTTTTGAAGTTTAAGTTTGTGACAATTTTACAACTTTCCTTATATAAGGCATTATAAGCATCTTGAAGATCTTCATCATTTTCATGATCACTATCCAAATTTTCTTCACTTGTAGAATCATCGTGATCTGAAAAGGTAAACTTGGCTAGAGTCATAAGGGCCTTAAGTTCACTGCCCGACTCGGTTTCTGAATTTTCTAATTCAGAAGAGGCTTCAGAATCAGACGATTCATCCCAAGTAGCCAACATACCCTTCCTTTTGGATCTGTCCTTTTTAGGACATTTGTTTGCTAAATGCCCATATTCTTGACAATTGTAGCATTGACTATCTTTCAATGATTTCCAAGTTTTAGACTTAGGTTTGGAACGTTTCTTTTCATTTGCCTTTTGAAAGTCGACTCTTTTCTTACTTTTGAAAATCTTATAAAACTTTTTCGCCAAAAGGGCCATATCATCTTCAGACTTTTCTGAATCTGAATTTTCTTGAGTAATACTTTTAGATGACTTCAAAGCAATAGACTTACCTTTAGGAGCTTTAAAACTTAATTCATAGGTTTGCAAAGAACCAACTAATTCTTCTACCTTCATATTGTCCGTATCACGAAGTTCCTGGATTGGTTACCTTTGAATTGAACCGTTCGGGAAGAGAGCGTAGTATTTTTGCACACACTTTACTTTCTCGAGATCTTTTCGCCAAGACCCCACATAGAGTTTACAATGTCATTCAATCTAGTGTAAAAGTCCATAAACATTTCATTTTCCTCCATATGAATTTCTTCAAATTTAGTTGTGAGGAGTTGGACTTTAGATTTCTTGACAATTGATGTACCTTCGTGTGTCATTTCTAAAATATCCCAGGCTTGCTTTCTTGATATCACAGGATATGATTCTTTTGAACTCATCCGGTGATAGTGCGTAAGTGATTGCATTTAGTGCTTTAGCATTAGCACTACTCTCATTTTAGAAGTGTGGTCCATTGGAAATATGGTGTAATTTTCATAGATTTTGAACCATCAACACCAGTTACTTCCATGGTAGGAGGATTCCATTCGATCATTGTGGCTAGCCACACACTTTCATCCATTGATCTGAGAAAGATTCTCATTCTGGCTTTCCAATAGGCATGGTTGGAGCCATCAAAAGGTGGAGGCCTAGTAACTGAAAGGCTATCAAAATTTGACATCTTTTTATATAGCTTAGATCGTTAGCTCGGAAATAAATCCAAATAAACAAAGAACAAAAATGAGCTATTAGCTCGATACCACTTGAAAAGGCCAAGCTATATGTCCTAGAGGGGGGGGGTGAATAGGACTATACAAATTTTATAAATAAATCAGCGGAACTAAAGTAAATCAAAACCCTTACAATTATGAATCAATTCACAATGCTAAATATAAATCACCTTGATAAATAATTATTGAGAGATTGATACAAATTCAGTTCTAAGGACAACCTTACACCATAATAAACAAGGGCTTATGGTAGGACAACCTTATTTCTAGAACCTCTTTTGAATCAAGAACTCAATGTTAATATAAGTAAATGAAATAGCAAGGAATTGAAAATAAATGCAGAAGTAAAGATCTAAATTATTACAACAATCCCCACACTTGCTTGAAAATGTAAATAGTTACAACATTCACATCCACTTGTACAATCCACACAATCGAATGACAAAAGATATGAAAATTAAGCAAGCATTCAATCCACAAGACAAAGAGTTATAGTGGTTCGCCTGTGTGTACACCAACCTGTTTTACAACAAACCACACGAGAATGCTACTCCACTCCTAATATCCTCACACGGGGATATTAGCGTTCACTATCAAATAGGTTTTCTCGGGTTCACCAAAAACCTTTACAATTGTGTCTTTTTCACTTGGGCTTACACAATTCAAAAACCCCTTTTTCTGAGTTTTCTAGTTTTCCTCAGACAACCAATACAATGAGATTTTTCTGGCTCAACCTCAAACAAAACCAAAAATAAATGAATTTTACAAAATTGTAAAATACCTGGATTTCTCCTTTAGCAGCCCGGTAGAACCAATCGGAGTAGATGATTGAATGTCAAAGTTCAATTTCCAATACTCACATTCATAAGGTTCTTAATTCTAATAGATTTTAGATTTAACTTGTTGGGCGTAGCTATATTTGATTTTGATTCCAAGAAGAATGAATAATATAATTCCTCTTTTCAAATAAGATTGGAATAGAGAAACAAAATCAAATTAAATAAGCTAGCAAAAAGGAATATTAAATAAGCACAATTTAGCTTAAAATAAACACAGACTTATCTCAGAGTGATTACTTGAAAATTCTTGAAATGGAATGGAGTTGAGGATGTAAAAACTCAATTTCGTGTTCAATTTATAGAAGAAAAAAATCGTTCCTATTTGGTCTTAGAAACCTAGGACGGTCGTAGCTCTAACAATTTTTGAAAAATTGAGCGCGATCTTTGAAAAGCCATTCTACGATCGGTCGTGAGTACCCTACGACGGTCGTGGGTCACCTACGACTGGTCGTAGATACCTACGACCCGATCGTAGGACCATGAATTGTATTGCTAGATATTGAGTCGTAGCTCCACGACTGATCGTGGACGAGTCGAAGCCAACCTACGACCGGTCGAAGGACTTCCAGGACTGGTCGTGGGCGTACCAAAAATTCTGAAAAAATCTTCAACTACTTAGGACTGATCGTGGAATTTCTTGGACTAGTCGAACCAATGCTAGGACTGGTCGAACAAGAGCTAGGACTGGTCTTGGAATAGACAAAACTTATGTTAAAATAAACATTTGATTTATGTATCCAAAATGACCTACTTAAAGGGTCAATCCTAAGGTCAATCAAACCTGAAACATGTCGTATGGACATTGAACTTCAACCATTCAACGAATATAGATTGTTTGAACCATATCAGGCTTGAGATCTTGTAGCTTCAAACTTGAGATCTTCATCAGCATAACAACTACTTCATGCATTGCTTATTAGTCTTGAAGTCATGAGTCGTTCTCAATATAGTAGCTTCTTGAACATCAACATCTTGTAACATCTTGAAAAATCCAACGTATAACTTCTTGAAGTATTTAAGCAGTGTCTTGAATAAAAATCATCATATAAGCACAAGACACAAATAGATGTTTTGACATATCAAAATTTGACAACCAAAGGAGTATGAGACCATAACCCTTACACTATTTCGCTCTATAGGTTGTCAAACTGCCGTAGATGAAAGCTTAGCAAACCTACCTGATTTGTTACGATTCTATGATAAAAGGTGCGGACTTTAGGTGTATAGGTTATGGTTTTCAATGCTTTCAATGTCAGATAATGATAGATTCATGATCTGCATGCAATTGCACATGTACAAAGTGCTTTCTGTTTTCTGTTTCGATTAAAGACGTAGAATATGGAATTTTACATATTCTAGGTATTTGTAGAAAATACCGTATACGTATATATTTTAGAAATGCGTTTGACATGATTATTTGTTGTATGAATATATGATATATGGATAAAATACTTATTTGGCGAAAGGATTCGCCCTAATGCATGTTATGCTAATATACACTATGTATGTAGAAATAGTGTATTGTAGAAAGTACCGTATACATATATATTTTGGGAAGCGTGTTTGGCATGATTATTTACTGTATGAATATATTATATGTGCATAAAATACTCGCTTGGCGAAAGGACTCACGCTAACACATGTTTTGCTAACATACACTAAGTATGTTGAAATAGTGTGTGCTAAGTGTTTGTGAAAATGCTTGTGTGAGTAAGTGTTTGGATGATGATGCTTTAGGTGGGTGTTGAGATGGGATTCTCAACTACCTTAGAGACATGTATGATTTCCTCCATGAGGTTGTTTACTTAAACCGCTTACTTGTGAATTATATGTGTTTGTATTCTTGTTTATATGGTGCTTTATGAAATGCTTTATAACATGCTTTATAACCTGCTGTATGACATACTTGTTAACATGCTTGAATTACTTTGTTTATTATGCTTTACTCCACATGCTATGAATAAGGATTGATTGAGTTTGGGACTATGTCTATAGTCCAAACAATAGGTACCAGACTTGAGATCGTGGTTGAGATTCATTTTGCACGTAAGATGTGTTTGACGAACCTGAGTCGTACTTCAGTTGGCGACAGTGGTTAGGCCACGCGAAGTGCTTATGCACTTCATGTCATTCAATTGATTGTACTCTAGAGCTAATCAGGCTCGTCAAGTAACCCGATATGTCTAATGTATGTTCACCATGTTTGGTCGCTACTGCTTGAACCTAGGGTACCAAACTTATCAGTGGAATCCCGTTAACCATGGTACCTCGATCTGCTACGACTCATGAGCTAGGCATGGTGGTATGAGACACCGTGGTCGAGCTGTCGACCTACGTTAGGGCCACGTGCCTCCCCGTAGTAACCAGTGAGCAACCAGACTCGTGAGCCGATTATGGTGGTATAAGACACTATATTCGAGCTATCGGCCTACACTGCTTTGATGGGTGATGGGGGAGTGGTGCAACGATTCCGTGTAACAGCCCTAGCAGCCCTGACCGTACCTGGTGTAGTGACCCCGAGCATACTCTAAATCTATAGTGAGGCGATAAGCCTTCCCGTAATAACAGAGTATAAACTAGGCCTGTACTGATAAGGTGATGGGGGAGTGGTGTAACGATTCCGTGTAACAACCCTGGCAGCCCTTGCAGTGACCTAGAAACACACCTTCGTATGAGATTAACTAGGACTGACGACCCTAGAATGGATCATGTTTGGGAATTATACAAGGGAGGTACCTTAGTTTCCTAATCCTGCTGTTTGAAAGGGACTAATAATAACTCGGTAATCATGCTCATCATGCATTGCATGTGCCTGGAAGATGTGGAGCACTGAGGAATGCAAGCATGCCGTGAAAGGAAGATGGTGTCTCACGAGGGAGTATGTCGGTGAGGGCATACATCATGTCATTTCATACTTGCGTTAAATAAAAGTAGTTAAAATTGTTTGATTGTACTACTTTATCATTACTGCTTGACTGAATTGATAACATGTTAACCTATGCTTTATTATTCCACTGAGTTGGCCACTCATTCCCATGTTACGGGACGGTATTTTAAAACACCCACCAGACCCTGTATCAGATGTAGGTATCACTGGGGCACAGGAGACTGAGCCCGACTTCTATGACGATCAGAAGGAGTTCTCTTACATGCAATTAGCTGGAGGCTTCGCATAGGTTGTCCAGTGCTATGGGGCTACAGGGTTGATAATTTCAGTTGTACTATTTTGACATTTTGATTCAGAACCAACATGTATATATATGGTGACTCAATTAGTGTTCATACTCTGGAGATCAAGAATGTTTTGTTTTATATATATCTATATACACCTTTCAGTCTTCCGCTTACGTTTTATACATGGATCTGGAGTATGAATTACTATTTTGGTAGAATCTCACTCATGTTTATTGTACTAAAACAGATAACATTTAATCATCATTATCTATGTTGCATAAGTGATGTTCTGAAACTCGAGAGTTGAGTTTACGCTCGAGCCTTGATTTTCAGGGCATTACAATAACCATTAAAAATTTCATTACACATTGTCATTCTATATTAAATACACATATTTCATTGTAATACGAAACAACTTTGAGGTAAACTATCCGAAGTACTCCCTGCGTAAGTTATCGTATGCTTTAGAAGCATATGTCATGTAGTGTGAAGCACTTAACATTTTTATAGCCAGCATGTCAGTCACAATAGGAGCAATCTGGTCTCTCAGGACTCCATTCAAATGTACAAATGACAGAGTCGCATCTTCCATATTTTGTTTCTCGTAGTTATATATCTCTATCAGCCCCGAAATTTCTTTGAGATAGTATAATCTTTCGTCTGAGTCGTCGTCGATGTATTCCACTCTACACTCATCGACCAGACTAGGTATCTATATGGCCCTACCAGAAGAAGATAGGATCGAAACGTCCATCTGCAACAGCTGATGAAGTATGTTGCGTGCTTCTGCTATGCTCCGGTTTGAGGATGACATGATCAAAAATTGACTCAACTGCAAATGTGGATTATAAACAAGTCAATAAAAGGAATTAATCATGACTTGTAATTTTCACGTATACATGGAATACATAAATTATTCGAATTGAAAAATGACATGTAAATCATGTGTACATTTAATAATCGTCGTCTGCATCATTATCTCTTAGGGCTATTTCTTATTCACCATCACTATCACTGATCAATATTTCTTCCTCATTATCTGCAACGTCGTCATCAATAAAACCACTATCATCTCTAACAATGTCACGTATTATTGAGGCATCAACATGATCAGGTGGCACATCATTTCTGTCTAATTGCACCACATCAATATCAACACTTGAATCAGTCCCTGTATCCCTAGATGTCATGTCTTCTTGATATGCTTGTTCAACCCTGGAAGTATCATTTCCCCCGTCCTCGCTATCTTCAACTTCTGGTACGGGAATGTCAAATACGTTCATAGGCTTTATTTTCTACACCACGTTCCAAGAGTTGCCTAACTTGGTGTCAGCGAGGTAAAATACTTGTTCGGCTTAGCTGACGAGAACAAATGAGTCATCCTTAAACCACTTCCGAGATAAATTTATGCTCGTAAAGTAGTTGTCAGTTTGTATTCCCAACTTTTTATTTCCAATGTCCCACCAATCACATCTAAATAAGTACACCCGCTTTCTCATACAATAACTCAGCTCAATAATATCCGTTAAAATGCTATAAAAGTCAATTTCATCCTCCTCGTTTGTTCCCTTCACAACCACCCCACTATTTTGTGTGGTCTTGTACTTCTCACGTTCTTCGATGTGGAACCGAATCCCGTTTACAATACAACCTGTATATCTAGATACACGTCTATTAGGGCCACATGCAAATGAGTATAGTGCATCAGACGCATCCGCTGAGTTGCTTGTGAGCAACGTCGTCATCTATTATTATGTGCAGAATATAATTGTTTAGGGATTTTCTTAGGTTGAAATAATGTGCAATATAACAGAAATTCTAAGTGTGGTGAGATACAATGTGAAATCTTACACGTTTGGCAAACCATTCAGGAAACTGATCCTGATGCATTCGATTATAATTTGTGGAGAATTTGGATTTCATCTCGTTCATGTGTTCGCTATACATAAATGACACATCATCAGCAAGAAACATTAAGATCATCGTATGTAGAGAAAACAGTAATTGAGGGAAGACTTACCCCAAGTACGTCTCTATTTCTTCATAATTATTCAACACATACCACCGCACCTTCACTAGATCTCCAAGGTCCATATCCTGAAACGCCGGGGATCTTAAAGGACTAACGTTATGTGCAAATACAGATATGAGTCCTTGTTCATGCTCCTGCCCTTCATCAACATTCTAATCTTTTTGGTTGAATCTAGTCTCTATGCCACGAAGATACATGGAGAAAAATGTAAGGCACTCATTATCAATATACGCTTTAGCTATTGACCCCTCCGGTCGTGCCTTATTCCTCACGAATCGCTTGAGTGTGTGAAGGTATCTCTACACAAAACCACTATGTTATATGTATGAAAACATGGATATATGTAGTTTATGGAATGAATAAAAATTTTAATAGGTTCTACCACCTTTCGATCAGATACATCCAACGATATTGTACTAGGCCTACAAGCTTCACTTCGTGCGGTAAGTGAATCGCTAGGTGTACCATGACATCAAAAAATGCAGGTGAAAATATTCTTTCAAGTTTGCAAAGGATTATGGCAATGTCTCTCTCCAATCGTTTAATAACATCTACATTCAACGATTTTGAACACAAATTCTTAAAGAATATCTCCAACTCAATCAGCGCCGCACTGATATCCTTGCTTAGGAATCCATGAATCGCAACCGGCAGTAGGCATTGCAGAAGGACATGACAATCATGACTTTTCATTCCTGTTACCTTACAGTCTGTGACGTTTATGCGCCGAGATATGTTTGACGCATACCCATCAAGAAACTTCACCGATCTCAACTATTCACATAAATGCTTTCTATCTAGTTTTGTCAATGTGTAGCAAGCTACTCGTATAGTTTACGAATTTTCATGTGGTTGCAAGTGCAACTCCTTCCTTAAACCCATTTCTTGTAGATCCAATCGAGCCTTGAAACTGTCTTTTGTTTTCTTCTCTATGTTCATCATTGTTCCGAAGACATTGTCACATATATTTTTCTTAATATTCATGACATCCAAGTTGTGTCGTAATTTCAGATCACTCCAATAGGGCAACTCAAAAAAGTTGCTCTTTTTCCTTCAGTTATAGTCCAATACTGTACGTTTCCTCTTCTTCAAGTGCGATAGCTTACCGAATATAATTTCTTCAATGTTACTCAGTTGCTGCATCACATCTTCTCCAGATAGCTCTTTCAGGGGTGGCCTATGATCTTGTTTGCCATCAAAGATCATCGTCTTCCTGCGCCAACTATGATCGCTTGGAAGGAAGCGACGATGGCCCATATAACACGTTTTTCTACCATGCTTCAATAACAATGAACAAGTCTCAATACCACATGTAGGACAAGCCAACTTACCCTTCGTGCTCCACCTAGACAAATTTCCATACGCGGGAAAGTCATTTATTGTCCATAAGACTGCTACATGCAATCGAAATGTTTGTCCTACAAATATGTCATATGTTTGTATACCTTGACTCCACAACTCATTTAACTCATCTACTAACGGTTGTAAATACACATCAATGTCATTCACAGGTGACCTGAGTCCAAGAATAAGCAATGATATCATGAAAAATGACTCCTTCATACACAACCAAGGAGGTAAATTGTAGGGCATAAGTACCACTGGCCACATACTGTACGAGCTACTCATATTACCAAATGGATTAAAATCATCACTTGCAAGACCTAGTCAAACATTGCGAGCATCCTCTGCAAACCAGTCATGTTACTTATCAAAATTTTGCCAGGCTTCAGATTCCACAGGGTGTCTCAGTGTACTATCATCATGAATGTGTTTCTCCTTATGCCACCTCATATCTTCAGCCGTCTTACAAGACAAACAATCTTTGCAATCTGAGTTTCAATGGGAAGTACCTTAACACCTTTTGCAGGATTTTCTTACCCCTGGCTTTGTCATACTTTGTAACACCCCGTACTTTCCAGTACTCGAGTGTTACCATGTAGATTAATTTAATGTAAATATATAAATAATGTAACCTATATATATATATACGCTATGAAGTGTATGTACGTTGTAAAGATTTAAAATTTCATGCTAAAATGATATGTACGTATTTAATGTATATAAATATTATGGAAATACTATTATATTAAATAAACATATGGAATAATAATTGCACAAAATAAAGTCAAACTACAAATAATAATGTAACATTGAATATCTTTTATAAGTATATATACAAAAATCATTAGATACTTTAATGGATTTGTGTATTATTTAATTATATTATCAAATACAAATTTAATTCTTATTAAATAAGATATTGTACAATCTTCAATTCATTTATACATATAATACGATATTGTACATTATGAGCTATGTATATTAATGAATGTGTGAACAACAACATGCAGGAAATTAGTGGTATGTTAATATTAAAATTATATTCATATATTTACGGGATTTTAAATATTGTAATTATAAGTAACATACAAAAATAATAAAAATTATATTAATATTAGTATCGGTTAGTAATATATGACGAAAGCCTCACAAATGTCCCATTTAGATCTTTTAACCGTTGACGTCCAACTTTGTAACCATTCGACCATTGAATGGATGGGAATCACCGTATGGAATGAAAATAATCAAATAGGGCCCACTTAAGACTCAGAAAATGCCTGATCTTTAGTCAGGGGACCCATTTAGTCCCATAGGGCATCGTGGACGGAGTGGATTTCCCACGAGCATCATGATAAACCCCACAGTAGTGCATGTGTGCAGTAAGGGTAGTGCACCTGTGGTGCACTAGATGAGACCGCACGGTCAGACCAGGTCTGACTGAGATTTCCAAAGAAGGAAACCTTCCCTGCTTCTACTAACGCCCAATTCAAACGAACTGACCCTGTTTAGGTGGATCCACCATGGTCATCCCATGCATGATCTGAACCATCCATCTCGTCAAGTGAGAAGTGACAATCAAAACCATAGCTAGGTCACATGATGTTACACATGAGCGTGCACACGAGAACCCGCATAAAACCGTCTCAAAACACAAAATTGCCGAAAATGGAAACTACTCCTTTCCTTTCTCCAGGAAGCTGGTACGATCCATGTAGGGATCTCTCTTCCAATCCCAGCCATCCATTTACTTAAATCTTGGCCCTTCTTTCACCCTGGTTTAGGGCTCTCTCCCATAGCCAAGAGAAAATCGACCGATTTTACAAATACTAGTCGTATTTCAAGGTGGTTTTAGCTGATCTAATCCTGACCATTTGGACTCAATCCAATGGCTTAGGAAAAGCCAGTCTTCCTACAAGAAAAAGGAGAGAAAACGTCTCTCCATCGGCCTCTCTCAAAAACCCTAGAAACAGTCGCCACCTCCAACTTTGAACCCACCCATTAGCACTCTCTCAAGCTTCGAAATAGCTTGTCTAAGAACTCCTTATAGTCCATACGAAGTGTTTGGAAGAAGGAAAATAAGAGGAAAGGTAGTGGCGGAGGAAACGCCATTAATGGCTGCCATCTTCTCCGACGTTCTACCACACCACGTCGACGTGGTTCGACCCTGGTTACGATCAGTCCCACTCCTGACGTCTCTGGAGAAGGAAGGAAGAAGAAAGAAATAGAGGAGAGGAGAGAATAAAGTGGAACCAGAGCAGCTGCTGCTCACTACCGTTGCACCACTTCACTCCACTCGTTGGAACAAGTTATTATCCGGGTTTCGGCCCAGTCTCGCTAAGGTGAGTGAAGGCAGAGGGGAGATGAGATAGGGAAAGAAGAAAAGAGAAAGAAATTGAGGAAAAGGAAATGGAGGAAAGCAGAGAAAATGAGGGAGGGAGTGCGGCTCCGCTGTTGTCGTTCTGCACCAAGCTGAGTTGGGTCGACTCGTTGTCAGGTGCTGGCTGGCTAGTCGGGCTGTGTCCAGGCCCAGTTGGGTGTGATCCTTCCCTAGTCCAGCGGGAGAAGAAATGAAGGGAAGAAGAAGGTCAGAGAGAGTGTTGGAGCGGTGCAGCTGCACCATGAATCGTTCAGCCACCGTGCTTGCTGACTCGGGCTAGTCCAAGGCGAGTTCCCAACGAGTCAGGCCGAGTTCCCAGCCTTGGTAGGTGTCTCCAGTAGCAGAAAGGAAGAAGAAAAATAGAAAGAAAAAGGGAGGGAGAGAGAGATAGAGAGAGAGAGGAGGAGGAGAGAGAGGGAGAGAGTGTTGCGAGTCAACTCGCTGCTGAGTTGAGCTTGGGTTGGTCCAGGTAAGGCTGGATATTCCAGCAAAAGAAGAAGAAAATGAGAAGAAGAAAGAGGAAGGAAGTAGGGGGTGGCGGTGCTTGAGCCGAGACAACTAGGTTGGGACCGAGTTTAGCTAAGTCGAGTTGACTCGGTGGACATCGAGTTGGGGCGGCCCAGTTGCGTTGAGCTTCCATGTCGACTAATGTAAGATGACTCTTCTCCCTAAATTAGAGTATTTAAGTTACCTTAAATTTTTATTAGAAAAATCATTATTAAACATGATTAGTCATTGGTAGACTAACTACACTTATATTAAATATTATTAACATACTTACAATTATTAAATAGCAATATTTTGTTTACCACCCTTAAAGATTATCATGGACAGTAGGTCATACTATTTTATTACCATCACAATGGTTATGGTCATTGGGTTAGCTAAATAAATTATCATCGTTGTTATTATTATCATTTTCTTTAGGTTATTAAATTTAGATACAATTAACCATTAGTAAATCATCCATACTAATATTGGTTAATACATATGAAAATTATCATTAATAAAATATTAGTATTTTACTTTCCCATTCTTAAAATATTAACATTGATGTTAGAACATACAATTTATTTTCATCAAAATGACTAATAGTATCACAATGGCTAAATGTTAAGTATATTATTAATATTAATAATTGTTTTGGAATTATTAATATTATTATCCACTGTGGGTTATGTTAAATAATTTAATATAATAGTAGCCATTTTAATATTCTGAAAATTAAATAACCAATTCACTTAATTAATTTTATCCATTTAATTTCTCCCATTGATAGTATCATAAATGGTCACACGAAATGGGGTTCAAATCCCATAATCAAAACCTAAAAATCTAGCCTAAGCCTAAACCCTAGGTTAAAACCCTAATCCTAAATAGCGTGTAAGCTGGGACCTAACTATATAACTTTACAATTCATGATAGGGTTTGATTCTAAGGAAACTCGCACTCCCTAGCAACACTAGTAGGCAATTCAAAGTATAAGGTGATGATTCTTCCCCTTGAGCTTTCCATCTTCTCATTAGCTTAAGTTATAGTTTTTATTTAAATTCATAATTGCTATCTTCCTTTTATAATTACATGTGTTAGCTGATGGAAATTGAATTGTTGTATTACATGCTTTGTGATTATCCTATATAATTGTTCATGCTTGTGGATTTCTTTTTGTGGATTACTCATGAAACTTACACTGGTATATTAGTGAAAAATTCCCACATATGAATGTACACCCATACTTGGGATATAACTTGACTCTTTGTGATCGTAATGGACCTTCGACTCGGTGGTTTTTGAGTGGTGGTCTAGATGGATCATTGATGTGGGCCTACCATCCAGGGTAGTTGTGCTCAATGGTTTTGAAGAATGGTCTTTATCATATGGTTTTAATATTCGCCCTATATGGCATATTTTGATACACGCCCAACGTGGTTTTATTTAGTATCTTCCCTACATGGGTTCGATGTTTTATACTGTGCAACCATGCGATGGTAAGCCCCACATACTGTAATATAATTGGCCACTAGTCGATGGGTTTCCATTAAACATCCTAAGGTGGTAGCCTCATGAGCCAGGGATGGTGAAATGGGACACTATGCCTGAGCTGTCACCCTGCGCTAGGCTCTGAGCTCCCCATAGTGACCTTCGAGCCTATTAAACCTGCTGAGTGTAATTGGATTAATAATGGACTGGCTAATCATGCATACATCGCACAGACCAGCATCTATTGCTATTGTACGTGGGCTACGTATTATTTACGACTAGTTGATATTTCTCAGGTTCGATGATTCCAACTGGTTGATGTTTTCCTGGTTGGATGATTGCATGGCCGGCGGCCCTGTCCGCACGGATAAGCATCCCCGGGGCGTGAACTCATTCCATACATCCATGTATATAATAAGATTTGCATCATGTACTGTTTTATATGCTTTATTTTATACTATTTCTTACCTAATGCGGCAGTGTGTAATCTTGAGGGGAGTTCACACTGAGTTGGCCACTCATCCATCAAATATATAACCGTACAGGTAGCACATGTGGCTTAAGTGACTTTCAGGTTCAGGCTGAAGTAGAGCCGAGTCCAAGTGCTAGGGTTCCATGGTTGTATCTACCTCGAGGAGCTGCGTGATCTTGCGACTTATGTTTACATTCCTATGTTATTTTTCATGTACTAAATCATGTGGATTCTTGTAGTTGTTATATTGTGACATTAGTTTGTATAAGTCATTATGGGCATCTTCTTATATATTCTAAATGATAATGAAATTTTCCTTTATACTTACTTGTCCATCCTACACTCGTCTGCTTACTCTGATGAAAGATAGAAATAAAAATATTACATATCAAATTGACTATCCTTTAAGGTTAACAACTCGGGTTTTTGGGACACGAGTTCTGTACTCGGGTTCTGAAGATTTGGGGCGTTACAGTTGGTATCAGAGCATAGTTTGGATAAACTTGGCCTTGGGAAATGATCTTATACAAACTTTGAATGTCTCAAGTTAGGATGTTTGAAATTAGAAATTGAACTTAGGATGATTTCCCTTGAATATAGAAGAATGATTGGAAATGTAGAAACCCAAACTTAGGTTCCCTTAGAAGTGACTTGAATGGTAATCCAAACTTATATGAATTTCCATCTAAGCAAAGGACACCTTGAGAATGTAGAAATTCAAAACCTGGTCCCCTTGGAAATTATTAGAACAACTATTTGAACTTAGGTGAAATCTCCTTGTAGCCAAGAGAAATTGAGAATATAGGGAATTAAGATTTTAAGTTCCCTAGAAAATTGCTTGAATAACTGTAAAACTTAGAAGTGAACTTAGATTCCCTTAGAATCATTAGATAGCCATTTGAACTTTCACTCATATAGGAATCCCTTAGAACTGGGAAGAAAAGAGAATGTAGAAATTCAAATGTTAGGTTCCCTAGAGAATTGTTTGGGTAATTATAGAACCTAGAAATGGACTGGAGTCCCTTAAACATTTTTAGGATTGGTTATTAGAAATTAGAAATATAACTTTAGTTCCTTTGAAAACTACCAGAATTGTTGTTTGAACTTAGACATTAAGCTCATGTACCGTAAAAGAACAAACACCCACCATGACATAGTTGAGATCGAATAAGAACACTCCTTAGTCTTGACTCCCAAAGAACATTTTAGAAATTTATGATTCAAACTCCTTCTGTAATTTCCCTTAGTTAGAGATGGCATTGTCACGACACTTAGTGAATGGAACGAACTTATGCTTCAAAGGGATTTCCTTGTTCACCAGATTGTACATTTGATTGGCCACAATTGCTCTTTAAATTTAAGAACCATACGTAGGAATTGTAACTCGAATCCCTTAATGCATCTCTTTAGCTAGAGACGATGTCTCTCGCAATTTCTAGTACTTGGAAATGACTAGAGGAAAAAAAAAAAAGAGGGGTAGAATTGCAACCCTAGCACAAGCATATTGGAACTAGATTTGAATCCTAGATAGATGTAAAAATAATAATAATAATAATAATAATTTTGATTTCATGTAGAAACCTTGGTCTTAAGGTTTTGTGTTTTGACAATCAGAGTGCGCATTGGAAGCATAGTGGGCCACATAGTCTTATTCGTTATGAAAATAAATGGTTAAATGATATTTCCCATGAGTCCAGAATAATCGAGACCACGGATTGATGAAAACATATTCACGCGATGTATACGCGGTTTAGTTCAAATTCTAAAGTCCTACCAAATCTCAATGATTCCAATGCCCTGATTAAGCAAAGGATCGAGATTTAACAGGATGACGAATTGATACCGAAATCCTCTGCTATACGTAAGTGAAGGATCGACGTATCGGGTTCAAACCCACTACAACCATCTGTTCGTGTTAGCTCAAACACTGGCAATGAAAATTCGTATCGTACCTTGGACTATGGGGAACTATCAAAAAAAAAAAAAGAGGAAAGATATAATAGCATTATCAGATACCACCTAAGTGAACTTATGATATTAGTAAAGGCAATAAGACATTCTGATGGAGGGAAGCATTAGAATGATTCCTTAATTTTAGATAATACTAGGATAGCTTCTAACCTTTAGAGGAAATCGATATGCTAGACTAGACACTCGAGGGTTTTGGCAAATTTAGACATATTTTATCAGGAATATATATTGCAATTTCACAACTAGGCATATATGAGATAGTGTACATCATTAGGATAACCCTTCTACTTATACCATTAACAATTAGGGCGAGTGTTATCAAACCCCGATGGTAAAACCTTCTTTAAGGGGGGTAGACGTAATGACCCACGTTGTACTAGTAAGTCATGGGCGCTCGCGCGCACGAATAAACTTAAACTAGTGTCATTCGCAATTGTAGTTGAAATGTTGAATTTGGGGGATGAAATTCTCTTTAAAGGGGGTAGATTGTAACACCCCGTACTTTTCAGTACTCGAGTGTTACCATGTAGATTAATTTAATGTAAATATATAAATAATGCAACCTATATATATACGCTATGAAGTGTATGTACCTTGTAAAGATTTAAAATTTCATGCTAAAATGATATGTACGTATTTAATGTATATAAATATTATGGAAATACTATTATATTTGTAACGACTCGAAAATTTCCATACAAAGACCCGAGTACCACCTTGACCAGAAATCACTTAGGATTTAATCCTTTAGAAATTTGACAAAGTTAACTAAGTACTAAACTAGATTAGCCATGAAATCCATTTCAATCGCTTTAAATACAATCTGCAAGACACAAAACTTGTAGAATCATTGATGCTAGGTTACCCTAAAATCTAGGATCAAACTCATTACCCAACTGCTCTCAAGAGCACATTGAAACTCCGTATCAGGTCTGGACCGCACATCGGGAGTCCGAATAATACAAAGTTAAGGACTTAGGACCGCCTCGCTGGGCTTGACAACCATCTCGGAAATCAAATCCAGATAGTGTCCCACGGCTGTTCGCTTGAGTCCGGAGTGAGTGAGGGTGAGAACACTTGTTTTCTTTACAAAATAAATATCTCAAATAGTAATCTGAGACTTGTTACTTGCGGACATTTTGTAAGTAACCAGACCATCAGAATTTGACCCAAATACACCCTCGGATCAGGAAAATTTTCATAAACATATCCATGTACTTGAAATTTCAGATCGGGTTTCACTGACCGTTGAACTGAAACTAGTCTGCCACGTGTGATCTGGGAATCCGACTGAAACGAAAACTTAACTCAACCTAGATCCAAGGTTGGTGAGCTTAAGTCCGACCTTTGGCTCAAGGAGGCCCGCCAGAAGTGCTCCGTTGAGCTGAAAAAGTGTCGCTTTGGTTATAACCTAAGTATACCTTGTCCACAAGTCTATTTCAGTGTATTTTTAGGCTATATAAGGACCTTAAAACCCTCTCTCTCACAGCCATACAAAATTGAGAGAAAACCTAGAGAGAGAAGAGAGAAAAGAGAGAGAAAGTGTGAGAGAGGTGGGAGAAACTCCCTACTACTATCCCCTGCCGCTACACAAGCTGCACCACCCCATTCTCATCACTTTCCCGGCGATTCTGACTTTTTTTCTAGGTAAGAAACCCTAACCCTAATCTGTTTTGGAGTTGTAAGGGTTGTAGGTTATGAAGTAGCTAACCTATTTCATTCTATAGGTTACCAAACTGCCGAATACGGAAGCTTGGCAAACCTATCATATTCGTTACGATTCTACGGTAAAAGGTGAGGACTTTAGGTATATAGGTTACGGTTTTCAACGCCTTCAATGTCAGATAATGATAGATTCATGATCTGTATGTAATTGCACATGTACAAAGTGCTGTCTGTATTTCGTTTCGATTAAAGACGAAGAATATGGAATTTTACATATTTTAGGTATTCGTAGAAAATTTCGTATAGGTATAAATTTTGAAAATGTGTTTTCCATGATTATTTGTTGTATGAATATGTTATATATAGATAAAATACTTAGTTGGCGAAAGGACTCGCCCTAATACATGTTTTGCTAATATACACTATGTATGTTGAAATAGTGTATTCTAGAAAGTACCGTATATGTATAAATTTCAGAGATGTGTTTGCCATGATTAATTGTTGTATGAATATATTATATATGGATAAAATACTTGTTTGGCGAAAGGACTCGCCCTAATACATGTTTTGCTAATGTACACTATGTATGTTGATATAATGTATTCTAAGTGTTTGTGAAAATGCTTGTGAGAGTAAGTGTTTGGATGATAGTGCCTTAGGTAGGTGTTGAGATGGGATTCTCAACTACCTTAGAGACATGTATGATTTCCTCCATGTGGTTGTTTACTTTAACCGCTTACTTATGAAATATATGTATTTGTATTCCTGTTTATATAGTGCTTTACAACATGCTTTATAACATGCTTTATGACATGCTTGTTAACTTGCTTGAATTACTTTGTTTAATATGCTTTACTCTACATGCTCTAAACAAGGATTGATTGAGTTTGAGATTATATTTATAGTCCAGACAATCGGTACCAAACTTGAGTTCGTGGTTGAGGTTCATTTCGCTACGTAGGATGTGTTTGACGAACTCGAGTCGTACTTCAGTTGGCGATAGTGGTTAGGCCACGCGAAGTGCTTATGCACTTCATGTCGTTCAGCTGATTGCACGCTCGAGCTAGTCAGGCCCGTTAAGTAACCCGATATGTCTAATGTATGTTCACCATGTTTGGACGTTATTGCTTGAACCTAGGGTACCAAACTTACTAGTGAAATCCTGTTAACCATGGTACCTCGATTCACTAAGACTCATGAGCTGGGCATGGTGGTATAGGACACCGTGGTCGAGCTGTTGGCCTACGCTAGGGCCACGTGCCTCCCCGTAGTGACATGTGAACAACCAGACTTGTGAGCCAATTATGGTGGTATGGGACACTATATTCATACAGTCGGCCTACATTGATAAGGTGATGGGGGAGTGGTGTAACCATTATGTGTAATAGCCCTGACAACCCTTTGTAGTGACCTCGAGCATACTCTGAATTTGCGGTGAGGCAACGAGTTTTGCGGCGGTGTATAAAGTATGAACTAGACCTGTATCAGCTTGGTGATGAACCGTTAAAGAGGTGATGGGTGAGTGGTGTAACCATTGTGTGTAATAGCCCTGTCAGCCTTTGCAGTGACCTAGAAACACATTATCGTATGAGATTAACTAGGACTAACGACCCTAGAATGGATCATGTTTGGGAATGATACAAGGGAGGTACCTTAGTTTCCCAATCCTGTTGTTTAAAATGGACTAATAACAACTTGGTAATCATGCTCATCATGCATTGCATGCGCCTGGAAGATGTGGAGCACTGAGGGATGAAAGCATGCCGCGAACGTAAGATGGTGTCACACGAGGGAGGGTGTGGTGAGGGCATCCATCATGACTGCATTCATACTTGCATTAATAAGAGTAGTTAGGAGTGTTTGATTATATTGCTTTACAATTACTGCTTGACTAAATTGATAACATGTTAACCTATGCTTTATTGTTCCACTGAGTTAGCTACTCACTCCCACATTACGGGATAGTGTTGTACACACCAACCAGACTCTGTCTTAGGTATAGATGAGATGACGACTTAAGAGGCTGAGCTGGACTATGACGAGAACCAAGACGAGTTCTCATTTATGCAGTTTGCTGGTGGCTTTGACTAGACTGCCAGATCGACGGGATTCACAGGACTTATTTCTTTAGTTGTATTTTTGACATTTTGTTCATAAAACAGATATATGTATATGGTGACTCAGATGGGTTTATACTCTGGAGATTGAGATGGTTTTGTTTCTTTCACATGCATATATATACAGTTTTAGTCTTCCGCTTGCCTTTATACAACTGATCTGGAGTATGAATTACTGTTTTGGCATAATCTCACTCATGTTTATTGCTCTAACACAGACAACATTTAATCATCATTATCTATGTTGCATTAATGATGTTTTGGAACTCGAGAGTTGAGTTGCTACTCGACCCTCAAATTTCAGGGCATTACAAGTTGGTATCAGAGCATGATTTTGATTAAACCGGACCTGAGTTATGTTCCCATGACATATGCTGACGCGTTACAATTTAGGAGGGTGCGAGAATAATATAGAAACAGTCTTAAGTATCCCAATTTCATCCAACGGCAAAGTTCACTGAAAATGGACGCCGAAATCGAGTCTGTACTCAATCCTGGTCGCACAGGTCACCCTTAAAACATTCCTAGGCCATCTACTGATGAGTCTAGATCACAATCCACCCAATTCCAGTCATTAAAAATCAGTAAAGGTCAGTCTAGATCAGAAATTTCTCGAAACCACCCGATCTGGAACAGAATAGAGTCGTGGGCCTCCCCACTTAAATCTATATGGACCCAGGGTAGAACCAAGGTGTATTTGGCACCTTGGGAGGTTGGGGAACACCACCCAACCGCGGCGGTAGCATGCCGGGCAAAGCGGACCGCGGTGAGACCGTGGTCGGGTTGGCCCAATAGGGTTGGGCCGGGCCTGGTCATGGTCGGCCCGACCCCTACACACGTTTGGTGCGTGCAAAATTTTTAGAGGGGCCCTATTTCTCTCCGGTTGGAGCCCCACTTCTCATTTCACCCTTCCAAACCCTCCAACTTATTGTCCCCTCCCTCAAAAGTCCCTTTCAATCGTCTTATCCTTCATTTTCGACCATAACCCACCCACAACCATCGATCATAGCAACCCTACCTTCTTACCCTTCCTCTTTCTTTCACATTTGAGCTCCCACACCTCCATTTGAAACTCAAAATTGTATAACCTTCTAACCCATCCCATTTCTTCCTTGTTCCTTCTTCATTCCCTGTCATTTGGACCTCTTCAACACCTATTGGGACGATAGTTCGTGGAGAACCAAAGCAATCAGCCCCGTCTCTCTCTTTCCTCCATTTTTATGGCCCTTTTCAAGTTGATTACGGCCATTTTCTCCATTTCCTCCATCCTCTCTCTCATGGGAAAGAGGAAAACTGCTGCAGATGAAGTTGGGCCGAGCCGCCCAGCCCGTTCCAAAAGAAGGGCTGATGTTGAAGTCAGCACTAACACCGTTTGGGAGTATAGGTCGGAGCGGGACCTAGATCCCTAACTTTCGATTAGAGATGCCCTTCCGATAAGCTTCGAATACGGTCGTTTTGCTGACCGTAAGATAGTGTTTGAAGCTCACGTGGATGAGAGAATGTTTGGGCTCCACCCGATGATGGACCGCTTGGTGGACATCGAATGGGGTCCTATATTTGAAGGCGAGTCTCCTGCATGTGAGAACACAGTTCGTGCCTTCTACGCCCATATCGTAGACCCATCGTTGGAGCCTCTTCAGTTCACGGTCTCTGTAAGGGGCATAAGGCGCACAATTACTGTGGTTGAGATGGCACGGATCATGAACATCCCAAGTGGTGAAGTACTTCCTAATGACAACTTCTCCAGGGGTGCGCAAGAAAAGGATTACCGTACGCGATACCTCTACGGTCGACGGGTTTCTTGGACGCGAGGAAACTGTCTTTCGTCGTCGAAGTTGACAGATGACTTCCGTTTACTCCACCACATTTTCACATATAATGTGTATCCATGGTGGGGTAACCGCACTGAGTGTACTCAGTTGATGGTGGACTTCCTATACAGGATTGGACATGGGGACAACTTATGCCTGCCCACGTTCATCCTATTTCAGATAGTTCAGGTCGTTCGATCTGTCAGGAATGACCTCTCGCTCCCATTTAGCCACCTAATATGCAAGATGGCTCATGATGTCGGCTACAGGCTTAACATGGAAGACCTTGCGCCACTTCGGGTCATAAGTGAGGCTACACTTAACAACATGAAGATCGGCCCTCGGCAACGGCAAGCCCGACTTGATGAGTCTGGAGATAAGTCGGATAGTGCCGGTGAGGAGAGTATCGACCTCGAAGCAGGAAGCGAAGAAGGAGGTGGCGATGAGATATGGGAAGAGGAGGATGAGGCTCAGGATACTGGGGAGAGCTCTCCTCCTGGAGGACCAGAGCCGGATGCTACTTAGGCTACGAGAGATGCTCGCATGGTTCGCATTGAGGAGAACCAGGCTGCCCTGTGGCAAGAGATTGGATAGGTTCGGGCTGAGCTTGGTGAGACTCGAGCCAAGCTTGAGGTGACCGAAGCCTACATGAAGAGAAGTTTTAAGAAGGTGTCTCGCACCTTAAAGACTATTATATGCTGTGTACAGGACAAGAATGCTCCTCCTCCATTGCCTGACTCGGATGATTAGGCATCTAAGTTGTTGTTTATAGTTGTTTTGCTTACCTCTTTAGGCGGTTTATGTTTTCATGTTGATGGATGTAGTAGTTAATAGTATGTTTTTGTGGTAGTTGAAGCTTGGTTGTTTTAGCTCCCCTACATCTTCTGTCATGATTCATGTAACTCTGTATCCCATGTATTATGACAATTTTGGTAATGAAATGCATACAACCTCTTTTGCTATGATGTGTGTGGAATGCTTACGTGATTACATATTGTGCTACGATGCTTTATCTCACAAGCAATGTACCCTATGTTGTATAGGGCATGCCACAGAGATTTACGAGGAGCACGGCACCCCTCTTGCTCACTGACTCGATGGACCAGACTCCTTCCCGCAAGGGTGGTCTTACGAGCCCGGGTTCTGGCTCTGATCAACCTTCTGCTGGTCCTACTAGTGATTTACCACCTTATACACCCCCGGTTCACGAGCAGAACTAGTCATCCTCTTCTACGCCGTATGAGTCGCAGGCTACTCCACCTACTGATAGGTTTGAGCAGTTGATGTTGATGATGCATCAGCAGTAGATGCAGCAGTAGCAGCAGCACCAGCAGCTTATGGCCACTATTTCTGCGGCCTTGTCTCAGGGTGGGAGTGCGACTTCACCTCCGACATCTTCACCTCCTGCTGAGCCTACAGAGCCACCTGCTCAGTTTGAGGATGTGCCTCTACCCACACCTGTTGCTGATGTTTTATTTAAACCAACATGATTTAAATGATTTTTAAACTCGCAAGTATACGAATCAGATGTAGATATGGTACGTATTACGAGATCGTTCCCACAAGGACTGGTCGTCACAATTCAAATCTATGACTCTCCTTAACTAATCCAACAAATAATGGAATGAACTACTAAGCACAATTCTAGGAAAAACAATTGAAAATAGGGAAGAAAATTCAATCAGAGAAAGAGCACTAGGACTTTCGAATCCACCCTTAATTATCCTAACCCTTGTTTTGTCTGTTGATTCACCTTGATCTAGATTGATACCACTTATACAGAGAAAGCACAATCTGTGTCCTTAATCGGGCATACAGAATGTCTAATTCCTTTAAGCAATGCCATGAATAACATATCCCATGTCCTTGGTCGGGCACATGGAATGTATAGTTCATTAAAGCACCCTGTTTCTTCCTCTATAGGAAACCTGTTCTTGATCAGACCCAAGCACCTATAATAAGCATCCAAACATCATCCATATATATACTTTGGTCAAGTTCATAGATGGAGAAGTATAGAATTTAAACCAATCAAGCCCACTTAGAGAAAGAAACAAATTAATTAATATTCAAAGTAAATCAACCAATAAAGAGCTAATCAAATTAGGGGTTTCATCTCAAATTTCTAGTGAGAGATTAGTGACCCATAAAATCCATCAAAAAGATTAAACAAAATTCAATAAAACAAAACACCAAACCAATCTATCTCTCTCTCTTCTTTCTTCTCTTTCTTCTCTTTCTTCTCTCCCTTGCTCTAGATCTGGAATTCCCTGTTTTTGAATGAATTTCCCACGTCCACAATTCCTCTTTTATAGTCCTCTACATGTTGGAGGGTCGAGAGTCGAGTCAAAGGTGGCCTACAAGTCGTACCATTTCCAGGACATTTGAGTGCAAATTTTCGCAGCCATGATCGGTGAGCCCCACAGAGGTATTTCCTGAAAAATTCACCCCGTCCATTGGATTCAGGATGAAATTTCAATCAAGAATGGGTGGTTTTGAATGTCCATTGACGCGGCCCAGAGAAGAAATCACAAAAAGATCAGTTTTGAACAATGCAGGGCAGTCCGTTTGTGGCCTCTGTACCGCACACGTGTGTACGCATGGGAGTGGAATATCAGGATGGTTTTGAAGCTCTCGAAGCCCTCTACACAATGAACGGCTTGGATCGGCCGGAAGGACGACGTACAGGGCCCACTCACTCTTGCAAAAATGGACAGCGGCCTGGTTACGTGGACGCGGATCTCTTCCGTTGTGACAATGGTGGGGCCCATTTTGATAATTGTTTTAATAATCCACTCCATCTATTGCATGAAGGAGGAAATTCTGGTTGGGAATATGTAACTTCCGCCTTCTGTTGATGAGGCCCACACGTTATCTCTCTCTTCCGTTCAAGATGCTTTTGAACGGTTAGATTTCCATAGGCGCAATCTTTTAAAATTCAGTCACCTACACCTTAGTAACATCGACCTTAGACAGAGAATGGACGGTTTGGATTGTCCATTTGGACACTAGGTGGGACCCACAACCGACGACCGCATCAGTCGATCACGTCACCGGATTTGGGAACGGTGAAGAAGGTGCGGGTCGGCGACTTGTCGACCGACTTGGCGGTGCGGTGCATGCAACCGCAGTGCAAACGTGCAAACGTGTGGTGTACACACTCACTCATACATGTGGGGCCCACCGTGATGTTTACGAGAAATCTACACCATCCATCCTCTTTATCATGGTAATTTAGCCGTCAATACCAAGGTTGAGGCAGTTCCAAATATCAGGTGGGCCCCAAATTGGAGATTAATAGGCTGATCTGTCCGTTGGACCACTTCCCGAGATCTTCAATGGCTGAAATTTAATATGTACGGTTAATTTATGGCCTCCATCTCATGTATAAAGTTTTAAGTCAATCGGAAGACGGGAACCATGTGTTCTTGCATTCTGGACCCTTTTCGGGCCCCTTTGGCTTGCTTTCCACAAATCCCAGGCGTGTAAAATCTTCATTATTGGTTCTTTGGAATCCATCCTGTGCTCTGGTGACTTTGGATCCTGAAATCCATGCCTTTAACATCAATTTTCAATCAACGCTCCTGATTTCATCCTGTAATAAAAACATAATTAAAATATGGCATTAAACATTATCATGTATGTAAAATCAGGTAATACTAGGGTCTGAGATGCAATATTCGACCCTCATCACAACCCCAACCCAGCATTTTGCTAGTCCCGAGCAAAACATGCGAAAAATAATTTTAAATAAAAGACAATTCTGTAAACTCAAGTGACTTGCGAACAGATAGCTGAGATGTGAAAATTCTAAGATTCATGATTGGTGTGTGGAGTTTTTCTCTTGGAATCAAGCTCTCGGCAGATTTCATAATTAATTTCAAACTATTAATCCATTAATTGGAACAATTCTGAACATCGAGCTCCATGAATGTAAAGTGTAATCTCGACTTACAAACATTAAGAGATCCAATTGTCAATCTCATGATATCATTGGTAATTCGTGACAACCAAGCTTGAAACCAACACTTATCTCACAGATTAACTTTTCATTTTACCAGCCTTTGATTTTCTTTATGAGCAGTAACGCAAATGAGGGGAGTCAAGTTCTTACCTATAGGGAGCAAACCAATGGCGAAAACTTGTCGCCTAACTTTTTTTTTTTTTTCCTCATATGTCAACTATGAAGAATCAAATCTGCACCTATAGGGAGCAAACCTATGGTGAAGATTATGTGACTTAGCTTTTTAATTCTTCTTTTTACCAAGTTAATCATTCAGTTATCGAACCGAAAACTTAATGTGTAAGTGAGATGTGATATGTGAAATCATGGCTTAATCAATGTTTACAACTTCTAATCATGGATTAACAATTCAAAATTGACTGTGAAATCAAGTAGATGGCCGAATCCAAGAGTCATAAGTTACCAACATCACATATCTTATAATGTTAAAATCACAATTATCCTTCAAAATCACTTTGAATTCAATAGAAATTCCAGAAAAAATTTTAAAATTTTCACAAATTTTGCTCAAGACCAAGAAAATACTGATTAGGTAACCTAATCTCCCACCCCCAACCTAAAATCTACATTGTCCTCAATGTAAAAGAAATAAGCAAGCAATGCATATGGGACAATGAGAATAAAAGAGGAGTGATGGAAAGATAGTACCTGGATGGAGAATCAAGAAGCTTTCTCAAAAAAAATTTCAACGTAAAAGCGAGTTAGCACAAGAGAGAAATCAACATAAGCAAAAATAACAAAAAGAAAAACAAAAGAAGATCCTACCTATACCACTTTCGCAGGTGCTCTCGATTGCATTTAGCGCATGCAACAAGCCTTTAAACCCCTAGGTTACCCCTACTAGACGAGTTGTAGTCTCGTGAGGGTTTGCAATAATGTTACCCACAAACATTGAAGTAACTAACTAGGAAAAAGCATAAAACAAAAGACTGGGTTGCCACCTAGGAGCGCTAAGTTTAACGTCTTTAGCCAGACAAGAACGGACCATAAATAAACTAATCTTTATAACCAGGGTCCGCTAAAGAAATTACCTCAACACCTTGATTAACCAATCCCAGACAAATGATGTGAGTTCCCATGAGCTGTGCTATCTTCAATGAGGTAACTGACACTGTCATCAAATAAATTAAGGACTTCTGCTCGAACAACTTCCATGTTAGGATCACGCTTCCTTTGCATTTCACGTGATATTTCCACAGCATGATCCATACATACAGTGGAGCATACTCCCTGTATTTCCACTATCTTCCGTTCAATTGCTGCCTTATATGCTCTAAGAACATTAAGCAGTCTGCTCTCCTTTACCTTCTCAGAGTTAGAAACTGTGCTGTCCGAAAGAGTCTCAGAGGGATGAAGAGGTTCCATTTTCGCTCTCCATTTTTCAGTCTCCAATATAGGAGTAGAGTCGAGCAGTGCATTGACTTCGTAGATGGGACTATCGATGTCAAAATCCATGCCGTATTGTGCTAAGCAGGTCTCAAGTGGATCTTCAAAAGATTTACGGAAGGAGTCCTGCACTAGACTCTCGATCATGTCCACTTCAGATATGTCATCCAAATCTGCGGATTGTTGTCCTGCATTAAAGACATTGAGTTTAATATTCATGTTACCAAAGGACAATTTCATAACTCCATTCCGGCAATTTATAATAGCATTAGATGTGGCCAAAAATGGACGACCCAAGATGACTGGGATCTGACTATGAAGATTCTGGACAGGCTGAGTATCTATAACTATGAAATCCACTGGAAAATAAAATTTATCAACCTGGATTAACACGTCTTCAATAACACCCTGGGGCACCTTGACAGATCTATCAGCCAGTTGTAATGTTACCTTAGTCGGTTTCAACTCACCAAGTCCTAGCTGCTCATAAACCGAATATGGTAACAAATTGACGCTCGCCCCTAAATCAAGCAATGCCTTCCCGATCTTATGATCTCCTATGCCGCAAGAAATGGTGGGAGCTCCTGGATCCCTAAATTTAGGAGGGGTGTTATGTTGAATCATGGAGCTGAGCTGCTCTGCAAGGAAGACTTTCTTATGAACATTCTACTTACGCTTTTGAGTGCATAAATCTTTAAGAAACTTAGCGTAAGCAGGGACTTGCTTGATAGCGTAAAGCAACGGGATGTTGACTTGCACTTTTTTAAACACATCCAAGATTTCATCAAAGTTATTTCTTTTCTTTATTGGTGTCAGACGTTGAGGAAAGGGTGCTTTGGGCACGTAGGGTGGCACATTAGTGGCTCTTGGAGAGTCGAGAGGGCTTTTGGACTTTGGATGCATTGGTGTGACTTCTCTGCTTCATCTTGATCTTCTGTTTTAGAATTTGATTCATCCCTAGGCATCTCTATTATGTTATCAATCTGCTTACCTGACCTAAGGGTAGTGATCGATTTGGCCTGTTCATGATATTGCCCTTGGTTGGAATTAGAGCCAATCTCATACTGTCCCTTTGGATTAGCCTCAGGTTGGCTAGGGAACTTGCCTTCTCTCTCTCACTCAATGTGGCGACTAGTTGACCCATTTGTACTTCCAACTTGGCAATGGATTGTGCATTTGCATGTAAGCTTTCTTTGGTTGGCGATAAGGTTTGTTGGGTGTCTTTTTGGAATTGGAGAGAACTCTGCATAAAAAGATGGAGTGTATCCTCAAGAGATGGTTTCCTTGATTGTGTAGGCAGTTGTTGATATTGTGGAAACTGTTAAAGTTGTTGACTGCCAACTTGGAGGTGCGGTTGCATGGGAGGATTTCCAGATGGTCCTCCTTGTTGTGGTCCTTTTGCCTAAGAAAATTTGGATGTCTAGCCCACCCTGGGTTGTATGTGTTCGAGTAAGGATCATTCCCAGGTTTTTGAAAAGTGTTCATAGCATGTACTTGTTCAGAGAGGAGTTCTGGGGATGCTGCACCGGATGGACAAGACTGCATAAGATGGGCAGGACTAGAACATGTGGCACATGCCTCGACTTGAGCTGTTTGTGGAGGTCCATTATTTAATGCCAGAGCATCAACTTTCTTTGTCAGGTTATCAAGCTTGGCGCACAGATCTGGCACGACTCCTATCTCATATATACCACCTCTCTTTTGTGGTTGGGGACTTTTGTCACCTCTATTTGAATAGTCCCATTGCTGGGAATTTTCACACAAGGTTTCAAAGAAGTTCCACGCTTCGACATCACTTTTGGTTATGAATGACCCTCCACTGGTGACATCAACCATGCGACGGTTCTGGGGTGTCAGACCGTCATAGAAGTATTGAACTTGTTGCCATTTCTCAAAACCATGGTGAGGACATTTAAGAAGCAAGTCCTTCCATCTTTCCCAACATTCATGAAAGTGCTCGCCCTCTTTCTGTGTGAAGTTAGTAATTTCTCTACGGAGGGCATTGGTTTTGTGAACGGGGAAGAACTTGTTTAAGAACTTCTTAGACAGTTGGTCCCATGTAGTGATAGATCCAACTTCTAGAGAATTCAACCATGCTTTCGCCTTATCCTTCAAAGAAAAAGGAAACAGGCGTAGGCGGATCGAATCGTCTGAGAAGTTTTGGAACTTAAAGGTGGAGCAAATGTCTAGAAATTCTTTCACATGATGATATGGGTCCTCCTTGTCCAATCCATAAAAGGATGGCAACAATTGTATGACTCCAGGTTTAAGTTCAAAGTGTGCTGCCGTAGTGGTTGGCAACACTATGCAAGAAGGCGCATTAAATTCCGGGACGGGCCAGTCCGGGTCATGAATAATCCGGCACGTGTGGTGCATACGGAATTGCTGGGGGACCCCTACTTTACATCGTTTTGCCCCCATTTCTCTTATTTCACCCTTTCAAGCCATTTCAAACACTATGCAAGAAGACGCATTCTCAATCAGAGAATAGAATAATCTCTGAGAGCCTTAACTTCATTCTCATTCGCCATTTCAACAAAATTATTTCTCAATCTTTCACGAAGTGTTCTTTCTATTTCAGGATCAAACGGTGCTAGTTCTATATTCAGAGATCTACGTCCTAGCATAAACTAGTTTATTGCAATGTAAGAAAAAAAACTAAACTAAGAAGCAACCTAAGAAAAATAAAACTAGAACTAGAAAAAAAAAAAAAAAAAAAAAAGTTAAAACTATGTAAACAAGAATGGGAAGAAAGAACCCGGAAAATGAGATGATTGATGTCAGAAAATTTAAGAAGCTCCTCCTTCACTTAGTAGCTTGCTTCTTCAATTCCTGTAAATAAAAACAAAAACAAATTAAGTTTCCTAAAATAATGATAGAAAAATCCTAAGCAACGGTTAATTTCTAAAAAGAAAGTTTCTAAAAAGGAAAGAATTTCTAAAACTAGAAAATAGAAAGTTAATTGAAAGAAGAATCTAAATCTAAAATTAGAAAACTAAAAAAAATTCTAAAAAATAAAATCCTAGTTCTAAAAATAGAAATTAGAAAAAAAATAAAGAATTTAGAAAGGGATTACCAAATTGGAAGTTTATTTCAGGACCCTACAAAACAGGAATTAGGTTAGTTTCTAAAATAAAGAAAAGAACTCTAAGTTAGTAAAATCTAAGCTATGAATTATGATAAGAGAGAATCTTAAATTCAATTTGGAACGAAACGGGAACAATTGATCAGCAACAACGCTTGCGCCAAAAAACTTGATGTTTTATTTAAACCAACATGATTTAAATGATTTTTAATCTCGCAAGTATACGAATCAGATGTAAATATGGTACGTATTACGAGATCGTTCCCACGAGGACTGGTCGTCACAATTCAAATCTATGACTCTCCTTAACTAATCCAACAAATAATGGAATGAACTACTAAGCACAATTCTAGGAAAAACAATTGAAAATAGGGAAGAAAATTCAATCAGAGAAAGAGCACTAGGACTTTCGAATCCACCCCTAATTATCCTAACCCTTGTTTTGTCTGTTGATTCACCTTGATCTAGATTGATACCACTTATAGAGAAAGCACAATCTGTGTCCTTAATCGGGCATACAGAATGTCTAATTCCTTTAAGCAATGCCATGAATAACATATCCCATGTCCTTGGTCGGGCACATGGAATGTATAGTTCATTAAAGCACCCTGTTTCTTCCTCTATAGGAAACCTGTTCTTGATCAGACCCAAGCACCTATAATAAGCATCCAAACATCATCCATATATATACTTTGGTCAAGTTCATAGATGGAGAAGTATAGAATTTAAACCAATCAAGCCCACTTAGAGAAAGAAACAAATTAATTAATATTCAAAGTAAATCAACCAATACAAGAGCTAATCAAATTAGGGGCTTCATCTCAGCCCTAGCTGAGAGATTAGTGACCCATAAAATCCATCAAAAAGATTAAACAAAATTCAATAAAACAAAACACCAAACCAATCGATCTCTCTCTCTCTTCTTTCTTCTCTTTCTTCTCTTTCTTCTCTCCCTTGCTCTAGATCTGGAATTCCCTGTTTCTGAATGAATTTCCCACGTCCACAATTCCTCTTTTATAGCTGTTGGAGGGCTGGAGTCGGTGGCAGAGTCGTAGCAGGACACGGAGTGCAAATTTTCGCAGCCATGATCGGTGGGCCCCACAGAGGTATTTTCTGGAAAATCCACCCCGTCCATTGGATTCAGGATGAAATTTCAGTCAAGAATGGGTGGTTTTGAACGTCCATTGACACGGCCCAGAGAAGAAATCACAAAAAGATCAGTTTTGAACAATGCAGGGCAGTCCGTTTGTGGCCTCTGTACCGCACATGTGTGTACGCATGGGAGTGGAATATCAGCATGGTTTTGAAGCTCTCGAAGCCCTCTACACGATGAACGGCTTGGATCGGCCGGAAGGATGACGTACCGGGCCCACTCACTTTCGTAAAAACGGACAGCGGCCTGGTTACGCGGACGCGGATCTCTTCCGCTGTGACAATGGTGGGGCCCATTTTGATAATTGTTTCAATAATCCACTCCATCCATTGCATGGAGGAGGAAATTCCGGTTGGGAATATGTAACTTCCGCCTTCTGTTGATGAGGCCCACACGTTATCTCTCTCTTCCGTTCAAGATGCTTTTGAACGGTTAGATTTCCATAGGCGCGATCTTTTAAAATTCAGTCACCTACACCTTGGTAACATCGACCTTAGACAGAGAATGGACGGTTTGGATTGTCCATTTGGACAATAGGTGGGACCCACAACCGACGACCGCAGGTCGGTTTGCGGTTCGCTGGAACGGCAGCTGAAGAAGGCGCGGGTCAGCGACTTGCTGACCGTCTTGGCGGTGCGGTGCGCAGCCGGTGCAAACGTGCAGTGTGCACACTCCTCATACACAGGGCCCACCGTGATGTTTACGAGAAATCTACACCATCCATCCTCTTTATCATGGTAATTTAGCCGTCAATACCAAGGTTGAGGCAGTTCCAAATATCAGGTGGGCCCCAAATTGGAGATTAATAGGCTGATCTGTCCGTTGGACCACTTCCCGAGATCTTCAATGGCTGAAATTTAATATGTACGGTTAATTTATGGCCTCCATCTCATGTATAAAGTTTTAAGTCAATCGGAAGACGGGAACCATGTGTTCTTGCATTCTGGACCCTTTTCGGGCCCCTTTGGCTTGCTTTCCTCAAATCCCAGGCGTGTAAAATCTTCATTATTGGTTCTTTGGAATCCATCCCGTGCTCTGGTGACTTTGGATCCTGAAATCCATGCCTTTAACATCAATTTTCAATCAACGCTCCTGATTTCATCCTGTAATAAAAACATAATTAAAATATGGCATTAAACATTATCATGTATGTAAAATCAGGTAATAGTCGGGGTCTGAGATGCAATATTCGACCCTCATCACAACCCCCAACCAGCATTTTGCTAGTCCCGAGCAAAACATGCGAAAAATAATTTCAGAAATAAAAGACAATTCCTGTAAACTCAAGTGACTTGCGAACAGATAGCTGAGATGTGAAAATTCTAAGATTCATGATTGGTGTGTGGAGTTTTTCTCTTGGAATCAAGCTCTCGGCAGATTTCATAATTAATTTCAAACTATTAATCCATTAATTGGAACAATTCTGAACATCGAGCTCCATGAATGTAAAGTGTAATCTCGACTTACAAACATTAAGAGATCCAATTGTCAATCTCATGATATCATTGGTAATTCGTGACAACCAAGCTTCAAAAACCAACACTTATCTCACAGATTAACTTTTCATTTTACCAGCCTTTGATTTTCTTTATGAGCAGTAACACAAATGAGGGGAGTCAAATTCTTACCTATAGGGAGCAAACCTATGGCGAAAACTTGTCGCCTAACTTTTTTTTTTTTCCTCATATGTCAACTATGGAGAATCAAATCTGCACCTATAGGGAGCAAACCTATGGTGAAGATTATGTGACTTAGCCTTTTAATTCTTCTTTTTACCAAGTTAATCATTCAGTTATCGAACCGAAAACTTAATGTGTAAGCGAGATGTGATATGTGAAATCATGGCTCAATCAATGTTTACAACTTCTAATCATGGATTAACAATTCAAAATTGACAGTGAAATCAAGTAGATGGCCGAATCCAAGAGTCATAAGTTACCAACATCACATATCTTATAATGTTAAAATCATAATTATCCTTCAAAATCACTCTGAATTCAATAGAAATTCCAGAAAAAATTTTAAAATTTTCACAAATTTTGCTCAAGACCAAGAAAATACTAATTAGGTAACCTAATCTCCCACCCCCAACCTAAAATCTACATTGTCCTCAATGTAAAAGAAATAAGCAAACAATGCATATGGGACAATGAGAATAAAAGAGGAGTGATGGAAAGATAGTACCTGGATGGAGAATCAAGAAGCTTTCTCAAAAAAAATTTCAACGTAAAAGCGAGTTAGCACAAGAGAGAAATCAACATAAGCAAAAATAACAAAAAGAAAAAAAAAAGATCCTACCTATACCACTTTCGCAGGTGCTCTCGATTGCATTTAACGCATGCAACAAGCCTTTAAACCCCTAGGTTACCCCTACTACACGAGTTGTAGTCTCGTGAGGGTTTGCAGTAATGTTACCCATAAATATTGAAGTAACTAGCTAGGAAAAAGCATAAAACAAAAGACTGGGTTGCCTCCCAGGAGCGCTAAGTTTAACGTCTTCAGCCAGATAAGAACGGACCATAAATGAACTAATCTTTATAACCAGGGTCCGCCAAAGAAATTACCTCAACACCTTGATTAACCAATCCCAGACAAATGATGTGAGTTCCCATGAGCTGTGCTATCTGCAATGAGGTAACTGACACTGTCGTCAAATAAATTATGGACTTCTGCTCGAACAACTTCTTCCATGTTAGGATCACGCTTCCTTTGCATTTCACGCGATATTTCCACAGCATGATCCATACATACAGTGGGGCATACTCCCTGTATTTCCACTATCTTCCGTTCAATTGCTGCCTTATATGCTCTAAGAACATTAAGCAGTCTGCTCTCCTTTGCCTTCTCGAGTTAGAAAGCTGTCTTTGTCCGGAAGAGTCTCAGAGGGATGAAGAGGTTCCACTTTCGCTCTCCATTTTTCAGTCTCCAATATAGGAGTAGAGTCGAGCAGTGCATTGACTTCATGGATGGGACTATCGATGTCAAAATCCATGTCGTATTGTGCTAAGCAGGTCTCAAGTGGATCTTCAAAAGATTTACGGAAGGAGTCCTGCACTAGACTCTCGATCATGTCCACTTCAGATATGTCATCCAAATCTGCGGATTGTTATCCTGCATTAAAGACATTGAGTTTAATATTCATGTTACCAAAGGACAATTTCATAACTCCATTCCGGCAATTTATAATAGCATTAGATGTGGCCAAAAATGGACGACCCAAGATGACTGGGATCTGACTATAAAGATTCTGGACAGGCTGAGTATCTATAACTATGAAATCCACTGGAAAATAAAATTTATCAACCTGGATTAACACGTCTTCAATAACACCCAGGGCACCTTGACAGATCTATCGCCCAGTTGTAATGTTACCTTAGTCGGTTTCAACTCACCAAGTCCTAGCGCTCATAAACCGAATATGGTAACAAATTGGACGCCGCCCTAAATCAAGCAATGCCTTCCCGATCTTATGATCTCCTATGCCGCAAGAAATGGTGGGAGCTCCTGGATCCCTAAATTTAGGAGGGGTGTTATGTTGAATCATGGAGAGTAGAAAGCTTTCTCGCAAGGAAGACTTTCTTATGAACATTCTACTTACGCTTTTGAGTGCATAAATCTTTAAGAAACTTAGCGTAAGCAGGGACTTGCTTGATAGCGTAAAGCAACGAGATGTTGACTTGCACTTTTTTAAACACATCCAAGATTTCATCAAAGTTATTTCTTTTCTTTATTGGTGCCAGACGTTGAGGAAAGGGTGCTTTGGGCACGTAGGGTGGCACATTAGTGGCTCTTGGAGAGTCAGAGGGCTTTTGGACTTTGGATGCATTGGTGTGACTTTCTGTTTCATCTTGATCTTCTGTTTTAGAATTTGATTCATCCCTAGGCATCTCTATTCTGTTATCAATCTGCTTACCTGACCTAAGGGTAGTGATCGATTTGGCCTGTTCATGATATTGCCCTTAGTTGGAATTAGAGCCAATCTCATATTGTCCCTTTGGATTAGCCTCAAGTTGGCTAGGGAACTTGCCCTTCTCTCTCTCACTCAATGTGGCAGCTAGTTGACCCATTTGTACTTTCCAGCTTGGCAATGGATTGAGCATTTGCATGTAAGCTTTCTGGTTGGTTGGCGTAAGGTTTGTTGGGTGTCTTTTTGGAATTGGAGAGAACTCGCATAAAAAGATGGAGTGTATCCTCAAGAGATGGTTTCCTTGATTGTGTAGGCGATTGTTGATATTGTGGAAACTGTTGAAGTTGTTGATTGCCAACTTGGAGGTGGTTGCATGGGAGGATTTCCGGATGGTCCTCCTTGTTGTGGTCCTTTTGCCCAAGAAAAATTTGGATGTCTAGCCCACCCTGGGTTGTATGTGTTCGAGTAAGGATCATTCCCAAGTTTTTGAAAAGTGTTCATAGCATGTACTTGTTCAGAGAGGAGTTCTGGGGATGCTGCACCAGATGGACAAGACTGCATAAGATGGGCAGGACTAGAACATGTGGCACATGCCTCGACTTGAGCTGTTTGTGGAGGTCCATTATTTAATGCCAGAGCATCAACTTTCTTTGTCAGGTTATCAAGCTTGGCGCACAGATCTGGCACGACTCCTATCTCATATATACCACCTCTCTTTTGTGGTTGGGGACTTTTGTCACCTCTATTTGAATAGTCCCATTGCTGGGAATTTTCACACAAGGTTTCAAAGAAGTTCCACGCTTCGACATCACTTTTGGTCATGAATGACCCTCCACTGGTGACATCAACCATGCGACGGTTCTGGGGTGTCAGACCGTCATAGAATTATTGAACTTGTTGCAATTTCTCAAAACCATGGTGAGGACATTTAAGAAGCAAGTCCTTCCATCTTTCCCAACATTCATGAAAGTGCTCGCCCTCTTTCTGTGTGAAGTTAGTAATTTCTCTATGGAGGGCATTGGTTTTGTGAACGGGGAAGAACTTGTTTAAGAACTTCTTAGACAGTTGGTCCCATGTAGTGATAGATCCAACTTCTAGAGAATTTAACCATGCTTTCGCCTTATCCTTCAAAGAAAAAGAAAACAGGTGTAGGCGGATCGAATCGTTTGAGAAGTTTTGGAACTTAAAGGTGGAGCAAATGTCTAGAAATTCTTTCACATGATGATATGGGTCCTCCTTGTCGAATCCATAAAAGGATGGCAACAATTGTATGACTCCAGGTTTAAGTTCAAAGTATGTTGCCGTAGTGGTTGGCAACACTATGCAAGAAGGCGCGCCGCGGTCAGGTTGGCCCACTCGGGTCGGGCCGGGTCTGGTCATGGTCGACCTGACCCCCTGGCACGTGTGGTGCATGCGGAATTGCTGGGGGACCCCTACTTTACATCGTTTTGCCCCCCTTTCTCTTATTTCACCCTTTCAAGCCCTCCAACTTGTTGTTTTCTCTCCAAACTCCCTTCCAATCGTCTCATCTCCTATTTTTAAGCACAACCTTTTCATATACCCCATCCACAATAATCCCTACCCCCTACCCTCTCCATTCTCTCTCCTTTGATCACTTACATGCCCCATTTGGAGCTCAGATTTGGGTAAGCTCTCAGCCCATCCCATCTATTCATTTTCCTCCTTCAATCCCTGTCAGTTGGGGCCTTTGCAATCTCTGTTGAGACCCAATTCCGTAGAGACCTAAAGATCCCAGCCCTTTCCTCCCTTTCCTACACTTTTCCATGGCTCTATTTGAGGATGTTTAGGGCCGTTCGTCCAACTACATTAAATGAGATTAGGTGGATGGAATTGTAAAAGTAATAATAAATGTATGTGTAAGATATGGTCCCTTGATTGGGTGTATCTCATGTTTTCTAATACCATGTTTGGAATGTATGTGTAGGATCCCGTTTTCCTATTACACTTAGAAAATCATCATGGGGTTTAGAAATCCCATCTCACACCTTTGAATTTATGAAAATAATTCCTCCCACCCTCCTACCAACCATGCCACTCCCAATTCCGAGGAAGGATTAGCAATAGCCCCATTTAATTAACTTAAGACCACTCGGCCAAATAGTGTTGATGTGATACGGGGCCCTTGATATACTTTTTTTTTTTAGAGTAAATGGTGGTTTGACAAATAGAACCTAGAGTTTTGAACCTAGAGCGGTGCTCCTAAAATTCGACAAACCCGATAGAAATCCAACAAATTAATAATGTGAACCCCGTGATCTTCTTAGCGAGTTTGAACATGTGTAGAATGCTCGATAAAGCGTCAAGTGCAAGCAACTCAATTCCAATTAGATAACTTTGACCCTAAGTGATAAAACTCTTCCTTGTGTTAGAAATTATGTGAAATCATCTAGCGTATGAGCATAGACTTTGGACTACACTTATGGTTTTGTGCTACTCCTAAATTAAGACTAGACTACCGGTTACATTAGAGAATGCCAAAGACCGATAAATGTAGTTAGGTGACCTAATACACCTCTTTGATCTGGGTGGCACAATGGCGTGGTGGATGGCTCGGGATCGTACTCACTGAATATGAACATAATAGGAGCCTTAACAAGTTCTACTAGGAGAAACAGTTTTTTTTTTTTTTTTTGGATGATCTTGTAAGATTTGATTCACCATTTCCTTGGACATAGATAATAACAAGGACTTTCTTAGACTAAGACCTAAAGGGCAACCCAATAAATAGAAACAAACAATTTGAACATTTCAGCGATGGCCATTCCCTACGTTTTTAGAGTGATTGGTCTACGGAGTTACTGAAATATAAACTGCGAAGCATTCGCGGCTTGACCCAATTCTCAATCCTAGGCGACTCACTGCTGACGAGCAGAAAACCAGGAGCCACCAGGATTTGGAAGGGATACGATGAGCTTTCGACCCTGGCTCGGTAGATGATCGATGTATCGGGATCAAGCCTACTATAGCCGTCTCTCTGTGCTGGTCAAACAATGAAAACAACTATCTTACTCTAAATAAGTAGGAATTATCGTCAAGACTCCAAATAGGTAAAGAAATAAATTGTAGCAAACCATCAAGGTATGAGAAATGGATAAAGAAATAAGTTTTAAAGGGGGTAGACTAAAATGAACCAGACTAGTATATGCCCTACTACACGTAGAAACTCGAAATCAATAAAACTTAGGCAAAAGAAATAATTAAACCTTTCTTTATTACACTTAGCCAATTTCGGGGACGAAATTTTGTTTTAAGGGGGGTAGATTGTAACAGCCTAGATTTTTCCCAACCTGGAATTAGACATCCTTAGGCAATGGGTTGATCCCGACACCTTATTAAATTGTCAGAACTCAATCCCAAAGTCTAAAACCACTTCTGGAGTCATTTCCTTCACAAATCCCACCCTTCACCACCTTGATCTTTCAATTTTTCTAAGCACTTTCACCCTAGACACTATCTTAAACTAGCTAAGTAGTACAACTTGGATCACTCTATATACAAACTACAAAGGACTAAGTACCACCTCAGACGGAAATCACTTAGGATTAAATCCTTTAGAAATGAGACAAAGTAACTAAGTGCTAAACTAGATTAGCTACGAAATCCGTTTGAATCGCTTTAAATACGATCTGCAAGACCCAAAACTTGTAGAATCATTGACGCTAGGTTACCCTAAAATCTAGGATCAAACTCATTACCCGACTACTCTCGGGAGAATGTTGAAACTCTGTATCAATCTGGACCGCACATCGGGAGTCCAAATAATACGAGGTTAAGGAATTAGGACCGCCTCGCTGGGCTTGACAATCATCTCTGAAATCAAATCCAGCCAGTGTCCCACGACTGTTCGCTTGAGTCCGGAGTGAAAGAGTGTGAAAACACTTGTTTCTTTACAAAATAAATATCTTGAATAGTAATCTGAGACTCGTCGCTTGTGGATCAGTATTAAGCAACCAGACCGTCAGAATCTGACCAAATTACACCCTTGGATTAGGAAAATTTTCATAAACATTTACATGTACTCGGAATTTCAGATCTAGATCTGCTGACCGTTGAACTGAAAATGGTCCGCCACGCGTGATCTGAAAATCCGACTAAAATGAAAACTTAACTAAACGTAGATCCAGTGTTAGTGAGCTTAAGTCCGACTTTTGGCTCAAAGAGGCCCGCTAGAAGTCCTCCGTTGAGCTGAAACAGCTCCGCTTTAGCTATAACCCAAGTATACCTTGACCTTAGGTCTATTTCGGTGAAGTTTTAGGCTATATAAGGACCTTAAAACCTCTCCCATTTCAGCCATACGAATTTAGATTTAAGAGAGAGAAAAGAGAGAGAAAGTGTGGGAGATGTGCGAGAGTCTCCCTGCCCTTCTTCCCTGCTGCTATCCATGCTCCACCACTCCGTTCTAATTACTTTTCCGGCGATTCTAGCTCCGTTTCTAGGTAAGAAACCTTAACCCTAAATCTATTGTAGGATGTGATAGTTGTAGGTTATGAAATAGCTAACCTATTTCATTCTATAAGTTGCCAAACTCCCGTATACGGAAGCTTAGCAAACCTATCGACTTCGTTACGATTCTATGACACAAGGTGCGGACTTTAAGTGTATAGGTTATAGTTTTCAACGCTTTCAATGTCAGATAATAATAGATTCATGATCTACATACAATTGCATATGTACAAAGTGCTTTCTGTTTTCTGTTTTGATTAAAGATGTAGAATATGGAATTTTACATATTCTAGGTATTCGTAGAAAATACCATATACGTATATTTTTTTGAAAATGTATTTGACGTGATTATTTGTTGTATGGATATACGATATATGGATAAAATACTTATTTGGCGAAAGGATTCGCCTAAATACATATTTTACTAATATACACTATGTATGTAGAAATACTGTATTGTGAGAAATACCGTATACATGTATAATTTAGAGATGTGTTTGCCATGATTAATTGTTGTATAACTATATTATGTGTGCATAAAATATTTGCTTGGCGAAAGGATTCGCCCTACTACATGTTTGCTAACATACACTAAGTATGTTGAAATAGTGTATGTTATGTGTTTGTGGAAATGCTTGTGTGAGCAAGTGTTTGGATGTTGATGCCTTAGGAGGGTGTTGAGATGGGATTCTCAACTACCCTAGAGACATATATGATTACCTCCGTGAGGTTGTCTACTTAAACCGCTTATTTGCAATATATGTGTTTGTATTCCTACTGATGTAGTGCTTTGCAACATGCTTTATATCATGCTTTATAACATGCCTTATAACATGCCTACTAGTATGCTTGAATTATTTTGTTTATCATGCTTTACTCCACATGCTATGGATGAGAATTGATTGAGTTTGGGACTATGTCTATAGTCCAGACAGTAGGTACCAGATTTGAGATCGTGGCTGAGGTTCATGTCGCCACGTGGGATGTGTTTGATGAACCCGAGTCGTACGTCAGTTGGCTACAGTGGTTAGGCCACGCGAAGTGCTTATGCACTTCATGTCGTCTAATTGATTGTGCGCTCGAGCTAGTCAGGCTCGTCAAGTAACCCGATGTGTCTAATGTATGTTCACCATGTTTGGTCACTACTGCTTGAACCTAGGGTACCAAACTTACCAGTGAAATCCCCTTTAACCATGGTACCTCGATCCGCTAAGACTCATGGCCGGGCATGGTGGTATGGGACACCGTGGTCGAGCTGTCGGCCTACGCTGGGGCCACGTACCTCCCCGTAGTGACCAGTGAGCAACTACACTCATGACCCGATTATGGTGGTATGGGACACTATATTCAAGCTGTCGGCCTACACTACTTGATGGGTGATGGGGGAGTGGTGCAACGATTCTGTGTAATAGCCCTGACAGCCATTGCTGTAATAGCCCTGACCGTATCCGGTGTAGTGACCTCGAGCATACTCTAAATCTACGGTGAGGAAACGAGTCTTCATGTAGTAATAGAGTATAAGCTAGGCCTGTATTGATAAGGTGATGGGGGAGTGGTGCGACAATTCCGCGTAACAGTCCTGACAGCCATTGCAGTGACCTAGAAAACACACCGTCGTCTGAGATTAACTAGGACTGACGACCCTAGAATGGATCATGTTTGGGAATGATACAAGGGAGGTACCGTACTTTTCCAATCCTGCTGTTTGAAATGGAATAATAACAACTCGGTAATCATGCTCATCATGCATTGCATGTGCCTGGAAGATGTAGAGCACTGAGGAATGAAAGCATGCCGCGAACGAAGAGGGTATCGCATGAGGGAGTATGTCGGTGAGGGCATAGATCATGTCATTCATACTTGCATTAATAAGAGTAGTTAGGAGTGTTTGATTGTACTGCTTTATCATTACTGCTTGACTGAGTCGATAACATGTTAACCTACGCTTTATTGTTCCACTGAGTTGGCTACTCACTCCCATGTTACAGGACGGTGTTGTACACACCAACCAGATTTGTTGAGTTTCAGGTCATGGCGATACTTATAAAGCAGAGCCGGACTACTTCTATGATGATAAGGAGGAGATCTCCTATCGTATCTCTGTGGTCAATGAAGACTGGTATTGTATTGACGGGGCTATGGTACTTGGGATAGGAGACATTACACTTCCTCACATTTTGGTATATTTTAGAACTGTACTTATAATTATTTAACCTGGTAACATTATCATACTCTGGAGACTCACCACTATTTTTATATTATATATATATATCACAGTCTTCCGCTTGCAATTTAACTGTCTCTGGAGTATGATAGGTTGTTTTGGCTTAATCTCACTCATGTTCACTACTGTAATACAGACAACATTCAATCGTCATTCATTTTGTTGCATAAGTGATGTTCTGGAACTCGGGAGTTGAGTTACTACTCGATCTCCGATTTTCAGGGTGTTACATGCCACCTCGGTGCGAGATCGACTTTACCATTGATCTTATGCCTGGTATGACACCCATCTCCTTACCGACGTATCGCATGCCTCCTTGTGAGATGGAGGAACTGCAGAAACAGATTGACGGGCTGGTAGAGAAAGGCTTTATACGACTTAGTGTGTCTCCCTGGGGAGTACTTATACTGTTTATGAAGAAAAAGGATGGCTCACTACGGTTGTGTATTGATTATCATAGGTTGAACCGGGTCACCGTAAAGAATAAGTATCCTTTGCCCAGGATTGATGATCTGTTTGATCAGTTGAAAGAGGCAAAGTATTTCTCGAAGATCGACTTACAGTCAGGGTACCACCAGTTGCGCGTCAGAGATGAAGACGTGCAAAAGACAGCTTTCAGGACATGTTTTGGCCATTACGAGTTTCTGGTGATGTCGTTCGGTCTTATGAACGCACCGGCCATGTTCATGGACTTGATGAACAGGGTATTTCGGCCATTCTTATACTGATTCATCATCGCATTCATTGATTACATCTTGATATATTCCAAGAGTCGGGAAGAGCACGAGGTACACCTGAAAGCGGTGTTGGATGCCTTGAGGAAGAATCAGTTGTTTGCATAGTATAAGAAGTGAGACTTCTGGCAGGAAGAAGTCAAGTTCCTGGGACATGTGGTGTCCAAGGATGGAATAGCTGTGGACCTTGCTAAGGTAGCCGCAGTTCAGGATTAGAAGCAGCCTGGCTCGGTTACCAAGGTGAGGAGTTTTCTTGGCCTGGCAGGGTACTATCGACGCTTCATTCGGGACTTCTCAAAGATTGCCAGACTGTTGTCATAGTTGACACGTAAGGATTTGAGGTTCGCCTGGAATGAGAAGGCAGAAGCAGCTTTTCAGGAGCTTAAGGATAGACTAACGTCCGCCCCTGTGCTAGTTTTGCCAGAGTAAGGGGTTAAGTACACGATATATACTGACGTGTCTCACGTTGGTTTAGGTTGTGTCGTTATGCAAAAGGACAGGGTGATTGCGTATGCCTCGAGACAATTAAGGAAGCACGAGGAGAATTACCCTACACACGACCTTGAGTTGGTAACTGTCATCTTTGCATTGAAGCTCTGGAGACATTACCTCTACGGAGAGGAGTTCGAGCTTTTCTGCGACCACAAGAGCCTTAAGTATATATTCATGCAGTGAGACTTGAATATAAAGTAGCGCAGATGGATGGAAACCTTGAAGGACTTCAAGTTTGAGGTCTCCTACCATCCTAGTAAGGCCAACCTTGTGGTGGATGCGTTAAGCCACAAGAAGGTGATTGCATTTGCGGCTCCACTGATGATAGCAGAGTGGGATATGCTAGAGTTCGTGCGGGACTTCGAGCAGAAACTCACTGTGGAGGAACCATTTGAGTGTGTCGCGCACGTTCGGGTATGGCCACTTATTGACAATAGGATCATCGAGGCACAGAAGGGCGATGAGCGGTTGTCTGAGCTTCGAGAGCAAGCTAGCGACACCGAGGACTCCGAGTGGAGAGTTGGCACAGATGGAGGTCTACGATACCATGGCCATTTATGTGTTCCTGATATTCCTGACTTGCGACAGGAGCTCCTCGAGACTGCCCACAAATCGAAGCTTGCGATGCACCCTGGTAACACGAAGATGTACCAGGACATGAGACGGTCTTATTGGTGGGACGGCATGAAGACTCACATAGCAGAGTATGTTTCTTGTCGTCTAACATGCTAGTAGGTCAAGGCAGAACATCGCCGACCTCCTGGACTGCTTCAGCCCATGCCCATAGCTGAATGGAAGTGGGACTTCATTTCTATGGATTTCATATCGGGGCTGCCAAAGTCGAGGAAGGGACATGATTCCATTTGGGTGATTGTAGACCGGCTGACCAAATCGGCCGATTTTCTTCCTATCAGAGTCACGAACTCTGCAGACGAGCTGGCTAGGCTGTACATCAGAGAGATTGTGCGTCTGCATGGAGTTCCCCTAGAGATCGTGTCGGACAGAGACGCACGGTTTACGTCTATATTCTGGACTCATATCCAGGAAGCAATGGGTGTGAAATTGAAGTTCAGTACTGCGTTTCACCGTTAGACCGACGGGCAAACAGAGCGGGTGAACTAGATTTCGGAGGATATGTTGCAGGCCTATGTCTTGGACTTCAAGGACAGTTAGGACGACTGTCTTCCTTATGCAGAGTTCGCGTACAAAAACAGCTTCCAGGCGAGTATTGGTATGGCTCCATATGAGGCCTTGTATGGTCGTCCTTGCAGAGCGCCGCATTGCTGGGCTGAAGTTGGCAAGCACAGTTTGATTGGGATGGAGTTGGTACAAGTGACCTCAGAGAAGGTTAACATTATCAGGCGTCGGCTTCTTACAGCGCAGAGCAGGCAGAAGAGTTACGCTGATACGAGGCGACGACCGCTTGAGTTCGAGGACAGAGATCATGTATTCCTTAGAGTTTTCCCTATGAAGGGAGTCCTTCGGTTTGGGAAGAAGGGGAAGCTCACACCGAGGTTCATCGGTCCATTTCAGATACTTGATCAAGTGGGTGCTGTGGCATATCGTTTCGCTTTGCCCACACCACTTGCAGCTGTACATAACGTATTTCATGTATCTATGTTAAAGAAGTACGTTCCTAATCCTTCACACATTATCAGCTAGGAGCAGGTACAGTTGAGCGAGGATGCTACATATGAGCTACGCTCGACACGTATCCTTGACAGGAAGGAGAAGGTACTGCATAGCAAGGTGATTCCACTCGTGAAGGTACTATGGACACATCATACAGAGGAGGAAGCTACGTGGGAGATAGAAGCCGAGATCCGAAAGAACTACCCTCAGCTCCTCGAGGAGTACGAAAAGGTACTAATTTCGAGGACGAAATTTTTCATTAAGGGGGGTAGATTGTAACGACTCGAAAATTTTCGTACAAAGACCCGAGTACCACCTCGACCAAAAATCACTTAGGATTTAATCCTTTAGAAATTTGACAAAGTTAACTAAGTGCTAAACTAGATTAGCCATGAAATCCATTTCAATTGCTTTAAATACGATCTGCAAGACCCAAAACTTGTAGAATCATTAACACTAGGTTACCCTAAAATCTACGATTAAACTCATTACCTGACTGCTCTCGGGAGCCCATTGAAACTCCGTATAAGGTCTGGACCGCACATCGGGAGTCTGAATAATGCGAAGTTAAGGACTTAGGACCACCTCACTGGGCTTGACAACCATCTCGAAAATCAAATCCAGATAGTATCCCACGGCTGTTCGCTTGAGTCCGGAGCAAGTGAGGGAGAGAACACTTGTTTTCTTTACAAAATAAATATCTCAAATAGTAATCTGATACTTGTTACTTGCGGACATTTTGTAAGCAACCAAACCGTCAGAATCTGACCCAAATACACCCTCGGATCAGGAAAAATTTCATAAACATATCCATGTACTTGGAATTTCAGATCGGGTTTCACTGACCATTGAACTGAAACCGGTCCACCACGCGTGATCTGGGAATCCGACTAAAACCAAAACTTAACTCCACCTAGATCCAAGGTTAGTGAGCTTAAGTCCGACCTTTGGCTCAAGGAGGCCCACTAGAAGTGCTCCGTTGAGCTGGAAAAGTGTCGCTTTGATTATAACCTAAGTATACCTTTTCTACAAGTCTATTTTAGTGTATTTTTAGGCTATATAAGGACCTTAGAACCCTCTCTCTCATAGCCATACAAATTTGAGAGAAATCCTAGACAGAGAAGAGAGAAAAGAGAGAAAGTGTGAGAGAGGTGGGAGAAACTCCCTACTACTATTCTCTGCCGCTACACAAGCTGCACCACCCCATTCTCATTGCTTTTCGGGTGATTCTGACTTCGTTTCTAGGTAAGAAACCCTAACCCTAATCTGTTTTGAAGTTGTAAGGGTTGTAGGTTATGAAGTAGCTAACCTATTTCATTCTATAGGTTACTAAACTGCCGAATACGGAAGCTTGGTAAACCTATCGTATTCGTTACGATTCTACGGTAAAAGGTGAGGACTTTTGGTGTATAGGTTACGGTTTTCAACGCTTTCAATGTCAGATAATGATAGATTCATGATCTGTATGCAATTGCACATGTACAAAGTGTGTCTGTATTTCGTTTCGATTAAAGACGAAGAATATGGAATTTTACATATTTTAGGTATTCGTAGAAAATTCCGTATACGTATAAATTTTGAAAATGTGTTTTCCATGATTATTTGTTGTATGAATATGTTATATAAAGATAAAATACTTAGTTGGCGAAAGGACTCGCCCTAATACATGTTTTGCTAATATACACTATGTATGTTGAAATAGTGTATTCTAGAAAGTACCATATACGTATAAGTTTAGGAGATGTGTTTGCCATGATTAATTGCTGTATGAATATATTATATATGGATAAAATACTTGTTTGGTGAAAGGACTCGCCCTAATACATGTTTGGCTAATGTACACTATGTATGTTGAAATAGTGTATTGTAAGTGTTTGTGAAAATGCTTGTGAGAGTAAGTGTTTGGATGATAGTGCCTTAGGTAGGTGTTGAGATGGGATTCTCAACTACCTTAGAGACGTGTATGATTTCCTCCATGTGGTTGTTTACTTTAACCGCTTACTTATGAAATATATGTGTTTGTATTCCTATTTATATAGTGCTTTATAACATGCTTTATAACATGCTTTATGACATGCTTGTTAACTTGCTTGAATTACTTTGTTTAATATGCTTTACTCTACATGCTCTTAACAAGGATTGATTGAGTTTGGGGCTATATTTATAGTCTAGACAATCGGTACCAGACTTGAGTTCGTGGTTGAGGTTCATTTCGCCACATAGGATGTGTTTGACGAACCCGAGTCATACTTTGGTTGGCGACAGTGGTTAAGCCACGCGAAGTGCTTATGCACTTCATGTCGTTCAGTTGATTGCGTGCTCGAGCTAGTCAGTCCCGTTAAGTAACCCGATATGTCTAATGTATGTTCACCATGTTTGGACGTTATTGCTTGAACCTAGGATACCAACCTTACCAGTGAAATCCCGTTAACCATGGTACCTCGATCCGCTAAGACTCATGAGACGGGCATGGTAGTATGGGACACCGTGGTCGAGCTGTCGGCCTACGCTGGGGCCATGTGCCTCCCCGTAGTGACCAGTGAGCAACCAGACTTGTGAGCCGATTATGGTGGTATGGGATACTTTATTTGTACTGTCGGCCTACATTGATAAGGTGATGGGGAGTGGTATAACCATTGTGTGTAACAGCTTTGGCAACCCTTTGTAGTGACCTCGAGCATACTCTGAATTTGCGTGAGGCGACGAGTTTTGCCGCGGTGTATAGAGTATGAACTAAGCCTGTATCAGCTTAGTGATGAACCGTTAAAGAGGTGATGGGGGAGTGGTGTAACCATTGTGCGTAACAGCCCTAGCAGCCTTTGCAGCAACCTAGAAACACATTATCGTATGAGATTAACTAGGACTGACGACCCTAGAATGGATCATGTTTGGGAATGACACAAGGGAGGTACCTTAGTTTCCCAATCCTGTTGTTTGAAATGGACTAATAACAACTCGGTAATCATGCTCATCATGCATTGCATGTGCCTGAAAGATGTGGAGCACTGAGGGATGAAAGCATGCCGCGAACGTAAGATGGTGTCGCACGAGGGAGGGTGTGGTGAGGGCATCCATCATGACTGCATTCATACTTGCATTAATAAGAGTAGTTAGGAGTGTTTGATTATACTGCTTTATCATTACTGCTTGACTAAATTGATAACATGTTAACCTATGCTTTATTGTTCCACTGAGTTAGCTACTCACTCCCACATTATGGGATGGTGTTGTACACACCAACTAGACTCTGTCTTAGGTACAGATGAGATGACGACTCAGGAGGCTGAGCCGGACTATGACAAGGACCAGGACGAGTTCTCATTTATGCAGTTTACTGGTGGCTTTAACTAGACTGCCGGATCGACGGGATTCACAGGACTTATTTCTTTAGTTGTACTTTTGACATTTTGTTCATAAAACAGATATATGTATATGGTGACTCAGATGGGTTCATAATCTGGAGATTGAGATGGTTTTGTTTCTTTCACACACACACACACACACACACACACACACACACACACACACACACATATATATATATATATATATATATATATACAGTTTCAATCTTTTGCTTGCCTTTATACAATTAATCTGGAGTATGAATTACTATTTTGGTATAATCTCACTCATGTTTATTGCTCTAACATAGACAACATTTAATCATCATTATCTATGTTACATAAGTGATGTTTTGGAACTCGAGAGTTCAGTTGCTACTCGACCCTCAAAATTCAGGGTGTTACAATATTAAATAAACATATGGAATAATAATTGCACAACATAAAGTCAAACTACAAATAATAATGTAGCATTGAATATCTTTTATAAGTATGTATACAAAAATTATTAGATACATTAATGGATTTGTGTATTATTTAATTATATTATCAAATACAAATTTAATTCTTATTAAATAAGATATTATACAATCTTCAATTCATTTATACATATAATACGGTATTGTATATTATGAGCTATTATATTAATGAATGTGTGAACAACAACATGTAGGAAATTAGTGGTATGTTAATATTAAAATTATATTCATATATTTACGGGATTTTAAATATTGTAATTATAAGTAACATACAAAACTAATAAAAATTATATTAATATTAGTATCGGTTAGTAATATATGACGAAAGCCTCACAAATGCCCCATTTAGATCTTTTAACCATTGACGTCCAACTTTGTAATCATTCGACCATTGAATGGACTGGTATCACCGTATGGAATGAAAATAATCAAATATGGCCCACTTAAGACTCAGAAATGCCTGATCTTTGGTCAGGGGACCCATTTAGTCTCATAGGGCATCGTGGATGGATTGGATTTCCCATGAGCATCCTGATAAACCCCCTAGTGGTGCACGTGTGCAGCAAGGGCAGTGCACCTGTGGTGCACTGGACGAGACCGCACGGTCAGACCGGATCTGACCGAGATTTTCAGGGAAGGAAACCTTCCCTGCTTTTGCTAATGCCCATTTCAAACGGACTGACCCTATTTAGGTGGATCTATGGCCCACCATGGTCGTCCCATACATGATCCGAACCATCCATCTTGTCAAGTGAGAAGTGACGATCAAAACCATAGCTAGGTCACATGATGTTACACATGGGCGTGCACACGAGAACCAGCGTAAAACCATCTCAAAACACAAACTTGCCAAAAATGGAAACTGATCCTTTCCTTTCTCCAGCCAGCTGGCGTGATCCATGTAAGGATCTCTCTTCCAATCCCAGCCATCCATTTACTTAAATCTTGGCCCTTCTTTCACCCTGGTTTAGGGCTCTCTCCCATAACCAAGAGAAAATCGGCCGGTTTTGCAAATACCAGCCATATTTCAGGGTGGTTTTAGCTGATCTAATCCTAACCGTTTGGACTCAATCCAATGGCTTAGGAAAAGCCAGTCTTCTTATAAGAAAAAGGAGAGAAAACGTCTCTCCATCGACCTCTCTCAAAAACCCAAGAAACAGCCGCCACCTCCAACTTCGAACCCACCCATTAGCACTCTCTCAAGCTTCAGAAAAGCTTGTCTAGGAACTCCCTACAGTCCATACGAAGTGTTTGGAAGAAGGAAAATAAGAGGAAAGGCACTGGCGGAGGAAACGTCATTAATGGCTGCCATTTTCTCCGGCGTTCTACCTCACCAGGTCGACGTGGTTCGACCCTGGTTACAATCGGTCCCACTCCTGGACATCTCTAGAGAAGGAAGGAAGAAGAAAGAAATAGAGGAGAGGAGAATAAAGTGGAACCAGAGCAGCTGCTGCTCACTGCCGTTGCACCACTTCACTCCACTCGCTGGAGCAAGTTGTTGTTCGGGTTTCAGCCCGGTCTCACTAAGGTGAGTGAAGGCATAGGGGAGATGAGATAGGGAAAGAAGAAAAGAGAAAGAAATTGAGGAAAAGGAAATGGAGGAAAGAAGAGAAAATGAGGGAGGAGTGCGGCTCCGCTGTTGTCGCACCGCACCAAGCTGAGTTGGGTCGACTCGTTGTCAGGTGCTAGCTGGCTAGTCGGGTTATGTCCAGGCCTAGTTGGGTGTGATCCTGGCCTAGTCCAGCAGGAGAAGAAATGAAGGGAAGAAGAAGGTCAGAGAGAGTGTTAGAGCGGTGCAGCTGCACCATGCACCGTTCAGCCACCGTGCTTGCTGACTCGGGCCAGTCCAAGGCGAGTTCCCAACGAGTCAGGCCAGGTTCCCAGCCTTGCTAGGTGTCTCCAGTAGCAGAAAGGAAGAAGAAAGGTAGAAGAAAAATAGAAAGAAAAAGGGAGGGAGAGAGAGTGTTGCGAGTCAACTCGCTGCTGAGTTGAGCTTGGGCTGGTCCAGGTAAGGCTGGATATTCCAGCAAAAGAAGAAGAAAAGGAGAAGAAGAAAGAGGAAGGAAGTAGGGGGTGGCGGTGCTTGAGCCGAGACAACTAGGTTGGGACCGAGTTTAGCTAAGCTGAGTTGACTCGGTGGACATCGAGTTGGGGTGGCCCAGTTGCGTTGAGCTTCCATGTCGACTAATGTAAGATGACTCTTCTCCCTAAATTAGAGTATTTAAGTTACCTTAAATTATTATTGGAAAAATCATTATTAAACATGATTAGTCATTGGTAGACTAACTACACTTATATTAAATATTATTAACATACTTACAATTATTAAATAGCAATATTTTGTTTACCACCCTTAAAGATTATCATGGACAGTAGGTCATACTATTTTATTACCATCACAATGGTTATGGTCATTAGGTTAGCTAAATAAATTATCATCGTTGTTATTATTATCATTTTCTTTGTGTTATTAAATTTAGATACAATTAACCATTAGTAAATCATCCATACTAATATTGGTTAATACATATGAAAATTATCATTAATAAAATATTAGTATTTTACTTTCCCATTCTTAAAATATTAACATTGATGTTAGAACATACAATTTATTTTCATCAAAATGACTATTAGTATCACATTGGCTAAATGTTAAGTATATTATTAATATTAATAATTGTTTTGGAATTATTAATATTATTATCCATCGTGGGTTATGTTAGATAATTTAATATGATAGTAGCCATTTTAATATTCTGAAAATTAAATAACCAATTCACTTGATTAATTTTATCCATTTAATTTCTCCCATTGATAGTATCATAAATGGTCACATGAAATGGGGTTCAAATCCTATAATCAAAACCTAAAAATCTAGCCTAAGCCTAAACCCTAGGTTAAAACGTAAATCCTAAATAGAGTGTAAGCTGGGACCTAATTGTATAACTTTACAATTCATGATAAGATTTGCTTCTAAGGAAACTCGCACTCCTTAGCAACACTGCTAGGCAATTCAAAATATAAGGTGATGATTCTTCCCCTTAAGCTTTCCATCTTCTCATTAGCTTAAGTTATAGTTTTTATTTAAATTCATAATTGTTATCTTCCTTTTATAATTAAATGTGTTAGCTGATGGAAATTGAATTGTTGTATTACATGCTTTGTGATGATCCTATATAATTGTTCATGCTTGTGTATTTCTTTTTGTGGATTGCTCATGAAACTTAAACTGGTACATTAGTGAGAAATTCCCACATATGAATGTACACCCATACTTGGGATATAACTTGACTCTTTGTGATCGTAATGGACCTTCGACTTGGTGGTTTTTGAGTGGTGGTCTAGATGGATCATTGATGTGAGCCTACCATCCAGGATTGTTGTGCTCAATGGTTTTGAAAAATGGTCTTTATCGTATGGTTTTGATATTCGCCCTATGTGGCATATTTTGATACTCACCCTACGTGGTTTTATTTGATATCTTCCCTACATGGGTTCGATCTTTTATACTTTGCAACCATACGATGGTAAGCCACACATACTGTAATATGATTGGCAACTAGTCGATGGGTTTCCATTAAACATCCTAAGGTGGTAACCTCATGAGCCAGGGATGGTGGAATGGGACACTATGCCTGAGCTGTCAGCCTCTGAGCTCCACGTAGTGACCTTCGAGCTTATTAAACCTGCTGAGTGTAATTAGATTAATAATGGATGGCTAATCATGCATACATCGCACAGACCAACATCTATTACTATCGTACATGAGATACGTATTATTTCCGACTGGTTGATATTTCACAGGTTCGATGATTCCGACTGGTTGATGTTTCCCTGGTTCAATGATTGCATGGGTGGCGGCCCTGTCCACACGGATGAGCATCCCTGGGGTGTGAACGCATTCCATACATCCATGCACATAATAAGATCTGCATCATGTACTGTTTTGTATACTTTATTTTATACTATTTCTTACCTAATGCGGCGGTGTGTAATCTTGAGGGGAATTCACACTGATTTGGCCACTCATCCATCAAATATATAACCGTAAAGGTAGCACAGGTGGCTCAAGTGACTTTCAGGTTCAGGTTGAAGTGGAGCTGAGTACAAGTGCTGGGGTTCCACGATTGTATCTACCTCGAGGAGCTGCGCGATCTTGCGACTTATGTTTACATTCTTATGTTATTTTTCATGTACTAAATTATGTGGATTCTTGTTGTTGTTATATCAGGACATTGGTTTGTATAAGTCATTATGGACATCTTCTTATATATTCTAAATGATAATGGAATTTTCCTTTATGCTTACTTGTCTATCCTACGCTCGTCTGCTTACTCTGATGAAAGATAGAAATAAAAATATTACATATCAAATTAACCATCCTTTAAGGTTAACAACTCGGGTTTTTGGGACACGAGTTGTGTACTCGGGTCTTGAAGATTCGGGGCGTTACATACTTCCACCACCTGGACTCTTCACATTGTTGACACTCTTCAGCCTTATCATGCTCATTCTAATATAATAAACAATCATTTATACATACATGTATGAGTTTATAACCAAGGCCCAAGTCTCGCATCAAGGATTTTGCCTCGTAGTGAGACTTAGGCAATGTCTCACTGTCCGGTAATGCTTCTTTCAACAACTCAAGCAACATGTCGAAAGATTTATTACTCCAACAGTTTATTGTCTTCAAATGAAGCAACTTTGTAAGAAAGTTCAACTTGGAGAAGTTCTCACACCTCGGATAAAGTGGACGTTGCGCATCCCTCAACAACCTATTAAAATTTTCTGATTCGACATCACCAACTGGAGGAAATCCTTGCTACTGCTTTTCACTGCAAAATCAATATCTGTAGCTGTTCCCCTGAACACATCCCCTATGATATCTTACATTTCATCGACGACTTCATCCTCGTCATCTGACACATTTGGGTCAGCAATGACTTTACTGAGCTCAACTCTATAGGTGATATCTTCACCATGATAGATCCACCAAGTGTAACCCTGATCAATCCCAACTATGAACAAATCGTCCTCTACTTTGTCTAAAGTCTTACATACCATGTTCAGGCATTTTCGACATGGACACCTAATCCTATTTCTTGAATCTGCCCGATTTCGTGCAAATTTCATGAACTCTTGAAACCCCTGTTTATAATTTGAGCCAAACCTATTCTTAGCACACATCCAACTCTTATCCATGTCTACAATGAAAAGACTGAAGTCAGTTTACGAAAATTACTTTAACATTATGCTAAGGTTTATGTTATAAGTATACGTTTAGGTTGGGTTATAAGTTAAGGTTTAGGGATTTGAGTTTAGGTTAAGGTTTAGGTTTAAGGTTAGGTTAAGGTTGTAAGTATAGGTTTTGGGATTTGAAAATAGCTTTAGGTTAAAAGTATAGGTTTAGGGTGGGTTATAGGTTAAGGTTTAGGGATTTGAGTTTATTATAAGGTTTAGGTTTAGGTTAAGGTAGTAAGTATAGGTTTTGGGATTTGAGAATAGGTTATGGTTGTGGTTGTAAGTATAAGTTTAGGTTGGGTTATAGGTTAAGGTTTAGGGATTTGAGTTTAGGTTAAGGTTTAGGTTTAGGTTATAAGTATAGGTTTTGGGATTTGAGAATAGGTTTAGGTTGTAAGTATAGGTTTAGGTTGGGTTATAGGTTAATGTTTCGGGATTTGAGATTAGGTTAAGGCTTAGGTTTAGGTTATAAGTATAGGTTTTCAGATTTGAGAATAGGTTTAGGTTGTAAGTATAGGCTTAGGTTGGGTTATAGGTTAAGGTTTAGGGATTTGAGATTAGGTTAAGGTTTAGGTTTAGGTTATAAGTATAGGTTTTGGGATTTGAGAATAGGTTTAGGTTGTAAGTATAGGTTTAGGTTGGGGTATAGGTTAAGGTTTCGGGATTTGAGTTTAGGTTAAGGTTTAGGTTTAGGTTATAAGTAAGTATAGTTTTGGGATTTGAGAATAGGTTTAGGTTATAAGTATAGGTTTAGGTTGGGTTATAGGTTAAGGTTTAGGGATTTGAGTTTAGGTTAAGGTTTATGTTTAGGTTATAACTATAGTTTTAGGATTTAAAAATAGGTTTAGATTATAGTTATAAGTTTATGTGTAGGTTAAAAATATAGGTTTAGGTTATAGGTGTAGGTTTAGGTTTAGGTTATAGCTATAGATTTAGGTATAGGTGATAGGTATAGGTTAAGGTTTAAAGTTTAGGTTAACTATAGGTTTTAGGGATTATGGGTTAAAAATAGGGTTAGGGGTTTGGGTTTAGGTTTAGGTTCGTGTTTCGGTTATAGGTTTTGGTTTAAGTTATAGGTTTTGATTATAAGTATAGGTTTTAGGATTCGAGAATAGGTTTAGGTTGTAAGTATGGATTTAGGTTGGGTTATAGGTTAAGGTTTAGGGATTTGAGTTTAGGTTAAGGTTTAGGTTTAGGTTTAGGTTTTGGGATTTGAGAATAGGTTTAGGTTGTAAGTATAGGTTTAGGTTGGGTTATAGGTTAAGGTTTACGGATTTAAGTTTAGGTTAAGGTTTAGGTTTAGGTTATAAGTATAGGTTTTGGGATTTGAGAATAGGTTTAGATTATAGTTATAAGTTTAGGTTTAGGTTTAGGTTATAGGTATAAGTTTAGGTTTAGGTTATAGGTATAGGTTTAGGTTATAGGTATAGGTTTAAGTTAAAGTTTAGGGGTTCGGTTTTGGGTTCGGGTTTCGGTTCGTGTTTCGATTATAGGTTTTGGTTATGGGTTTTGGGATTTGAGAATAGGTTTAGGTTATAAGTATGGGTTTAGGTTGGGTTATAGGTTAAGGTTTAAGGATTTGAGTTTATTTGAGTTTAGGTTAAGGTTATAAGTATATGTTTTGGGATTTGAGAATAGGTTTAGGTTGTAAGTATTGGTTTAGGTTCGGTTATAGGTTAAGGTTTAGGGATTTGAGTTTTGGTTAAGGTTTAGGTTTAGGTTATAATTATAGGTTTTGCGATTTGAGAATAGGTTTAGGTTGTAAGTATAGGTTTATGTTGGGTTATAGGTTAAGGTTTAGGATTTGAGTTTAGGTTAAGGTTTAAGTTTAGGTTATAAGTATAGGTTTTGGGATTTGAGAATAGGTTTTGGTTGTAAGTATAGGTCTAGGTTAGGTTATAGGTTAAAGTTTGGGATTTGAGTTTAGGTTAAAGTTTAGGTTTAGGTTATAAGTATAGGTTTTGGGATTTGAGAATAGGTTTGGGTTGTAAGTATAGGTTTAGGTTGGGTTATAGGTTAAGGTTTCGGGATTTGAGTTTAGGTTAAGATTTAGGTTTAGGTTATAAGTATAGGTTTTGGGATTTGAGAATAGGTTTAGGTTATAAATATAGGTTTAGGTTAGGTTATAGGTTATGGTTTAGGTTTAGGTTATAAGTATAGGTTTTGGGATTTGAGAACAGGTTTAGGTTGTAAGTATAGGTTTAGGTTGGGTTATTGGTTAAGGTTTAGGTTTAGGTTATAAGTATAGGTTTTGGGATTTGAGAATTGGTTTAGATTATGGTTATAAGTTTAGGTTTAGGTAATAAGTACAGGCTTAGGTTATAGGTATTGGTTTTGGTTTAGGTTGTAGGTATAGGTTTAAGTTATAGGTATAGGTTTAAGTTAAAGTTTAGGGATTCGGGTTCGGGTTCGGGTTTCTATTCGTGTTTCGGTTATAGGTTTTGGTTATGGGTTTTAGGATTTAAGAATAGGTTTATGGGTTTAGGTTGGGTTATAGGTTAGGGTTTAGGGATTTGAGTTTAGGTTAAGGTTTAGGTTTAGGTTATAAGTATAAGTTTTGGGATTTGAGAATAGGTTTAGGTTGTAAGTATAGGTTTAGGTTGGGTTATAGGTTAAGGTTTAGGATTTGAGTTTAGGTTAAGGTTTAGGTTTAGGTTATAAGTATAGGTTTTGGGATTTGAGAATAGGTTTAGGTTGGGTTATAGGTTAAGGTCTCGGGATTTGAGTTTAGGTTAAGGTTTAGGTTTAGGTTATAAGTATAGGTTTCGTGATTTGAGAATAGGTTTGGGTTGTAAGTATAGGTTTAGGTTGGGTTATAGGTTAAGGTTTCGGGATTTGAGTTTAGGTTAAGGTTTAGGTTTAGGTTATAAGTATAGGTTTTGGGATTTGAGAATAGGTTTAGGTTGTAAGTATAGGTTTAGGTTGGGTTATAGGTTCGTTTCGGGATTTGAGTTTAGGTTATGGTTTAGGTTTAGGTTATAAGTGTAGGTTTTAGGATTTGAGAATAGGTTTAGATTATGGTTACAATTTGAGGTTTTGGTTATAAGTGTAGGTTTAGGTTATAGGTATCGCCACGTTTAGGTTATCGGTATAGGTTTAAGTTATTGGTATAGGTTTAAGTTAAAGTTTAGGGATTCGGGTTCGGGTTCGGGTTTGGGTTCGTGTTTCGGTTATAAGTTTTGGGATTTGAGAATAAGTTTAGGTTGTAAGTATGGGTTTAGGTTGGGTTGTAGGTTAAGGTTTAGGGATTTGAGTTTAAGTTAAGGTTTAGGTTTAGGTTATAAGTATAGGTTTTGGGATTGGAGAATAGGTTTAGGTTGTAAGTGTAGGTTTAGGTTGGGTTATAGGTTAAGGTTTAGGGATTTAATTTTAGGTTAAGGTTTAGGTTTAGGTTATAAGTATAGGTTTTGGGATTTAAGAATAGGTTTAGGTTGTAAGTATAGGTTTAGGTTGGGTTATAGGTTAAGGTTTCGGGATTTGAGTTTAGGTTGAGGTTTAGGTTTAGGTTATAAGTATATGTTTTTGGATTTGAGAATAGGTTTAGGTTGTAAGTATAGATTTAGGTTGGGTTATAGGTTAAGGTTTCGGGATTTGAGTTTAGGTTAAGGTTTAGGTTTAGGTTATAAGTATAAGTTTTTGAATTTGAGAATAGGTTTAGGTTGTATGTATAGGTTTAGGTTGGGTTATTGGTTAAGGTTTCGGATTTGAGTTTAGGTTAAGGTTTAGGTTTTGGTTATAAGTATAGGTTTTGGGATTTGAGAATAGGTTTAGGTTATAAGTATAGGTTTAGGTTGGGTTATAGGTTATGGTTTCAGGATTTGAGTTTAGGTTAAGGATTAGGTTTATGTTATAAGTATAGGTTTTGGGATTTGAGAATATGTTTAGGTTGCAAGTATAGGTTTAGGTTGGGTTATAGGTTAAGGTTTCGGGATTTGAGTTTAGGTTAATGTTTAGGTTTAGGTTATAAGTATAGGTTTTGGGATTTGAGAATAGTTTAGATTGTAAGTATAGGTTTAGGTCGGGTTATAGGTTAAGGTTTCGAGATTTGAGTTTAGGTTTAGGTTATAAGTATAGGTTTTGGGATTTGAGAATAAGTTTAGGTTATGGTTATAAGTTTATGTTATGCTTATAAGTATAGGTTTAGGTTATAGGTATAGATTTAGGTTTAGGTTATAAGTTTAGGTTTAAGTTATAGGTATAGGTTTAAGTTAAAGTTTAGGGATAGGGATTTGGGTTCGGGTTTGGGTTCGTGTTTCAGTTATATGTTTTGGTTTAGGTTATAGGTTTAAGTTTTGAAAATCGAGTTTGGGTTCGGGATTTGAGAATTGGTTTTGGTTTTCAAGTTTAGGTTTTAGTTTAAGTTTCGGAGTGATAGGTTTAGGTTAATGGTGTGGTACCTGCAAATACAGATATAAACACGGCCTGTCCAAATGGTCAAGCCCCTCCAATGCTATACATTGAAAATGAACAGCTTCATCATGATCATAACAGTGGTTCCCACCTTCCAGGGACCTCCGCTCTTCCTGATAGCTCCGACGCACATCTGGGTCAGCTCCATTAATCTTGAGCAAATACATAAACACCGCCTGTCCAAATGGTCAGGCCCCTCTAATGATGTCCATAGGAAATGAGCAGCTTCATCATGGTCATAACAGCGGTTCCCACCTTCTAGGGATCACCGCTCTTCCGGATAGCTCCGTCGCACATTCGGGTCTGCTCCATTAATATCGAGCAAATATAGATATAAACACGGCCTGTCCAAATGGCCAGGCCCCTCTAATATTGTCCATAGGAAATGGACAGCTTCTTCATGATCATAACAGCAGTTCCCACCTTCCAGAGACCCCCGCTCATCTAGATAGCTCCGACGCACATCCGGGTCTGCTTCATCAATTCTAAGCTAATATAATTAAATCCTAAATTAGTTACTCATCCAAGGTTGGATAGATTGTAATACTTTCATATCCCCATTTAAACGTCCACGCCGAAAATTCGACAGCATCTCCCTATGCCTTTCCAGATATGTTGATCTTACATTACATTCTGATGCCAAATATCTAAAGTAATGTAAAGATATTTGCCATTGGATACGGAACGAAAGAAACATATTCAGAGAGAGACGAGAAGATGGATTGCGGATCAGGCATGAACATTTAAATGGATTGTATGAAAGCATACTTTCCATCTAACCTTGAATTGTCCAAAATGGGACAATTTTAGCGATTTCTATGCCACCAAAAACACACCATATCTATGTATGGCCCCATAGAAATTCTCAAACGAGTAACTAATTATCTAACTTACAAATCTATAAATTACAAGTCACAACTATAAACTAACTAATCATAATACTAATTTAAGACAAACAACTGTAATATATAAGCTCATGAAGGTTTACAAAGACAATTACATGCAACAGATGACCATGGAACAATATAAGCTGTATTAGTAATAGAGGGACATGGATGAAATTAAGATGTAAGTAATATTTGCACAATCAGACAAGTGTTTAAGCTTGTTTATGGATTTACAGTTTCTTGTTGACATTTTGTGTTTGCTTATGGAAATTCTGTAACTCTAATTAGAGGTTTGGTGGAGGTAGCACTGTTTCAATAACATATAAATGGCATTCTAAAGGAATTCTTACAGAACTTTGTAGAAACTTGAGTTTGATTTGATTTAATATTGTGCCACGTGTACAGGCTTCTTGGTGTCACTCAACATCATTCTCTGTGTTGACCATCATTTATTGTCGGGTGAATGAGGGCATTCTCTGTGCTGACCATCATTTGAGCCAGTTCATGCTAAGTACGTGAACCAAAACTCAAGTGGGCCATATTATAGGAAGAAGTTGGGAGGGGAAGCCTACCATAGAAATCTTCATGGGCCCACTGAAGTTTTTGATATATTTAGTTTTTAGCTTCACCCTGATGGTATGCCCAAGAAGAATTCAGTGGGGGACATCCCATCAATTTTATCATATGGTGGGGCCCACTTTAAGTCTTGGATTGGTCATAGTTTTGAGCTCAGGTCCTGACATGATCTAGCAGAAATGATGGACGGAGTAGATGTAACACTGACATCATGGTGGAGCCCATGCCTGCAACCCTATGATTTAGTGGTAGACTCACAAGAGTTTCACGACGAGGCCTTGGTTTAGAGTACCCATTGTAGTGTGAGTGTAAAAAAAATCAATTTTTTATTTATTTGCATGGGCTTCCTCCGACCTGTTTGTGATGTAGGAACTCGCACTATGGTTTAAATATATGCTCTTCAATCCTCTGTACTCAGGTTTGTTAGTGAAAGTGGGGACACAGTTCAAAGGTCTAGGATGTTGGTCCGTGCGAGCTGCCATGGTTGGAGTTGGACTATTTCCTAAAGATCGATCTCCTATATAGGTGAATGTGGACCGTTCATTGTATTTCTGTACTTGAAACATCTACCGTCACACTACAAATTGATTTAATATTGTTGCATGTGTACAGGTTTCTTGGTGCCTGAGTATCAACCATTACACCATGCCAGAGTAATGGTTGAACATACAAATCTCAGGGATCGAAACCACAAGAAACGGTGGTGATTGACCATTTAAAACTGGTTGTGGGCCACAAAAGTTTCAGATCAAAGCTAATATTTATTTGTGTTTTCCCTTCTTTCATATCTGTGTGACCTTATCAATAAGTTGGATGGCAAATAAACATTACTGTGACCCCCATGAAGATTTTAATGGTGGGAATTCAATCACCATTGTTTCCCGTAGTATGGTCGACCTAAGATTTGGATCTGCTTCAATTTTGGGATTGCACCCTAAAATGATTTTTGAGAATGGATGAAGCTCATTTTAGGGCATGATTCCAAAATTGAAGAAAAGCCAAATCTTAGGTAGAACACACCATAGGAAACCAGAGTATAAAAATTCATAAATTACTAAATCCCCAAATCCATAAATCGGCATTGAGAGGGGCAGAGAGAGAGAGAGAGAGAGAGAGAGAGAGAGACTAACCGTTGTGGTGAGGAGGTAGAGATCGTAGATGATTCGCAGGATTTCCTCTCCTTCTTCTTCTTCTTCATCTTCTAATGAGTGTTGGGATTTTAAAACCCTACCGAGAGAGAGAGAGGTGTTGGGAGAGAGATTGGAAAACCGGTGGACGGGCGCCCACGCACTCACGAGAGAGAGAGAGAGAGAGAGAGAGAGAGAGAGAGAGAGAGAGGGTTTGGGAGAGGGGGATTTGTGTTTTAGGAGGGTGCAGGATTTGGGTTTTGAGGGGGGAGGGCGCGGGTTTTTTTTTTGAGGGGTTTTGGGAGGGCGCCTTTGACTTAAGGTTAGGGGAGGGCGCGGATTGCGTATTGAGTAACTAAGTGCGCTTATTATACCGAGTAAACTCTCCGGGGTCCACCTTGATTTATGTATTTTATCCACTCTGTCCATCCATTTTACATTAATATATTAGGGCTTGAACCAAAAAATGAAGTATATCCAAACCTCGATTGGACCACACCACTGGAAACAGTGTGAATTGAACAGCTACCATTAAAAATTTCTTGGGGCCCACATAAGTTTTGGATCAAGCTTGTATTTGTGATTTCCCTTCATCCATGTTTTTGTGATCTTATGAACAGGTTGGATGAGAAATAAACATCACTGTGGACCCTATAAAGGTTTCAACGGTGGAAATCAATATTCCAACGGTTTCCTATGGTATGGTACACTTGATCTTTGGGTATGCTTAAATTTTTGTCTCAGCCCCCAAATAAGATGGAAAAATGGATGAACAGCGTGGATAGACTAGATACATTCACGATGGGCGTAAATGTATTGTATCAACATTGTCCACTCATTTGAAGAGTTCATTTTATGGGATTATCAAAAGAACGAGTCAGATCCAAATCTTAAGAGGCCCCGAAACTGAAAACAGTGGGGATAGTGACACCCACCATTGAGACTTTCCTAGGGCCACTGTCATGTTTATTTGAGATCTAACCTTTTAATAAGATTATAAAAAAAAATACATGGATGAAGAGAAAAATCAAATATCAGCTTGATCCAAGACTTCTGTAGCTCTCTGAATTTTTTTTTAGTAAGTGTTCAATCTCCACATTTTTTATTTCCTATTTCATTGTGGTGGGTCAACTTGAGATTTTGATCTACCTCATTCTTTGACCATTGCCCTAGAATGATCTGTATAAACATTGGATCTAATTCATTTTTTGCCTCATTTCATAAAATGACCTCCTTACAAATATCATGATGGGCCCACCTAAGTTTCTAGCGCAGGAAATTACTGTAAAACGCTTTCACAGTTAATCCACGTCCGGGATCTAGGGGAGCAAATTAGGTACGATGCGGGATCCACCGAGGTGGGTGGAACCCCTAACTGTGGAGCCCACTGTGATGTATATGACTACATCCATACCGTCCATTCGTATTGGAAGATCATTTTATGGCATGATCAAAAAAATAAAGCAGCTCCAAATCCTAGATGGACCATGGTATAGGAAACAGTGGTGATTGACCATTTAAAATTCCTTGTGGGCCATAAAAGCTTTGGATCAAGATGATATTTGTGTCGTCTCTTAATCTAGTTGTTTGAATCGATTATCAATAGCTTGGATGGAAAATAAATGTTTCAGTGAAATATATGAAGTTTTGAATGAGAGGGATTCAATCACAATGGTTTCATATGGATAAATGTGTCAAATTAACATAATATGAACATTTCATACATAGGGATGTCGTTGACACGGTTGTAAGAGCACATAACGTTGCTAACATCTCCTTCCTTCACACACATCTCAAATGGATGGAGGAACGTTTCCATCATGTCTTGCTCAGTCACCTTCTGAAAAAATATTTAAAAGATACATTTATGAGGAAGATCCATGGCATTAATCAGGGATACCACATCATGAACGTGCCCGCCCCAAGAAACAGTGTTGATGGATAAGATCTCACTTAAGATCTTTAGAGGATAAGATCGGATCCCAACGATCTTGAGAACCATTCATCTGGCGAACATCCCAGATTGTACAAACTTAGGCATCGAAGAGTCCCCTGTATTGGCCAGGGCCTCCTTTGTTCTTCTTTCTACTTGTGCAGGTCCAGGAAAGGTCTATACAAAGGGTTTGTTGGAAAACTGCATTAAGACATTTCATGTACTCCCATCCAAACACAACTAGTAAGTCATTTATTCCCAATTCAATTGCATCCATTTTCATTTTCCATTTAACTTAGGTTATAGGCTATCGTATGTGCTCTATATTTGATTTGCAACCAAGTATTTAAATCAAATTCAATTTTGTGTTTAAATTAAATTCAATTTTGTGTTTAATCAAATTCAATTTTTGTGTTTAAAAAAGATCAAGTTGATGTTTGTGTTTAATCCATGTTGATGTTTATGGTTAATGTAAGGGCCATGAAACAGTGTTGATGATTTTTGTTTTTCCCCTTCATCTAGGCCTGTATGACCTAATAAACAAATTGGATGCCAAATAAACAGTACAATGGGCTAGAATAGGATTTTAATGATGGATATCTAATCACTATTGTTTTCATGTGGCGTGGTCCACCTGATATTTATATACCTCTCATTTATGGGCCCCACCATCATCTAGTGGTTTTATATCCAAACCTTCCATCCATTTGGAGAGATCATTTTAGGGCAATATCCATAGTTAAATCCACAGCTCCAGTGGACCCCAACATAGAAAACAGTGGGGACAGTGACACCCACCATTAAAAACTTGTAAAGGCCCCAAAAGTTTTAGATCAAGCTGATATTTGTGATTTACCTTTTTCATGTATTTTTTAGCTTTTGAACAAGTTGGATTTCAAATAAAAATTATGGTGGGCCTTAGGATAGTTTCAATGGTGGGAATCACTCTCTCCACTGTTTTCTGTGGTGAGGTCCACTACATGTTTTTATCTACCTCATTCTTTGGGTAATGCCCTAAAATAATACCTCCAAATGGATGGCGTATTGAGTAACTCAGTACGCCAAGCATACTGAGTAAACTCTGTGGGGTTCACCATGATCTATGTATTTTATCCACTCCATCCATCTATTTTATTAGATAATTTTATGACATGGGTCCAAAATTGAAGGATATCCAAAGCTCAAATGCACCACACCACATGAAACAGTGTGAATTGAACTTATACTGTTGCAAAATTCTTGAGTGTCACAGAATTTTTGTATTAAGCTTATATTTATTTTTTTCCCTTCATCCATGTCTTTCTGATATTATTAACAGCTTGGATGACAAATAGACATCACTGTAGGGCCTAGGAAGGTTTCAACAGTGGAAATCATTATTCCCATTGTTTCCTGTGGTATGATCCACTTGAGAGTTGGATATGCTTCAACTTTGGGCTCAACCCCTTAAATGAGCTGAAAAAATGTATGGACGGTGTGGATAAACTACTTATTATCACAGTGGGCCCAACTGAGTTTACTCAGTACGATAAGAGCGTACTGAGTTACTCAGTACGCAAACTGATTCCCTCTCTCTCTCTCTCTTTTTCTCTCGCACCCCCTCCCTCCTCTCGCTCTCTATCTCTCTCTTCCTCTCTCTCTCTCTCTGTCTCTCTCGCCTCCTGTCCCTCCTCTCTCCAGACTATCTCTCTCTTCCTCTCTCTCTATCTCTCTTACCAAATGGGAGCGGATGAGGTGCCGAACGCCATACGATCTTACACACGCCCTCTCTCTCCTCTCTCTCTGAAGCTCGGTTCTAGGTCTTTCACGATAGTGAGGTATCTCTCTCTCTCTCTCTTCTCTCTCAATCTCTCTCAATATTAATGCCCATTTAAGAAATTGAGAGTTAGTAGTTTGTAGATTCTTGATTTGAATGTGGACCCCAAATTCGGTTTTTCTGATTTACAAATTGGGGATTTAGGGATTTTATGATTTTGGGGATTTGAGGACTTTTGAAATTGAGGATTTTCTGATTTTACAAAACCCACAGAAAACCTTCCTCAAGCTGATTGTGGTACATACTAGTGCATTCAACCATTGTACAAGTGGTGTGGCCTAAACATCATACTAATCATGAGTCCTATTATGATTTTTTGTGGCCTAAACATCATACTAATCATACAATAATTGGTGGATTTTGCCTAAGGATCATTTTCCTTTCAAATGTCATTTGGATGACCAACAATTAGTAGGATTGAGTTACGCAATGGACGCCACTTTTGAAGTTTTACTTCATGATTGTTATTGCGATTAGGGTAATGTTGATGGGCCATTAATTAGCGTGGTTTAGGTTATTTCGGCTGATTATGTCATGGGTGATTAATACATTTAGTTTGTATGAGTTGATGTTTCAGATACATTAGGGATATGATTATGATGCTGATTGGTTAAGATTTGAATGGATTGGTTTCTGGATATGTAGAGACTTTAAGTGATTTACAAATTTGGTTTTTTTTTCCTTCTTTTGTTGTATTTGGTTAATTCTGTGATATTTGACAGTAAATGGTCATATTCAATCAATTTCTTTTTTTAGGGATTTCAAATTCCTGTTTTTGTTTGGCATAATGCATCACCGTTGTTTTTTTTTTTCCAATTTACAAAGTCTTGGTTCATTGTTGAGATAAATTGTTGTTGATTCACTAAGAAACAACTATATAGTTGTTTAGGTTTGTTAGATCAACTCATAGCTGATTCTCCAACCAATTCGTCAAACCATCATGTTAAACTTGTGATCTTGTCACATGGTCAAGGTGGGGGTTCCAATGGAACCGTGGTTGGCCTTCCTATATTGATAAAGAGAAGTAAAGCTGGGGAAAAACTACAATAGAACTTCTTGATGGCTAATGGAAACTGCCCAACATGTTAGCTTTTAAGAGAAAATGGATTCCATGACTAATGACGAGTCTTCTCTTTGTTGTAGAAGTTGAATTCTTTGCTGCGGGACCTTATATTTGGGTCTATCATTCTTCAAACACTCAATCTTCACTACATTATATTGGAATGGTCCATTAGTTCTTTAATAGGTGCTGTTGTGAATGAGGTGTAGCTTAGGAGTCATACAGATCATAACATACTAACATTTTAAGTTGGCCTGCCAAATTCAATTGCTTTCCATTTTATTTCTAATTATACATTTCATGGTAACTCTAGAAAATATTAGGATTATCTAATAAGTGCAAATTTAAGGTTATGATCCTTCATACAGTCAGTTTCTTATCATTGTTGAATGCTTTATTGGTATCTTCTGTGCATTCATTCATTGAATGGGATCTTATTAATTCATGTTAGATGCTCTTTTATGGTGATTCCAATGCATTAGGACTTCTACCTCAAGTACCACCTCAAGTTTTCATACATTCCTAGAAGAAAAAAAAGCCTAACTGCCTCTACTAATGCAATATTAAGTAGCATTCATTAAGAAGAAGTGCAACATGTTGAATCGATTTTTAGAAAAATTTTCTCAATCCACTAAGTAGGAACCTAAGCCACAACTATAAGTAGGAAAGAACACGAGAAAGTCAGTGGCAAATACTAAGGGTCATACCTCTCAGATGGGTGTCTCCATTTGTGGCCAGAACTTCAAAAACACCGTTATCAATTGTCAAGATACTGACATCAACATCCCACCCCCAAGGTCGAATACAAGGATGTTTTTCTCCCCACCCTTCTTATCCAAACCATAGACAATGGCTGCAGTGGTCAGTTCGTTGATTATCCTCGCTACATTCGGTCCAGCTATTACACCAACATCCTTGGTAGCCTGTCTTTGAGCATTATTGAAATATGCTGCAGAGTACAAAGAAGATCACATGAGTAATCATAGAGGAAATTTGCATAAATACATAACAACAACTGAAGAGCTTCCTTTACCAGGGACAGTAACAACAACATCCTTAATCTTCTTTCCAAGGAATGCTTCGGCTGTATCTTTCATTTTGGTTAGAATCATAGAACTGATCTCCTCAAGGCTGAAAACCATGGTCTCGACGTCCTTAATTTGGACTTGTATGTATGGCTTTCCGTCTTTGTTTACAATCTTGTATGGAACAAGTTTCATATCCTTTTGCACCTCTTTGTCATCAAATCTACCAAGCAAACGCATTGATGCTTTAATAAGGTACATTTCTTCCTACATCGCAAAGAAAAGGGAGAGAAGTTCACTCTCTTAACAATGTAATGGACTGAAATATTACTTTCTTCCAATCAGTCTGTTGACATCAAAGATGGTTCTTTCAAGATTGACAGCCGCTTGATTCTTTGCAGCCTCTCTAATCAGTCTCTCTGTATCCGTGAATCCCACCCAGGATGGGGTAATGCGGTTTCCTTGATCATTGGCTATGATTTCCACATGACCGTTCCTGCAAACACTAACACACGAATAGGTTGTGCTAAGATCTATCCCAATAATTGTTCCCAACTTGGTCGCTTCCTCTTTTGCAGTGGTGAATGCAAATGGAGATCCTGAGATAAAATTCACAAAAGGTCAATCCATTTTATCCAGAAGAATCGCTGGAACTCCAAGATGAGCCCTCGCAGGACTAGCTTCGCCCCGGACCCCAAATTCCATCTATTGAATGTTGACAGATGTTCATCTTGGCAGCCATTGCACTCTTTTCACTTCGCCTTGTCCATTAGCTGTTTAGTTTAATCTATACCTCCCCCCCCCCCACACTCTTAACAATACATTTTCAAGCGACTGACACGACGTCTAAGATCATCTTATCCCTGTGATTAGGGATATGTGGCCACATTATCATGGTGGCTCATCAGATCAACAGTTCTAATCGGCTTTAAAGGCTTCAGTTAGCAAGAATTCTCTTTATACAAGGTAAACTTATTTTTTCTCTTCCTCGAGAGGGACAAAAGTCACCTCGCCGCCATTTCTCTCTCTTTCTCTCTAGAATGTACTCATTCTAGAGTGAGTGACGGTGCAAGCTCTGTGTGTAAGTTTGATTTTGACCTTCGTAGCAAGATCACAAGCATGAATCATTTTACTAGATTTGCAACGAAAATGAAAGTCGATGGTAAAAATTTTCTAAAGATCCCTCTAGGTTTTATTGAAGAAGATGATGATGATCTTATTAAAGAAGATGGTGAAACCTAAACCTGGAGGATAATTGCTTATGATTGATAAGTATGATGGATGGTGGATGTGAGGAGGGCCAAACAAACTTGAGGGATAATTGCTTATGATGTTGGAAACCAAACATGTTTTTTTTATTTACTTTTTGATTGATAAGTATGTTCGTTACCTAATATACTTATCAAATAAATAAGTAGAAGCCAAGACAAGCTACTTATGGCATAAGTAGCCTATCCAAAGTAACTTACGATTCAAACACCCCCTAAATGTCAATGTTGTTTGGATACCTCAAGTTGAGAACATTCATCATCTCCTATGTGGAAACGAATTGGCAAATCAGGTTTAGAATTATTATTCGGAGATCTTCTTAGTGTAAACTTAAGATATTGTTTTCCATTCAGTTGTGTTGATAGGTGGCTGTCAAGAGGTTCCACTAACAATCTAGTTGTGAACTCTTATGTTCATTGTTCCTTCGTTAGGGAGATGTTGGAAAGCTAGGAATAATAACAGATCTACGGCAAACAAGTGGCACATGGTACTGGAATTAGAAACATCATCAGCTGGTTGAAGCTAGTATTTGAAGGGAGTGCTTCTAAAAATTATGTTGGACCGTCTTCAGATAAAATTTCACAAGTTATTCATAATCAAGTTATTCCTCTAATATGGGCCCACATGAGAGGAAACCATTGAGAATAGGTTAAGGTTTGGGTTTAGGTTATAGGTTTAGGTTATAGGTTTAGGTTTACGTTTAGGTTTAGGTTATAGGTTTAGGGATTTGAGAATAGGTTTACATTATAGGTTTTGGGATTTAAGAATAGGTTTAGGTTATAGGTTTAGCGATTTGAGAATAGGTTTCAGAATCTGCTTTAGGAATTCGGGTTTAGGTTCGGTTCGGGTTTGGGTTGAAAGTTTGGGTTAAGGTGTAGGTTTAAGTTAAGTGAATTAAGTTTAGGTTTCACAATCTTCTTCAAAAAGATCATCATTGTCTTCTTCAATAAAACACGAAGGAACCTTTGAAAAAATTTCACCATCGACTTTCATTTTCACTGTAGATCTAGTAAAAAGATTCATGCTTGCGAGTGATGCTACCAAGGTTAAAATAAACTCACACGCAGAGCTTGCACCGCCGCTCACTCTAGAATGAGTACATTTTAAAGAGAAAGAGAGAGAAATGGCGACGAGGTGACTTTTGCCCCGACTGAGGAAGAGAAATTAGTGCGGTGATTTGATTTGCCCAACGAGTAGATTTCAGTCAATGCCGATTTCCTGCTAAAGGCCTTTCCAACAAGTTCTTACGTAAGCATGCTGGGTGGTGCCTAACTCAGTGTTTGAGAAAAATCCACTCCGTCCATATGTTTTTGGAGCTCATTTTAGGACGTACGACCAAAACTGAGATGTATCTAACACTCAGATGAGCCACACGAGAGGAAACAATTGAGAATAGGTTTAGGTTTAGGTTTAGGAAATCAGGTTCGGGTTCGGGATCGGGTTTAGGATAGGGTTTTCAAGTTTAGGTTTTAGGTTATAGGTTATAGGTTTAGGGATTTGAGAATAGGTTTAGGTTATTCTCAAATCCCAAAACCTAAACCTAAACCTAAACCTATAGCCTTAACTTATAACCTACACCTATAACTTAAACTTAATTCCCTAAACCTTAACCTATAACCTAACCTAAACCTATAACCTACACTTATAACCTAAACCTAAACCTATAACCTTAACCTAAACATAAACCCTAAACCTAAACCTATTCTTATAACCTAAACCTATACTTATAACTTAAACCTATTATTAAATCCCAAAACCTATAACTTAAAATTAGAAAATATTTTTTCTTTGTGGAAGCAAATAGATCATTTTTTTTTTCACTTGCATTTTTTTTAAAAAAAAAAATTTATTGAGTTGAGATGCTAAGAGATGTGATTTTTGTTTCTGTACACATGGGTTGTAGCCCCTGAAGTGATTTTTGTAGACATACATACATATACATGTATACATGTGTGTTTGTGTAGACACAAAGAAGAAGGTGAGATTTGGGGTGATGGGTTTTTGAGTTGAGATGGAAAAAGAGATGGGTTTGGTTTTTTGAAGTGTTCTTTGTTGTTGTGTACATGGTTTCAGCTTTGGAAATGATGTATGGATGAGTTCATGCATATATACCATACACATGCATACATGTGTGTTTGTATGGAAGAAGAAAGGAAGGTGAGATTTGGAATGGTGGGTTTTTAAGATGAAAGGTGAGAGAGGTGAGTTTCTTGTTTTAAAATGGTTTTTGGTGTTCTCTACATGGTTTTAACTTTTGAAATGATGTTTGTGTACATACGTACATACCTACATATACATACATCTTAGGTATATACAGATATACATATATGCGTGTGTGTATATGTATGGAATCAAGGGAGCAAGGTCAGTTTTAATTTTGTTTAAACATTCATACATACATACATACATACATACATATATACATGCTGACATGTAGAACCAGGTGTTTTGGAGTGGTGGGTTTTTGAGTTGTTATACACATGGTTTCCATCCGTAAGAATGATTATAAGAAAGTAGTAGTAACATCTACTGCATCAAAGTTTCTACTGAAATGGTTGTTTCAGTATGAACATGAGCACAGACAATGGTCGACCACTATCTCTTTGGGACTGATATCAAGTTGTTTACATGCGATGGATTCAAGATAAATTCCAAATCATCATCGAACTTCTTGAGGTACATACTGGTTCATGCATACATACAAATGCCAACATCATTGTCGTCATTATCATTCTCATCACCTGTCTGTGTATGGTCACTTGACTTGTTCTTAATGTTACTACAGATTTCTCAAAACTTATACAGTGAGACAATTCAACAACTTCCACTTTTTCTAAAATTGAATTTGAAACCTTCAGTCTATAAAAGAGGAGGTAACCAAATTGTTGTAATTCTAATGATGTTTCCATAATGTTCATTACAATGGAGAGGAAAAATCTCTAAGCATGTTAAATATAATTAGAGAATCCTATTGAAGAAGTTATATCAGCTAGCTTTTCACATTCATTCCTTAGGAACCTTCAGCTATCAAATGTTAAGATTATATTACCAGATGTAAATGATCTTCTCTCATCTTAAAATCAAAGCTTATTTTTTGAATCATGGGGATTGATGATGGAATACTTAAACCTTATTTGTTTTCGCAGCATATGAAGAACTATGAGTTATTTCTAAAGAAGGTATCCAAGTGGATGAACCATGACAACCTTCTTTTTGTGGAACTGTTGATGCCATATACACACACACACACATACACACACACACACACACAGTGTAATGCCCTGAAAATCGGGGGTGGAGCAAAGCTCAGCTCCCAAGTTCCAACGCATCACTTATGCAACATAATGAATGATTATTGAATGTTGTTTGTATTAGTGCATTGAACATGAGTGAGATTAAGCCAAAACAGCATATCATACTCCAGAGATGACTAACTTATGTAAGCGAAAGACTGTGATAGATATATATAATATATAAACTATGGTAAGTCTCCAGAGTGTGATAATGTTACCAGGTTAATGAATTACAAGTATAATTTCAAAATATACCAAATTGTGTAAGGTTATCTAGTCAACATCCCTATAACCTCGTCGATCAAGACACGGCTCACATGAAGCCACCAGAAAATATCATATACGAGAAAGCATCCTCGTCATTACAAAAGTCCGGCTCTGCCTCAGAAGTAGCATCGCCTTCTGCAATCAGACAAAGTCTGGTGGGTGTCCGGAACATCGTCCCATAACTTAGGAGTGATTGATCAACTCAGTGGAACAATAAAGCATAGGTTAACATGTTATCAATTCAGTCAAGCAGTAATGATAAAGCAGTACAATCGAATACTCCTAAATATTCCTATTAATACAAGTATGAATGCAATCATGATGCATGCCCTCGCTAACATACTCTCTCGTGCGACACCATCTTACATCTGCGGCATGCTTTCATCCCTCAGTGCTCCACATCTTTCAGGCACATGCAGTGTGATGATGAGCATGATTACCGAGTTATTATTAGTCCTTTTCTGTAACGCCCTGAAAATCGGGGGTCGAGCATAAACTCAACTCCTGAGTTCCGGAACATCACTTATGCAACGAAATGAATGATGATTGAATGTTGACTGTATTAGAGTAGTGAACATGAATATAGAAGACAAAATATAATGATGACATGATAACATTTCTGAGAGTTAAATAATTATACCAGGACACTTATCAATGCAAGCCATATGATATTAAGCCTCCAAAACAAATATATCATGAGACAGTTAAAGTTCTCCGTAATAGATAGACAAAATATATATCTATGATGAGTCTCCAAGTGTGATAACATGATAAATAATTACAGGACAATTCTAAAATATACCTAATGTATGACGTGTAAAGTCTCCTATTCCAAATATCATGAGTCTTCACAGACTGTCGAGAGATACAGATAGGAGAGCTCCTCCTCATCACCATAGAAGTAGTCCGGCTCTCCGCTTCACAAGTATCGCCATCACACAAAACTCAACAAATCTGTTTGGTGTGTACAACAATATAACGTGGGAGTGAGTAGCTAATGGAACAATAAGGCATAAGTTAACATGTTATCAATGCGGTCAACAAGAATGATAAAGCAAGAATCAAGCACTCCTAGTTACTCGATTAATGCAAGTATGAATGCGTGTATGATGGATGCCCTCTCCGACATCACAGCATGCTTACATCCCACAGTGCTCCATCATCTTCCGGGCACATGCGATGCATGATGAGTATGATTACGGGTTTTTAATTAGTTCATTTCAAACAAACAGGATTGGGAAACTAAGGTACCTCCCTTGTATCATATCCAAACATGATCCAATCTAGGGTCGTCCCCTAGTTAATATCGACGATAGTGTTTTCTAGGTCACCGCAGAGGTCGCTGTGGTCAGTTACGCACAAAGGTTGCACCACTCCCCCATCACCCCTTAAACGATTCATCACGATACAACTATACGAGAAATGAGGCCTAGTTCATATTCTATATGCAACTTCGTAATATGCTCGCGGTCACTACAAAGGGCCGCTGTGGTCAGTACACACACAAAGACGCACCACTCCCCATCACCTTATCGTGTAGTAGGGCCGACAGCGCGAATATAGTGTCCCATTCTCGGTCACTACGAGGAGGCACGTAGCCCCGGCGTAGGCTCAGGCTCATGAGACTCTAACAGGGATTTTCACACGGTAAGTTTGGCATTCACATGGTGAATCATACCACCATGCCAGGCTCATGAGTCTTAGCGGATCGAGGTACCATGGTTAACGGGATTTTCATCAGTAAGTTTGGTACCCTAGGTTCAAGCATTGACACGACCAAACATGGTGAACATACATAAGGCATACGGTTTACTTGACATGTTTAGCTCGGCGCACAACAAGTTGGAGCGCACAACAAGCGATAGAGAAGCACCTCGTGTGGCCAACCACTATCGCCAACCGAAGTACGACACGGGTTCACCAACACATCGTGCGTGGCGGAACGAATCCCAACCACATCTTCAACCATCTGGGATCTGGACTACAAACATAGTCCCAAGCTCACCAAACCCTAACCATAGCATGTGAAATACGGCATGATAATGTGGTAATTCAAGAACACTAGTAAGCATATTAAAAGCATAACATGAAGCATGTTAATAAACAAGTCACAAGGCATGTTCAAAGCATGTTATAAAGCATTATGTAAATATGTATACAAATACTACAAGTTGGCGAGTGGTTAGAGTGAACAACCACATGGAGAGTGTCGTATGTGACTCTAAGGTAGCCGAGAATCCCATCTCAGCACCTACCTAAGATTCTAACACTTAAGCACTTACACTCACAAGTGATTTTACCAACACTTGGAATGCAATCTTTCGACATACATGACGTATACTAGGGAAGTGTGTACTAGGGTTGTCCCTTTACCAAACTAGTATTTTATACATATACATCATATTCATACAGCAAATAAACATAGCAAACACATCAGTATAGTATTTCAACATACATGACGTATAGGGTACTTTCACGTATTCCCAATTTCGACATACATAGTGTTTACAAAGGAACATAGATTTCGGCGATTCCTTTCACCAAGCTAGTATTTTAATCATGTATTGTATAATCATACATTAAATACACATGTCAAACATTATTCCAAAAGAAATACGTATACGGTATTTCTACAATAGTCATTCGAATTATATGTCTAGTTTATACAATATATATTTTGGCATTCCTTTCAGCCAAACTAGTATTTTATTCATATGTTATATAATTAAACATTAAATAAACATGTCAAGCATTTGTCAAAAAAATACGTATACGGTATTTCTACGTATACCTAGAATATGTGAAATTCCATATTTCACACCAGTTAATGGAAACTAAGGCACTTTGTACATGTGCAATTGCAAGCGATCATGAATCTACCATTATCGACATTGAAAGCGTTGAAAACCGTAACTTATAAGCTTAAAGTCCTCACCTTTGCCTTTGGAAACGAACTAATCAAATCGGCAAGGGTGATAGATCTTCCGTCTACGGGCGATTTCTACTTTTAGCCTAAAGAGCGGAATCGGTTAGTTATACATCCCATTCCAACCGCAAATCAGACCTAGGTTAGGTTTTCTTACCTTCAAATGAGGCGGAAAACGCCGGAAAACGTCAATGAAGTGATGGTGCGACCCGTTGGATCACTACGGGGAGATTCTCCGCTTCTTCCTCATCTTTTCTCTCTCCCAAAACTAAATCGTATGGCTGGAATGGGAGAGGGTTTAAGGTCCTTATATAGTCTCAAATCTTCCCAAAATAGACTTAGGTTCAAGGGTTACTTGCTAATATAGGATATTCGTCACTTTTCCACTCAAAAGAGAAGTTACGGTGGCCCTCTTTGAACCAAACGTCGACTTAAGCTCACCATCGATGGATCTACGTGGGATTACGTTTTGACTCATTCGGATACCCAGATCGCACGTGGCGGACCACTTTCGCCCGACGGTCAGTGGAACCACGATCGAAATTCAAGCTGAAATTTTTCTTAATCCGAGGGTGTAATTTGGTCGATCTCGACGGTCGGGTTGCTTAATGCGACGCGTCAACGAATGATGCGGATCACTATTCCCAGATATTTATTTTTGGATATGAATAGTGTTTTTCACACCATAGGCTACCGTGGAACACCATGGTAAGGCTCCGTCTTGAGACCTGAAAGTGATTTTTGAGATGATTGTTGCGGTCTGGGGAGGTCCTAGTTCCATAGCCGGGTTAATCGGACTCCCGATGTGCGATCTAGACACTAATACTGAAGTTTTCGTTTCATTCCCGAGAACACGGGAAATGAGTTTGGTTCTAAACTTTAGGGTAACCACTCCCAATGATTCTACAAGTTTTGGGTCTTGCGATCGTATGAAAGCGATCTAAGCAGATTTCGTAGCTAATCGGTTTCACACCTAGTTACTTTGTCTCATTTCTAAAGGATTTAGTCCTAAGTAATTTTCGGGTCGAGGTGGTACCGTGCCTTTAGATATATAAAGTGATCCAAGTTATACTACACTAGTTTAAGATAGTGTCTAGGGTGAAAGTTCTAGAAAAATTGGAAGATCAAGGTGATGAAAGGTGAGGTGAAGGAAATGAGTTCAAAGGCGGCTTTAGACTTTGGGATACAGTTCTGACAAGTTAATGAGGTATTAGGATCGACCCATTGCCTAAGGACATCTAATCCCAGGTTGGCAAAAATCCGGGGCGTTACATTTTCATACAGCAGTATTAGGAAACTAAGGTACCTCCCTTCTATCATTCCCAAATAATGATCCATTCTAGGGTCGTCAATCCTAGATAATCTCATGAGTGCTTAGTCACTCGATGTACCAAGGTTAATGGGGGTTGCACCACTCCCCCATCACCTTATCAATACCAGTCTAGTTATACTCTGTTTACTACGGAAAGGTTTGTCGCCTCTCAAGTAGTGCGAGGTCCAAACATGGTGAACATACATTCCATCAAAGTATGGGTTACTCCAATACGAACTACCACCTAGCTCACGAGCGCTCACGATAAGTTGAACGACATGAAGTGTATACAGCTTCTACCAGGCTCATGAGTCTTAGTGGATCGATGTACCAAGGTTAATCGGGGTTGTCATTGGTAAGTGTCGGTACCTTAGGTAGCGCCCAAACATGGTGAACATACATTAGACAGATCGTTACTTGACGAACTCGGCTAGCTCGAGCGTACGATAAGAACGACATGAATGACCAACTGAAGTATGACTCGAGTTTGTCGAACACATCTCACATAGCAAATGAATCTCAGCCACGAATCCAATCCCGTTACCGATTGCTTGGACTATACAATAGCCCCAATCACATTCAATTACGGAACAATTAAGGCAGTAATGGATCAAGATTTCAAATCATACAATCAAATATCCAATATTGTCCGCTTAGGGCTACAAGGGCTCTTGTACGGAATCGTTACACCACTCCCCCATCACCCTTCACGAATTTTATGGAATACAACTTAAACATGTGAAGTAGTCAAAGCAGAATTAAATAAACAAGTAATTCAAACATATTAACAAGCATGTTATAAAATACAATGCAAACAGGAAATCCAAACACATACATTTCATAAACCAGTAAGTGATTAAACTAAACAACTTACATGAAGGAAATCATACACATCACTAAGGTAGTTGAGAATCCTATCTCAACACCTATACAAGGCACTACTAGCTTAAGTACATACCTATACAAGCATTTTCACAAACACTTAGACTACACATTCCAACATACCTATAATATACTGGTTAAAATGCAAGTCATAGCGAATCCTTTCACAAAGGATTGCCACATGAACCACGATCATGCATACACAACCAATAGTCATGGCAAGTATAAATCATAGTTCCATATTCATTTGAACATTTCTGCAAACACTTGGGCTACAGCTAGAACATACACGACATATGTTAATATAGCAAGTGTTAGGCTAATCCGTTCACCCAGAAGTTGATACACATGTATCTAGCATACATAGACAGCAATTAATCATGGCAAGCACAAATCTGTATTTCATATGTATACGGTATTTTCTACAAATATGAGGAATACATTATATTCAACATAGTTAATGTATATCTGAAAAACGAAACGGACAGCACTTTGTACATGTGTAATTGCATGCAGATCATGAATCTATCATTATCTGACATTGAAAGTTTTGAAAACCATAACCTATACGTCTAAAGTCCGCGCCTTATACCATAGAAGCGTAATGAACTCGATGGATTTGCTAAGCTTCTGTCTACAGTGATATGGCAACCTATAACATGATTTAGGTTAGTTATTTCATAACTTACAACTATCAAAACCCCAAAATAGATTAGGGTTAGGGTTTCTTACCTAGAAATGAAGTCAAAATCATCGGGAAAATGATCAGAAAGGGATGGTTAAGCTTGTATAGCGGCAGGGTAGAGTGGCAGGGAGATGCTCCCACTTCTCTCACACTTTCTCTCCTCTCTCCTAAGTTATTCTCAAATTCATATGGGATGAGAGAGTGAGGGTTTTAGGTCCTTATATAGGCTAAAACATAACCAAAATAGACCCAGGGTCAAGGTATTCTTAAGTTATATCCAAAGTGGGTCCATTTCAATCCAACGGAGCATTTCTGGAGGCCCCTTTTCTATGTGCGGTCGGACTTAAGCTCACCAACCTTGGATCTAGGTGGAGTTAAGTTTTCGTTCCAGTCGGATTCTCAAATCACGCGTGACGGACCAATTTCAGTTCAACGATCACTAAAACTCGATCGGGGATTTCAAGTACACTACCATGTATATGAAATTTCCCTTGATCCGAGGGTGTATTTGGGTCAGATTCTGATGGTCTGATTGCTTATATTTGGCCTGCAAACCTCAAGTCTCAGATTACCTAAAATTGAACTTTATTTCTAATTAATTTCATGTTTCTCACACTCTTCACTCCGGGCTCAAGCGAATAGCACTGGGATACTATCTAGATTTGATTTTTGAGATGGTTGTCAAGCCCAGCAAGGCAGTCCTAACCGTTTAACTTTCCGTTAATCGGACTTCCGATGTGCGATCCAGATCTGATACAGAGTTTCAATGTGCTACAGAGAGCAACTGGGTAATGAGATTGATCCTAAATTTTAGGGTAATGTAGCGCTAACTGTTTTACTTGTTTTGGGTCTTACGGATTGTATTTAAAGTGATTGGTGCTAATTTCACAGGTACTCTAGTTTAACACTAGCTAATTCTCACCTAATTTCTAAAGGATTTAGTCCTGTATGATTTCTGTCTGAGGTGGTACTTAGTCCTGTAAGATTTCTATCTGAGGTGGTACTTAGGCCTTTGTAGGTTGTATATAAAGTGATCCAAGTTATTAAATCACGCCCTAATTACAGCAGAAGAAGATCCTAGGACAGGAGAGGCTGATGTTCCAAATACCTATTCGTTTTGTGAGATTCCATAAGGGTAATGGTTAAAAGCCCATTTTATTTATGTATTTACTATTTACAGTATTGTTTAGTTTAAGTATTGTTCTTCATCACCTAAACTTTTAATATAGTGTCTAATGTGAAAGTACTTTGAAAAATTTAAAGAACAAGGTGGTAAAAGGTGAGCTTTGTGAAGGAAATGGGTTAAAAAAATGATTTTTTTGAATATGGGATTGAGTTCTGACAAGTTAATAAGCTGTTAGGAGTGACCCATTACCTAAGGACGTCTAATTCCAGGTTGGCAAAAATTTGGGACGTTACAGAGAGAGAGAGAAATGCACATAGAAATAACTCGGACTGAAATGCACATACTTGGAACTTTTCTACAGTCTAAGATTACTGTAAACCTCATATAATTTACTTGGAAATTTTCATCACCCTAAGTTTATGTATTTGCTCGAAATTAATGGAGCAGAGCCGGATGTGCGTCGAACCTATCTGGATGAGCGGGGGTCCCTAAAAGGTGGGAACTGCTGTTATGACCATGATAAAGCTATCCATTTCCTATGGACAGCATTGGAGGGGTCTGGCCAATTGGACAGGCCGTGTTTATGTATTTGCTCAAAATTAATGGAGCAGACCCGGATGTGCGCCGGAGCTATCTGGATGAGCGGGGGTCCCTGTATGGTGGGATCCACTATTATGACCATGATGAAGTTATCCATTTTCTATGGAAAGCTTTAGAAGGGCCTGACCATTTGGACAGGCCGTGTTTATATCTGTATTTGCAGGTACCACACCCTTAACCTAAACCTATAACCCCAAACCTATAACCTATAACCTAAACTTATAACCTTAAACTAAACCTTAAACCAAAACCTAAACCTATAAACTAAAACCTAAACTTAAACCTAAACCTAAATCATAACCTATAACCTAAACCAAAACCTATAACCTTAGCCTAAAACAAAACCAATAACCTAAACCTTAGCCTATAACCTATAACCTATAACTTATAACACAAACCTAAAACCAAAAACTAAACTTATAACCTAAACCTATAAGCTAAAACCTAACCTAAACCTTAACCTATTCTCAAATCCCAAAACCTAAACCTACACCAAATCCCAATCTCAACTCCCTAACCTAAACCTAAACCTAAATATGAAAACCAAATCCTAAACCCAATCCCGAACCCGAACCCGATTTCTAAACCTAAACATTAACCTATTCTCAAATCCCTAAACCTAAACCTACACCAAATCTTAATCTCAACTCCTTAACCTAAACCTAAACCTGAACTTGAAAACCTAAACCTAAACCCGATCTCGAACCGAACCCAGTTTCCCAAACCTAAACCTTAACCTATTCTCAATTCCCAAAGCTATAACCTATAGCCTAAACCTAAACCGAACCTAAACCTACAACCTAAACCTAAAACCAAAACCTAAACCTATAAGCTAAAACCTAAACCTATACGTTAAAACCTAAACCTAAACCTAAAACCTAAATGTATTCTCAAATCCCTAAACCTAAACCTAATCCCAATCCCTAAACCTAATCCCAATCCCAATCTCAAGACCCCAACCTAAACCTAAACCTAAACTTCTAAACCCGATCACGAACCCGAACCCAATTTATTAAACATAAACCTTAACCTATTCTCAAATCCCTAAACCTAAACCTACACCAAATCCCAATCTCAACTCCCTCAAAGCCTAACCTAAACCTATAACCTTAACCGATAACCTTAACATAAACCCAAAACCTAAACCTTAACCTAAATGAAAACCTATAACCTTAACCTAAACCAAAACCCGTAACCTAAACCTTAACCTAAACTTATAATTAACCTTAACCTAAACCTAAACCTAAAACTAAACCTAAACCTAAACCTATAACCTAAACCTATAACCTTAAACTCCAAACCTAGATAAAACCTATAACCTAAACCTTGGCCTTAACCTATAACCTATAACCTAAACTTATAACCTTAACCTAAACCTAAAACCAAAACCTAAACCTATAAGCTAAAACCTAAATCTAAACCTAAAACCTAAATGTATTCTCAAATCCCTAAACCTAAACCTAATCCCAATCCCAATCTCAACTCCCCACCTAAACCTAAACTTCAAAAACCGGATCCGAACTCGAACCCGATTTCCTAAAACTAAACCTTAACCTATTCTCAAATCCCTAAACCTAAACCTACACCAAATTTCAATCTCAACTCTCTAACCTAAACCTAAACCTAAACATGAAAACCAAGACTAAACCCGATCTCGAACCCGAACTCGATTTCCTAAACCTAAACCTTAACCTTTTCTCAATTCTTGAAGTTATAACCTATAACCTAAACCTATAACCTTAACTGATAACCTTAACATAAACCCAAAACCTAAACCAAAACCTATAAGCTTAACCTAAACTAAAACTTGTAACCTAAACCTTAACCTAAACTTATAACCTTAACCTAAACCTAAAACCAAAACTAAACCTAAACCTAAACCTAAACCTAAAAACTAAAACCTAAACCTAAACCAAAACCTATACCCTTAACTTAAACAAAATCCAATAACCTAAACCTTAACCTATAACCTATAACTTATAACCTAAACTTATAACCTTAACCTAAACCTAAAAACCAAACCCTAAACCTATAACCTTAACATAAACCCAAAACCTAAACCTAAACCTAAACCAAAGCCTATAACCTTAACCTAAACAAAAACTCACCTCAAACCTAACCTTAAACGTAAAACCAAAACCTAAACCTATAAACTAAAACCTAAATCTAAACCTATAACCTAAACCAAAACCTATAACCTTAACCTAAACTAAAACCTATAATCTAAACCTTAACCTATAACCTATAACCTAAACTTATAACCCTAACCTAAACTAAAACCTACATGTATTGTCAAATCCCTAAACCTAAATCTAATCCCAATCTCAATCCCAATCTCAAGTCCCCAACCTAAACCTAAACCTAAACTTTAAACCCGATCCCGAACCCGAACCCGATTTCCTAAACATAAACCTTAACTTATTCTCAAATCCCTAAACCTAAACCTACACCAAATCCCAATCTCAACTCCCTAACCTAAACCTAAACCTAAACATGAAAACCCAAGCCTAAACCGATCCCCAACCCGAACCCGATTTCCAAAACCTAAACCTTAACCTATTCTAAATTACCAAAGCTATAACCTATAACCTATAACCTAAACCTAAACCTAAAACCTAAACCTAAAACTAACCTAAACCTATAAACTTAACCTATAACCTTAACATAAACCCAAAACCTAAACCTTAACCTAAACCAAAACCTATAACCTAAACCTAAACCAAAACCTATAACCTAAACCTTAACCTAAACTTATAACCTTAACCTAAACCCAAAACCAAAACCTAAACCTATAACCTAAACCTATAAACTAAAACCTAAACCTAAACCTATAACCTAAACCAAAACCTATAACCTTAACCTAAACAAAATCTATAACCTAAACCTTAACCTATAACCTATAACCTAAACTTATAACCTTAACCTAAACCTAAAACCAAAACCTAAACCTATAACCTAAACCTATAAGCTAAAACCTAAACCTAAACCTAAACCTAAAACCTAGATGTATTCTCAAATCCCTAAACCTAAACCGCTAATTCCAATCTTAACTCCCCAACCTAAACCTTAACCTATTCTCAAATCCCTAAACCTAAACCTACACCAAATCCCAATCTCAACTCTTAACTTAAACCTAAACCTAAACATGAAAACCCAAGCCTAAACCCGATCCCGAACTCGAACTCGATTTCCTAAACCTAAACCTTAACCTATTCTCAATTCCCAAAGCTATAACCTAAAACCTATACCTAAACCTAACCTAAACCTACAACCTTAACCGATAACCTTAACATAAACCCAAAACCTAAACCTTAACCTAAACCAAAACCTATAACCTTAACCGAACCAAAACCGTAATCTAAACCTTAACGTAAACATATAACCTTAACCTAAACTTAAAATCAAAACCTAAACCTACAACCTAAACCTATAAACTAAAACCTAAACCTAAACCTATAACCAAAACCAAAACCTATAACCTTAACCTAGACAAAAACCTATAACCTAAACCTTAACCTATAACCTAAACTTATAACCTTAACCTAAACCTAAAACCAAAACCTAAACTATAAGATAAAACCTAAACCTAAACCTAAAACCTAAATGTATTTTCAAATCCTTAAACCTAAACCTAATCCCAATCCCAATCTCAACTCCAAACTTAAACCTAAACCTAAACTTCAAAACCCGATCCCGAACTCGAACCCGATTTCCTAAACATAAACCTTAACCTATTCTCAAATCCCTAAACATAAACCTACACCTAATCCCAATCTCAACTCCCTAACCTAAACCTAAACCTAAACATGAAAACTCAAGCCTAAACCCGATCCCGAACCCGAACCCGATTTTCTAAACCTAAACCTTAACCTATTCTTAAATCAGTAAACCTAAACCTATAACCTAAACCTATAAACTAAAACCTAAACCTAAGCCTAAGCCTAAACCTATAACCTAAACCAAAACCTATAACCAAAACCTATAACCTAAACCTAAACAAAACCTATAACCTAAACCTTAACCTATAACTCAGTAACCTAAACTTATAACCTTAACCTAAACCTAAAACTAAAACCTAAACCTATAAGCTAAAACCTAAACCTAAACCTAAACCTAAATGTATTCCCAAATCCCTAAACCTAAACCTAATCCTCAATCCCAATCTCAACTCCCCAACCTAAACCTAAACTTCAAAACCCAAACCCGATTTCCTAAACCTAAACCTTAACCTATTCTCAAATCCCTAAACCTAAACCTACACCAAATCCCAATCTCAAATCTCTAACCTAGACCTAAACCTAAACATGAAAACCCAAGCCTAAACCCAATCCCGAACCCGAACTCGATTTCCTAAACCTAAACCTTAACCTATTCTCAATTCCCAAAGCTATAACCTATAACCTACACCTAAACCTAACCTAAACCTATAATTTTAACCTATAACCTTAACATAAACCCAAAACCTAAACCTTAACCTAAACCAAAACCTTAACCTAAACCAAAACCCGTAACCTAAACCTTAACCTAAACTAAAACCTAAACCTAAACCTATAACCTAAACCTATAAACTAAAACCTAAACCTAAACCAAAACCTATAACCTTAACCTAAACAAAAACCTATAACCCAAACCTTAACCTATAACCTATAACCTATAACCTAAACTTATAACCTTAACCTAAACCTAAAACCAAAACCTAAACCTATAAGCTAAAACCTAAACCTATAACCTTAACATAAACCCAAAACCTAAACCTTAACCTAAACCAAAGCCTATAACCTTAACCTAAACCAAAACTCAGAACCTAAACCTTAACCTAAACCTAAACCTAAACCTAAACCTATAAACTAAAACCTAAACCTAAACCTAAACTTAAACCTATAACCTAAACCAAAACCTATAACCTTAACCTAAACTAAAACCTATAACCTAAACCTTAACCTATAACCTATAACCTAAACTTATAACCTTAACCTAAACCTAAAACCAAAACCTAAACCTATAACCTAAACCTATAAGCTAAAACCTAAACCTAAACCTATACCTAAACCTTAACCTATTCTCAAATCCCTAAACATAAACCTACAACGATCCCAATCTCAACTCCCTAACCTAAACCTAAACTTAAACTTGAAAACCTAAGCCTAAACCCGATCCCGAACCCAAACCCGATTTCCTAAACCTTAACCTATTCTCAAATCCCTAAACTTAAACCTACACCAAATCCCAATCTCAATTCCCTAACGTAAACCTAAACCTAAACATAAAAACCCAAGCCTAAACCCGATCCCAAACCCGAACCCAATTTCCTAAACCTAAACTTAAACCTATTCTCATTCCCTAAACCTAAACCTACACCAAATCCTAATCTCAACTCCCTTACCTAAACCTAAACCTAAACTTGAAAACCTAAATCTAAACCCAAACCCGGTTTCCTAAACCTAAACCTTAACCTATTCTCAATTCCCAAAACTATAACCTATAACCTATAACCTAAACCTAAACCTAACCTAAACCTATAACCTAAACTTATAGCCCTAACCTAAACCTTAACCTAAACCGAAACCTATAACCTTAACCTAAACCAAAACCTATAACCTAAACCTTAACCTATAACCTAAACTATAACCTATAACCTATAACCTAAACTTATAACCTTAACCTAAACCTAAAACCAAAACCTAAACCTCTAACCTATAACCTAAACCTATAAACTAAAACCTAAACCAAAACCTATAACCTAAACCTTAACCTATTACCTATAACCCATAACCTATAACCTAAACTTATAACCTATAACCTATAACCTAAACCTTAACCTAATCCTAAAACATAAACCTAAACTTAAAGCCTAAACCTAAACCTAAAGCCTAAACCCATAAGTGTGGTTATAGGTTTAGGTTTAGGTTAAGGTTGTTTTTCTTTTCATTTCTCTGGATCACCTCTCATATGTTTTTTCTCTTTTCATTTGTTTTTTTTTCCATAGGATTGTTTGCGTTTGGATGAATGTAGTTTATGTCTGGATGGATTTACGTAGTTTGGGTTTGGATGGATGTGAATATGAATATGAATATGAATATGATGAAATATATTATATAACAGGTGTATATCAGGAAGAATATGATGAATTATATTCTAACAGGTGTATATCAAGAAATTTTAAATGGAATATTGTTAAAAAAAAAAAAAAAGAAACCCTTTAGCGACGAAAATTTTCGTCGCTAAAAGTCTCATGAATGTTTTTTAGCTACGAAAATTTTCGTAGCTAATAGTAAACCTCCAGAAACTGTTCATACCCTTTAGCAACGAAAATAATCACCGCTAAAAGTCTAGTCCATGTTTTTTAGCTACGGAACATTTCGTAGCTAAAAGGAAACCTTCTGATTGCTTTGGTAAAGTTTTCACAGCCTTTAGCGGCGAAAACATTCGTCGCTAAAAGTCTCATCCACGATTGTTAGCTACGAAAAGTTTCGTACCTAAAAGTAATCCATTGGATTTTTTAAAAAACTATTTACAGCCTTTGGCAACGAAAATTTTCATCGCTAAAAGTCTCATCCGCATTTTTTTAGGTACAAAACGTTTCGTAGTTAAAAGTAAACCTGTGGATTTTTTCAAAATATGTTCACAGGCTTTAGCGACGAATATTTTCATCGCTAAAAGTCTCATACAGGTTTTTTAGCTACGAAAATTTTCGTAGCTAAAAGTAATGTATTCGAAGTGAGTGAAAAAATGTATGGAGCCTTTCATGACGAACATTTTCGCCGCTAAAAGTCAATGTTCGGAGTCTTTAGCGATGAAATTTTTGTCGCTAAAAGTGTCATACAGGATTTTGTTAATAAAATGTTTGGGGCATTTAGCGACGAAATATTTCGTCGCTAAAAGTCTCATGCATGATTTTTAGCTACGAAAATTTTCGTAGCTAAAAGTAACTCGTTGAAAGTAGATGACAAAATGTTTGGAGCATTTAGCGACGAAAATTTTCGTCGCTAAAAGTCTCATACAGGATTTTTAGCTACGAAAATTTTCGTAGCTAAAAGGTAATGGGATGAAAAAATGTTGGAGCCTTTAGCGACAAAAACTTTCATCGCTAAAAGTCTAATGCACGATTTTTAGCTACAAAAATATTCGTCACTAAAATTTTCATCGCTAAAAGTGAACTTTTAGCGACGAAACTTGTTTTCATCGCTAAAAGTGACTTTTTTGTCGCTAAAAACCCTCTTTCTTGTAGTGAGATATCAATTGACAGACATTTGATACTCCAACACATTAAAAACCAGGCTTCTCAGGAGCATTCATCTCTGATCAAAGTAATCTTAAAAACTCTTTGAGTTGCTCAGTCAGAAATTATGTAGGTTGAGTTGAATGGGGCCCAAGTACTAAAAAATTATGGAAAACAGACTATAACATATTCTTGTAAACTAAATGTACAGAGATAACATTCCTATCTGTTGTCCCAAATGTAAATAGTGTAATTCTTTTAAATCAAATAACTACTGTACTTAAATTTTGTAACCACATCTCAATAAGTTCAAAATGTTTGTAAACCAAGGATCAGAGCAAGATCGTACTTGCAATAAGTTCAAAACCCAGTATGCTATCGAACATGTTGCCGTGTAATTCTGCATCAAACAGGTCAACCTACTGATGGGTTTGCTCATGTGCTAACAAACACAATACGGGAAAATCTACCGCACTTGAACATGAAAATGAGGCAGAGTAGAGCTCTCACCTTGGCAATCTGTAGTGCAAGGAATGCAATCCAGACAGAGACAAGAAGGATGAGGTCCTTCCAGTAAACATTGTCAAGAACTGGGACTTGGGATGGTTACAAGAAATTACTCCAACAGCTTAGATAGATGGGAATACAACTAACAACATAAACTCACCTCTGCATCTCTAGATGCCCTAGTCTCTTTTTTAATACCATTTCTTGGACCACCAGGGAGAGGCTTGTACTCCACCTCTTCATTGCTAGTGTCTGCTTTAAAAGGGAAAAGGACTTGTAAGTCTCAAAAAAAAAAATCCTATTTTCCACAGAAAAAAATTCCAAACTCTGCTTACAGCTGGAAATACAGAGTTCTGAAGACCTCTTTTTGCCTGAACCTCCAATAGTTCGGCTGGAAAAAACAAAGATTTTTAGTTATAAAACTTCAAAATAGAGAAATTCAAGAAAGTAATCTAATCTCTTCTGTTCGAGTTTCTGGAAAATCTCCTCGAACCCCTTTCTCTTCCTCTAACCTTTACACCTATATCCTCTTATCTCGATTCCTACAACTCAACCATTCATTCTGGTTCTTGAGTGCTTTCTTTGTCAATTCCACAAATGCGAGCAGAAGAAAGACGAAGATTACGAGATTCGGTAGGTTGAACAACATAATGGCAAAAACATCTGGGCTAAGCGAGATGTTCTGATGGAAATGGAGCTTCCGACAGACTTTCCCCCGAAATTCTTTGTCAACTCCAACTGTAGATCTTCCAATCCAAAATCCATCAAGATTGATAACCCTTTCCCATTTTCAATTGTAGGAATTCAATCCCCACTATTTATTGTGGTGTGGTCAACTTGAGCTTTTGATCTGCCTCTTTTTGGATTAATGCCCTAAAACGATCTGAAAAAGTTAAATGTACGGCTGAAGAAGGAAAAGAAAACCAAGAAACTAAAATCACGGACTGAAGGAATGCACATCAAAATCATCAATAACAGCAACCAAGAGCGTATGCTAAGGTAAAAGAAGAGAAATTTAAGTGAATTAGATGAGAGAAGACTGATATGAACCTCTGTCACTTGTTTTGCCTCCATTGGCAAATCGGACAGATAAAAATACTCAAATCTCCTATAGATCTACTGCCATTTTTCTGCAAACCACTTCAACACCAATCAGATCTAACTTCAAGCGCCTAAAAAAAGGCCGAAAAATGGATTTCTCGCAAAATGCAATTTCTGCAGGAAACCCTTCATCGAATGCTTCCGTTTCAACTAGATCCACTTCAAGTCGCATCTGAAACCCTAAAAACCAGCTCTTTTGAATCGAATTCGTCCAAATCCGGGCCAAATCTAAGGGGAAAACCCTCAAATTCCACCCTCAAACGGCAATCACAACAAAAACCCTCAAATCTGGGCCAAATCTAAGGGGAAAATCTCTTTTGAATCCATCATCCTCTAATGTGGCTTGTTCAAACCCTACATCCAAACCTCTGGCCACCATCTTCTATGGCTGCTCCCAGTCATGACTTCCACACTTCCTTCAATGCTAGGGTTTAAAAAACCCCCTTTCGTCAAACGATGACACTAATCTACCCTTCCGATCTATGAAAAAGAGAATCACAATGAGAGCCTAATCTGACAGCTGGAAAATAACTTCCTTTAACAATGGTGAGGAGTTCGTACCTAGGCGGTGGCCCTTGATCACAAATATTGCAAAAATCCCTGCATAGGGTTTGGAAAAGGAAAAAAAGAGACTTAAAGTGCCGAAAAATAGTGAAAGAAAGAGAGACGGCACTCTTTTAGAACTCATATCAGCTTTTTATTTTAATTACCTTTTTAACCTTTGTTACGTACGGGATTTTAATTACCTTTTTAACCTTTGTTACGTACAGGATTTTAATTGCCTTTTTAACCTTTGTTACATATAGTATAGAACCATTTCTAAACAAAAAACAGAGCCGTACGGCATAGAACCGTTTCTAAACAAAAAATAGAGCCGTTTCTGATCATCGATTTTGGTGTAGTGTGGGCAAGGACCAAACTAGTGGGCCCCACATTGATGTATGTGTATAATCCATGCCACCCATCCTTTTTGTCGTGTCATTTTAGGGCTAGGGCCCAAATATCAGCCTTATCCAGAGCTCGTGTGGACTACATAATAGAAAATAATGGTGACAATGGAGCCCACTGTTGAAACCTTCCAGACTCACTGTGATATTTGTTAAAAGTGGACACTGCCTAAGTCAGGATTTTTTGGGCCCACGGCGAGCAGGCCGACAAGGTGGACGGAACGGATCACCCCATTGTGGGCCTTAGGCTATTGTACCAATGACTAGCCTTTCATTTGGTAGTAAAGAAAGTGAACATGTAACAATCATGACCACATGAGAACCACGACCCATATAACATGATAACTACGACCCATGACAACCACGACCCATATAACATAACAACCATTACCTATATAATATGACAACCACAACCCACAACAACTACAACCCTTACCACATTACAACCACGATCCATACAACATGACAACCACGATCCATATAACATGGCAACTATGACCCATGCAAACCACGACCCAAATGGGCCCACATTGATGTATGTGTATAATCTATTCTGCCCATCCTTTTCGTCGTGTCATTTTAGGGCTAGGGCCAAATATCAACCCGATCCAGTGCTTTTGTGGCCCACAAAATAAAAATTAATAGTGACTTTTAAAGTTTCCAGGCTCATTGTGCCATTTATTAGAAGTGGACATTGCCGAAGTTAGGACTTTTTTAGCCCACGCTGAGCTGGCTGACAAGGTGGATGGATCGGATCACCCCATTGTGGGCCTTAAGCTATGGTACCATGGTTTAGTAGAAAAGGAAGTGGATACATTGAAAACCACGATCCATACAAGATGACAATCACAACCCATATAACATGGCAACTACGACCCGTGTAAACCACGACCCAAATGGGCTACAGTTGTATGGATCTTAGTTGTCATGTTATATGGGTCTTAGTTGTCATGTTGTATGGGACTCAGTTGTATGGATCTGAGTTGTCAGGTTATATGGGTCTTAGTTGTCCTGTTTTATGGGTCTCAGTTATATGGATCGCAGTTGTCCTGTTATATGGTATATGTGTGGCGGTCGTAGTTGTCCTATTATTTGGTCATAGTTGTCTTGTTATATAGTTCGCAATTATGTGCATCAGAGTTGTCCTGTTATATGGGTCGCGGTCGCAGTTGTCCTTTTATTTGGGTCACAATTGTCTAGATCGCAGTTGTCCTGTTATATGGGTCGCAGTTATCCTGTTATATGGGTCGCAGTTATCCTATTATATGGGTCGCGGCCGCAGTTGTCCTATTATTTGGGTCGCAGTTGTCCTGTTATATGGGTCGCGGTCGCAGTTGTCCTGTTAGTTAGGTCACAGTTGTCCTATCATATGGGTCGCAATTGTATGGATCGCGGTTGTTATGTTATATGGGTCGCAGTTGTATGGATCGCAGTTGTCCTGTTATATGGGTTGCAGTTATCCTGTTATCTAGGTCGTGGTTGTCATGTGTCATGGTTAGCATGTTATATATGGCCCTTAATGGGGTGAGCTGATCCATCCACCTTATCAGCCAGCTTGCCGTGGGCCCAAAAAGTCCTGACTTGGACCCACAATGTTTGTTAGAAGTGGACAATACCTAAGTCACCATTATTGATGTTTCAACAGTCACCATTATTTTTTAAAAAGTCCTGACTTGGGTCCACATCTGATCCATTAATGTTTCAACAGTCACCATTATTTTCTATTATTTGGACCACACGAGTAGTGGATCAAGATGATATTTGGGTCGTAGCCCTAAAATGACATGGTAAGAAGGATGGGCGGAATGGATCATACACATACATCAGTGTGGGTCCAAGTCAAGACTTTTTGGACCCACGACAAGCTGGCCGACAAGGTGGATGGATCAGATCACCCAATTGTGGGCCATATATAACATGATAACCACAACCTATGACAACCACGACCCATATAACAGGACAACTGCGACCTATATGACATGACAATTACAATCCATACAACTGTGAACCATATAACAAAATAACTATGACCTAAATAACAGGACAACTGCAACCGCGACCCATGTAATAGGATAACTACGACCCATATAACAGGATAACTCTGATCCACACAACTGCGAACCATATAACAGGACAACTGCGACTGTGACCCATATAACAGGATAACTGCGACCCATATAACAGGACAACTGCGATCCATACAACTGAGACTCATATAACATGACAACTAAGATCCATACAACTGAGACCCATATAACATGACAACTAAGATCCATACAACTGCAGCCCATTTGGGTCGTGGTTTGCATGGGTCGTAGTTGCCATGTTATATGGGTCGTGGTTGTCATGTTGTATGGATTGTGGTTTTCAACATGTTCAATTCCTTTTCTACCAAATCATTAGTACCATAGCTTAAGGTCCACAATGGGGTGATACGATCCATACACCTTGTCAGCCAGCTCGGTGTGGACCCAAAAAGTCCTAACTTGGGCAATGTCCACTTCTAACAAAATCACAGTGAGCCTGGAAGCTTTCAACAGTCACCATTAATTTATATTTTATGGGCCACAAAAGCAATGGATTGGGTTGATATTTGGGCCCTATCCCTAAAATGATACGAAAAAAAAAAGATAGGCGGAATGGATTATACATATACATCAATGTGGGCCCATTTGGGTCGTGGTTTGTATGGGTCCTAGTTTCCATGTTATATGGGTCATGGTTGTCACGTTGTATGGATTGTGATTTTCAACGTGTCCATTTCCTTTTCTACCAAATCATTGGTACCATAGCTTAAGGCCCACAATAGGGGCAATCCGATCCATCCACCTTGTCGGCCAGCTCAGCGTGTGCCAAAAAAGTCCTAACTTGGGCAATGTCCACTTCTAACAAACATCACGGTGAGCCTGGAAACTTTCAACAATCACCATTAATTTCTATTTTGTGGGCCACAAAAGCACTGGATCGGGCTGATATTTGGGCCCTAGCCCTAAAATGACATGACAAAAAGGATGGGCGAAATGGATTATACACATACATCAATGTGGGCCCATTTGGGTCATGGTTTGCATGGGTTGTAGTTGCCATATTATATGGGCCGTGGTTGTCATGTTGTATAGATCATGGTTTTTATCGTGTCCACTTCCTTTTCTATCAAACCATTGGTACCATAGATTAAGGCCCACAATGGGGTGATCTGATCCATCCACCTTATTGGCTAGCTCGGCGTGTGCTAAAAAAGTCCTAACTTGGGCAATGTCCACTTCTAACAAACGACACTGTGAGCCTGAAAACTTTCAACATTCACCATTAATTTCTATTTTGTGGGCCACAAAAGCACTGGATCGGGCTGATATTTGGGCCCTAACCCTAAAATGACACAACAAAAAGGATGGGCAAAATGGATTATAAACATACATCAATGGGGGCCCATTTGGGTCATGGTTTGCATGGGTCGTAGTTGTCGTGTTATATGGGTCGTGGTTGTCATGTTATATGGATCGTGGTTATAATGTGGTAAGAGTCGTAGTTGTTGTGGGTCGTGGTTGTTATGTTATATGGGTTGTGGTTGTCATGGATTATAGTTATCATGTTATATGGGTCGTGGTTCTCATGTGATATAGGTCACGGTTGTTACATGTTCACTTCCTTTACTACCAAATGAAAGGATAGCCATTGGTACAATAGCCTAAGGCCCATAATGGGGTGATCCATTCCGTCCACCTTGTCGGCCTGCTTGCTATGGGCCTAAAAAGTCCTGACTTGGGCAGTGTCCACTTTTAAGAAACATCACAGTGAGCCTGGAAGTTTTCAATAGTGGGTTCCATTGTCACCATTATTTTCCATTATGTGGCTCACATAAGTTCTAGATAAGGCTAATATTTGGGCCCTAGCCCTAAAATGACATGGCAAAAAGGATGTGGGCCCCACTAGTTTGGTCCTTGCCCACTCGCAAAAAAAGATTCCATATACATCACTTTCTTGGCATTAAATACAACGTAACTTCTTATTCTCAAGAAAACCATACAACTACTGAAACAAGAACAAGGGCATTTTGGTCCAAGTAATTTTTAGAAGCTTGTCAGAAGGCCACATTCAAGATATATGAAATGTCCTAGCTTTTTAGGTAATTTGCCCAGACTTCAAGGTGAGTATGGTCAATTTCCCAACAGAAAACTAGGTGGATAAAGACATACATCACAGTGGGCCCCACGGTCAGGGATCCACCGATATTTGTGGTCCACCTAAGATTTGGATCTGCCTCAATTTTTGGCTTATGCCTTAAAATCAGCTGGAAAAATGGACGGACGACCGAGATATAACACATACAACATGGTGAGTCCATAGAGCTTACGCAACACCACAGTATACGCTACACCATAGTACGGTCGTGGGTTTTGCATGCTAGCTGCCCCACGTAACCCTAGTCAGTCATTTTAGGAAATTGACCATACTCGCCGCGAAGTCTGGGTCAATTACCTCGATCGCCACAACACTCCATATATTACCTAAAGGGCCTTCTTACAGCTTGTGGACTTTCTTTCAGACGAAAATGCCCCTGACCTTAGTTTAGGACTTGTATGATCCTGGCGAGAAGCATAAGTCACCCGTTGTCTTAACCCCGAGAAACGGACGGATCAGCTACTCCCTTGGACACCGTCCAATGGCTGGTGCTCGATGCTCTGTGGCTCCACCACCAAGCACGTGTTTCATCTATGCCGTCCATAAATTTCTACAGATCATTTTATGGCACGAGACCAAAAACGAGCATGATCCAATCACAGCAGGCCCTAGGGGGATTTTAATGGTGGATATCCAATACTATAATTTCCCCGTAGTGTGGTCCAACAGAGAGTTCTATCACTCTCTTTTTTCTGGTTCAAGCCATAAAATGATATTTTAAACTGGACGAACGGACTGGATGAAGCACATATATCATGCTAGGGCCCACACCACTGATCACCCGCACCATGAGCTTCGGAAGGGGCGAATGTCGCACTTATGTACATTTGAAAGACCCTCTCCTTCCTCTTCTTTTATTTTCCTAGGGAAGTCAAGATCGAGGGACCAATAACCAGAGAGCGATGTTATTTCTCCTCCTCGTTTCGCTTGTCTGAAAGCCTCTTCCACTACGAGGTTTGTATTTTATTTTGTTTCAACTGTATATAGGCATCTGCTAAGGTAAAGGAAGAAAAGAGTCGACAAGCCGAGGTACTTTGGTGGTCACGCAAAAGGGAGTGTAACGTAGGGCACACCTTGATCAAACCTCCACCATTGGATGGTAGACAACCACGATCGATATAACATGAGAGCCTTCTATCTACACAAGTGACGTGTTTTCTATGATATGTGGATCGTGATTATCATTCAGTGTGGATTGTTATTATCATCTGTCGTGATCGTTATTCTCATCCAATGTGGATTGTGATTATCATACATAGTGGATCGTTGTTGACATCCACGAACCTCCATGGATGTGAACCACGACCCACTATGGACGACTACCAAGCTTCCTTGGCCGTAATAACCATTTCTGATATACGATTTCATTACAGGACAATGTTCCTTGGACCAGCCCTCTGACCGTAGAGAATGCTTCACTGCTGGAGTAGATGAGGCAGCTTGGGGAGGAAATATAAGGAATAAAGGTAGAAAAAAAATTAAATTTTACCCTTATCATATTCAGTCGTTGATGTGTTCCTTTTTTGGTCGTGGTTATGATCCAATGAGGGTCACTGTTACATGCCCTTACCCATTCAACGAGTCCTCTCGGGCACGAGACTACTTACTTGAATGAGGAGTTGACGCAGCTTAGAGAGGAGGTAGAAGCAATATATGTATATGAAATGGAAATTTGGTCATTGTTGTGTTCCACCTTGGACAACGGTAAATGTCAATGTTGGATCATTATTATCATGTGGGACTGGTCATGGTTATCATCTACCATGGGTCGAGTTGATGCACGACCCAATGTGGACGAGATAGGATATACATAGAAAAGATGTACGTGATTTGTCTTTGGTTTAATAGCGAACAAGTCATTATGTATGTAATGTCTTCTAATCGATTTTATAACAGGTCAACAGCTCCAATTTCAAGGCTGGGATCAGCCAACTCTTTAGTTTTGAAAATGGGATGACCCATCTTAAAGATGAGAATGTTGCGCTAGATGAACCTGCTAAAGGATGAAGTCAATAAGACAATTGTACGTGAAATTACATTTGGATCGTGGTTTAAATCGGACATTATAGTATGATCTCCATAGATAATATGTCATTTTATTATAGCTCAACATCGCTGCCTCACAAGGGAGTAAGGAAGGGAGACCACGTCGCGATACAATGGATCCAGACAGAGCTCTAACTGTAAAAGAGCCTCGTCAAGGGCTCAGTGAACTCCACCGAGCTTCAACCGATGCCGAAGAAGACAAGTTAAGAGTTGTCAGAGAGTCAGGTTCACTCGTCTGGTTAAAAAGTGTCATGACCTAAATGCATGGGTCGACTCTGAGGTACGTTTATACCCTTTCTCCTTCATTGTTTCATATCAATGTATGAATATGAAAGTTACACCACACATTTTCCTCGTTAAGTAGGCCATAGACCTATACCTAAGATACATATCAGCGTATCAGGAAAATCAGCCACTAGGTAGACAAGATTGCGCATTCGTCTTGTCGCTATTTTTGATAATGTGAATTTGAGGACCATAGCTATCTTTAAAAGGTCATTAATCATTTCTATTTCTAACAATATTCAACATATCAATAGCAATGCATGGAACAACAACTTGAACTACCGCGAACTTTTGGCGCTGGGAACCATAAGGATCATGAGACCATGAAGTCGGAAAGGTTAATTGAAGTGTTTATAGAAATAGTCGACTGTAAACCGAAACCTCTATGGAAGTATGATGTGGTAAGATCTTAGTTTCTTGCACATGTACATAGACTTAAATGATTAGATCCATTTTTGGAAGGGCAATGCTTTAACTATTATCGTATTTCTTGTGCTTCATAGGTGTACATCCCTCTTAATGCGAGGAGGTAACACTGGCTGATGGCTGCTGTTTATCCGAGCTAAGCCGAGGTCACTTTATACGACAGCTTGAGTACAGAATTGGAAGAGAAAAACGAGCTGGTCATCACGTAGGTAATGGATGGACTAAGGTGGTTATTCCATGTTCTTAATGACGGATTAGTTAGGCGAGAGAAGCCATGGATTGTAAAGTCATCTGCTGACAGGCCTATGCAAGCGAACTCGGACGATTATGGCGTCTACATGCTAAAATATATAGACTTCTTGTGCAGTATGAGTGCAATTGACTTTACGCATATAAGTATATATATTTATTTGTCTACATTCAATATTGATTGCTTTGTATATTATTTTAATATGAGTTCGTTCTGATTCTATAGGAGGAAATTCTAAAATTTAAAAAGACGATTGCATATGACTGTCTGCTGCAGACAAGAGCAGATGGTGTTGCGTTCCCAAAAAAATAAAGAGAAGAGGCATCAGGTAGACCAGCGAAGAAAGCTAAACACTGATTTAATGTTGAATGATGAATGGATAGGTGTATTTGATGTTTCTTCTCCTTATTGATATCTATAATGGGTTGGTGAATGAAATGGGTTGTAATTGTCCGTGAACATTTTGAAGTTGTATTGCACTTTGGCTGTCAGCCACATTGGTTGACCTACACAATGGATCGTTGTTGTATATGTGTGGTTAAATGTGCATGTTAAACACGTTCCATATCATCTTACAACCACGATCTATCGAACACAATAACAATGACCCGTCTAAAACAATAACCGCGGTCCAAAGAACAATGACACAGTCTCTATGACAACCCCGATACTGTCATGCAACCAACAACAATCCATAAAACATGAAAACCACGACCCATAGCAACCAACACCACGACCTATGTAACCTTGACAACCACGATCCATATATCATAACAACCACGGTTAAATTTACATGAAAACCACGATCCGTAGCAAGTGTCTAGAAGGTCCGATAAATAGATACACCCCTGTATAGGGAAACGGTCCTTTTCCACTTGTAAATCCATTACATTAAATTCTCTGTAAGGGGAATGGTAGTTTTCCTTTTCCCAAAACTTTCCAGGTATGGGGAAAACGGTCAATTTATGATGAAGTTTGGGTCGTGGTTGTCATGTTAATGGGTTCGTGGTTGTCGTGTTAATGGGTCATGTTTTTCATTTAATGGGTTCGTGGTTGTTACACGACCCATGTCATCTTACAATCATGACCCTTCTAACATGCAAACCACGAGCATATAACATGACATGAATGAGCCATATCTACTAGAACCCACGAAGCATATTTCGTCACAACCACTACCCATGTTTAAGGGGCTATGTTGATGTAACGCCTTGAAAATCAAGGGTCGAGCATAAACTCAACTTCCGAGTTCCAACGCATCACTTATGCAACAAAATGAATGATGATTGAGTGTTATCTGTATTAGTGTAGTGAACATGAGTGAGATTAAGCTAAAACAGCATATCATACTCCAGAGACAGTTAAATTGTAAGCGAAAGATTGTGATAGATAGAAAAATATATAAACTATAGTAAGTCTCCAGAGTGTGATAAGGTTACAGGTTAATGAATTACAAGTACAATTTCAACATATACCAAAGGTGTAGTGTCATCTAGACATCTCGGTAATCTCATCGATCAAGACACGGCTCACATGAAGCCGCCAGAAAATAGCATACACGAGAAAGCATCCTCGTCGCCACAAAAGTTCGGCTCTGCCTCAGAAGTAAAGTCGCCATCTGCAATCAGACAATGTTTGGTGGGTGTTCGAAAACCGTCCCGTAACATGGGAGTGAGTGATCAACTCAGTAGAACAATAAAGCATAGGTTAACATGTTATCAAAATAGTCAAGCAGTAAAGTCAAACACTCCTAAATACTCTTATTAATGCAAGTATGAAAATGCAGTCATGATGTATGCCCTCACCGATATACTCCCTCATGCGACACCATCTTATGTTCGCAGCATGCTTGTATTCCTCAGTGCTCCACATCTTCCAGGCACATGCAATGCGATGATGAGCATGATTGCCGAGTTGTTATTAGTCCATTTCAAACAGCAGGATTAGAAAACTAAGGTACCTCCCTTATATCATTCCTAAACATGATCCACTCTATGGTCGTTAGTCCTAGTTAATCTCATACGATAGTATATTTCTACGTCGCTGCAAGGGTTGTCAGGGTTGTTACGCGAAACCGTTACAACACTCTCCCATCACCCTTTTAACGGTTCATCACTAAATTGATACAAGCCTAGTTCATACTCTATTCACTGCGGCAAAACCCGTTGTCTCACCGCAAATTCAGAGTATGCTCGAGATCACTACAAAGGGCTACCAGGGCTGTTACACGCATTCGTTGTACCACTCCCCCATCACCTTATCAATATAGGCCGATAGCACGAATATAGTGTCCCATACTACCATAATCGGCTCACGAGTCTAGTTACTCACTGGTCACTACAGGGAGGCACATGGCCCCAGCGTAGACAGACAGCTCGACCACGGTGTCCCATACCACCATGCCTGGCTCATGAGTCTTAGCGGATCGAGGTACCATGGTTAAAGGGATTTCACTGGTAAGTTTGGTACCCTAGGTTCAAACAGTAGTGTCCAAACATGGTGAACATACATTAGACAGATCGGGTTACTTGACGAGCCAGACTAGCACAAGCGCACAACCAACTGAACGACATGAAGTGCATAAGCACTTCGCGTGGCCTAACCACTGTCACCAACCGAAGTACGACTCGGGTTCGTCAGACACATCTTACGTGGCGAAATGAATCTCAACCATGAACTCAAGTCTGTTACCGATTATCTGGACTATAATCATAGTCCCAATCACATTCAATTATAGAATAGTTAAAGCAGTAATGGATCAAGATTTCAAATCATACAATCAAATATTCAATATTGTCCGCTTAGGGCTGCCAGGGCTATTGCACGGAAACGTTGCACCACTCCCCCATCACCCTTCATGAATTTATGGAATACAACTTAAACATGTAAAGTAATCAGAGCAGAATTAAATAAACAAGTAATTCAAACATATTAACAAGCATGTTATAAAACACAATGCAAACAGGAAATCCAAACACATACATTTCGTGATACAGTAAGTAATTAAACTAAATAACTTATATGAAGGAAATCATACACATCACTAAGGTAGTTGAGAATCCTATCTCAACACCTTTATACATTACAATTTACTAACTACTACTCATCCAGACATTTCAACAAACAATCTAGACTACATCCATCAACATACACGACGTATGTTGATCACATAGGTATTAGGCCAAATCCTTTCACTAGGGAGTTGCCCCAATTATTACTCATGTGCACCCACAACGGATAATCATGGCAAGTATGAATCCAAGTTCCATATTCATTTGAACATTTTCACAAACACTTGGGCTACACAATTTAACATGTTGGCTGTGGCGTGATTTATGGCAAATCCTTTCGCCAAAGGGGTATAGCCAATACAACAATCAATATATCCATGACAATTAGTCACGGCGAGCATGAATGAGAATTTTATACTCATTCAGTCATTTTCACAAATACTTAGAATACACTATTTTTAACATACGTAGTGTATATTAGCAAAAACATGTATTAGGATGAACCCTCTCACCAAGTAAGTGTTATACGCATATAATATGTTCATACAGCAAATAATCATGGCAAACGCATTTCCAACATTTATACATATATGGTACTTTCTACAAATACCTAGAATACACAAAATTCCATATTCTTCATATTTAATCGAAACGGAAAACAGACAGCACTTTGTACATGTGCAATTGTATGCAGATCATGAATCTATCACTATCTGACATTGAAAGCGTTGAAAACCATAACTTATACATCTAAAGTCCGCACCTTTTATCGTAGAATCGTAACGGAGTCGATAGATTTGCTAAGCTTTCGTATACGGCAGTGTGGCAACCTATAGAACGAAATAGGTTAGCTATTTCATAACCTACAACTATTAAAACCCCAAAATAGATTAGGGTTAGGGTTTCTTACCTAGAAATGATGCCGGAATCGCCGAGAAAGCGATAAGACTTGTGTGGTTAGGCTTGTAGAACGGCAGGGGATAGTAATAGGGAGCTTCTCCCACTTCTCTCACACTTTTTCTCTTTTCTCTCTCTTTTCCTAGGGTTTTTCTCAAATTCGTATGGCTGAAATGAGAGAGGGTTTAAGGTCCTTATATAGCCCCAAAACTCACCAAAATGGACTCAGGACTAAGATATACTTGGGTTTTGTCCAAAGGGCATCTGTTTCAGCTCAACGAAGCATTTTCGGAGGCCCCACTTGAGCCAAAGGTCGGACTTAAGCTCACTAACATTAGATCTAGGTATGGTTAAGTTTTCGTTTCAGTCGGGATTCCAGATCGCAAATGGCAGACCAGTTTCAGTTCAACGGTTAGTGGATCTCGATCGGAGATTCTGAGTACATGGATATGTTTGGGAAAATATCCTTGATCCAAGAGTGTAATTTGGTCTGATTCTGATGGTCTGGTTGCTTAATACTGACCTGCAAGCGACAAGTCTCAGATTTCATAAATTTGTATTTTATTTTTAATTAATTTCACATTTCTCACACTCTTCACTCCGAGCTCAAGCGAATAGCGTTAGGACACTATCTGGATTTAATTTTCGAGATGGTTGTCAAGCCCAACAAGGCGGTCCTAATTCTTTAACTTCGTGTTAATCGGACTTCCGACGTGTGGTCCAGATCTGATACGGAGTTTCGAGATACTCCCGAGAGCAGCCGGGTAATGAGATTGATCCTAGATTTTAGGGTAACCTAGCATCAATGATTCTACAAGTTTTGGGTCTTGCAGATCGTATTTAAAGTGGATCAAGCAGATTTCGTAACTAATCTAGTTTAGTACTTAGTTACTTTGTCTCATTTCTAAAGGATTTGATCCTGAGCGATTTCTGCCTGAGGTGGCACTAGGGTCTTTGTACGGATTTCTAACGCATTATTTTTCATCACCTAAACTTTAGGATTCATGCCTAATATGAAAGTATTTAGAAACGTATAAAGAACAAGGTAGCGAAAGGTGAGATTTGTGAAGGAAATGGGTTAAGAAGCGATTTTAGGCTGTGGGATTCAATTCTGACAAGTTAATAAGGTATCAGGATCGACCCATTGCCTAAAGACGTCTAATTCCAGGTTGGCAAAAATCTCGGATGTTACAGTTGAAGTCCAATTATTCGACCCACAACTTTGTATCGTAGTTATTTTGATATATGGTCATGGTGTTAATGTTCGATGGGTCGTAGTTAACATCTGTTGGTCATGGTATTATATATATACTTATTGGTCGTTTGAGAAATTTATAGAAGGAACAAGTGGACGTTTGGTCATGTTAATATTGGTTGTAGTGTCGTGTTAATATTTTTGTGGTTCATACATGTAATCGTTCACAGTTGTCATCCATTTTGGATCGTCATTAACAACCACGAAACTAAGAGAAACACGATCCATACGTCACAGAACCCACGTCAATACGGCATGGCAGTTATGATCCCCATGTCATGGCAACCATGACTCGTTAAAGTGGTTACAAGGGCCACGTTTTCTTGCTATATTGTAAACTTAAGTGGAAGAAACTAGCAGAGTCTTGCGCATCACTGAGCTTCACTTCTAGCAGTTACTGTGTTATATGGATCGTGGTTGTAATGGTCTAAGGTCGATGTTTCCATGTTATACTGTCGTGATTGTAATGTTATTGGGCTATAGTTGCCATGTTATATAGATCATAGTTGTCTTATTGCCCTGATCGTGGTTATGGTGTGCAAGATTCATATTGTATTGTAATTATGGTCAGGGAGGACTACTCTGTACCTCTCTTTGAAGTACTCAATGAAATTTATGATACATGGTACAAATATGAATCTTTGTCAGATGGATGAAATTGATCTTATATAAACATGTTCCCTCATTATCTTCCCCTTAATCCTATGTTTTCTTCTTACAATCACGATCCATCAAACACAATCACGACCCACTGTGCAAGAGAGCCACGATCACATGGAACGGTCGTTGCTGCCATACACATTGGGTTGTGATTCCTAACCACAATCAATGTGGAAGACAACCACGACCCTTTGTTTGTCCCATCCACCACCATTCCCTTGGAATTTAGTGCGACCCTCCGGAAATAGTGCCACATTATTCTTCTTCATGCAATCACACTAAAGTCGCTACTTCCCCATAATTCATTGGGCACCGAGCACGACCCTTTGTTATCCGTGCTACCATACCGAATCAGCGTGACCCTTCAGAATCAGCGCCTTGACCCTTGAATGGCCAGCCTATAAGAGTGGTACTTTGGTGATACTTCCACAAGACAAATCATGTATTTCTTTGCCATCTCATTCAAAATAATAGAGTAAATATTCGAAGAAACAATAGAGCCCCTATCGCGTTCTTCCTTTATTCGTGATCCCTTCTCCTTCCTTAGGGATATATAAATATATATATATATATATAGTTGTGCATAAATTTAGTTTAGAAATGACAAGTAATTATATAATTTGTTATGTGTCTCTAACAGAGGACAGTTTGTTCAAATTTACTAGAAAAACTAGAAAAAAAAAAGAGAGAGAGATGAGAGAAGAGAAAAGTAAAAAACTCATGGAGAACCTTTCCTTGCCTTATAGGTTTTTGAAGAGAGATGTTCATTGGCCATGCATCAATTGGGATCAAACGAATGGGGGAACTCGATGTAAAACCATTTAAGGCGGCATAAAACTCAGGTGGGCCAAATAAAATGAAATACTAGGAATAGAAACATCCACAGTTGAAAGCTTCTCAAAGCTGACAATGGTGTTTATAGGAAATCTTAACCGTTCATAAGGTTATTCCAGTCAAATAAATGGTAGCCATGTCTTTCAAAATAAATGGACGAGTGGATTTATCATTACAAGGGGTAGTAATCCAATAGGAAAGCGGACAATTGCTAGGAGAGTTGTGAAAGAAAGTTATGGTGCAGCCAAGTAGTAACACACTTTCACTGTAAGACTGATTGCACTGAGCTGAAGATATTGTCTTAAACCCATATTCAGTTGGTTATCATTGTTTCTGTGACTGAGAATGTATAAATAATGTAGAGCAAAGGAGTTAAGACATTGCCACGGTTATTTCCTTTGATCATGAAGGGTCGTAACCTCTACAGACTGAAGACCTTCAGACTAGTAAGAATTGGTCATTTTCAGATTAGCCAGCAGTTTTGGCTTAGGTTTTATTATATGTCCTTGTGCTTTGATATTTTGGAATGTCAGCGTTGGAATGATGAAGCAGAGAGATTAGTTTTGGCTGAGAAGCATAAAAGAGGAGCTGACAATGGTGTTTATAGGAAATCTTAACCGTTCATAAGGATATTCCAGTCAAATAAATGGTAGGCATGTCTTTCAAAATAAATGGACGAGTGGATTTATCATTACAAGGGGCAGTAATCCAATAGGAAAGCGGATAATTGCTAGGAGAGTTGTGAAAGAAAGTTATGGTGCAGCCAAGTAGTAACACACTTTCACTGTAAGACTGATTGCACTGAGCCGAAGATAATTGTTTCTGTGACTGAGAATGTATAAATAATGTGGAGCAAAGTAGTTAAGACATTGCCACCATTATTTCCTTTAATCGTGAAGGGTCGTAACCTCTACAGACTGAAGACCTTCAGACTAGTAAGAATTGGTCATTTTCAGATTAGCCAGCAGTTTTGGCTTAGGTTTTATTATATGTCCTTGTGCTTTGATATTTTGGAATGTCAGTGTTGGAATGATGAAGCAGAGAGATTAGTTTTGGCTGAGAAGCATAAAAGAGGAGCAATCAAGAAAGCAATATCTACAAATGGAGGTTCGACGCAAGATCGCCAGCTAAAGGGAGATCTTCTTCCTACAGTAAATCTCAACATGGTCGTAGTTGTCATGTTAAATTGGTCGTGGCTGTCCTACAATGGATCGTGATTTTCAGTTTATACGGGTTGTGGTTTGTAATGTAATATGGGATGTATTTGTAATGTTAGATCCGTCGTGGGTGTATTACCATAAACAATTCTCTTCAACGTGCACCCGGTGAGGTTTGGTCGTGGTTTGCATGGCAGATTCGCCGAGTAGATGACATGGGTCATTGTTCACATGAGGAATGGGTCGTTAATGTCACGTTATATTAGTCGTGGTTCTCATCTGACGACAACGATCCAATATTCATCATAACCACGACACAACGCAATGGATATTTCAACCTACTAATTATCAAAGTTTCATTGCTTGTGGTATCGTTTGACATGGGTCGTTGTTGTAATGTTCTATATGTCTCGACTGTTATGATATTTGGATCTTGCATGTAAGTATTAAAGGGTCGTGGTTGTCTTGTTATACCGATCGTGGTTGTCGTATAATATGGTTTGTAGTTGATGTGAAGCATTGATCGCAGTTCTCATTTTATATGGTAAGCTCTTAATTTCTTACACTGATTTTTTGCACTACCGATCTTTCTGTTAATGGCTCAGATGCACCCAGACAGTCGTGATTATAGTTCACATTGGGTTGTGGTTAACATCAAACATGGGTCGTGACTGTCATTAGATAGGTCTTGTTTGTCATGATACATGGTCCCTGAATCGATTGATGCATAGGTCGTTGTTGTATTGTTATTTTGATCGTTGTCATTAGCAATGGTCATAGTTGATCTGTGTCGTGGTTGCCACATTAAATTGGTCATGGTTCACATTTGTTACGGTTCATGGTTGCCATCCATTTTGGATCGTCGCTAACAACCACGATATAATGAGAAACACAACCCATACAGCATGACAACCATGGTCCACCTGTCATGAGTGCCACCACCCATTGTTAAGCTCACCATGTCCTCTATGGGTCGAGGTTCAAATGCTCAAGAATTCGTGGATCGTCGTTAATAGGTATATGAATCAATAGGTATATATATTATAGTGACATGATCGATTATGTTCACCATTTCCTCTATGGGTCGTGGTTCAAGAGCACAATAATTCGTGGTTATTCTCCACTTTGAATCGTGGTTAACATGCACCAAGGTTCATGAATCAATGTGTGTGTACATATATATATATATAGATAGATAGATATAACAGGTCAAATTACATTATTGCAGGCAATATATTTTTAAAATAAACTAACATATTAAGCCGAGCCCTCAGTCAGTAGGAACAAAAGTGCATCGACGCCGATTGTGACCTATTCAATTACATCTAAAGCATCTAGGTGTTGTCCTATCTTCTCCTTGGGATGTAATGCGAACCTTTTTCGGTCTCCCAGCGGATTTCTTGTTTCCGGAGGCATCATATTCTCACATAAAACCTTCACTTCCTCCGGAGTATTCCATTATGTCCTGTCGAGCACTGGGTAAACTGACTCTTGATATGTTTTACGATATATTTCATTGATGTAGAATGGAGAGCAATATTTATACATATCAAGTTGATACTTATCACATGCCGCTATCACATGAACACAAGGCAGCAACATTTTTCCAAACTCATTACACGTACACATCATTTCTCTTAGATTCATTACATCGGTCATTCCTTGTGCAGTAACTTGGAACTCATCCACTGAAATTGCAATGCATTGTGTCTTTCGCATCTCCGAGTGATAAAGTTCGGACAGTCTTTTTGATGCCCAAGGAGTCAAAACTTCATTACAACCCAAGGCCTCATCCCGTCGACGGAGGAAGAAGTGTTGGATTTTACTCTTTATTCATTTGAGAAGTTTAGTGATAGGGTACTCTCTTGCATCTACAAACAATGCATTCATGCTTTCCACCATGTTGGTGGTGACAATGTTATACCGCATGCCAGGAAAGAAAGCAGTTGCCCATCTTTCTTTTTCTATACCATTGAGGAACTGATACACCGTGGGATTTAACACTTGAATGCATCGCATCATCTCCCAGAACGTGGATGTCCGGTATATTTTAACAGCACCCCAAAAGTATTCCCTCATAGAATCATCCGAACATGCCTTCTTCATGTTTCTAAGTATATGATGATCATAATATCCATGGATCGCATGCGGGAACATGTTAAGGACTTCACTAACCAACACTTTGTGACGATCTGACACTATCACTAGTCCTGGAAGATTCCCGATTGACTTGGATAAAATATCAAGGAACCACCTCCAGCTACTGGATAAAATATCAAGTATATGACGAACATGTTCTCAGATTCTCCGATCCCATACGCCACAAGGAGGATGTGATTATTTTCATCCATTGCAGTAGCCATGAAGAGGACACCCTTGTGCCTTCCTGTCAAATGTGCGGCATCAATACACAACACCCACCAAACATGTAAAATTACTCTTCTGATGCACTGCCTAAGTGCAATAAAGCATCGTTAGAAACTATTCATCTCCTCGTTCACCTGCAACTCTGTCACAGTCCCTAAATTGGCCTTTTTCAACTCGTGAAGGTATGCCGGGAGCTCATTATAAAAATCCTCGTAGGATCCCAAGACTTGTTTGGTTGCCATCTCTTTACCCTTCCACACTTTCTTGTAACTGATCTCAACACCGTACATCTCACTCATACGATATTCAATTTTCTTTACCGTGCAGGTTAGCCCCAAACTCATACGACTGACGCCAAATTCACTACTCATCAAACTGGTGGCTTGGCGATGATCTCTCCCCTTCCTCTTCGAAGTCACTATATCAGTACGGTCATCAGTGATCATGGTCTCAGATTGGTGTATCACCTCAAATGACATGGTATAGGTATGCTTCGAGTTGTATGTCTTGATCTTGAACATCCTTATGTTGTTAAGTTTTGAAGCATGCATCATCCAACTACAATTTTTTACAATGCAACCAATTGTATTATCATCTTGTTAGACTTCAAGACCTTATACTGGAACTTGCGGCGCATCGCATATTTACGTAGACAATATTGTAGTTGACCTTTGTCCTTGAACACTTGCTCGACTGATATTTCGTTCAGATCATCTACAAAATCCGGATATCCTTGTCGATCTGAATTGACAAAAGCATCATCAGATGGATCAATAGACAGATCATTGACGGGTGGGGTTTGAAGATCACACTGGTCAGTTGTTCCTCGGTCATGATATCTATCACTACTTGATGGGCCAGGTATATCGCAGTCATCATTCCCCAGATCATGATGTGTATCGTTGGATGAAGAGCCACCTATATCACAGTCGTCGATAACCCGTTCGGGATATCTATCACTACTGGATGGGCCAGGTATGTTGCAGTCATCATTCCCCAAACCATGTTATGTATCGTAGGCTGAAGAGCCGCATATATTGCAATCTTCGAGCTCCCGATCATGATATCTATCACTCCTTGATGGGCCAGGTATATCACAGTCGTCATCATTCGGGGAATCATGATGTGTATCGTTATATGAAGGGCCGCTTATATCGCAGTCGTTGACTCCTTGGTCTTGATATCTAACAGAAGGGTCAGGTATATCGGAATCATTGACTATCCGATCATTGCCTGAATGTTGCGAAGGAAGAGACGAAGGGTTCGAATGTAATGTATAATCTCTATTGTAATCCTCAATGATAGGACAACGCCTCACTTTCTCCACATACGCATAGAATAACATTGCTTGAATCTTCATTCTTTGATTGTATGTGAGCATAGGAATCCATGAATCATGATTATCGATGTAGTCTTTGTAATTTGGTGCATTTTATTGAACAACTGTCGATAAATGATATCATCACTCACAACAAATCCCTTTGAGTCTCCACCGTCTTAGCTAAACATTGCCTTGTCATACACACTCTCTCTATCATAATAGCATAATATAGCCCTGCGACCCATACTCATTCGAATACTAGTTATTCTGTTAAAAAAATGAATGGGTCCAACATGTTAGTAATGCAGGACACAGGTTGTCAATTAAATGGGTCGTGGTTATCATCCTCATTGGTTCGTGATTGTAATCCACATTGGGTCGTGGTTGATGACAACGGCCCACTGTGAATGACAACAATGAACCACTCGAAGGGTCGTTGTTTTGACCTAATGACAACAACGAACCACTCGAGGGGTCGTGGTTTTGACCCACAATGGGTCACAGTTGTGTTCTTATAAGGATCGTCCTGTTCACTGGACTACGCGACGCCGAAATTGTTGGGGCATAGTCGTCATGTTATATGGCTCATGGTTTTTAAGCTAGAGGGTTTGTGGTTGTCGTGTGATGAGTGTCGCACAGTTCAGTAACATCTTAATTATGGTTGTCACGGTATATGGATTCATTCATGGATTTCGTTGTTATTACAGTCAAAATAATGGAGAAGATATTCGATTAAGGGTTCGAGTCCTCCCCGTGTTATTCCTAACATGGCAACCACGTTAAACGACCGATATAAAACTACAATCCATTGTTTATCGTAATCATGATCCTCATTTGATGGCAACAACGGTCAATTGTACATGTGAACCATGACCACACGTTAGAGGAGTCGTGGTTGTTAGCTGATATGGGTCATGGTTCTCATGTTACATAGGTCGTAGTTTTCACAGATGTTATATGGGTCGAGGTTGACATGTTATATGCGTCGTGGTTCACAGTTATATAGGCAGTTATATAGGTGTCGTGATTTACACTTAGGAATCACTCAAAGGGTCGTGGTTTTCAACTAAAATGGGTCGTGGCTCACAGGAAAGTGAAAAGCAGGACCCATATAACACAATGACCACCACCCACCTGGCATGACAACCACGATCCATAACATCTACCTACCATGACACATGTATCATGATCTAATGTGCATGGTTACCCGATCCTTCTAGTGTGACAACAAAGATCATTGTAGCGTGACAACCAAGATCCAATGTGCATGGGAATCCAGCACCACGATCCTTCGCATGTGAACCTTCTTGACTCTACCTTGACCTTAGCAAACTAACCTCCTAGTGGAAGAGGATTACAGTCAAGGATAAAGAATGTGCCTCTCTGGTAAGTGGGACCCCTGGATCTTCTCTTTTCCTCTTTTTCTATCTTATTAATGAAATAAGAAGAAAGTCTGTAAAATTTGCATGTGAAATGCTACATTTGGCCCTTCCAATGCTCATACATTCTTCCGTCTAGTCCGCGGGATAATAGATTAGCTACTCCCCTATCATCAGCCATGGGCCCAACTATGACGTATGTGTTTGATCCATTCCGTTCATCTGCATCTACAGTGAAAGACACGATCGTTCGTTAGCTCTTACAAATCATTAGTGGGCTTGATCCCAAAAATGAGAGGGATACTTTTAATGGTCTAGGACGGTCAATCATCATTGTTCCATGTAATGTCCACTGCCTGTGATTGGAGTGTCATTCATTTTTTGGACTCCTACCATTAAATCATTTGGAGAAACGTATGGATGACATGGATGAAACACATACGTGGTGGTGGGGCCCACAGACCGCCGAGCACCAGCCATTGGCCAATGTCCCGAAGAGTAGCCGATCCGTCCGTGGCTCAGGGGCTGCAACAGCAGGTGACCTCTGCTTCATCCAGGTCTGTACGTCTCCTGAACTAAGGTCAGGGGCATTTTTGTCCAAAACAGAAAGGTGTTAGAAGGCCTTCATGTATGGGCAAGGATTGCGTACTACCCCTGCAAGACCCTAGCTCCGAACAGGCAATTCTGTGGGCGGACCCACCGTGATGTATTTGTACATCCAAGTCGTCTATCCCTATTCTCATATTATTTTAAGGTATCGAAACTAAGATGGGGTATATCCAACGGTCAACTGGATCACACCACAGATGCCTCTTGCAATTAATGCAACTAACATTTAATGCTTTGTGCATTTTAAAGCAACCAAGCTTATTATTTGGTGTAGTCCACTTGAGCGTTGGATCTGCCACATTTTTGTGCTCATTCATTGCCCATCATGTATGTATTTCATCCATGCTATCATATAGATTTCTAGATCATTTTATGGTAACCATAAAAATGAGTTATATCCCAATAGAAAGTGGACCACATCACAGCAAACAGTGGTGAATAAGCATTGTCGGTGATCCCTCTCACTTTTTGGATGAAGCCCTAAAACATTCTGTCAGACCAGATGAATGATCGTGCCTGACGAAAATGCCCCTGACCTCGGTTCAGGAGATGTACGGACCTAGAGTGAAGCAAAAGTTACCTCCGGTTTCAACTCCCGATAAAGTGACCGATCGGTTACTCCCCGGGCCACCGGCCAATTGCAGGTTCTCAGTGGTCTATGGGGCCCATCACCACGTATGTGTTTCATCCATGCCGTCCATATGTTTGTCCAGATGATTTAATGGTAGGAGTCCAAAAATAGGACATCCAATGACATGCGGTGGACATTACATGGAACAGTTATGATTCACCGTCGTAGACCATTAAAATGATCCCTCTGATTTCTGGGATCAAGTCCACATATGATCTGTAAGAGCTGACAAACGATCGTGCCTTTCACTGTAGATGCAGATGAACGGAATGGATCTAACACATACGTCATGGTTGGGCCCATGGATGGTGACAGGGGCCATAATAGAAAACAATGGGGACAACGGAACCCACTGTTAGAAGTGGACATGTAAAAACCGTGAACCATATAAAATGACAACCATGACCCATGTGGGCCCATGATTGAAGTATGATTAGTGTCTGTGTCGCCCATCAGTTTGTCATGTGATTTTAGGGCTATGACCCATTTCACATTAGAACCACGATCCATTTTATATGACAATCACGATCCATATTACATGAAAACTACAGTGCATATTACATTAAAATTACGACCCACATTACATTGACATCAACGATGCACGTTACATTACCGACATGACCACTATTACATGATAACAATGTCCCATATTTGATTATAACCACGGTCGATGTGAAACACAACCGAAATAACGTGATAACTACAACGAATTGAGCACCATGAAAAACATATCAATATTATGAATGCCAACCATTTATTGCATGTTCACGACGACCTATAACATGGGATTTTTTTTATGTACGTATGCCATGTCATAACATTAATGGGCAGATTTCCATACACGTCAACAAGAACAGATCAAACTACGTGGATGGGCACATTTCCATACAATTCTAGCCCATTCGATAATTTCTCACAACCAGCCTCTTTATAAATACGAAGGTGGGAAGAAAACTATCAACTCCTTAAGAGGGAGAGGGAGAGTAATCTTACTGTATTTTTCATGGTGCTCCATCCTCAGTCGTCCGTGTGATCAACTCGTTGACCATTGAATGACCAACGCGTTGAATGACCATTGAAACACCACAACACATATTTCATGATAATCACGACCTATAAAACATGACAACCACGACCATAATTAAAATACAGTGTGAAGAACTGTTCTCTTCGTAGGGCACCCAGCGAGATGAAAAAATCTTTTGGGAGTGTCTTGTTTTAACTTGACCAATAACTTTGTTGAGAAGGTGAGGCTTAAACAAGACACTCCCAAAAGTGCTTTGTAGCTCGCTGGGTGCCCTTCGAAGAGAACTATTCTTCACACGGTTTTTAAATTATAGTCGTGGTTGTCATGTTTTATGGGTCATGGTTATCATGAAATACTCTCTCTCTCTCTCCCTTTGAAGGGGTGGAGGGTTTTCTACCCGCCGTCGTCTTTATTTGTAGAGAGGTGTGGTTGGGAAATTATCTTATGAACTATAAGTGTATGGAAATCTCCCCATCCACATATTTTGATCTATTCTCGTTAAAGTGTATAGAAATTTGGCCATCAATGTTAGGACATGAAATAAGTAGATATCGAAAATCCCATGTTATGGGTCGTGGTGAACATGCAATAAAGGCGACCCATGTAACATGACAACCACGACCATATTACATAATAACCACGACCCATGTTACATGACAACCACATCCCATGATAACTGCACTCTCACTTCTTTGGTCAGAAAGTTGGAATGTGAACTTATTGTTGCCATGAGAATAGAGTTTGAGATATCTCCAAAAAGAACACAGAATTAAAGGGGAGACAATATGGGATGGAGACATTTATCTTGAAATCACTGACGACAACTATAAGCCACGATTATGAAGAACAGTTCTCTTCAAAGGAGACCCAGGGAGCCGAAGACATCTGTTGAGAATGAGTCGTTGATCTTCCACGGGCACCAAACGGTCTTCGGAATTTCAGGTAGAGGCCGTTGATCTTCAGGAAGATTGATAACTTTCCTGAAGAAAGGGATGGGATCACCCATGAAGGAAGAACGCCAGAAGGACTTGTGGTTCGTATTGGCTTCTGAAAAAATGTAACCCAAGTACCATTTTTATAGGCTATTCAACCAGTGGTTAATGTGGGGGTGGTGATTCCAAAGGTATCGTCATTAATGCGATTTCATGCACTTGAATGTGGTGCTGATTACGAAGGGAGGGGTCGTGGATAAAACGAATGTTGGGTTGTGGATGTGAACTACAGCTCCACATAGATAACAACAACAACTCTATCGCATGACAATCACATTCATGGTTGAAAGCAAGGAAACTCGTGGATCAGATGGTGGATGGTCATGATTTTCGACCACAATCTAGCATAGACGACAACAACGAACCGTGTAGCATGACAACCACGACCCTTTAGAAATTGTGATAACCTCAACCCTTTGATGGTTACATCAGCGATCAACTATGTAGTACAATCACGATCATGTTAGATTTTATAATAAATTCTTATTGTTGAATAACAATCCACGACCATTTATATTGTCATTCAATGCGCTGGTCATTCAATGTTCGACTGAGGTTGGAGCACCATGAAAAATAGAGCAAGGTTACCCTCCCTCCCCCTCTGAAGGGGTGGATAGTTTTCTACCACCATCATACTTATTTATAGGGAGGTGTGGTTGAGAGAAATTATCTAATGGGCTAGAATTATATGGAAATGTGCCAATCCACATAGTTTGATCTGTTCTCATTGAAGTGTATGGAAATCTACCCATCAATGTTAGGACATGGCATACGTAGATATCGAACATCCCATGTATATATATATCTGTGGTAGGTATGAACATATGGAGAATATGTTCGTCGGTGAATTTATTGTTGCCGTGAGAGTAGTTTTTGAAATATTTGCAAAAAGATCAACTGGATCGTTGGTCGTGTTAATATATGTCATTGTTGTGTGTTAATATTTTTATGGTTCATATATGTAATAGATCGTGGTTTTCTTTCATGCTCGATCATTGTTGTCAACTACAACCTTAAGAGAAACACGATCCATACATTATGGAAGCCACAATCTATACTTAAGGGCTACAACAATCCCCATGTCACGGCAACCATGACTGATTAAAGTGGTTATAAGGGCCGTGTCTTCTTGTTATATTGTAAGCTTCAGTGGAAGAAACTTGCGGAGTCTTACGCATCAATGAGCTTCTCTTCTAGCAGTTATTATGTTATATGAGTCGTGGTTGGAATGCTATAAGGGTCGATGTTTTCATGATACATTCTCATGATTGTAATGTTATATGGTTTGTAATTGCCATGTTATACGGATTGTGGTTGTCATAATGACTGGATTAATGTTGTGGTGCGCAACGTTCCCGATTGACTTGGACATGGTTGTCATTGAGAATAGATGAAGGACTTAACAACGGATCATGGTTCTCAGTATATATGGATCGTGGTTTCCATTTTGTATAGACCGTGTTCCTCATATGGTCTTTGTTGTCGAATACGACTCAACATGGATGAAGACCATGACCCGTTACAGATGTGAACGACGATTAATTTAACATGAGAATAGGACCCATAACAACTACGACCTAGTCATCATGTATATCACGACCCATATAACACGACAACAATGACCCATATTTTATATCATTCAGGGTCCATGTATCATGACAACCATGATCCGTATAACATGACAGCCTTATCAAAGGACAACTGCTATCATTGCTTCACATCAACCACGATTTTTATTTGGCGTAACCACCACCCATTTCTCATTACATTCATGTTCCATAATTCATAACAACCACGACCCATACAAATTTATTATCATGACCCAACATGCAAACAATGACTCATATGTTTTGTGGTTGTGATCGTTATTAATGTGCCCAGTGGATCGTGGCTCATATGTTTTGTGGTTCGTTGAGTTGGATTACCCCATAACAGAAGCCCCCTGCTCTTCTAGTCCGATCTTGGACTTAGAGAGTAAATGCATGAGGAAATAAGATGACCTCTTCCTGTCCCTGCTATTGATTAGGATAATCGGACGCTGATTACCTCCTACCCCCACCCGAACGACAATCCGTCTGGGCAGGGATCTGTGGGGCCCACAGTGATGTAAGTGTTTTATATATGCCGTTTAATGCTTTTATATGGTCATTTTAAGATATAAGACATAAATTGAAGCACATACACAACTCCAATGGACCACATCAAAGGAATCTGCAGTGATAATGACACTCACCGTTGAAACCTTTCCAAGGGCCACTACGATGTGTTTTTACCATCAAACATATTAATAAGGTCATGCAGACATAGACGAAGTGAAAACACAAAATATCAGCTTGATTCGAAACTTCTATCCCGCCCCCAGGAAGCTTTTAATGGTGATCGTTAAATCCCCACTTTATGGTCTATTTAAGCCCTGGACCTACCTCATTTTTTATATCTCACATTATAATCATCTGACAAACGATTAATGGGGTGGATAAAACACTCAAGTCATGGTGGGCCCCACATATCCTAGCCTGGACGGATTACCATCTAGGTGGGAAACGGATTGGCTACTTCCCTTGCCACCAGCTCCGCAGCTGCTGGTCGATGCTCTGTGGGCCCTACCATGATGTATGTGTTTCATCCATTCTGTTCATCCATTTTTAAAGATCATTTTATGTCTTGATCCCCAAAATGAGAGAGATATAAATCGTAGGTGGACCACACCACATGAAAATAGTAGTGATTGGATATCCACCATTAAAATCCTCTTAAGGCCCACTATACTGTTTATTTGACATCCAATCTGTTCATTAGGTCATACAGGCCTAGATAAAGAGAAAAAAAATAGATCAGCTTAATCCAAGGCTTTTATAGCCCCCAAAATGTTTTTAATGGTCAACCCTCATTCAACATTGTTTCCTATAATGTGGTCCACTTGAGATTTGGATATACCTCATTTTTAGATTCATGCGGTAAAATGATCTGTAAAAATGGATGGACGGCATGGATGAAACACATACATCACGATGGGGCCCACATAGCACGGACCACTAGCCATTGGCTGGTGTCAGGGGGAGTAGCCAATCCGTTTTCATCTGGGCAGGGGTAGGATGCAATCTGCGTCCGGGATGATCGGGGGTGTATTTAATGTCATTCGCTTCTCTCACCTCGCGTGCGGTGCAACGGCTGAGTCCCTTCGACTACCGTCCTCTAAGGAAAGGACAAGTGGCGACGGTTATGCTTTACAGACGGCGGATGAAGGAATGGCGCCATTCTGACCCCTTTGCTTTTAGCAGACCGCTGCACTTTTAAATGACATTAAATGCTAGGAAGATTCTGACCTTAAAGTATGGGCTCGGGTATACTGCACCATTCCACGTGTCCCGTGTCGCTGATGCTTCTTTTTTTACAGGGATGAAGGTAGGTGGCTCAAAGAGGAGGTGGCCTCTGCGCCCTTCGATGGATGTCGTCCTCTCCTCTGAACCAAGGATGACAGCGGCGTCGAAGAAGAGGAAGGCTTCTGAGGATGAGCCTGAAGCCGCTCCAGTTGTAGACCCGGTATAGCCCTTCCAGAGGCTGCTCCTACTACTGCTCTGACCCCCATTCTTGAGGCTTTGGAGGTTGGAACTCCTACCCGATTCAAGGAGGTTGGAGCTCCTGCCTGAGCGAGGCCATCAACATTTCATCGCATCTTGCGAAGGAGCAAGCCCCCAAGGCGGGTCATTCTACGTCGCGGAAGGATGTAGTCAGGGAGACCCTCGGCGCAGTAGCCTCTTCGTTTCCCCATGATGATGGTGAGCCCATGGTCAGCCACACAGATACACCTGAGGCAGCTGGTCCATGTTTCTGCGGGTAGCTAGATCAGAGGAGCTTCCGCACCCTCTCGAAGGGGGGAAGCTTCCGTATCCTCTCCAAATGGGGGAGCTTTCGCACCCTCTTCAAATGTCCTGCTGCCTGATTTTCACATGGCTCAACTGAATCCTTGGGCAGCTGAGCACGCATTGGAGGTGCAGATCGTCGACACCCTTTCCAGCCGCCACGCTAGCTTCATGGATGATTTTGTGGCATTATGTTACACGTTGCTGCAGAAGATGTTGGAGGTGAAGGAGAGGCTGAAGGAGATGGATTAGCTCGAAGCTGAGTGGGCTAAACTTGTAGCCAAAAAAGCTGAACAAGATGAAGCCCGGGCTAAGTCTGTGGTGGAGAAGGTCGAGCAAGACGCTCAACTAGTCGAGCTCGAGAAGAGGCTGGAGGCCTCTGCTACTGACCTGGAGGAGCTAAGGAAGGCTGTTGTGGAAGGCCGTGTGAGAGAACTTGTGCTCCAAGGTGAAGTCAATGAACTTCAAGCTCACTTGGACGTGGCTGAGCTCGAAGTCAGGAGTTTACGCTGGGCTAACAAGGACCTGGAGTTCAGGGCCTTGGATGCTGAGTCGGAGATCGAAGTGACGAAAGAGGAGCTCGAGTCGGAGTGACCGATGATAGCGAACCGTCTAGTTGAGGAGCAGAGTGTCCTTGAGATTGCTGCATCTACGGAGAAGGCTTCCTTACTAACGTAGCTCAAGGCTCAAGTAGTCTCACAGGCAGTCGTGACAGTCACGAAATACAAGGACTCTGCTGAGAGGGCTAAGGAGCTGGATAAATTATACTATTTCGGCTATGACACTGGCTTTGATGCTTGCCTGGTCGAAGTTAGGAGGCTTTACCCGACCCTCAACTTTGACGCCCTCATGGCAGACACCGCCAGTGACGTCAAGCCTGTCATGACAATCGTGCCCAGGAGCGCCCTTCCTGCTTCGAGGACTGCCCAAGATGCCCCTGTCACCAAGGCTGTCATTGATGCTCAGCCCCCTAGTTCAATAGCTGGTCCATCTGCTAAGAGGGGATAATAAGTTTATATTTTTTTTTAATTTTTTTTATGTAAATTGACTTGTTTTATGTCAATGACGATTGTTTACATTGTCAACAACAACCCATTCAACACGACAACCACAATCCGTATAACATGACAACCATATGAATGACATCTGTGATCAATGCATCATGCCAACCACGAACCATATAATACAACACCCACGACCCATTTCTCATTACATTCACGATCCATAATTCACAACACACCACGACCTATACAAGATTATATAACGACCCATATTCAATGACAATCACAACCCATATATCGCGTTTCAAGCATGATCATAGGGCTTATCTCTATCCGAGATGAACCTTATAATCTGAATCCTTCCCCCTTCGCTTTTCTAAGTTCCAGAATGATGTAAAAACCCTATAAAAGATTATGAAATTTTATCGATGAGCACCTACTCGTAATTGGGGGACCCGGTGTGTAATGGCTTTTTCGGGATTCTAGGCTGATGTAACCTGGCTTCTTCCGGGTTCCAAGCTAAGAACTTGTTATTTTGTAGCATGACAACATCAATCAGTATAATACGACAACAACGATTCATAAAACATCAAAACCACGAGCCTTAGCGATCGACACCACTACCCATGTTACTTTGAAAACCATGTTCCATAAAACATGACAACCACCATTAAATTTACATGAAAAGCACGATAAATAAAAACTGTACATAACGATCCTTTGTCTGGGTCATGTTTTAACAACGTGAAGGATCGCGGTTGTCATGTACGAAGGGTCGTGTTTAGTGGAAGGTTGAGATGACTTTGATCAAGGTTGAGCCCAACAGTAAGCTCCCTTCACTTGACTATGAAAGCCCTCACCATACCATGTTTGATCTTCGCGATCCGTATCAAGTATCTTCAAGAAGATCCAATTTATAGATACACCCCTGTATAGGAAAACGGTGCTTTTCCACTGGTAAATCCATGACATTACATTCCCTGCATGGGGAACGGTAGTTATCCTTTTCCCATAACATTCCAGGTATCGGGAAACGGTCGTTGTATGGCAGAGTTTAGGTCGTGGTTAACATGTGAATGGGTTCGTGTTTGTCGTGTTAATGGGTCGTGGTTATCGTGTTCATGGGTTCGTGGTTGCCTTAATAATGGCTCATTGTTGTCATTTAATGGGTTCGTGGTTGCTACACGACCCATGTCACCTTACAATCATGACCCTTCTAACATGCAAACCACGACTCATATAATGTGACATGAACGAGTCACATCTACTGGAACGCATGAAACATATTCCGTCACTACCATAATCCTTGGGGGGGGGGGTGTTGTTGAAGCCCAGTTCTTTGGCCCAGAACTTTATAACTATGTTATATGGTCATGGTGTTAATGTTCGATGGGTCGTAGTACACATTACGATTTATATCGCATTTGATCATTGTATATGGCTTGCTGTAGTCATGATATATGGATTGTGTATTCAAATTTTGCGGACCAATACGGCTTGACATGCAAAAAGTTGAAATGATGAAAATGTAAGGTCGGCACAGGCACGCTTTCCTGCAAATGCCTTTAACCGAAGTCCCTTCAATTAAATCCCAAGTGGGCCCCACCCTGATGTCTATGATAAATCTATCCTGTTCATCCATTTTTTTGGGATCAATTTAGTGCATGAGACGAAAAGTGAGTAGGATCCATGACTCAAGTGGATAGCATTAAAGGAAAATGTGGGCAGGGAAATGTCAACCGTTAAAACTTCCCTGCAGCCAATAGTTATGTTTACATGTCATCCATACCATTCATATTGTATTTCCGAATGGGATGAATTGAAAACACGAATATTGTCCTGACTTAACACTGCGGCTGCCCCATAAATATTTCAACTGTGGAAGTTTTATAATCACGTTTTCAGCACAATTGAGCCTCAGATCCGGTTCATTTATGGTTCCAAGCCCTAAACTGAGCTCAAAAAGCGTATGGACGGAGTTAATTTCTCACGAACATCACGGTGGGCCCCAATCCACGTATGTTAGTTTGTACCGAAACAATATGTCGCATGTACATACATTACATTAAAATGGCATGTAAAAGGTGCAAGATTCGCTTATGATTCCCAACGCATAACATCGATCTTCTATCATCTTGGTTAAGTCCATGGGCCCATCATAAATTAGATCTAATCCGTTGGAATAGTTCATGGCTGATGAATTCATTCTATAAGTTAAATAGCGACACGTATCGAGCCATCAATGGCCCACACTGCGTTGAGATGACAAATTATGGGATTTTACGGAACCTGTTGGTTTGAAGTGTTGTGGTCCATTGAATTTAAATATTTTAATCATTCTTTGGGTAATTTTGTTTCTAGTCATTACAAGTAGAATGGTCGGTGCGGATAAGGCAAAAGGTAGTTCAGTGTGACTTAGAAATGACTGAGCTTGGAATGTGTATAGTGTAGAGCAACCGCTTCTCCCCATACAGAACATCGATTTTATACCCCTTATTTTATTAGAGCTTACCCCTTCACTTCTCATCCCCACCTTTTTATTTTTTTCTGGTTTTAAATCTTCTTCACTGGGCCCATCCATTACCACTCAGCGAGTACATCTATATAATTTAAGTGCAACTCAATTCGTATAAATGGCAAGGTAAGGTAATGGTTGACAGGGACAGTATGTCGTTGTTCACATGTTACTTGAGCAGTGCTGTCAACCATGACCAAGTGTATATGACTACAATGATTTGTATAGCATGACAACAATGATCGTGGTTGTGATCATGGTTGATATGCCGAATGGATCGTGGTTAACAAGCACAGTGGATCATGTCTCACATGTTATTTGGTTCGGGGCAATGAGTCATGGTAGTTACACTATATGGGTAGTCGTTATGCCCACTTAGATGACAACAACGAACCGTATAGCATGACAACAAATCGTGGTTGTGATCGTTGTTGATGTACCCAGTGGATTATGGCTCACATGTTATCTGGGTCGATGTGAACCACAGCTCAATGGATCGTGGTTGACAAGCACAGTGGATCGTTGCTCACATGTTATTTGGGTTGGGGCTGTGAGTCATAGTAGTCACACTATATGGGTAGTGGTTATGCCCACATAGATAACAACAACGAACCGTATAGCATGATAACTACGATCGTGATTGTGATTCATTATAAACAACAACATCGATATGTATAGCATGACAGAAACGATCGTGGTTGTGATCGTTGTTGATGTGCCAAGTGGATCGTGGGCCACATGTTATGTGGGTCATAGATGTGAACCACAACTCAATGGATCGTAGTTAACAGGGACAGTTTATGTCCAAAGTGGATGTGAACCATGACCTATTGTATATGACTACAATAGTATGTATAGCATGACAATCACGCTCGTGGTGAGTTGTGATCATGGTTAATATGCCCAGTGGATCGTGTTGAAACGATCGTGGGTGAGTGGTTAGTTTGTATATTGGATCGTGGTTGATAGCATAGTGGATCATGGATCACATTGTGGGTGGGTAGTCTTGACCGTCGACCTATACACAAAGTAGATGACAACAATGATCCGTGCTGCATGACAACCTCAATCCTTTAGAACACGTGACAACCATGACCATTTATTGGTTACATCCGCGATCAACTATGCAGTTCATTTACGATCGTGTTAGATTTTGCATGACCTTATTATTGATTGATTAACAGTCAATGGCCATATTGGAATGCAGGTCGAGGAAAGCCAATGATGACCATGTGCTTAGACTTCGAAAAGGCACAAGTCTCTCCCAAGTGCTCCATCAGTTTTTTGGAGCATATGATTGTAGATATGGGGAAGAATCCTGATAGACAGAATATATTTAGAGGCAACTGTTTTGGATTTCTTCTTCACTTTTCACCAACTTGGTGGAGGGCACACCCCCAGCTCTTGCATTGCCTAATGCAAAGGCATATGGGTGATCTGAAATTTGATGTTCAGGGCACTAAGATAAAATTTATTAAGCTCAACTTTGCTTTAATAATGGGTCTCAAGTTTGGACCAGTTAGGATAGATGGTGACGGTCGTGCCGAGGCCGGTAGAGCAGAGGGAGGAAGAGATATTAGGGAGACCTACCTGAGAGCAGGTAGTGTTAGTAAAAAAGAACTGAATAAAGCCTATTTGTCACTTGCCAATAAAGACGAACATTTGGACGTGGTGAAGCTGACTCTAATAATTTGCGTTGAAAATCTATTAGTTGGATCTTCGCAAAAGAATAACTGTGTTGATAAGTTTATCGACATGGTCGATGACTTGGATTATTTTAATAACTACCCTTGGGGTAGTGTGGGCTATGATTATTTGAGGAAAGGGGTTAACACTGCGTTTGGCATTATTCGGGCTTCTGGCTGCTACCCTAAATCATATAACATATGTGGATGCGCGTTCGCCCTGCAAGCACGTTATTCTTGTCCTGGTTCATAATCTAAGTCTAAATTTTTACTCCATACATGTCAATTAATGTGTAATGCATGATAATTGATCTTAAGCATATATGGGCCTACGAATGATTCCCAAAACTCACTAGTGATAGTGGGTGGGCAGATAGAAGACTGCCTACAATGATTCCTCAAATCCTAAATTGGAATCTAAAGAAATCAGGCAGATACCGCCCCATATCCGCCATCTTCACAGCTGTACTAGTAAGAGTTATTTAAATAGTAGTGTATTTTAATTATGCGGTATGTTTAGAGTTAATAAATAAATCAATTTTACCATGCAGGTGATGCTAGATTCAGAGCTTCAACCGACGGTCGAAGAAGTGGAGACCAAGGTTGTTAGGAGTATAACCAACGAGACTTATACGAATGACAGGGCTTGGTGGGCAGCACCCACGGCATTGACAACGATGGTGGAGGAGGATGAAATAAGAAAAAAAAGTCGACGCTGATCTTATAGCCTCCCTCTTGGAAATTAGAAATGATTTTGAGATGAGGTTAGAACCTCAGTCCAGGAAGATATTAGCAACGTATTGAGAGATAATAAAAAATCAAGATCCGCAATAAAGAAATTTAATAAGTGGATTAAGTTCCTTATCACTGAAATGGAAGGAATAAAGGAAGAGTTTGGCATCGAAATAAAGAACTTCTAGGCGGATAATGCTTCTTTACATGAAGAAGTGGAAGGAAGAAAGAAGCTTTTGGCGTTGAAATAAATAACCTCAAGGCGGATAAATAACCTCAAGTCGTTGAGAGACGATATTAATACAAAATATGTACATGAAATTGCCCTGTTTTACTATTCGTTTAATAGGTCTCTGTGAATGTTGTATCTTATATAATGTTTTTAACATTGGTCAACAACACAACAACAACAACAACATGGATCAACGATGGGATGAACCATCTCAAACATTTTGAAGATGGGATGAGCCATCTCAAAGATGACATTGCTACACTGCGGGGGCAGATGAATCAACTAATAGTTGAGTCTCGGTTAGCGAAGGTAAATGATAAATGGATCATGATTATCATCCACATATGATCATTGTTACCATCTAGTAAAGGTCGTGGCTGCCATGCACATCGGGTCGTGGTTGATGCACGACCCAACATTGGTGGCAGCCACGATTCAGCCGAGAGTCATGGTTTCGTGTAAAATGGGTCCTGTTTCTATGAACTATTGGTCGTGGTTATTATACATGGGAAATACACAATAATATGGTACTCCATCATAGGAATTCGTCCCGTCGATCAGCCCTCTCGTAAGAGAGAATGCTACACTGCAGGAGTAGGTGAAGCAACTTCGAAACAAGATTCAGGAAATGAGGGTACATGAAATTGAATTTATCAATTTATCCTGAATCTTATTTGGTAGTTGTTATGTCCCATTTTGGCTTATTTCTGGTGTATGATTTTATTACAGGACAATGACCCTTCGAGCAGCCCTCCAAACATAGAGGGAATGCAGGTATGATTTTATTTCTGGTGTTTGATTTTATTTCTAGTGTATGATTTTATGTCTCCTTCATTGCTGGAGGAGATGAAGCATTTCTGGTGTATGATTTTATTTCTGGTGTATGATTCTATTTCTAGTGTATGATTTTATTTCTGGTGTATGATTTTATGTCTCCTTCATTACTGGAGGAGATGAAGCATTTTGGAAAGGAGATACAGGGAATGCAGGTATATGAGGTTAAAGTTTTCCTGAATCTTAGTGGTTGTTGTTGTCCCTCTTTCAGTCATAGTTATGATACAGTGTGGGTCATTGTGACAAGCCCATGTCCAATCAGTGGGCGATCTCAGGGAAGAGAATGCGATATGAATGCAGATGAAGCATATTGAAGGGGAGATGCAAGCAATAAAGGTATATGAAATTGAACTTTGGTGGTAGTTTTGTTCCACGTTTAATCATGGTCATTGTGAAGGTCAGATCATTGTTACCACGTGTGATTAGTCATGTTTATCATCCATTGGGTCATGGTTGACATTACGACCCAATGTTGACGATATAGTATACCACATGTAGGCTATGTACGTGGCTTGCCTTTGGATTAATATTTAACAAGTCATTATGAGTCTAATATCTTATATTATAAAGGTTTATAACAGGTCAACAACTCCACCGTTGAGGCTGGGATGAGCCAGCTCACTAGTGGATCGTGGTTTCCAGCCACAGTGGGTCGTGGGTGGTTAGTGCATGACCCAATTTGGATGACAAACACAATCCAATGAGGACCGTGGTCACTGTCATCATTTCAAGTTGTTGTTATCGTCTAATGGTCGTGGTTATCGTGTAATTATTGGTCATGGGTATCGCCCAGAGTAGATCGAGTATGAACAGCGACACAGTATGGATGACAGACACGATTCACGAACCATGTCAAGTGTGAACCTTGACCTTATGTGGACAACAACCATGATCCGGGTCACGCTGTGGATGACAGTATGACTTTACTACATGACATGTTGAAATACGTAAAAAAAACAAAAAATATGCTTGTGTTACAGGAGAAAATCACTTCAGTGCAAAGCAACGAAGAAGAAATTCTGAACCTGAAGGAGCTCCATGCTTTGCTGAGACAGGATATGAATCTATTAAAGGATGACACTAATAAGAAAACTGTACGTGAAACCACATTTGGATCGTGGTTTTCAATGGACATTATGTTGTGAATTGCGTAGATAATAATAATATATCATATTTTTCAGCTCAACATCAGTACTTCGCAAGAGTGTGAGGAAGGGATACCACACCGTGATGCAGTGGAACCCCACCGAGCTCTACCTGTAAAGGAGAGTCATCAGGGGTACGTGGATCGGCACCGAGATCTAACTGAAGACGAAGAAAACGAGTTGAGAGTTGTCAGATTATCATCAGATTCACCTGTCTGGATGAAGAGCATTTGTGACCTAAAATCATGGGTTGACTCTGACGTAAGTTTCTACATATTGACTTTATTTATTTAAGAATATCGATGTATGCAAAATTATATCATACAACTTCCTTGTTGTGTAGGCCATTGATAAATACCTACGCTACTTATCAGTGCGTCAGGAAAAGAGACGATGAGGTAGACAGGACTGCTCATTCGTCCCGTCGCTATTTACAGTAATGTAAAACTGAGGACTATAGTTATCTTTAAAACACCATTATTTATTTATGTTTCTAACCCTTTCCAATATATCAACAACAAATCATGGAAGTCAAACTTAGCGATTTGCAAACTTATGGAGCTGACAACCATAAGGATCAACAGGACATCATCAAGATTGCCAAATTGAATGAAATGCTTATAGATATAGTAAACGGTTGAGGTAGATCAAAGCCTCTATGGAAGTATGAAGTAGTAAGAGGTTATTCACTTGCACATATATGTAAACTTGAATGATATTATTCGTGTTTTGAAAGAAAAGTCTTTTAAATGTTGTTATATTTCTTGTGATTGACAGTTATACATCTCACTCAATGTGAGGGGTCAGCACTGGTTCCTGGCGGTTGTTAATACAAAGAAGAAAGATGTCACTTTGTACGACAACCTGAGGACTGAGTTACGAGAGAACAACGAGTTGATTGTCGTGCAAGTTACACACGGACTGAGATGGCTTTTCCATATTCTTGATAATGGATCTAAAAACTGGGAGAAGCCATGGAGTTTGAATCCAGCAAGTGACAGATCGGGACAAGACAACTCGAATGATTGTGGGGATGATTGTGGGGTATTCATGCTAAAATATATAGACTTCTTGAGTAGCATGCGCAAAATTGACTTCACAAAGGTTTTTGTGTGTGTGTGTATATATTTGTCTACATTAAATCTTTATTGCTCCATCCTTTGTTTTAATACTAGTTCGTGCCTTTTCTATAGGAGGACATTCTTAAATTTTGAAAGACAATTACATATAACTGTCTGCAGTTCACGAAGTCAGAGGATGCGGCTGAGACGGTGTGTAGACCACCAAAGAGAGTCAAATTTTTTTATTAATAATTAGATGAAGGATGAATTGGTGTATTTGATGTTTCTTCAAAATAGTTTCTACTATGATTCAGTGAATGATATGGGTCGTGGATATGACAACCAATGTGTCGTGATTAACATCCACAATCCATCCTCATTAAAAACCATCGCCAAGATTGATTGATAGCGACGACCCCGTTCTGTTATCGTGACTTACCGGCAAAGTTGGTTGTCATCCACAATGGATCGTTGTTGCATATGGGTGGTTAAACGTGTAATGCCAGAACGATCTATATATCGTGATAGCCACGACCTTGTAGCATTAGAACCATGACCAATGCCAACCACGACAAACTCAATTGTTGGTGGATTGGCGAACATTGGGTGATGATGTAATGCATAATGGATAGATGTTGGAAAACACAATCCATTGTGTATGTCTTGTCGTTGGATCGCGTGGTACACAACGACAACAGACTGTGGTTTTCACCCAAATTGGAACGTATCGTTGTTCACAACTACGACCATATAGTTGGATCGCATAGTTGATAGGCACATTGGATCGTTGATGTAAATATATATGGGAAGTAGTTATTATCACGTGGCGTGCTGCTAAAGAGAAGGTAGTTCAACACATTCTTCAGCAACATTTTTTCTGTTGGTTGGGTGCCTATTGAAATTGTCGTGTTGCCGGTGAAATGGCAGTAAAGACCACACTAGTTAAAGTCAGAATATGCCAATATGTCCTAGAGGAGGGTGAATAAGACTTTTTAAAGTTTTTATAATTTATTTAAAATCCTATCACACTAATCCTAACAACGGACACATATTAGGATTACTCAAAAATAACTCTACTGGCTTCCAAGCCTGGTAGAGAATCCAATCACAAACTATGAAAGAAGTAAACAGTATACAAACTAGTTTATGATGGATATGACTGTTTAAGTGTGTGAGGTGTGATCTCAGATATATGGATATGAAAACATTGACATAAAAGACACACATAGAAGAATAGAAATCGCAAACACAGTCATTTTTATAGTGGTTCGACTACTTGTCTACTCCACTCCCAGCTGTCGTACTCAACCCTTGAGTGTACCACATTTCACTAAGGAGGTTTCCCAGGGTTCACCTCAAACCTAAGGTTTTAAATTAGGTTCACCTTCAACCTTTACACAGAGGTTTTTACTCGGTTCACCTCTAACCCTGGAGTTTTACTGGTTCACTCTTAACCAGATGTTTATGCTCTCCATAGAGCAATGGTCCACACAACGCACCCAGATGTTTATGCTCTCTATAGAGCAAGGATCCACACAACGCACCCACTACGCACCCGGATGGTCTGCTCAATGACTCGGACTCAATGTCATACGCTTTTGAAACCCTTTGCCAATTGGTCGATGAATCGAAACTATTGTCGATGTCATCGGATTTCGAACTCTGATTCCATCGATGACAGGATCGATCCATCGACACTTGAAAAATGAGAGAGACTTGATTTTGAAATATTTTAGGTTTTCATAAATGATCGGGGAACCGTCGAGATCATCAGAATTTGAATGTCGATGATATCGAGATCAGAGTCGATGCATCGATAAATCTAACGGATTTGTCTTTAAGCTTACTAGACGATTTATGTCATTGTTCGATGCAATCGACCTGGTGCCGATATCATCAATATTTGAATATCGATTTTATCGAAGGGCCCCCGATCATAGTTAAAAACCACCTAAAATATCTACAGTAAGAAATGCGCCCCCACAATCGATATCATCGATGGACCTCCGATCTTATCGATATTTAAATTCAGATCATATCGGACAGTCATCGATATATTGAAGGAATTTGGATTTTTCATTAAAAAACAAGGGCGCTGAAAATCTGCCTATCGATCTTATCGAGCCACTCTCGATGGACTCAAGATTTGAATATCGATGATATCGATATGTGTATCGATACATCAGTAATTCGTCCAGATATGTTGTGAAGTTGCTGGACATATTTAGTGCTTTTATCGATGATATCGATAGGTATATCGATACATCGATAAATCCGTCCAGATGAATATTTAGTTATCGTTAAGGTATCGAGGACTTCGACAGAGCAGGTCGATCATATCGAGGGTGTTACAATAAGATCGACAAGGCGAGAAAAACTTAGAGATTTTCCTAATTTGAAAAAATTTTCTCACCTTAAAACCCTTTGATTTCTAACTTCTTTTTAAGGGTTTTGCTTTACCTGGTGTTTTGGGTCATGGGATGTGAGGCTTTAGATTCACCTGTGACGAGCTTGTACACATCCGGTTGAGGTAGACGCTTGAATTGATCTTCCTATCGAGCTTTGTAGACAGTCTGACCCACCACTCACGTAACTTGACAAACCAGGGCACTTTCAATCTCCCCCTTTGTCAATTACATGACAAGACCCCCAAAACACCCTAGAATGTTCTAGACAAACACACCCTAAATTGTGTGTACATGCTTTTATACATTTTTACAAATTTTAGGAAACCCATGTATACAACATATTATATGCTCCCCCTTACTTCAAAAACTCCCCCTTTCTTGGTGCAGCTGCTCCCCCTAACACCTGCAACACCATTAGATATACAATTTTCCGCTCGGGGTATTTGTAAATGTTCTCCCCCTTTTTGTCAGTCATTGACAAAGATATCTCAGGTGATATTGACTGAAGCTTGAAATTCTTGGGAGAACCAATTAGGTAGAAGCAGATCATTGATGTATAATAGGTAATGCAATTTAAGCAAACATCAATTCAAGAACTTGTGGATGCATATTGAATAAAATAGAACATTAATATAACAGTGTAAAGTATTCATTAAGGACATCACATGCATTCCAGAACTTGATAAACTAGGGAAACGTAACACAAATATGGCAGAAAAAAAAATTGAGCATTATATTTAGCCATAAAAGAACCAAAGCTGCCTCAGACAGCTGTAAATCCCAAGCCAAAAAAAATTTGTTCAGTCCAACCAAAAATATACTGCTCCACACAGCAGTAACCCAAAAAAGAAAACATATCAAGCCCATATATGGGCACCCAACAACATCCAGCAATATTAGCCCAGCAGTAGGCATATACAACCCAAAAAAAAAAAAAAAAAACTGTGCACATCTAGAAGGCTGTCATACACAACAATGATAGCGAAGTACATCCAAAAAGATACTGATGTTCAAACGCGATTTAAGAGTAAAGTGTGTTGAACCAGCCTCATGGGGCAGAATGAGATGGCATCGTGTCATCCTGTTGACATGTCATCAAATCCACCAAATGTTGAACTGTGTTCTGTACTTCTTAAACCATTCTTTCTAGGACTGTAAGCCTTTCTTTAACTGAGTACATATCCTTCTAAATTGCTCCAATCCTATCCAGCTTAAACCTTTTCCCATACCCTGCTGTTGACGAGGACGGAGCTGGATCGGGTCCAGGAGGTGCCTCTTCAGCCGTCACAGTCCCTTCCATGCGATCACCACCTTCTCCTTCAACTTCTTCCACCTGGATTTCTTCCTCAGGATTCTCCTTGTACTCGTGAAACTCCAAATCCATTTTCCGGATATTTCTTTTGTTGAAAACTTAGAGCGGGAATACCAGATCTGTAGTTGATGGGAACCCGATTTTGTTGCATATCATGCTGATAATCCAGGGGTACGGCAGATGGAGATCCCTAGATGTGTAGATGGAGTTTACCAACTGAGACACAATTAGAGATGGAAGGCAAATCTTTGATCCTCTGGCAACTGAGTATACAATCATGTTCATGAGGCCGGTGAGATCGGACCTGTTGGTACTTCTAAGATAGATGTTGGTAGCGAAGATACCATGCAAGATCCAAAATCTGGGATCCATAAATCTGGCTTCTAATGCATTCCCTTGATGCTAGGGGGTGTCCCTACCATTGCAAAGATACTTAGTAACCCTGGATCGAATGTCCATGTTATCAAGATCCATCTCTGGGATACCTTCCGGGACCATGTTAAGTCTGATAGTTTCAGCTATTGTAGCCGGCATGATAAACACATCATCACCACCCAAAGATACTATGAACGAAGGAGGGTCAGCCACTAGTGAATGACACACAGTAAGGAAGTTGCATGTTCTCTTAAGTTGGCATGGCCTAGCAAAGTTCAGAATAAGTAGCCAATCTATTGCAACAAGCAGAGGTTCCAATTTGTATGGTTTGAGGCACTCCCTATCTACCTTCCTTTCTTGTATGAGCTTCTTGCCCATGTATTTGGGTGGTCGTGAACTTGCTCCAGTTGGAGGAGGTGGTGCTTGAGATTCGATCTGGGACCCACCATGTGGGGTCTGTCTTGTTCTCTGCTGTGTGGGGGTCCCACTTTTCAGGACCCTTGCCCTGACTCTCGAGGCTAGTATCTTTTGTCGAGTGGCTTTTGAAGACTCCCCAGGGCCTGATGCTACCCCTTTGTCCATTCCCATATGACAGATAAAAAGTTGGACGATTTAGGAAAGACGACAAAAACAAGAAAAATGACAAAAACGACAAATACCCAAAAGAGAAAGGACTCTTGAAGTATTAGAAGGGTATTATCGGACTTGTAAAATGATTTGAGTAGTCCAACGTGGCTTCAACTGATTTGGTCGAGAGAATCGAGCAGAGAAAGTAACAAAGAAACCCTTGAGAAAATAACCCCCTTTTTCATTTCGCTGGCTTTTATCAGGCGGCATCTGTCGATATGATCGACCATTATTTCAATAATATCGAGAGGTTACTTATCGATTCTATCAAGTCTGTTTTCGATATCATTCTTGGCCGCCCGACTTTTCATATCGTAAAGAGGCGGCGATAATATCGACCTCTTATCGATAAATCGAGAATGTCATATCGACAGTCATATCAAAGATGAGAATTTTCAGTTTTTTGCATTCAGACAGATCTTCAAATATACTCTTCATATTTCTATCAACAGTATACTCAACGAAAATTATGTACACATACTGTACACATCAAAATTATAAACGTTTGATTGTTTATACAATAAGAAGAGGTGAAGCACCTCAGATATATCATTTGAAGTTTAGCAAAAATATTTCCTCATTTTAGCCCAGGTTCAGATTCTGATACATGATCTGAACTAATTCTTTCTTACCCATTTCATTTTGTTGATCAATTTGAGTGGTGGTGCAGGGGCATTGCTTCTATCCATATCCTTAAGAGAACTTTTGAAGTTTTGTATTTCTCTGGTTGATAATTCGTTAACATGACTCTGACCAGAGTTAGGTTTAGTCCTCCTAGGTGTTATGCATTCATCATCGTAATGACTTGAATCACCACACACATGACACACTGGAGTTGTTCTGGTTTTACTCCCAGAAGCAGCAGATTTTTTAGTTCTGGGAGTTGTATTTCCAGTCTTTGATTTATACTTTTCATACCCAAGCCCGCTTTTATCCTTTCCATGTCTTCCCATTCCTAATAGTTTTTCTAGCTTTTCGCCACTCTGGGAAAACTTGTAGTTTATCTTGGCTATCTTCTTGGATTCTTCCAGATCAAACAGGAGTGGATGATTTTCATTGCAGAGAAGTCTATTCTTATCTTTTAGCAGTTCAACCTGTTTGTTCAGTTTAACAAACTCGTTTTCAAGAAGGGTGTTAATTCGTTCAAGTCTATCATTATCCATATGATATTGCTGCAGATCATTTATCAATTGTGTTAATTTCCAATGTTTTATCCAAATCTTTCTGCAGCAACTTACCTTTGTTTTCTATTATTCCGAGTCTCTTAAGGATATTGATGCTATGAATATAGAGTTGATTATACGCATCTTGCAGTTTATCCTTTTCGATTTCTTCTTCTTCTTTTCTATTGTCAGATGAAGATGATCCATGGCTAGCTGTTCTTTCTCACTTTTTGATTCGGTGGAAATGATTGAAGCAGTGGAGAACATGAGTATTTTCAATGATTTCTGATCTCCATTGCTTTCAGAGTCACTAGATTCTGAATTTGACTCCTCGGTATCATCCCACGTGGCAGCCATAGCCTTGCCCTTAGTTTTTTTATTTGGGCATTCAGTAGACAGGTGTCCATACTCATGACAGGCGTAGCATTGTGGTTCTTTGCTTCTTTTACCAAATTTGCCTGCAGAAGGTTTGTTATTCACCTTTCTTTCCTTGGAGGGACGGCCGTGATTCTTCTGAAAGAATCTTTTGAATTTTTGTGCCAGCAAAGCCACTTCTTCATCTTCATCTTCTTTTTCACTCTCACTGTCCTCATGTCTTGTTTTCTTAGAAGTTTTTAGGACAATGTTTTTGGATTTTGGGATTATGTGAAGTGTAGTTAAAAAGTTTGTAGGGAACCTACCAGTTCTTCTACTTTCATTTCATCAATATTTCTACACTCCTCAATTGTTGTTACCTTGGGATTAAATCGTTCCAACAGGGATCTCAAAATTTTCCTAAAGATTTTAGGTACCAGAACTTTCTCTCCCAATCCACCCATGGAGTTGCAAATGATGTTCAACTTGGTGAAAAACTCCATAAATGTCTCCTGCTCTTCCATTCTGAGACTTTGAAACTATGAAGTAAGGAGTTGAAGTTCAGATCGCTTCACAGTGCTTGTGCCTTCATAGGTTGTTTCCAATAAATCCCATGCTTCCTTGGATGTCCCACACATACTTGTCTGATTGAATATATCCTGGGACATGGTACAGTAGATAGCATTCATAGCCTTGGCTTCAGATGTTTGCCTTTCTTTGTCGAATGTTATCCACTTTTCTTTGAATCTGGGCTTTATGATTGTTGTGCCACTATCAAGTATAATTTGCTCAGTATGTGGCACATCCACTTTCAACTATATCCCAAACATCATGATCTAAAGATCTCAGAAAGTAGTGCATCCTAACCTTCCAGTATGCATAGTTTTAACCCTCAAATACTGGAGGTCTAGTGACTGATGAGCCCTCTCCTTTGGCCATATTCCCAACTTCAATCAAGATCACTCTCTAGGCGATGAAGCCCTTAAAGAGAGACCCTCTCTGATACCAAATGAAATGGCGGTAAAGACCGCACTAGTTGAAGTCGAAATATGCCAATATGTCCTAGAGGGGGGTGAATAAGACTTTTTAAAGTTTTTATGATTTATTTAAAATCCTATCACACTAATCCTAACGACGGACACATATTAGGATTACTCAAAAGTAACTCTACTGGCTTCCAAGCCCGATAGAGGATCCAATCACAAACTATGAAAGAAGTAAACAGTACACAAACTAGTTTATGATGGATATAACTGTGTAAGTTTGTGAGGTGTGATCTCAGATATATGGATATGAAAGCATTGACATAAAACACACACATAGAAGAATAGCAATCGTAAACACAGTCATTTTTATAGTGGTTCGACTACTTGTCTACTCCACTCCCGGCTGCCACACTCAACCCTTGAGTGTACCGAATTTCACTAAGGAGGTTTTCTAGGGTTCACCTCAAACTTAAGGTTTTAAATTAGGTTCACCTTCAACCTTTACACAGAAGTTTCTACTCGGTTCACCTCTAATCCTAGAGTTTTACTGGTTCACTCCTAACCAGATGTTTATGCTCTCCATAGAGCAAGGGTCCACACAACACACCCGGATGTTTACACTCTCCATGGAGCAAGGGTCCACACAACGCACTCACTACGTACACTCCCGCCGGAGGCCTCCTTGAGGACTTCAAAGGGTGAGAACCACTTAAGACTCAATCCTAGAAAGGAATGATCACAAGTGTCCTCCTGGACTCTGGATACTTATAAATAAGTTGATGAGTCTCATTCAGCACATTGACGAAGATCTCCTCCTTGTTGTTAAAGAGTCTTCGCTCCCTTGATCCACAACACAAAATGATGTACAAATATTAGGCTTCAGGTTGGGTCGGTGAAGATGGAATCCTGCTCTCAAAATATTTTCCTATCAAGAATGTAGAGCGATTCTAATCTTATGCATTCAAGGCATCCCAGCTTAATGATTTGCCATTAAGAAAGTAGCTGGAGGATCCTTGAATGCGGAAGTTCATTCCCCAATCCACTCTATTGAATGTCAATGGTAAGGGTGGATTGGAAGATGAACTCCCTTGAGAGAAAGGGCTTTAGATATAAGATATAAGTTGAAACACTCAAAAGCTCTCTCATCTTTCTCTCACTGTAACAAAAGACAAGTCAAGTTCCAACGGATATAAAACGGTCACATTTGTGACAGAGTTCGATATCATTGAGCAGGTTCGATATCATCGAGCGTATACTCTCGATAGCATCATTGGTCTGCTCGATGACTCAGACTCAATGTCATACGCTTCTGAAACCCTTTTCCAATTGGTTGATGAATTGTAACTATTGTCGATGTCATCGGATTTCGAGCTCCGATTCCATCGATGACAAGATCGATCTATCGACACTTGAAAATGAGAGAGACTTGACTTTGAAATATTTCAGGTTTTCATAAATGATCGGGGAACCATCGAGATCATCAGAATTTGAATGTCGATGATATCAAAATTAGAGTCGATGCATCGATAAATCCAGCGGATTTCTCTTTACGCTTATTGGATGATTTATATCCTTGTTCGATGCAATCGACTTGGTGCCGATATCATCAATATTTGAATATCGATTCTATCGAAGGGCCCCCGATTATAGTAAAAAATAACCTGAAATATCTGCAGTAAGAAATGCGCCCCCACAATCGATATCATCGATGGACCTCTGATCTTATCGATATTTGAATTCAGATCATATCGGACGGTCATCGATATAGCGAAGGAATTTGAGTTTTTCATTAAAAAAATAAGGGCGCCGAAAATCAGCCTGTAGATCTTATCGAGCCACTCTCGATAGACTCGAGATTTAAATATCAATGATATTGATCTGTGTATCGATACATCTATAATTCGTCCAGATATGTTGTGAAGTTGCTGGACATATTTAGTGCTTTTATTGATGATATCGATAGGTGTATCGATACATCAATAAATCCATCCAGATGAATATTTAGTTGCTGGACATTTTGGTCCTCATATTGATAATATTGTTAAGGTATCGGGGACATCGACAGAGCAGGTCGATCATATCGAGGGTTTTCCAATAAGATCGACAAGGCGAGAAAAACTTAGGGATTTTCCTAATTTGAAAAAAATTTCTCACCTTAAAACGCTATGATTTCTAACTTATTTTTAAGGGTTTTTCTTTACCTAGTATTTTGAGTCATGGGATGTGAGGCTTTAGATTCACCTATGATGAGCTTGTACACATCCGGTTGAGGCAAACGCTTGAATTAATCTTCCTATCAAGCTTTGTAGACAGTCTGACCCACCACTCACGTAACTTGACAAATCAGGGCACTTTCAGCCGGAGCTCAGAAATTGTCTTCAGAACTTCCTGTGGAGGAAGCGGAGCTTCGTGGAGATCGTTAACGAAAGGAAAGGGGTCACCCGTGAGGGAATAAAGGGAGATGGAGTCGTTGCCTTCTTTGAATATCTCCTTCATTATTTTGATTTAAAGAGCAAAATAATCGCTAAAGCACAAAAAATGTGTTAGGTGTTGCAATAAGAGAAGGTTTTGTTAGTGGTTTTACACATTGTGGATGGTAGTTTTATCCAGTTGGATCGTGGTTGTCATCCAACACTGGATCATGGATCGGAGTAAAGGGGAATCACAACCATGACGCGTATAAGATGAGAACCACGACCCATTTATATGGGTCGTATTTGTTACGGTATATGGGTCGTTTTCTACTGTTAAATGGTAGTTGTTGTCATGTTAGGTGGGTCGTGGTTATTGCGTTGCATTTCCTTGGTTGTCGCCAGATTTCGTTGTGGTGTGACCAGCATATAAGGTGTAACACACCACATGAAATCAACAAACAGAGACGAGCCACATAGGGTAACAAACCCAACCCACATAACATGACAAGGACGACTAATAGAACACATCAACCACAACCCATATAGGCTGGTTAGAACACACGAATTAAGTGGACAAGAACGGCCCATATCACCTTCACGACCCTTCTGCCTTTCAAACCACGACTAATATTGGCTGCCAACCACGATCCTTATAATCTTATAATGTTATCAGTGTATACCGCCATGTAAAATTACAAACAACGACCAGTATAACGTGAAAATCACGACCAGTATAACATTAAAACAACAATCCATGACAAGTACAATCCATATAACACAGTTACTACCAGAAGAGGAGCTCAGTGATGGACAAGACTATCCCACTTAAGCTTGCAAAAATGGACATTATCATCCTACTCACTCTTATCATCACTAGTTAATAACTACGGCCTTCCATTCGGATTCAGCGCGACCATTCCCTTCGAATCCACAACAACCCTTCGCAATAAACACCACATACAATCCACAACCCATTTAACACGACAACGATGGTGAATGAATCATCGGACTACTTACTTTTTAAGATAACAACCACGATGGATTTAACATGACAACCATGACCATATTCACGGTGACAATCTGAAGAGCAAATCTCTACAACAGGTACCCAGTCATCAGAAAAACTCTGTCGAGAATGTCTTGTTTTGGCCTGATCTAAAACTCTGTTGAGAAGGTCAGGCTTAAACAAGACATTCTCACTAGTATTTTTCAGATGGCTCGGTCCGGTTGAAGAGACTGTACTTCCTCTTATGTTGTTATTATGGTCCTCATTGTCACGTTATAGCAGTCGTGGTGTCATGCTGTATAGGAAGTAGTTGTTATCATGTGGCGCGCTGATTACAAGGGGTCGAATGAGCTACGAAGATCGTCTTCAAAACTTCCCGTGGAGGTGGTTGAGCGGGATGGAAAGTCGTCAAATCCCTATGGAAGGAGACGAAATCACCATTGAAGGAAGGAGGCGATAGGGAATTGATAGATTCTTCCACTTTCTCCTTTTTTATTTTCAATGGAAGAGTAAAGTAAAGAAAATACATTAAAGCAAAAGGTGTTGCAATAAGGTACGGATTGGTTTGTGGAAGAAGTACCGCTCTTATAGGGTGGTCATTCAATGGTCAAGGCACCGATTCCGAAGGGACGCGCTGATTCTGAACGGTCGCGTGGATTCTGAAGGATCGCGCTCAATGCCCAGCAGATTGTGGGGAAGTAGCGAGTCGTTCAATGGTCAAGCCGCCAATTCCGAAGGGTCGCGCTGATTATAAATGGTTGCGTGGATTCTGAAGGATCGCGCTTGGTGCCCAACGAATTGTGGGGAAGTAGTGAGTCATTTAATGGTCAAGGCGCCGATTCCAAAGGGTCGCACTGTTTCTAAACGGTCGCGCGGATTCCAAAGGATCGCGCTCGATGCCGAACGGATTGCAGGGAAGAAGCGAGTCATTCAATGGTCAAGGCACAGATTCCGAAGGGTCGTGGATTCCAAAGGATCGCACTCATTGCCCAATGGATTGCGGGGAATTAGCGAGTTAATGTCCTCTCCTGACAAAAGTAGAATGTAGCGCTGTTTCTGGAGAATCGCGCTTAGTCTAAAGGGAATGGTCGTGGATATGACCAATATTTGGTCGTGGTTATCTTACATGTTGAATCGTGATTCACATACACACTGGATCCATGTTTTTATCCATGTTGGGTCGTGGATCGTTAAAAAAAGGAATGGAAACAACGACCCACATAACATTCTAAACACGACCAATTGGTCAAGTTCATAGATGGAGAAGTATGGATGCTTATTACAGGTGCTTGGGTCTGATCAAGAACAAGTTTCCTATAGAGGAAGGAACAGGATGCTTTAATGAATTTTGCATACCGTGTGCCCGACCAAGGACATGGGATGTATTGTTCATGGCATTGCTTAAAGGAATTAGACAGTCTGTATGCCCGATTTAGGACACAGATTGTGCTTTCTCTATTTAAGTGGTATCATCAGGTCAAGGTGAATCAACAGACAAAACAAGGGTTAGGATAGTTAGGGGTGGATTCGAAAGTCTAGTGCTTCTCTCGATTAAATTTTCTTCTGTTCTTAATTGTTTTATTTTTTTTTAGAATTGCTTAGTAGTTCATACCATTATTTGTTGGATTAGTTAATGAGAGTCTTAGATTTGAGTTGTGACAACCAGTCCTCGTGGGATTCGACCTCGATCTTACCGAGTTTATTACTACATCACAACCCTATACTTGGGGAGTGAACAAGTTTTCAAAAACTTGTTCAATCCCCAAGTATAGGGTTGTGATGTAGTAATAAACTCGGTAAGATCGAGGTCGAATCCCACGAGGACTGGTTGTCACAACTCAAATCTAAGACTCTTCTTAACTAATCCAACAAATAATGAACTAAACTATTAAGCACAATTCTAAAAAAATAAAACAATTAAGAACAGAAAGAAAATTCAATCGAGAGAGAGCACTAGGACTTTCGAATCCACCCCTAATTATCCTAACCCTTGTTTTGTCTGTTGATTCACCTGACCTGATTGATACCACTTAAATAGAGAAAGCACAATCAGGTCCGAATCGGGCATACAGACTGCCTAATTCCTTTAAGCAATGCCATGAACAATACATCCCATGTCCTTGGCTCTGCACATGGTATGCAAAATTCATTAAAGCACCTCGTTCCTTCCTCTATAGAAACTGTGTTTTGATCGACCCAAGCACCTGTAATAAGCATCCATACAACGTCCATCTATATACTTTAGTCAAGTTGATAGATGGAGAAATATAGAATTTAAACCCATAAAGCCCACTCAAAGAAAGAAACAAATTAATTAAAATTCAAAGTAAATCAACCTATACAAGAGTTAATCAAATTAGGGCTTCATCTCAGCCCTAGATGAGAGATTAGTGACCCATGAAATCCATAAAAAATATTAAATAAAATTCATAAAATCAAAACACCAAACCGAACAATCTCTCTTTCTTCTTCCTTCTCTTTCTTCTCTTTCTCCTCTCCCTGGCTCTGGATCTCCAATTCCCTGGATCTCCATGCCTCTCCCACGTCCAAAACTTCCCTTTTATAGGCCATGGATGGTCGAATCTATGGGCGTGAGTCGTAGACTCGACTCAAGTGTAATTTTTCGCAGCCATGATCGGTGGGCCCCACAGAGGTGTTTTCCTGGAAAATCCACCCCGTCCATTGGATTCGTGACGAAATTTCACCAAGAATGGGTGGTTTTGAAGGTCCATTAGTGCGCCCATGAAGAAATCTCGAAAGATCGGTTTTGAACGTCGTCGAAGTACCACTTGTTTGTAGCCTCGTACCGCACACGTGTGTACGCATGGGAGTGGAATCTCAGCATGGTTTTGTAGTTCTCGTGGCCCTCTACAAGATGGACGGATTGGATCTTCTATACAGGCCATGGGTGGGGCCCACATTTTGATGTTTTTAATAAATCTGATCCATCCATTTAATTGGTATCCTCATTTAAAGCGTTGAATCCGAAGTTGAGGTATATCCAGATAGCAGGTGGGCCTGAAATCAACGATTTGTGGGATGATTTGTCAATTGGAGCACTTCCCGAGATCATCAATAGCTGAAATTTAATATGTACGGTTAATTCATGGCCCCATCATATGTATGCAGTTTCGAGTCAATTGAATGGTGGGAACCATGTGATCTTGTAGTCTGGACCCTTTTCGGGCCCCTTTGGCTTGCTTTCCTCCGATCCCAGGCGTGTAAAATCTTCATTATTGGTCTTCTGAGGTTCATCCCGTGCTCTGGTGACTTTGGAATATCAAATTCATGATTTTAACATTATTTTGTAATTAATACTCCTGATTCCTCCTGTAACAAAAATATAATTAAAACACTCCATTAAACCTTATCATGTACGTAAAATTAAGCAATGTTCGGGGTCTAATATGCAATATTTGACCCTTATCACAACCCCCAACCAGCATTTTGCTAGTCCCAAGCAAAACATGCGAAAAATAATTTCAGAAATAAAAGACAATTCCTATAAACTCAAATGACTTTTGAACAGATAGCTGAGATGTGAAAATTCTAAGATTCATGAATGGTGTGTGGAGTTTTTCTCTTGAAATCAAGTTTACAGTAAACTTCATAATCAAGTTCAAAATATTAATCCATCAATTTAGAACATTCCTAAACATTGAGTTCCACGAGTGTAAAATATAATCTCGACTTACAATCAATAAGAGATCCAATTTGTCAATTTCATGATAATTCGTGACAATCAAAACTTGAAACCAACACTTATCTCACAGATTAACTTTGCGTTTTACCAGACTTTAATTTTCTTTATGAGCAGTAACACAAATGAGGGGAATCAAATTCTCACCTATAGGGAGCAAACCTATGGCGAAAACTTGTCACATAACTTTTTTTTTTTTTTTTTTCTTTTTCATATGTCAACTATGGAGAATCAAATCTACACCTATAGGGAGCAAACCTATGGTGAAGATTATGTGACTAACTCTTTCAATTCTTCTTTATAAACTGACGTTAACAAATTTCTCAGGCTGGTTCCTTTCATGCCTAATGATTACCAAGTTACCATTTAATATCGAACTGAAAACTTAATGTGTAAGTGAGATCTAATATGTGGAATCATGGCTCAATCAATGTTTACAACTTCTAATCATGGATTAACAATTCAAAATTGACTGTGAAATCAAGCAGATGGCCGAATCCAAGAGTCATAAGTTACCCATCACGTATCTTATAATGTTAAAATCACAACTATCCTTCAAAATCACTTTGAATTCAATAGAAATTCCAGAAAAAATTTAAAATTTTCACAAATTTAAAATTTTCACAAATTTTGCTCAAGACCAAGAAAATACTGATTAGGTAACCTAATCTCCCACCCCCAACCTAAAATCTACATTGTCCTCAATGTAAAAGAAATAAGCAAGCAATGCACATGGGACAACGAAAATAAAAGAGGAGTGATGGAAAGATAGTACCTGGATGGAGAATCAAGAGGCTTTCTCAAAAAATTTCATCATAAAAGCGAGTTAGCACAAGAGAGAGATCAACAGAAGTAAAAATAACAAAAAAGAAAAATAAAAAGAAGATCCTACCTATACCACTTTCGCAGGTGCTCTCGATTGCATTTAGCGTATGCAACAAGCCTTTAAACCCCTAGGTTACCCCTAGTGGACGAGTTGTAGTCTCGTGAGGGTTTGCAAAGAATGTTACCCACAAACATTGATGGAACTCACTTGATTAACCGATCCCAGCACAAGTGATGTGAGTTCCCATAAGCGGTTTATATCTCGCAAGGAGGTAATCGACACCTGCCGTCCAAAGAATTTAAGAACTTCGCCGCACGACTTCTTCCATGTTGGGATCACGCTTTCTTTGCATTTCACACGACATTTCCACAAAGATGATCCGCACACACGCAAGTGGGGCATACTCCCCGTATTTCCACTATCTTTCTTTCAATTGCACGCCTTATATGTTCTAAGAAAATTGCTACTTCGCCTTTGTCTTCTCGAGTTCGAAAAGCTGCCGTCATGGGAGGCGTCTCGAGGAATGGAGAGGTTCCACTTTCGCTCTCCATTTTTCGTCTCCAAGATAGGGTAGAGAGTCGAGCGTTGTATTGACTTCATGGATGGGACTATCGATGTCAAAGTCCATGCCACTTGTGCTAAGGTGTCTCAAGTGGATCTTCAAAAGATGTACGGAAGGAGTCCCGCACAAGGCTCTCGATCATGTCCACTTCAAATATGTCGTCCAAATCTGGATTGTTGTCCCGCATTAAAAACATTGAGTTTAATATTCATGTTACCAAAGGACAATTTCATAACTCCATTCCCGCAATTGATAATAGCATTAGATGTGGCCAAAAATGGACGACCCAAAATGACCGGGATCCGACCGTGAAGATTCTCGGGACAGCCGAGTATCTATGACTATGAAATCCACCGAAAATAAAATTTATCAACCGATTAACACGTCTTCAATAACACCCCGGGGCACTTTGACAGATCTATCGCCTAGTTGTAATGTTACCTTAGTCGGTTTCAACTCGCCAAGTCCTAGCCGCTCATAAACCGAATAAGGTAACAAATTAACGCCGCCCCTAAATCAAGTAATGCCTTCCCGATCTTATGATCTCCTATGCCGCAAGAAATGGTGGGAGCTCTGGATCTCTAAATTTAGGAGGAGTGTTATGTTGAATCATGGAGCCGAGTCAGCCGCCGCAATGAAGACCTTCTTATGAACATTTCGCTTACGCTTTTGAGTGCATAAATCTTCAAAACTTAGCGTAGCGAGGACTTGTTTAATAGCGTCAAGCAACGGATGTTGACTTGCACTTTTTTGAAACACATCCAAGATTTCATCAAAATTATTTCTTTTCTTTATTGGTGCCGACGTTCGGAAAAGGTACTTTGGGCACGTACGGTGGCACATTAGTGACTCTTAGAGAGTCGAGGGCTCTTGGACTTTGGATGCATTGGTGTGTCCCTCCGCTTCATCGTGATCTTCTGTTTTAGAATTTGAATCATCCCAGGCATCTCTATTCCGTTATCAATCTGCTTGCCCGACCTAGGGTAGTAATCGATTTGGCTTGCTCATGATATTGCCTTTGGTTGGAATTAGAGCCAATCTCATACATCGTCCCTTTGGGTTAGCCTCAGTTGGCTAGGGAGCTTGCCCTTTTCTCTCTCACTCAATGTGGCAAACTAGTTGACCCATTTGAATTTCCACTTAGCAATGGATTGTGCATTTGCATGTAAGCTTTACTGTGGTTGGCCAAGAAGGTTTGTTGGGTATCTTTTGGAATTGGAGAGAACTCGCATGAAAAGATGAAGTGTATCCTCAAGAGATGGGTTCCTTGATTGTGTAGGGTTGTTGATATTGTGGAATTTGTTGATCGCCCACTTGGAGGTGCGGTTGCATGGGAGGATTTCCAGATGGTCCTCCTTGATGTGGTCCTTTGCCCAAGAAAATTTGGATGCCTAGCCCACCCGGGTTGTATGTGTTCGAGTAAGGATCATTCCCTGTGTTTTTGAAAAGTGTTCATAGCATGAACTTGTTCAGAGAAGTTCGGGGATGTTCAGATGGACAAGAAATGGGCGGGACTAGAACATGTGGCACATGCCTCCACTTGAGCTATTTGTGGAGGTCCATTATTTAATACCAGAGCATCAACTTTCTTTGTCAAAGTTATCAAGTTTGGCGCACAACTCGCACGACTCTATCTCATATATACCACCTCTCTTTGTGGTTGGGAACTTCTTTCACCTCTATCCGAATAGTCCCATTGCTTGGGAGTTTTCACACAAGGTTTCAAAAAATTTCCATGCTTCGGTATCGCTTTTGGTCATGAAGGACCCTCCACCGGGTGGCATCAACCATGCGACGGTGCCTGGGGTGTCGATCCGTCATAAAAGTATTGCACTTGTTGCCACTTCTCAAAACCATGGTGAGGACATTTAAGAAGCAAGTCCTTCCATCTTTCCCAACATTCATGAAAGTGCTCGCCTCTTTTTGTGTGAAGTTAGTAATTTCTCTACTGAGGGCATTGGTTTTGTGAACGGGAAGAACTTATTTAAGAACTTCTTAGCAGTTGGTCCCATGTAGTGATAGTTCCAACTTCTAGAGAATTCAACCATGCTTTCGCCTTATCCTTCAAAGAAAAGGAAACAGACGTAGGCGGATTGAATCGTCGAGAAGTTTTGGAACTTAAAAGTAGAGCAAATGTCTAAGAATTCTTTCACATGATGATATGGGTCCTCCTTGTCCAATCCATAAAAGGATGGCAAAGAATTGTATGACACAGGTTTAAGTTCAAAGTGTCTTTGCCGTAGTGGTTGGCAACACTATGCATGATGGTGCATTAAATTGACAGATTCGAATAATCTTTGAGAGCCTTAACTTCGGTCTCATTCGCCATTTCAATGTAATTATTTCTCAATCTTTCACGCAGTGTTCTTTCTATTTCAGGATCAAACGGTGCTAGTTCTATATTCAGAGATCTACGTCCTAGCATAAACTATGTTATTGCAATGGAAAAATGAAAAACTAAACTAAGATGCAACCAAAGAGAAATAAAACTAGACCTAGAACTATGAGATTTTAAAACAAGTTAAAACTATGTAAGTAAGAATGGGAAGAAAGAACCCGGAAAAGGAGATGAATGATGTCAGAAAATTTAAGATGTTCCTCCTTCACTTAGTAGCTTCCTTCCTCAATTCCTGTAAAAAAAAAAAAATAAATAAATTTAGGTTTCCTAAAATAATGTTAGAAAAGATCCTAAGCAACGGTTAATTTCTAAAAATAAAATAAAATAAAATTAAAACTTTAACCTAAGTTAGTAAAATCCTAAGCTATGAATTATGATAAGAGAGAATCCTAAATTCAATTTGGACCAAATGTCATCCCAAACGGCCAAAAACTTGTTCAATCCCCAAGTATAGGGTTGTGATGTAGTAATAAACTCGGTAAGATCGAGGTCGAATCCCACGAGGACTGGTTGTCACAACTCAAATCTAAGACTCTTCTTAACTAATCCAACAAATAATGAACTAAACTATTAAGCACAATTCTAAAAAAATAAAACAATTAAGAACAGGAAAGAAAATTCAATCAGAGAGAGAGCACTAGGACTTTCGAATCCACCCCTAATTATCCTAACCCTTGTTTTGTCTGTTGATTCACCTTGACCTTGATTGATACCACTTAAATAGAGAAAGCACAATCTGTGTCCTGAATCGGGCATACAGACTGTCTAATTCCTTTAAGCAATGCCATGAACAATACATCCCATGTCCTTAGTCGGGCACATGGTATGCAAAATTCATTAAAGCACCCTGTTCCTTCCTCTATAGGAAACCTGTTCTTGATCAGACCCAAGCACCTGTAATAAGCATCCATACAACGTCCATCTATATACTTTAGTCAAGTTGATAGATGGAGAAATATAGAATTTAAACCCATAAAGCCCACTCAAAGAAAGAAACAAATTAATTAAAATTCAAAGTAAATCAACCTATACAAGAGTTAATCAAATTAGGGGCTTCATCTCAGCCCTAGCTGAGAGATTAGTGACCCATGAAATCCATAAAAAATATTAAATAAAATTCATAAAATCAAAACACCAAACCGAACAATCTCTCTTTCTTCTTCCTTCTCTTTCTTCTCTTTCTCCTCTCTCGGCTCTTTGGATCTCCATTCCCTCGGATCTCCATGCCTCTCCCACGCCTAAAACTTCCCTTTATAGGCTGGCCGCATGGTGGAATTCCAAGTGGCAAGAGTGAAGACGGACTCGAAGTGTAATTTTTCGCAGCCATGATCGGTGGGCCCCACAGAGGTGTTTTTTCGGAAAATCCACCCCGTCCATTGGATTCAGGACGAAATTTCAGTCAAGAATGGGTGGTTTTGAAGGTCCATTAGTGCGGCCCACAGAAGAAATCTCGAAAAGATCAGTTTTGAACGTCGCCGAGCAGCCTGTTTGTAGCCTCTGTACCGCACACGTGTGTACGCATGGGAGTGGAATCTCAGCATGGTTTTGTAGGTCTCGTGGCCCTCTACAAGATGGACGGATTGGATCTTCTGTACAGGCCATGGGTGGGGCCCACATTTTGATGTTTTTAATAAATCTGATCCATCCATTTAATTGGTATCCTCATTTAAAGCGTTGAATCCGAAGTTGAGGTATATCCAGATAGCAGGTGGGCCTGAAATCAACGATTTGTGGGATGATTTGTCAATTGGAGCACTTCCCGAGATCATCAATAGCTGAAATTTAATATGTACGGTTAATTCATGGCCCCCATCATATGTATGCGTTTCGAGTCAATTGAATGGTGGGAACCATGTGATCTTGTAGTCTGGACCCTTTTCGGGCCCCTTTGGCTTGCTTTCCTCCGATCCCAGGCGTGTAAAATCTTCATTATTGGTCTTCTGAGGTTCATCCCGTGCTCTGGTGACTTTGGAATATCAAATTCATGATTTTAACATTATTTTGTAATTAATACTCCTGATTCCTCCTGTAACAAAAATATAATTAAAACACTCCATTAAACCTTATCATGTACGTAAAATTAAGCAATGTTCGGGGTCTAATATGCAATATTTGACCCTTATCACCAATATAACATGAGAATCATGAACCGTGTTATATGGGTCATGGTTGTTACTTTATTCATGTCGTGGATTTATGTTATGACATCCCGACACATATAGCGTAATAACCACTGTCCATTTAGCTAGCCACAACCGCCCTAGTCATTTCAAGAAATCGTATTAATGTTGTTTCCTCCACACAATCCGTCGGGAACACAGCAAGAGAAATATGAATTCGCACGGTCATTCAGATTCAGCGCGACTCTTCGGAATCAGTGCCTTGAGCATTGAATGACCAGCCTATAAAAGTGGTGCTTGGGCTTCATATTATGATTTCCACAAGCCAATTCGGACCAGAATCCTTATTTAACATCACCTTACGCATCCCTGGACTTCTTTGCTCTTTCATTCAAAATAATGGAGGAGGTATTTGAAGAAGCCAATGAGTCCCTTTTGCGTTCTTCCTTTATAAGTGATCCATTCTCTTTCGTCAGGAATGTTGATGACCTTCCAGAAGCTCAACGGTTTTTTCAGAAAGTTCTGAAGACAATTTTCGAACACTTGCAACTCGACATGTTCAACGGGCACCCAACTAGTGGAAAAAATGTTGTTGAAGATTAGTTCTCTGCAATGACATGCAACTACTTTGCTTCTCTTCTACTTAGCTTCTCCTTGGAGTCAACACGACCATTTGGAATCAGCGCGTTGCATAATAAATTAAAATTTTATGATGGTGCCCTGAACATCGAGCAGGTCGTAACTTGCATACTAAATGTGGCGCTAATTTCGAAGGGTCGCATTGAATCCGATGTGGAAAGAATAATAAAGTATGATGATATCCCCATTTGTAAACTTAAGTTGAAGAAACTTGCACAGTCTTACGCATCACTGAGCTTCTCTTCTAGCAGTTACTGTGTTCAATATGTCATCATTACAATTTTGTAAGGGTCGCTAATTTAATGTTATATGGGTCATGACTGTAATTCTATATGGTTGTTATTGTCGTGTTATATGAATCGTGATTGTCGCATTTTCTTGATTGTGCTTGTAGCTTTTAACCTGTTCTCTTCCTGTTCTACTTAACCGTTTGAACCGATTCATCCACAATCGACCCATTTAGAGTAACAACCGTGATCCATATAACAACACAACCATGACTCTTACAACGTAACAACCACGACCACCAGTCTTTTCAGGAAATCGCATTAATGTCGCCTCCTCTCCGCAATCCGTTGGGAACCAGCAACTGTTCAGAATCATGCATGACCCTTCGGAATCAGAGCCTTGACTATTGAATGACAAGACAGAGATGTGGTAATTGGGTTTTGAGCCTATTCGGACTAGAAACTGAACCGATCGTGGTTCACATGCACACTGGATCGTGGTTTTTATCCTTTATGCATCATCGTTGTCTTCCAAACCTTAATCGTGGATCGTTGAAAGAAATAGAAACCACGACCTAACATGGTTGTCATGTTGTCTGAGTCGTGTTGTCATGTTGTTAAATTCCTCGTGGTTCACAGTTGCAATGGATCGTGGTTCTCGTCCATGTTGAATCGTATTCGACAACCGCAAGCGAATGAGGATCACGACCATCCAACATGGAAGCCACGATCAATCTGTCATGAGAACCACGACGCGTTGGTAAGTTAATGATCCATTATTGATGACAACCACGACCCATCAACTTGCAGAGCCTTACGCACCACAACAACTATCCAGGCTTGTCAATGGGTCATGGCACTCATGACAGGTGGACCGTGATTGTCATGTTGTATGGGTCGTGTTTCTCATTCTATTGTGGTTGTTTGCGACGATCGAACATGGACAGTAACCACGAACCATATTAACGACAGTGAACCACAACAAATTTAATGTGACAACCACGACCCAGATAAACTATGACCATATTGCTTCACGTAAACCACCATCAGAATTAAACGACAACAACGACCTATGTATCAATTCATTCAGGGTCCATGTATCATGATAAACAAGACCTATATAATGACAATCACGACCCATGTTTCATGTCTGTCACGACCCAACGTGGACGATAATCACAAGCCACGAATAGGAAGATGGGTAGTGCAAAATATCAGTGCAAGAAACTAAGATCTTAACATATCAAATGACAACTACGATCAATGCTTCACATCAACTACGAACCATATTACACGACAACCACGATCGATATAACAAGAAAACCATGACCCTTTAATACTAACATGCAGGGTCCAAATGTCATAACAGCCAAGACATATATAACATTGCAACAACGACCCATATCAAACAATACTACAATGAATGAAACTTTGATCAGTAGTGGGTCGTGATTGTACATTGCGTTGTGTCGTGGTTATAATGAATTGTGGATCGTTGTTGTCAAATGAGAACAACGACCCATATATAGTGACAATCACAACCCATTATTTATGTGAACCACGACCCATGTTATCTTCACAACCAGTCTTCCATGCAAACCACGCTGGGTGCCCGTTGAAGAGAATTGTTTATGGTAAGACAGTCACGACCGATCTAACATGACAAATATATCCCATATTACATTACAAACCACGACCCATATAAACTAAAAATCAAGATCCATTGTCAGACAACCACGATCGATTTAACATGACAACTGCGAACACTATAATACAGCCATGACCGATTTAACTGAAAATCACTCTCATCTTCGGTAGTTAAAAACTATGACCCTTTCCTTCGAATTCAGAGCGAGCGTCCGGAATAAGCGCCACATGTAGCATGCAAGCCACGACCCATTTAGCATACAATAGGGAACATAACTCTATTATTCAAATTTTTGTTATAATAACAAAATCTCCAGTGTTCTAATTTATTCTGCTATATAAACAAAAGCCACGACCGATTTAACATGACAACTACGACCATGATGACATTTACAGTAGGAAGATATCCCTCCAGCCAGCAATCCCCATCCCACCAGCCAGGATCGCTGGTGTGTGGTACACCAGTCAATCCGCTTTCCAAAATTCCCTTTCCAAGGGATTTTGAATTGAAATTTTGAAAACCACTACCCATATAAAACAGTCACTATCAGAAGAGAAGCTAAAACTACACTCTGACTTCTATCACTGCTGGAAGAGAACCTAAAGCTGCTGACAAACACAATCATAATTACAATACAATACGAAGAACAATTCTCTTCAATGGGCACCTAGCGAGCTGAAAAACTCAGTTGAGAAGGTCTCTTCAGAATTTACTGTGGAGGCCGTTGATATTCAGGAAGATCGTCAACATCCTTGAGGAAACGGAAAGGATCACCCATAGAGGAAGAACGCGAGAAGAACTCGATGGCTCCTTCGAGTATCTGCTCATTACATTGAATGAAAGAGCAAAGAAATCCATCAATGCTTCAGGTGTTCCAATAGGATTTTGCTTCGGATTGGCTTGTGAAAATAATTTTAAACCCAAGTACCACTTTTATAGGCTAGTTAAACATTCCAAAGGGTCCTGCTGATTCCAAAGGGAATTACAGGAAAGTAGCGTAATGTGATTTCCTGAAAAAGAGTGTGGCGCTGGTTCTGAAGGGTCGCTCTAATTCTGACGTGAAGGGTCGTGGATAGGACCCATATAACATGACCCAGTATGTATGACAACCATGACACTGTTGTGTGATCATGGTTAACATGCACATTGGGTCGTAGTTTTTATCCACGTTGGATCGTGAATAACAACATTAGAACAACGACCCATAGGACACTAAAACCATGACCTTTACAACATGAGCACCACGACCCATATAACACCAGAACCATGATCCATATACCTATTATAACACCATATTGCCTGGGTCAGGTTTCTCGTAAGATCGTCGTGTTTGCTACAACCACGAACCATTACAACTGTGAAACATGACCATTTTAACACGACAAACGCGACCGAGATCAACTATAACCAATGCTTCAGGTATATTTTAAAACGACAACAACGACCTACGTATCAATCCATTGTCGGTTCCATGTATCATGACAACTAATACCTATACAATGTCAGTCACAACCCATGTTTCATGATAACCACGACCTAAGGTGAATGATAATAGCGAGCCTTTATGCATCTGAGCCACGAACACATATGGCAATCGTGTACATACAATAGGTCATGGTTTTCATGATATAATGATTGTGGTTGTCATGTAAATGGGTAGTGCAAAAAAACAGTGTCGTGGTTGTCAACAACGACACATGAAACAAGGCAACAATGACCATGCAAAACGATTAACACGAACCCATTTCAAAGTGACAGCTACGAACCATGATACACGAAAATCATGATCCGTATAATAGGATAACCACGACCATTTAATAATTACATGAAGGATCCAAATTTCATCATAGCCAAGACCTATACAATGTTACAACCATGACCCATATCAAAGGATAGAACGACCCATGAAACGTTGATCAATAGTGGGTAGTGATTATGCATTGGGTAGTGTCGTGGTTATTATGAATAGTGGATCGTCAAAGTTAAATTACAACCACGACCCATATGCCGTGACAAACACGACCCATTGTTCATGTGAACCACGACCCATGTCATCTTCACGACCAACCTATCATGAAATCCACGACCAAACCTCGCTGGGGCCCGTTTGAGAAAATTGTTGTTATTCATATGACATGACAAATACATCCCATATTACATTACAAACCACAACTCCCCTTGGGATCGGAGTATCACTGTCACCCGGCTATCATAGGTCTCTCCTAGTCGACTGGGCGGCAAATCAATCACCAATACTCTTACTCACCTTCCCGAGTCGTTCATCAACGACTATGCCTTGATCTATTATACGGTAAGCTCTCAAGCTTACTCGATTCATTGGCTCTGATTGTCGATTTATACTTTCTAGCTCTTTTCTTTCTCAGGCGCAGCCGATATTACTGTTAATTCGGGAGAGACTAAAGGCAATGACTAAGATTGAAAGGAGAAGGTCAGGCTAGAAGAGCTCCTGAAGACTTCTGTCGAGGATCAGGAGAAGCTAAATGGCATGGTAGTAGAAGGCAACGTAAGGGACATAATGCTCCAAGAGAAGGCAAATTCAGTCTCGTTTGGACTCGGCTGAGTCTGAACTGACAACTCATCTGCAACGGGCGGAGGAGGACAATACGTGGGCGGCTAAACTCGGGCAAGCTACGCTTGACCCATATAACCCCAACATCACGATCCATTGTAAAGTTAAACAAACGATCCATGACAACTACAATCCATACAACATAACAACCACGACCCATATAATACAGTGACTTTCAGAAGAGAAGCTCGGCATGCAAGCCAAGACTCTGCAAGTTTCTTCCACCTTAGTTTGCAAATGAGGATATTATCATCCTCCTCACTCTCATCTTCGGTGGTAAAAAACTACGAAAGGATTCAGAGCGACCATCTAGATTAATCCTCACATGCAGCATGCAAGTCATGACCCATTTAACATGATAAACACCATAAATGCATCTTGGCCTCCTTTCCAATAAGACAGCCACGACCGATTTAACATGACAACTACGACCATAATGACATTTACAGTAGGAAGAAGATCTCCCTTCAGCCGGCAACCAGCGATGGTTGGAGAGACTGTTCTTCCTATTGTGTTGTGATTTCATTTTTGGATGTCATGTTACAATGGTCACGGTTGTCATGTTGTATGGGAAGTATTTCAGCTCAATGGCGATGATTCCGAAGAAACGCAAGAGCCACGAAGGACAAAGCAGAAGGAAATGTAAGTAGCTAACCCTTTTCCGATGGCTGAGTGCCCATTGAAATTGTCGAGTTGGCGAACTTCGGAAGTTGTCTTCAGAACTTCCAGTGGAGGCTGTTGAGCTTTAGGCAGATCTTGAACGTCTCTGAGGAATGAGAAGGGATCACAAATAAAGAAAGAACGCGATAGGGGCTCTATGGTTTCTTCAATTATCTGCTCCATTATTTTGAATGAAAGAGCAAATAAATGCATGAATGCGGTTTAGCTCCCTTTCGCATGACCACCAAAGTACCTTGGCCTGTCGACTCTGTTCTTCCTTTACCTTGGCAGATGCCTACCTACAGTTGAAACAAAATAAAATACAAACCTCGTAGTAGAAGAGGATTTCAGACGAGTGAAACGACGAGCTCTTTGGCTGTTGGTCCCTGGATCTTGGCTTCTCTAGGAAAACAAAAGAGAGGAAGGAGAGGGTCTTTCAAATGTACATAAGTGTAACATTTGCCCCTTCCAAAGCTTGTGGTGCAGGTGATCGGTGGTCTGTGGGCCCCAGCATGATGTATGTGCTTCGTCCAGTCCGTTCTTCCAATTTAAAATATCATTTTATGGCTTGAACCAAAAAAAGAGAGTGATAGAACTCTCGGTTGGACCACACTACGAGGAAATTATAGCTATTGGATATCCACCATTAAAATCCCCCTAAGGCCCGCCGTGATTGGATCATGATCGTTTTTGGTCTCGTGCCATAAAATGATCTGTAGAAATATATGGACGGCATGCATGAAACACGTGCTTGGTGGTGGAGCCCACAGAACACCGAGCACCAGCCATTGGACGGTGTCCCGGGGAGTAGTTAATCCGTCTGTTTCTTGGGGGTTAAGACAGCGGGTGACTTATGATTCACACCACGATCGTACAAGTCCTGAACCAAGGTCAGGGGCATTTTCGTCCCAAAAAAATTCCAAAAGTTGTGAGAAGACGGTTAATTTCCCGTCATTTTAAAGCTCCTCTCTCCGTTCCATCCCTCTCATGACCCTTGTCTCAATCTCTTCATCTCTCTCATGACCCTTCTCTCTCAATCTCTTCCAATGAGATTCCGGCTCTCTCATCTCTTCCTTCTCTTCTCTCACATTTCCTTCTTCACCTCTCCTGGTATTGTTTCAGCTCAATGCCTCGAATACCAGAAAAATGCATTACTACTAATCTTCTCCAGTTACTCGGCCCTCCCATCTTGGACATCCAACGGCTCCGATTGCTGCCACTGGGATGGCATCACGTGCGACAATGCCACCGGTCACGTGATCTCTCTTGACGTCACCTACCGCTCCATCTCCGGCGCCATCAATTCCTCCACCCTTTCCAGCCTTTCTAGTCTCCGATTTCTCAATCTCTCTTACAATAATTTCAATTCTCCCATCCCACCCGACCTAGATTTGCTCTCGAATCTCACCCATCTCAACCTCTCCAATTCGGGTTTTACCGGCCAAATCCCAACTGCGATTTCTCGCATGAGCAATCTGGTCTCGGTCGATATATCTACCCTTTATTATGGCAGCCCTCTTACTTCTCTCAAACTAGAAGAACCGAGCATCCAAACACTCATTCGGAAGTTGTCCGGATTGAGAAAACTCCATCTCGATGGTGTAAACGTCTCTTCTGCAGTGCCCGATTTCTTATCGGATTCTACTAATTTGACAAGCCTCAGTCTCAGTTATTGCCGGCTGCAGGGAGAATTCCCTGCAAAGATATTTCAATTGCCCAAGTTGGAGATTCTCGATGTATCGGCCAATCCATTTCTCAGTGGTTTTTTCCCTGAATTGCCTCGGGAAAATGCTTTACGAACACTGGTAGTCTCGGGCACCAGATTTTCCGGGGAGCTTCCACATTCCTTCGGTAATCTCAGGCATTTGAGCAGAGTACAGATTGATGATTGCAAATTCTCTGGTCCAATCCCGTCTACGGTGAGCTACATGAGCGAAGTTGTTCATTTGGACCTTTCATCCAATCGATTTACTGGTTCAATTCCGAGTCTGGGAAACCTGACCAAACTCATTCATCTGGACCTTTCAATGAACAATTTCACTGGCAAGATCCCGTCGCTCAAGAATCTTACCCAGCTGGTTCGGTTGGACCTTTCATGGAATTCTCTCAGTGGTCCAATTCCACCTCTGGATTCGTTGAGGAGCATCACGGATATAGTCCTTTCTTCTAATAATTTAACGGGCACGATCCCTAACTCCTTTGGAGATGGACTTCAGAAGCTAAAATTGCTTAACCTACAGAGAAATTCGCTATATGGGACGATACCCTCATCTCTGTTTACTCTCCCATCGTTGCAGGCATTACTACTCGGCCAAAACCAACTCAATGGCGAACTTGATGAGTTTGCTAGTCCTTCATCGAAATTGGAGACGGTTGATTTGAGCAACAATCAGCTGCAAGGTCAGATTCCACAGTCACTCTTCGAACTCGTGGGGCTTAAAGTACTCGGTCTCTCATCCAACAAGTTCAACGGCACCGTGCAGCTAGCCATGCTTCAGAATCTCAATAATCTCTCGTGCCTTGATCTTTCTGATAACAGCTTGTCAGTCGACAGTCATGCGACTGATCATGCCTTTCCCCAGCTTGGAAGATTGTATTTGGGTTCCTGTAACCTAACAGAATTCCCCGAGTTGTTGAAAAAACAATCAAAGATAGGGTTTCTGGACCTTTCCAACAACAACATCTACGGAGAAATACCCAAGTGGCTATGGGAGATTGGAAATGGGTCTTTAATTTATCTCAATCTTTCTTATAATTTACTGACGGGTCTCGAACAACCGCACAATATATCAATACGGTTGAATATGATGATCATCCTCGACCTTCATTCCAATATGCTGCAAGGAGCGATTCTGCTTCCACCTCCATCTATCATCATCCTGGATTACTCCTACAACGGCTTCACATCAGACATCCCGTCTAACCTCACCAACTCCCTCGAGCACACCATTTTCTTTTCAATCTCAGGCAACAAGATCAGCGGTGAAATACCTCCATCCATCTGCAATGCAAATTATTTGCGAGTCATTGATCTGTCAGATAATAACTTGAGCGGCTCGATTCCAGAATGTTTGGGTGAGATTAGCAGTGTTCTCAGCATACTGAATCTTCGGAACAATAGCTTTACGGGCATCATACCTGAGATTTCAAGTGTGAGCTGCTGTTTAAGGACGCTGGACCTGAATGGAAATCGACTAGAAGGGCAATTGCCAAAATCTTTGGCCAATTGTAGTGAGCTAGAGGTTCTTAACGTTGGAAACAATCAGATAAATGGCCCTTTCCCTTACTATTTGGATACTCTATCCAAATTACGGGTTCTTGTTTTACGGTCCAACAGATTCAGTGGTGCTATTTTCCCGCCCCGTAATGGCTCCTTCCCAAAGCTACAAATTATAGACCTCTCTGCAAACGGTTTTTCAGGTAAGCTACCTCAGCACTTCTTCAAAAGCTTGCATGCCATGATATCAGGGAAGGAGGATGAAGACCCAGGTCACAACGATCAAATCATCAAATCCAGATTGGATCTAACCACGCTGTACTACCAGGACATGGTGACTGTCACAAGCAAAGGGCAAGAAATGAAACTCGTGAAGATCTTGAGCATCTTCATATGCGTGGATCTTTCCAACAATCATTTCGAAGACGAGATTCCAAAAGTGGTAGGAGATCTCAACTTGCTCCGTGTGCTTAACCTATCACACAATGGGCTTATTGGCCGAATCCCAGCATCTTTTGGGAACTTGATTCAGCTTGAGTCATTGGATCTCTCTCAAAACAATCTCTCAGGAGAGATTCCTCGGCAACTGTTAAGCCTGACATTTCTGGCTGTGCTGAACCTTTCGCATAACAAACTTGTTGGAAGTATACCATTTGCCAATCAATTCCTTACATTTAGTGAAACGTCCTATATTGGAAACTCAGGATTATGTGGGCCACCATTGTCAAGAATATGTGGAAATACCAAGGCACAACCACCATTTGCACCTAAAAATGTGGATTCTCGATCAACAAGACACATCAATTGGGAGCTCATATCAATAGAATTGGGCTACATTGTGGGAATTGGAACTTTCTTTGGACCACTCATTTTATGTAGGAACTGGAGAAAATGGTACTTCAAACAAGTGGATATGACATTGGCATATTACCATGAGACGTGTAACGTTCTGTAAATATTAAAGTATTTCTTTCTGTTATAGTATTTCTTTCTTAAATTTGATTATATGGGCCTTTTACCAAGCTGGGGCATTATTAGAATGCTCTAGCTTTTAGGAGTGCTAAAAGGAGTGTAAGTTGAATAGGCACTGTAAAGAAGATGGATATAATTAGATATAAGAAGGAAGTTGAATAATTGAGTTGTATTGGGCTAGGCCCATGTTGGAAGCCCACGTTGGATGGCTGAACATGGGACATGATTTGCACATATAATTGATTATTGTAAAAAGAGTGGCTTAGGATTTCAATCCAAACTCCATGTTGTTTGCAATTCTACTCTCCCTCTCATCTCTCTCTCACTCTTTTTTTTTTTTTTTTAATCATCTCCATTGCTTCTTGATTGCCATCGCTGACTGATGGGCTCCTACTCAGCCCGCTGCTTGCTAGCCACGTTGATGGCCCGCCATTCATTGTCATCATATCAATGGATGGTGCTGTTTACACTAGGGATAATGGGAGCTTTTTATTTTTATTTTTATTATTTTTAAGTCATCCCTACTAAAATTCCTACATGACTGAAACTTCTGCAGCGCTAAGAGTGAGATAGTGGATGGTGACTGTACATCTAGTAGCCCTTAGCATATATGACCATTGTTCTTCTTTTTTTTTTCTAATGAAAAACGAAGGTCGATCAGTATCATTGTTGGGTTTTTTTTTTTTTTCGTGGTTCCATATGTAGGTCACCCAACTACCATGTTTAGTATTGACCTATAGTATGCTTTTCAAACGGTTTCCCATGGTTCGAAAAGCATACTATTGGACGGTCTAGATTGTTTATGCATAATTAGGTCTAATCAACAATTTGATCTATGTATTTGTTAGAGCGCATTTTGGGTTGCTTATTATTACGTAGAATTGCTTTTTAAAGACAATTTTAACCATCCCATCCATGGCTTGGAAAAAGGATAGAGGTGGAAAATAAGGTCAAATAATGGATCGATGGGATCTTCCTGACAGCATATATTTTTATATGGCAGACTATGAAATGTGTTCTAAGCTTAATTGACAATTCAGATCGGTTCATAGGACTAACCTAGTAAACATATTTACCTAGGGAAGGACGTGATGAGGTCGATCACTGTCTTCCTTGATGATAAATACTCCAAATCAACGGATCTCTCTTGATTACTCACAGAGTTTCCTCAAATCCACGAGATATAAACTAGAAATAATTTCTAAAAAATTTGAAAATAAATTGATTGATGATAAAAAGGAAATTACAATCCTTTAAATAATGAGTTCAAACCTAGGACAGAGTTTTAAACTCAAACTCCCTAAAAATGTGACTTACTATAAATAGTAAATTTACTATTTATAAACTGTCATAATTCCTATTAGACTTCATGGTTTTTGGCCAAAAATAGTTAAGTGTCCAATTTAGCCTAACCACGTTATTCTCATAATTTTTTTAAGCCCTTTTCATATTGTGCATTACTCCTAAAACTCAAAGGATCAAAAGTTACTATTTATATTAAAAACGAAAATAAAATGGACTTTTGACTGTCGATCCGAGTGAATCTCGCAAATCCAGTGTGGGTAACCTAGCGTAGTGGGTTGGTTGGCTAAAGTAGCTTCCTCTACCCAAAAGCCATATATGATATGTCAAAAAACTCATTCTAGTTTGTGAGATATGACTATTTTAAAGTTTTGATGGTCCTGATCACTTTCGCCTCCGATCTGACCTTCTCTAGTTCATCTCTTAACATGAAAGTGTCTACGACCCACTCTACATCATATACGCAACCAGGGGCATTAAAGCATTTCTCCTACACACGTGATTTTCTCCACATGGCACCAATAACACCATTGTTAGTGGTGTGCAAGGAAGGACATGATGAGGTTGATCACCGCCTTCCTTAGGGATAACTACTCCGAATCCATAGAGCTCTCTGGATTCCTCACAAAGTTTCCTTGAATCCACAAGCGACAAAATAAAAATAATTTTTAATAAATTTGAAAATAAATCAATTGATAAAAATTGAAATTACAATCCTTTAAGTAATGACCTCAAACTTAGGGCGGAGTTTTATACTCAAATGCCCTAAAATGTGACGTACTACAAATAGTAAACTTACTATTTATAGATGGTCATGATTCCTACTAGACTTCATGGTTTTCGGCCAAAAATAGCAAGTGTCCAATTTGGCCTTTATTCTCCTAATTTTCTAAGCCCTTCTCATGTTGGGCAATACTCCTAAAACTCAAAGGATCAAAAGTTATGATCAATTTAAAACTTATTATTTATATTAAAAATGAAAATAAAATGTACTTTTGACCATTGATCTGATGGAATCTCATAAATCCAGTGTGGGTAACCCAGCGTAATGGGGGTTGGTTGGCTACAGTAGCTTCTCCTACCACAAAATCATATATGATATATCAAAAAACTCATTCCAGTTTGCGAGATACGACTGCTTTAAGGTTCTAACAGTCCTAATCACTTCCGCCTCTGATCTGGCCTTCTCTAGTCCAGCTTTGCCATTAAAGTGTCAGCGACCCGCTCTACATCACATATGCAATGAGGGGCATTAGAGCATTTCTCCTGCACACACATGCTTCTCTCCACAAGACACCAATAACTCCATTGTTTGTAGTGTGCAGGGAATGATGTGATGATGTTGATCATCGTCTTCCTCAAGATTAACTACTCCAAATCCACAGTGCTATCTAGATTCCTCACAAAGTTTCCTCGAATCCACGAGGGATAAAAAAGAAATATTTTCAAATAAATTCAAAAATAAATTAATCGATAAAAAATGAAATTTCAATCATTTAAATAATGAGCTCAAACCTAGGACAAAGTTTTAGACTCAAAACTCCCTAAAAACATGAGTTACTATAAATAGTAAAGTTATTATTTATAGACAGTCATGATTCCTACTAGACTTCATGGTTTTCAGCCAAAAATAGTAAGCGTCCAATTTGGCCTAACCACGTTATTCTCTTAATTTTTCTAAGCCCTTTTCATGTTGGGCACGATTCCTAAAACTCAAAGAATCAAAAGCTATCATGGAACTAAAACTTATTATTTAATAAATAGTAAACTTACTATTTATAGACAGTCATGATTCCTAATAGACTTCATGATTTTCAGCCAAAAATAGTAAGTGTCCAATTTGGCCTAACACGTTATTCTCTTAATTTTTCTAAGCCCTTTTCATGTTGGGCACAATTCCTAAAACTCAAAGGATCAAAAGCTATCATTGAACTAAAACTTATTATTTAATAAAAATAAAATGGACTTTTGACCATGGATATGATGGAATCTCACAAATCTTGTGTGGGCAACCTAGCATAGCCAGTTGGTTGGTTAAAGTAACTTCTTTTATCCCTTACCATATATGATATGTCGAAAAACTCATTTTAGTTTGCGAGATACAAATGTTTTAAGGTTCTAATAGTCCAGATAATTTCCGCTCTGATCGGACCTTGTCAAGTCCATCTTTGTCTTAAAAGTGTATGCGACCCACCCTACTTCACAATTTGCTAAGTCAACATAATATTTCAGACATGAACAACTAAACATACTCTACCCCGAAGAATGAGTCAAAAAAGGAGTGTTCTTTGCCACGAGACTTAGCCCTTCAACCTGTTGAACCAGTTGCAGAAAGTTCTATTGACATAACTACGTTGTAATGCAATATCGTAATTCTTGCCTCAGGAATGATTCGAATGGATTTTTTCCACTTATGATAATTAAAAACGTGAAGGAGAAAGGACAAAACACATGTATGAAAGTGTTGGGATTGAGAAAGAGCCTAAGCTAAATTTTCATTATTAACATGCATTACCACCGGAATATAAATATAAAGAACAATGAAAATATCATGTCAAGTATGTTATTCCTTGTCAAATTATAGGGTTATCAATTAGATCATTTAGGGAGATGATAGGCCTATCTCATCAGCTTTGATATAAAAAAAAATTTACTGCATCATCACTACAAGAAAAATGACCTTTACCAGTGGTCAAAAGTGCTAATAAATGTATATATATTTTTTTATAACTGACAGAAAAACCTTTACTGGCCCTCAGACAACCACCAAAAAAGGGGTGTGTAGACAAAGGAGTTACCGACACTTATCATCATTTACTAGCGCTTTTACTGGTTGTGGTGATTGAGTAGACTTTTCAAGCACCCATTCTCCTTTTACTTGTGCCTCTGGTGGTTGTCGATAATCTCTGAAAAAGCGTCTAGAGAAGTTGAAAAGGTCCAGCAAAAGTCTGTCCAAGAGCCGGTAAAAATCTATCCAAATCGCGGCCAAGCCAGTAAAAAAAATAAATAAATAAATAAATAAAATAAAAAATCAATTTTAAAAAATCAATTGGAACCTATATTTTTTTAAAATATATTTGAAACCTAAAAAATGATACAACACAATCAAAACTGATTATTAAACAAAATTTGTATTACTTTACAATAATAAATAAATATTTACAACAATAAGTTAAAAGTAGTTTGAATGCATAAAAAATAAAAATTAAATCATCCATTTGGTCCAGTCTTAGCTTGGCCACATTGCCGAACAAAACGTAGAGGACCGAATTGGTTGCCCTCTCATAGAGCCACTTCATGCATGTGCTTGTCTAGGTCCATATCTTTGCAATCTACTTCACTACCTAATTAGGATTTCAAACAAAGAAAAGTCCATTAAATGTATAAATCTAAGTAGAAAATCTAATATTGATCCTAGCATGAGAAGAAATCAGTAAAATTTTAGCATGAGAAGAAACTAGCAAATATTGACTGAGTACCTTAGAGCAATTGCAATTTTTAAATGTTGAACTAAGCTAAAAATCATTTCAACATTAGAAATTTAAAGTAGGCACAAAACATGTTGATCATACACCCAACGATTATTGCTGCATTTAGAGGTAAAAAATAAATAAATTACTTCTGACTTAACAAGTAAAAAAACTCAATCAAAACTCCTTGTTTTAAAAAGCGCTCACCACAAAGCCATCACTACATTGATTTCAAGTTAGACTTGAACGAAACATAACTCTAATTTGAGGGCTAATCTACATTATTCATAATATAAACAATTAATGATTTCTGTCCTGATTTCCCAATTATTCAAAGAAAGAGAAATTTTCACTTCATATTCCAAAATCCAACTCAAAAACCCCAAAATCAGAACAAACAGAATAAAAATAGCATTTCAAGTCAAAACCCATTTACCCAAAAAACACAAACTATTATATCAACTTAAACACTCCAAAACAGACAACTAACACAGGCATTTCAACTCAATAACCTAAATACAAAATATCCAAGAAAGACAACATTCTACTTGAGGATCGTCTCCCACATCGAAGCATTTGACATCTCCAGTATAACAACAATAACAAGAATGGAGCTGGAAATTTCATAGCCAGCTACAGAAAGAAGTCAAAGCAACAATCAGTCCATTTAACTATTTTGAGCTTCTACAATTGTGTAGTTTATAGCACTACCAAAATCGTGAATTTGTTTTCTGGGTCGCATATTACCGATAGATCTTATCCGTCTAGCCAAAATTAGAAATCCGTCACCAAAATTCAAAGAAACACACGTGAATTATTCATTATAAAAAATATTGGTGACGGATACAGTCCATATATGAAGAGAAGTGACAGACCTCCATTCCGTCATTGATTTTCAACTTGTTCAGATATTAGCAACGGATTTGGTCCGTCACTAAAATATCTACGAAAAAAAAAAAAAAAAAAAAAAAAAAAAAAAAAAAAAAAAAACAACAACAACAACATCAGATTTGTTTGTATTTTTATTTTTATTATTATTATTTTGAATCTTACACCTGATAGTCATTAAAAAAATAATTCACATGATTGTTTAATAAGAATCCCATTCACAAGATTCAAAAAGAATGGGCTGAATATGAAATTAGACTAAATATCAATTTATGTTTGGATGCTTAGTAAGACCTGAATAAGAAACTGAACTAAATATATAGTAAATAGCCAAAATTAGGTTAGCTATTGATGAAATAAGGCAATGAAAAGAATATCATTTGCCCTGAAAACTAAATAAATGATCATCATAATTATGTCCCATCAATTAAAATACAAATTTAAGAGATACTTTTATTCTCAATAATTCTACAAGCATTGCTTCAATTGAAGTTACATGTCTGGAAATTCCATTGTATTTTGGCAATCCAATCCCATGTTAGAGATAAAATTCTTGCCATGGGAAAAACACTAGATTTAGCAAAATTCTGCTTAATGTATGTCACTTGTACACAACCAAAATATTACATGTAAAGGGTGTGTATGGATGGATGGCATGAATAAACACAAGCATCTGTGTGGTCCACATGTGTAGTGGATTTCAAAATCCACGGAAATCCCACATGGACCAAATGCATTTCAATGGGACCAAATGCAATTCCATCCCACCTAATCTCGACCTTCCCAAACGCCCTATGGAATTTGCACGAGACCAAATGCAATTCCATCCCATCTAATTCTATCTAATATCATGCGCCAAATGCACCCTTGGCTTTTTGCCATAAATCTCTTTTTATTGTCTGCTCCCCACCATAAGAAATTATGCCTCATCTTCTCCAACCTCTCCAACACCGATTTCGAACACCTAAATATGGACATGAAGTACAATGGGAGAATTGATAAAGTTTCTTTAATAAGAGTGATGTGCCAATCCACACACCCAAAGAAAGGTATTGAGATTTTCCATTAACGATCTTCTTTTCAAACCTCTCCATAACCTATCCCACAAAATCAGCAACCATATATGATTATTTTTTTTTTAGCAAATAGTAGTTTTCAGACCTTACTACAAATTTCAACAACTATCAAACAAATTTCAACAACTAGAAAGAGATTTACATCAACCTCAATTAAAATTCCAGAAATCACCAAAAATCCCAACAATTAGAAACTGTAATAGATATTAGATCAACATGTAACAAACATGTTTGCATGTCTCTTCTAAAAAGCACAAGGTCAACTTTCAAGATCTTCCTCTTATGGTTGGTAAAATAGCCTGAAAAGGAGAGCTTGGGGGGGGGGGGGGGGAGGCGGGGGGGTGAATAGGACTATGTCAAATAATTAAGTAAAGTGTAGAAATAATAAATAAATCAGAGGTCTCACTTACACTAGTATTGAAACGTTGATTCAAATTGATTCGTAAGACAACCTTCACCCAACAAGTTTAGGTAGGACAACCTTATTTCACGAAACTTATAAGAATCAAAATTTCAAACCAAGCAAGAGTCAATAAAAGCTAAATTATTACAAGCATTAAAGGCATTCACCACAACACTAAGAATTATAGTGGTTCGGTGTGTCAACAACTGGTCTAAAAAAGCTACACCTACTCCACTCCCAATAACCACTCTCCACGTGATATTGGCTTTTACTATAAATAAGGTTTACACAGGAACACCTTAAAACCTGATACAATTGTGATTTTAGAGGACTATCACAAACAAAAAAAAAAAAAAAAAAAAAAACCCTCACTGAGATTTTCTAGCTATCTCAGGAAAACCAACAATGAGATTTTCTAGCTATCTCGATAAAACCAAAATACAAAAGAATCATATACTTATCTTCACCTTTGAAGACGTATCTGTCAATGTAACCGTAGAACCACTTCTCTTGAATGTAGATCATTCAATGTTTGGTCATATAGATAAGGCTTCAAGGTTTTAGATTGATTTTAAATAGATTCAAACCAATGACTGCTTGTTTGAATTCCTTTAAGATCTCAGAAAGAGGATTTTTTATTCTCTTTATAAAATGAAATTGACAAAATAAGAGATCAATGAATTAAACAAAAAGCTATTAAAAATATTTAATAAATACCGTGCAATACCTTGAATATAACAGGGGCGGGGCTTCACTCTCTCTCTCTCTCTCTCTCTCTCTCTCTCTCTCTCTCTCTCTCTCTCTCTTATAAAAGGATTTGATGTACTTGAATGGTATTTTCGGATTAGAGAAAGCCTCAATTTATAGGCAAATAAGTTGTTGCTTCGACTCATCTAAGACAGTCTTCGACTTATCTAAGAACCGGATTCCGTTCCAACAAATTTTCAAATTTAGGCAGGATAAGATATAAAAGATCTTCAACTGATCGAAGGCCTTGCTCGCCTAGTTGAGGGCCCTGTTCGACTGGTCGAACATAGTCTTTGACTGGTCGACGGTGCCAGAAATCCGAACGGATTCAGTTGCTGGACTTCGAGTCGAGCAACCCACGACTGGTCAAAGGCCCACCTTCGACAAGTCGAGCAACCCTCAACTGGTCAAAGGCCCACCTTCAATGAGTCGAGCAGATTCCTAGATTGGTCGAAGGTGTTACAGAAAATCTGTTTTACTTCAATTTGTACTAGGACTAGTCGAAAAATTCTTAGACTAGTCAAACCTTAGCCAACTATAAGCATAAAAACTCATTTATAGTAGATTTTGAAAGTACTTAAGCCTAAGGTTTTTCTAGGGTTTATAATACCTGAAATAACTGAACTTTGAAATAGATTAGATGTTTGAACTTTATGGAGCTTGATCTTCTACTAGATTCTTCAATAGAGTTTGAATTTATAGATGGAATTTGATCTTCTACTAGAATTTTAATAGATCTTGAACTTAACATCTTGATCATAGTAGAACTTAAACTTTCCATTTTGATCTTAATAGAACTTGAACTTCCATCTTGATTTTAGTAGAACTTGAACTTTCCATCTTAATCGACGCTAGAAGGCCACTTCATAAGCTGTTTTATTTAAACGAAATTTGACAAACAAGGTGTGTTTTACACATTATAGCACTTACAATCTCTCCCTTTATCAAATTCGTGACAAAACACTTATTATCACAACAATCAGAATGACGTATTGAATTCTTAAATCCATGTTATAGAAGCCTTGTTGAAACTTGTGCAAAAACTTTACTACTCCCCCTCAATATGCACTTCCCCTGTATTATGACATACATATAATATTCCATTCCAAAGCATTCTCCAATCATTTAAGCTTCTTTATATACATAACATGCATCACATTATTCACGTAATAACTAATCCTCTCCCCCTTTTTGTCACAAGTTGACAAGGGAAGAAATGTATTCACTAACAGTTAGATAAGACATTCAAATAACCATAGCAATGTAAATAGCAGAAGACATAAAGTTATGAATATATTAGGAGATAAGCATATGAAAATGTCATGTTAAGGGAAATAATCATTCAAGGAGTTTTAAAAGAGTATATGAAGCATCTAAGCAAAGTATAAGTTTTATAGACCAATAACAAATAAAACATAAATAAACTCAGTCGGATCCAGAGGAAGAGGGAGGAGGCACAGAAGGATCAATCTGGTGCAAACTTCTGGTGATGTAATGAAAGTACTTTCGCATGTATTTTATTGAAGATTTTTAATTTTACGCCAGATTGTCTTGAGAGACTTTTAACTTAGTAACCTTCGCCTCCAAGGATTTGAGCTGATCATCAACCTGAGAAGGTTGAAAGTCTGGATCAGTTGGATCATCTAACTCATCAAGCTTAGCAAATATATCATCCATCGATGTGTCCTTTGGTGCAGGCGCTTCCTCCTCTTCTTCATCTTGTTCGCCCAGAAGAAATTTTAGATTCATTTTGTTCAAATTTGCATTATTAAAAGATAATTTCAACTCTGGTGCCTTGGTTGAAGGTATGATGACATTGCATAGAAGAGCAATGCAAGTCATAATATAGGCGAAAGGAATCAAACCATGACTAGGATGAATACAGAATTGAATAATCAAATAACACATTAAGGAAGGAAGACATTGGAATATCAGTTAATATAGAATGAAGGACACAAGTCATGAAGGGGGTAAGCTCAAAATTATTCCTAAATCTTGGATAAATATTGGACGTAAAAATTCGATGCAGGACGCGATATTTGGGAAGCATTTGGTTAGCACGAAGAACATTACCAGATTTCCATTCAGCGTCAAAGCAACATAATCTACGAGTGATCGCTTGTTGCTTAGTATGAATCATTTTATTGGTAAGACTGGCAATAGGAATGCCATCATCAGCGACAACTATTTCAGTCAAGGCTGAAATCAAGTGGCGATCAATAGTGACTGTCCCTTCTCTAAAATTAAATTGTAAAAGTAAGATTTTTAAGGAACACGTCGCTTATGGACGCATATATGGCTTGCGCAATGGAACGACAAACCGTTCCGCCCCAACTAAGAATATTTTCCCAACCAATATTGTTAAGGATAGGCACAAGCTAAAATGGTGCAATGTGGTCAACGTTCACAATCATTTCTATTATAATCTTTATAGTGCAGAAATCCATAAGATGCTCCGAATCTTCTTCAGGGCCCCTTAAGGTTCTCACACTAATGGGAGTCGACCTAGAGGAGGAGGTGCCATGGCCTTTGTGAGTCGCCTTCCTCCTAGTACGATGCTCCATTTAGTGATTGCATAAGAGAAGATTAAGAAAAGTAGATGGGTTGAGTCTAGATCAGATTTTTGCTCAAAACCCACTACAAAAAGGTTGGAAATCATAAATACACCACAAATACAAGATAGACTAGCAAAGATCAACCCAAATTTAGAACGAAAATGAAAAATGACCACTTACAACGAAAATTGGGAGATGAGTTCGTCGAGAGAAGCACCGGCTAGTTGAAGAAGAAGGTGAGAAATGAAATTAAAAAAGTGATTTTTCCCCCTTTCATTGTGCAAACCCTCGATCCTCGACTAGTCGAGCATGTCCTCACCCCGTCGAAGGTCGACTGATGGAGCAGGCCACAAATTTGAAAAAAATATATATATTTAAAAAATTAATTTAATTAACATGTTATGCATTTCAACATTATAAACATATAATAATAATAATAATAATAATAATAATAATAATAATGCATAAACAACATGATTAATTAATTAAAAAATACACAAACCAATATCATGCTTTAATTTGGAAATTTTATTCCTATCGAGCGGTTTTGTCATTATGTCTGCAAGTTGCTTCTCATTTTGAATATATTCTAATGCAATACTCTTATCCTCAACTAATTCTCGAATATAATGGTATCGAATATCGATATGTTTCGTACGAGAATGTTGAATAGAATTTTTTGAAATATTAATTGCGCTTGAGTTATCACAGTATAATGTCATTTGTATCTTTGCGCAATACCATAATCAGCTAACATTCTTTTCAATCATATCAGCTGGGTGCAAGCATTACTAGCTGTGATATATTCAGCTTCAACTGTTGAGAGAGATATAAAGTTCTGTTTCTTGCTGAGCCAGGAAACTAAACAATTTCATTAGTAGAAACATCCACCACTGATAGATTTTCTATCGACAATATTTCATGCCCAATCTGTATCAGTATATCCGGCAATTTGTACAGTTGTATCATGCGAATACCATAGATCCAAGTTAATAGTACTTGCGACATATCTTATTATCCATTTCGCAACGATTAAATGTGATTCCTTAGGATTAGATTGATATCTAGCACATATTCCAACACTAAAAGCAATATCAGGTCTACTAGGAGTTAAGTATAGAAGACTACCAATCATACTCCGATATAAACGAGAGTTTATACTTTTACCTGATTCATCCTTAAGAGAGTTTGAGAGTTGTACTCATAAGAGTATCAAACTTTTTCTCATTCTCAAATCCAAATCTTTTTACAAGATTCAAGGCATACTTGGTTTATGAAATGAATATACCATCTTTATGTTGTTTTACTTGTAATCCAAAAGAGTAATTTAGTTCTCACTACCAGAAAAAGGGGAAAAGGCTACGGATAAAAACCGTAGCAAAAGGGGAAAGGGCTACGGATAAAATCCAAGAAAGTAATTTAGTTCTCACTACGGTTTTTGTCCGTAGCACGTCCATAGCAATTGGAACTGTAGTCATGGGTCTTAAAGATATAGCTACGAATTTAATCTGTAGCCATAAAATCTAACACTACGGATTAAACCCGTAGCGATACTTTCCATAGCGAAATGTACATACAGCTACAGATAATATTGTAGCTAAAAGTATAACTAGATCCGTAGCTATAGGTAGAAGGTAGAAATGGCTACGGTTTTTAGATATAGGGCTACGGCTAATATCCGTAGCGATTTCCTATTAAAAAAAGGAACTAATAATATCATCTCTTACCATTGCTAGTACATGCTTGATAGATCAACTCATATAAAAATTCCCGATTCAACAATAAAAGAAACCAGTGCATGCACAACAAAGAATACACAAGCAATGCTTCTTAACTGGAAGAATTGCACTTGCACACACTCTAGGTTAGATTTGAAATGCACAAATTTGCAATTAGCAGTTTTCTTGACATCATGAATTAAAATAGAATCAAACCCACTTTGGTAATTTCTTATATATTGGGTTGGATTGTTGAATTTCAGTACAATTCATCACCCAAATGCACCAATTTGACTATACTAGGATCTATATTTGCTCAGATGATCATGCTTTCAAGACCAGTGAAGCATTTTGGTTTTGAAAGTATGCACTTAGCACTAGTTTTTGTAACCACAACACATACGATAGAGACTAGCAATAGGAAATATTGATATACCTTCCTTTAGAGATGATGTCCAAATGGATCAAGGTCAGGCCGAGAAGATGATAGTCATTTACCACATAAGGAGCAACAAGGACTGATTTTTCTGAGATGAATTTACCTCCATCATCATCTGAACCATTTGGAGTCACCCACCCAAATGAAGCTGAGATTTTTCCAACATAAGCTGACACCCAATCTCTAATTGAAAATGCCATCTCTATATTGGATTTAGGCTCCACTGAAGAAAAACGAGATAAAGCAAAAAAACTACCAACTGATCAATGTACACACCGGCTGAAGAAAAACGAGATAAAGCATGTTCTCACTAGAGCTGGGATTGGATTATAGGCCTTTTTTTAAGTTGTACCTATTAAAATTTTCGTTATGGACTAGCCTCACAAAAAAAAAAAAGGGTATGGATTGGATGGAATGTGGTCTATTATAAGAGGTTCTAATCGGATTCATTTGCCTGTCCAACAAGATTGTCCCACCACGACATTGAGATGCTTCAAAAATCTCAATCCAACCATTAGATGCACCCCACATGAATGTGGAAATTTTTGGGTGGTTGTTTATTATTTTCCATCGTGTGCCGCATTTGAAAGTCAGATCCACCTAAATTTTGAGGCATCTGATTTCTTATGTTGGGAGAACCTGTGTTGGGAGTATAGCTGTACACGAGTCGAGTCGAGTCGAGTATCGCCCTACTCGTACTCTGCTCTTAACACCCGAGTGCTGCTCGTACTCGGCTCTACTCAGCCAACGAGCATGGACTCTCTACTTGTACTCTACTCGCCCGAGTACGAGTAGTAAACGAGTCGAGTCGAGTCCGAGTTTTCAAGGCGAGTTCAAGTACGAGCAGAAATCGAGTCAACTTGAAGTTTAGAAATTTCAGGTTAACTCATTTTAGGGCACGGTATCAACTTGAAGTTTAGAAATTTCAGGTTAATCCCAAATATCAAGAGAAAACACAAATATCAGGTTAATCCCAAAAGGTCGAAACCTTACCGGGCGAGCTGGGCAGGAACTGGGTAGGAACGACCGACAGGAACTAGCGGCAGCTGCATCGTGCAAGGCAGGGCGAGCTAGGTACGAACGACCGGCAGCCGCGTGCAGGGCAGGGCAATGACGGACGTGACAGGGACGAGCTGCGGCACCGGACGAGTGGCAGGGACGAGCTCCGTCACCAGACGGGCACCGGACAGGCCGTAAGGACGAGCAGCAGGGTCTAGCACAGCCGGACAGAGGCGAGTGAGAGAGAGAGAGAGGGAAGAAGAGGGACGGTCGGACGGGCGCTAGGAGAGGGAGGGGAGAGAGAGAAAGAGTGGGGAGGGGGGGGGGTTTGAACCCTCGTTGGGAGGGAAGAAGGGTTTGGGCACTGCTTGAAAATGACGGGTGGGGTAGGGTTCTGTTTTTCGAGCGGGCTTATATATAAGTGTACGAGTCGAGAACCGAGTTGAGTACCGAGTCGAGCACCGAGTCAAGTACCTCTAGACTCGTACTGTACTCGTAATCTAAACGAGTCGTGGAAACCCGCCCGTACTAAGCTCTAACTCCGACGAGTCGAGTATTCCGAGTCGAGTCGAGCGAGTACTCGAGCCTTAGTCTGCTCGCGTACAGCTCTGGTTGGGAGAACCTTGTTGGACAGGCGAGGTCATACGAACATCAAACACCATGGTGGCCCCCCACCCCTGCTGAGCTTGATTGGGAAACTATGCCTTACATCAAGCATCTTACATTATGGAAGCATCTTCGATTACAATCTGCATTGTGGAAGAACCTTCCATTAGGTGGATAGTCAAATGCAATTCTACTGACTTTTTCAGCTGAGAACTGATTGTCTACAACCAGTCATAGGATTACCTATCCTATGATTAACAATGATTCCCCCAAAATACTTTCAAAGGAAAAAAGCACAAACAAAAGTTCTCTTTATAGAATCCACTTTCTTTTTTAATTGTACATGTACCCCATGTTTGTTTGCCATATCCATATTTTACATTAAAAAAAAAAAAAAAGTAAACATGCCAAGGAATAGGAATACATAACAAAATTATCATGCCATTCAAGAAAGGTACTAAATACTTGTAATAGAGCTATGTGGTCTAACTTGGAAATATGGAAGTTAGGCCGATGTCATGATGAATGTCCTAGAAGGAATATGGAATCTGTATACCAATCATTGTCACCTATAGGCTATAAAAGATGCATGCAAAGGAGGTTAACAAGATTTAACATGTGATATATCTAATCACAATAAGTTCAAATTGGGGGCACAAACACGAAGCATAGTAATTTGCTAACAGAAAATGAGAATGAATGATGAAACAAGACTTGGGAGTATACCTTGTACTCATAAGCCATGGTTTTATGGCATATATGTTCCACAAAAAGAAGATTGTCATGGTTCATCCATTTGGATACCTTCTTTAGAAGTAACTCATAGTTCTTCATGTGTTGCAAAAACAAATGAGGTTTAAGTACTCCTGGTTCAATCCCCATGATTCAAACAATAAGCTTTGATTTCAAGATGAAAGAAGATCATTTACATTTGATAATATAATCTCAACATTTGATAGTTGAAGGTTCCTAAGGAATGAATGTGGAAAGTTTTCTTCTTTTTAAAATTTTTTTTTAAAATTTTTTATTTAGTAAAAAGGGCTTTCCCCTGTATCTTTGTTAATTAGCAAAAAGAGACTTAGAAAGACTAGACATTCAGGAAGGCTCCACAGATACATCAGGCCTCACCTATCATATTGCCAAGATAGGCAGCAGGAAAAAAAAAAAAGGAAAATTGGATAGACAGAATGGGCGCTTCTTGAGGATGAGAAAAGGGAGACGGGATCATGTAGGATGAGAGGGTGAAGCTAGCTGCGAAGCTCCCAAATATCTCAACCCACTCCCTGCCTTGCTCTAGAGCTCCTCGTAAAGCCCATACCGGCGCAATCTAGCACAAGGGAGTCTCTAATGTGTCTCGAGAGATCGGCTCTGGAGCGATAAAGGGAGTCGGCCTGTTTATTGCTGCCTAACTTAGCTAGAGCATCCGCGACAGAGTTATCTGATATAACTTCTTCAATAGGATTCTCTAATTGTATCTAACATGCTAAGAGATTTTTCTTCTCCGTTGTTGTGAACATTATGGAAACATCATTAGAATTACAACAATTCGGTTGCCTCCTCTTCTGTAGATTGAAGGTTTCAGATTCAATTTGAGAAAAAGTGAAACTTGCTGAATTGTCACTATATAAGGTTTGAGAAATCTATAGTAACATTAAGAACAAGTCAAGCAACCATACAGTCGGGGGATGTCAATGATAATGACGACAATGATGATGGCATTTGTATGTATACGTGAACCAGTATGTACCTTGACGCAGGGAAGGACGTGAGGTCGAGCACCGTCTTCCTCAAGAGGATAACTATTCTGAATCCATGGAACTTCTCTGGACTCCTCACAGAGACTTCTTGAATCCACGAGAAAAGAAAGCAGAAAATAGAAATAAATTCTAATAAATTCGAAATTGATTAATGAATGAATAAAAACGAGTTCACAACCCTTTAAATAGGGGTACCAAGCAATGGGAAAGAAATCAGAATCAAACTACAACTAAAACTCCTAGAATTCGCGACTTACTATAAATAGTAAACTTATTATTTATAGACGGTCGTGATGTCTACTAGTGAGCAAGGTTTTCGGCCAAAAATAGTAAGTGTCCTATTTGGCTTCACCAAATCATTCTCCTAATTTTTCTAAGCTCTTTTCATGCTGGACACAACTCCTAAAGCCCAACGGACGAAGAGTTATAATCAAACTAAAACTTAGTATTTATAGTAAAAACGAAATTAAAATAGGGAAACAACCGTCGATCTGGCGGTATTTCGCAACTCCGGCTTGGGCAACCCGGCGTAATGGGATTGGTTGGCTAAAGTAGCTCGTTCTACCCCAAAATCATATATTTTACATCAGATACTTTTCATGCTGGACGCAACTCCTAAAGCCCAACGGACGAAGAGTTATAATCAAACTAAAACTTAGTATTTATAGTAAAAACGAAATTAAAATAGGGAAACAACCGTCGATCTGGCGGTATTTCGCAACTCCAGCTTGGGCAACCCGGCGTAACGGGGTTGGTTGGCTAAAGTAGCTCGTTCTACCCCAAAATCATTATTTTACGTCAGATAACTCATTCCGGATTGTGAGATACGCCCGATTTAAGGTCTGATGGTCTGGATCACTTCTGTCGTCGACCGGGCCTTTTCTGATCCATCTTGGCCATGTAACTGTCGGCGACCCGCTCTACATCATACCTCAAGAAATCCGATAATGACTTGGAATTGTCTTGAATCCGTTGCATGTAAACAACTTGATATCAGTCCCAAAGAGATAGTGGCCAACCATTGTCTGTGCTCATGTTCATACTGAAACAAACATTTCAGCAGAAACTTTGATGCGGTAGATGTTACCGCATGGGCTGATGGAGGCAAAATCTGATGATACCAAGAGATGCTAAATGAAATAAGTACAAAGAACTCGTTAGTTTTAATACTATCTAGAGAAATAAATTCACAAGTGAAAGAGAAACTACATATACACAGTGATGTGAGATGCTAAATGAAATAAGTATGAAGAACTCACTCATTAGTTTTAAAACTAGGTAGAGAAATAAATTCATCTCTCTCTCTCTCTCTCTCTCTCTCTCTCTCTCTCTCTCTCTCTCTCTCTCTCTCTCTCTCTCTCTGAAACTACATATACACAGTAATGTGAGATGCTAAATGAAATAAGTATGAAGAACTCACTCATTAGTTTTAAAACTAGGTAGAGAAATAAATTCATCTCTCTCTCTCTCTCTCTCTCTCTCTCTCTCTCTCTCTCTCTCTCATTGGTGTAAGAATCTCCAGAATATGGAGATTCTTACACCAATAGCTAGTGCTATGTTCTCAGCAGATCAATGAATGGATTCCTCTGCAATTTTACACAAACTCTATGAGAAAATAAATAGAATAATTAGGCTGCAGTAATCAACAAATGCTTCTAATAGAATTGCAACAGCATTACTAAAAGACACAATTGAGCTATGGAAAAGAACCAAACAACGGGTTTGAATGCAGTATTGGGTATTCTAAATGACTTGATCAAGAAAGTCATAGCACATGCTATATAAATTTGATAGTTCCCCAACACAAATCGAATAAGATTGTTAATTTCCTAGTATTGACATAAAATCCATTACATGGTGGCATGATACGAACATTACATTGAGATTGAATAACAATAACATTGAATCTTAACATCAACATAGTATTCAGACTCAACACAAAAAATCAATGCTGTTAGTTCATAGAGGACCAAGTTGTTTCGTTTCTTCAAGGAAGAATAGCTCTTCGAGAAAATCCCTTCTTGGCTCTAGTTTCCAATTGGGCAGTGGAAGTTAAACACCAATAGGAACACTGGGAAATTCAAGTAGATCATGGTCAAGCATCAAATGCAAGGTTTCTTGGCCTGCAGGGAGTTGGAGATTCTACGCTTTTGTGAACACTTCAGCAGCCCTGTTATTGTTGAAGGAGATTCTACATATGCTATTGCTACGGTTTTATCTTGTGCACCCTCTCCTTGGGAAGCAGTAAACTCCAGTGTTAACAAAATTTAGGCCTTTTTTCTACTCCCTCTTTTAGCATTCTATCTAGATAAGTTTTGTCATATGTGCTTGCTAAGGCAGGTGTTAGAAAAGAAATAAGACATAGAAAGCTCTGTTCTAACAAGTCCAGTTTGCAAAAGTCAGATATACCAGAGCAGAAAACAATTTAATTTGCTTTAGGCAAAAAAGTAATGTAGTGCTAGAAAACTGAAACAGCTAGAACAGAGAAGCAAGACCAATAAAAATAAAAATAAAAATAAAAAAAAAACAATGGAGTAGTTGCTTTGCATTAGTGCAAACACACCCTAAACTATATAATCATGATTTGGAGTGTTGGTCCTTTCAATTTATGATGAAAAAAGAAATTTAAAGAAACTCTCTGATTGATTCCCTTCCAATCTCTGATTCTTTTATGAAGTTGGTGAGCTTACCATTGACCTGACCGAGCTACTGAATAAAAAAAAATTCTGGAGATCGGGCAAAGGTTTTGAATATTGAATGACAAAAGTATCATTTTCAATAGAAGTTTAAGAATCATTTGGACAACCAACTAAAATTTAAAAATAATAATAATAATAATATAATAATAATAAATTATGATTATGATTATGATTCGAGTTATTTATATGACAAACTGAATTTAAATACCTTTATAGTCATTCAAAAAAATTCTAAGACTTCTATTTCTTAAACTTCAACAGCCTCATGTATATATCACTGTATTTGTTTCTCTGTGTTTAAGCTACAGTCACCAACTGCATCAGATGGGCTGACAATAATTGTGTTTTGAACATGGATCGGGGAATTTTCATGCTGGTTTCTGGGTATTTTAGGCACCCAAAGGACATCCCAAAACCTGTCTGGCGATATCGAATGTCTTACATCAATTTCAATTTCTGGACACTTCAGGTACTCAAAAACATCTGAATCTGTGTTTTTTTTGGAACAAGGCACTAAGGTGATGTTTGGAATTCCTTGAAATACAGGAAGACCCATTCATCTAGTTTGGAATGAGAATGCAACAATAAACCCATTACTATTGCATGCATGTTGTGGTTATTTCTGCAGACAGTGAGTGTTTAGTGCATCCCAACATCCACATTTTCAGGGTGCTCCAAATGCCTCTACCTAAGAAAATGTAGTCATTTCCCAACATTTGCATTCTAGGGTTGATCCAAACAGACTTGTTATCTTTCTTTCTTTCTTCCTTTCTTTCTTTCTTTATATTAATATTAATTCCACTTAACCAACCAAAGTTGTCTGCAGATTGTGGGTGGAACTACATGGCAAAGACACAAAAATAGTACGCAACCCTTGAATTTCTGTAAATTGATGGAGATTGTGGCACATATAATAATCAAATGAAAAGCCTTTCAGGAACCTTTTCTATATTTGCTTCTTTGGTAACGTCGGTTCTGGTTACCTGATAAAGCCATACCTCATATACACCTTTTTTTTTTCAGTTGGGTGTGTGCATTGTGACATGAATCTTTTTGCAGCAGTTAATTTGATGTGGGTAGTTGATAGTAGATGGAGAAAATGATCACTGTCAAAGGAGTGGTGGATAGCTGACAATGTAGGTGGTTGGTCTGACTGATCATGGCAAAGTTTAAAACGGCAAATGGGACATGTCAGGCTCATTTCAGTGGTTATTGACAAAGAATAATGCAGCTTCTCTAACCATAAAATATTGAAATACAATAACAATAAAACTTAATGGTTAGAATAATGCAATAGAAGAGTTTTCTTCACTAAATGAAAGCATATTTATGGAGTTGCTTAAAGCTTTGAGCTAAAGCTACATGATGCCAATTTGATGTTGAACAATGGAAGTGACTCCCAAGTAACAAAATGGTCCACCTCAGTGTATGTTAAGTGCATGGGCATCATTTACAGCTTATATACATAAATGGTGCCATGATCCAGATAGGTTAGATTCATCTCCTTAGTAACTATCCACATCGCTAAATGCTAGATGCTCCGGAGGTAGCCTTGAAAGGTTTTGGAAAATAACAGGTCTTCATACCAGTAGATCATTTATGCAGTGTATGGCATAAATGAAACTTGAAATCATTTGTCCTCTATTTCCCATTTGCTTATTTCAAGATATTCTTACACGCTAGAGGGACAATAATGATACTGGGCTTATGCGCACCTTGTGTTGAGACCAAGGAAAATAAAAGAAAAAAGGGTCTTTTTTCCATTCTTTGGACTTAAGAGACATAAGAAGATACAACATCCACTACTGGTCGTTCCAAACAACAGGTGTCACAAAATCCCTTGAATAAATGGCTGACATTTTGATTTCGCAAGAATTCTGTAAAAGCTCCAATTTAAGTTGGTTTTCGCTACTGGAAAGAAAAAATCAGTAAGTTTCTGAAGGTCCATTGATGAATAAATGTTCAACCCTCTCTAACTTGTGTGCCATATTGTAACGTCACCATAAATCTCCTCTTCAATCTTTCCTCACATGGATGACCTAAACACTTCTCAAACTCAGATCATCATACAGACGACCTAACACCTAACACAATATACACGTAATGCAGACAGACAAATAAGATGAGCAATGCCATATTGGACCATTGGTTGTGAATCAGTTACAATTTGGAAAAATACTGGAAAAAAAAGGTTTACGATTTGGAGAAACACCAGGGAAAAAAGATTATTTGAATGGTGAAAATTAGCATACCAGCTGATCTGCGGGCTCTGATTCCCCGGCCTCATGGAATGGGTTCCCATCACTTAAAAGTCGGAACAGAGACACGAGGCAGGCGATCCGCAATCGGAAGCCACTAACATCGAATGGCTACGATTCTAGTGCGGCCCACCTTTTTCCCATTTGCGACCCTCATTTCAAGACCATCACTAAGGCAAATGGCCATCAGCAGTAGCAACAACTCCTCCTCATCCTTCACTGAGAAGAGAAACAAGTTGCCGATCCTACTCTTCGATGTAATGGACATGATCATCAAAGACCCTTTTTACCAAGATGACCCTGCCTTCTTCGAAATGCCTTTCAAAGAACTATTAGAGATCAAGCACCCAACTGCATGGATTGAGTTTGACGAGGGGCTGATTGGTGAGAAGGACTTAGCTAAGAAATTCTTTAAAGATGGAAACGTACCTATAGATGAGCTTGGCATGAGAGAAGGCGACCCGTCAGTTGGGAAAGAGAGGAAGAACAGATTGGAAAGGGGAAATAAAAATTCTAACCCTAGCAGAAGAAAAAGGGATGATCAGAAATTTAGAAGGAGAGAAAAGGGGAAAGACATGGGAAGAGGGGGAACTTGGAAGGAGGAAAATCAGAGGAGAGAGAGAGAGAGAGAGAGAGAGAGAGAGAGAGAGAGAGCTAGGGCGTGGGGGTGAGGTGAAGATTTTGGGAGAGGAAAAGATGACCACGAGAATGAAATAGCTCGCGGGTTTTTTGTTATTCACATCTTTAGCTACGGCTATGGAGCTTTTAACTACGGACTATATTCGTCTTATTATATCTATGTCATTAAACTATAGCTAAAAACCTTCATGGATAGAGTTGGGCATCGGATCGAGTCGAATCGGATTGGGCCCAACTTGACCAGATCCGAGTTCTGCATGGCTTGACCCGAACTCGGTCAGAACCAGAACCGAGTCCTAGTCCTCTGACCTAATCCGATCCTAACCCATGTGGCCCTGGACCGATCCGAGTCAGATCGGATTGGCCCAGGTTCGGATCCGATCCAAGAAAAAAAAAAAAAAAAAAAAGAGAGAGAGAGAGAGAGAGAGAGAGAGATTTTGTACCTTGATATGGCATCACTTCTTCTTGTTGAATTTGAGGAAGAGAGAGGGTCATTGCAGCTCTTCTTTTCTTCTTCTCCTTTTTTTCTTCTTCTTCTCCTTGGATAATCTGCAAAGGTATACAGAAATAGTTAGTGAAAAGAAATTCAAAAAAGGAACCCAAAGAAAATCATATACCTACATCTATCTAATGTTTGGTAAGATCAACCAAGCATTGACCTGCAGTTGCTCTAATGAGAGATGTAACAATGTTTGGATTCAAATTTGTTAAAATTACTTACCAAATGGTAGGGGTTAGATGTACTGAGAGCACCCAAGAACAACACAAAAATCCTGGTCTAAGTGACAGTAGTCAAAAAAAACCAGCCATCATAATCTCGCAAGTTTTACAGCTACATATAATTTGTTGGTTCAAATTGTGCCAGCCACCATTAGTGATAGAACTTGAAAAGTTGTGTTTGGATGCCAAAGTGAAATACCAAAAGCCTTTTAAAATTAGAAAAAAAAAAAAAAAAACCAACTTATTTTGAATAGCATCCACCATGAGGAACTGAAGATACCAATGAACGGACAACTTATTTCCCTAGCATTCCTTTTCAAACTCATCTCGTTCAAGCCAACGAGAGCACCTTCAGCTAAAGCTCAAAAGCATGTCCTACCTAAAACCCAACCAACAATTAAAACCATATTTCAAATAGCATCCCAGCTCAGATCTCTATGTAAGATTCTTGACGATCAGATGATCATAGCTGTCAATTTCTTGCACTCTCACATATTTGTTCCTGTTTCTTTGAAGTTGGTCATTAGTAGGATAAAGCCACAAGATCAATGTGGTTTTCGATCTGTACGTGCCAAAGCTATGTGTGTACCGATGGATAGATGGTTTTAAAATTTTCCAATCCAACCATCTCTGCCACATCGTTGCCGAAAAAAGAATCTGACTTCGCTGGGCAACAAAAGCAAATTCAACCAATTTGATCCTGAGATTGCAGAAACAATATAGGACAACCAATGAAATCCATCGAGCACTCCAGCAGCTAATTCAGTTCCTCATAGAATCCTCATACCTCTCAATTTATACATTTTCAATTTCGACAATCCAAAGTGCAAATTCAACTAATGATCATGATACGAGCTGAAACCACTAACATGAACTAATGATCATAATACGAGCTGAAACCACTAACATGAGAGATCGATTCAGCTAATAAAAATCCTAACTCGAGGCACAAACAACAAAAATTCAAAACTGAAATTAAAACTAAAAAGACATACCACCGCACCTTAGCTTTGGAGATTATCATTGCAACATCCTTTTGGTCCCTTGCCCTGCCAAATTGCATTGTTATTAACAAATAGATGAAGGATCAAATATGATACATGAAAGAGAAATACCTTTAACCTGTGTTTGGTTGCACTATCATAGTGAATTGCAATTTGATGTAGAGCGGGTCACGGACAGTTCAATAGGTACTGTTTTGAGGATGTTGATGCCAAACTGAAATAGTGGGGCATAGCCAGATACCGGAACTAATTAATGGTCATAGCCATCTTATTTCATTCGTTAAATTTAGACTATTGAACAATTTCTTCGTCTGTAAGCATCCATTTGATAGGAAGCTATAGGATGGTGCTCAATTTGAAATGTTCCATCCACAACCAGCCCCACGATTTGAACAATCTAAATTTAAGTGCATGAAAAATATAAAAAATAAAACAAAGGGTGTGTGTTCCACTTGCCTGATCAGTCAACAAATGCAGGGAAGTGTTTGCATTTTTGTGACTAATATTAGAACCAAGTCAATCCAAATCAAGGAGAACCTTGCTCAATGCTACAAGAGTTGCAGTTTGACATAAACCATGTCCAAAATCATGTCGAAAATCAAAAGTAGAAAGAAATTTGGTGCCAAACACACTTTAAGCTAAAATTTAAAAAATAATAAAGAAATAAAGGAAAATAAAATGATTGGGTAACATGCACATACTGACATAAACTATGTCCAACATCATGTCCAAAATCAAAAGTAAAAAAACCTAACATGAATATACTGACATATAGATGAAGTAAAACTTTCATACATTCAATACCCTCTATATGATGAATGCCTTTGTGGCATGTAACTATATGAACCTTGTCCGTAATAGTAACCCCCTCCTCCACCTCCACCTTCGTCGCCAGATTCATCCTTCGGTTCTCTTTTTACAAATTCAACTGCAGGAGAACTCTTGGGCGACTCTGAGCTAGATGTGTCCAACAAATGGTCATTCACCTCTGCTGAATCGGATGGTGGGGATCTCTTCCCATCGTCCTCATTCACAGATGCAAGAACTTTTTCCAAACGCTTTTTATGATCCGATTTGTACGAGATTCCCAATAGCCTATAAAATGCTGCAAGACTTTTAACAAACTTTGATGGTTTACTTGTGCCTGCTTCAGCTTCATGTTGTCTCGAAGGTAGATGTTGTTGTCTGTTACTTCTTGATCTTTATGCCATTTGCATGCTTTCTTTGACGGCCTCTTTAAAATCTCATTCTTCTTGCTCCCTTAAAATTCTCTCTTGTTCTTCTTCTCTACTAATTATGGTTGTGGAAGGCCTGGAACTAGAGCTAGAGGCAGTTGCAGTTCCTCTGTTAAACCCTTCTTCATTTATAACAAGTCTACTTTTATATATTCTTTGGTTAGTTGTATTGGTTGTAGTTGCAGGGTGAGGGGTGTGGGAAGTCTTTTTATTAGAATCGAGAATGGCTCCAAATAAATCTCAGACCTCCTGAGAAGCTTTGCTACAAGGTGTAGCGTGTTCTCTCCGACAAGCCAAATGTAATTTGAGTTGATTTGTTTTGTTGACAAACTGTTTTCCACACAACTTACATTTCAACTTTATCTTTCCATCCTGGGAGTAGGTTTGGACTCCATAATCCTAAATATCCGCCGATGCATCATCTTCCGATGACATATCTAGTATATATCTGGTTAGCTTAGGACAAAAAAAAATAAATTAAAGTTATGAATGAATGCAAGTACCTAACAATATAATACGAGATTTAAACAACATTATCTAATTGAATATTACTAATGAAAAAAGAGAAATCTTAATCCACCCATAAAACATAACCATAAAACTTCAATGTAATTGTTTTAACAAAATTACAAATAACATGATACAACAAAATTAGAAGGCATCAAAATCATATTGCAACTGCAGGCACTATCTCTTCAATCTTGTCACTCTCCTCTTCATCGATCTCCTCATCAATAGAGGCCTCTTTCCCTCACATCAGGCACAGGCAATCCTAGGTACAAATGAGCGCTTCAACCAATTCAGGTGTAAGTGAGCTTCTATACTTGCTTACGACTCTACTCCCCATACTGAAAGTGGATTTTGAAGCCACGGTTGAAATTGGAATTGATAATATGTCGCGTGCCATTAACGAGAGCACAGGGTACTGCAACTTACCAGATCTCATCCTCCACCACTCCAAAACGTCAAAATCATCACCTTTGTTTAGAACTAAAATATCCTCCTTGAGATACTCTTCAAGTTCTGATCTATGCATCTATACTTGAGTCCCTTTCAGCTGTGTATAGTAAGACATGAAATCATCTGTCGTGTCTTTTTGCAATTCATCAACAGCAGAACTAGAACCCACTGAGGAGATTATTCTTTTTCGGCACACGCATACAAATTGTATAATTCACTGGCTGCACCAGAAATCTTTTCGGCCTCTGCAACACCCATCACACCGTATAACTTATTACATATGTAGCCAACCATAAACATTTTGTACTGGGGATCAAGAACGACCGCAACACCCATTACCAGACTACACTCAGACCAATACTTATCAAACTTTACCTACATACCCATGGTCATGAATTGTAAAAAGTCCTATCCACTACTTCTTTTATGTAAGGCATCTTTTACCTTCTAAAGTTCAGGCAGAAATATATTTGTTGTTGGATACTTGTAGCCTGAAAATTTCTTCGTACTGTTGTAAAAAATAGAAAGGAACTTATGAACTGATTCAGCTTTTGACCAATCATCTTTAGAAGGCAGCCAAATATACGCACTATCACGCTCCACATAGTGAGAGAAGGCAGGTCTCAAATCTATCGTTGAATCCAACATTTCAAAAGTTGAATGCCAACGTGTCGTGACATCCAACTTCATCGTTTTCTGAGTTAACAAATTCAACCGTTTCACGATCTCATTCCATGCATGTAATCATGAAGGTGACCCCCGTATGTACTTCACACTCTCTCTTATGTTTTCGATCGTGGGATCGATTGTTTTAAGGCATTCTTATACAATCAAGTTTAGGATGTGGGCACAACACCTAACATGAAATATCTTTCCACCAAAATATAAGTCACCGGTGGCCTTAAAATAGTTGCGCAAATTCATTATCACGCTATCATTTGCAGAGGCATTGTCTAATGTAATTGTCGAGATCTTCTTCTCAATTCCCTACTCCATTAGACATCTGTTTATACAGTCTGAAATCATCAAACTACTATGCGGCGATGCAAGATAACGGAAGTTTATTATTCTCTTGCAAAGCCTCCATTCGGCATCACGTAGTAAACATTTAGGGACATATACCCCTTTCGTTGATTGGATGTCGTCCACAAATTTGATGTCAGGCTAATTCAAGAAATTATGGCTAACTCTCCTTTCAACTTGACCTTCTCGCCTTCATACATCTTCATACACACCCTCTTGATTGTTGTACGAGAGGCCTTCTCATATTTGGGGTTAAGGCATTAGCTAGTCCAATAAAAGCAGGATTCTCTGCCATCTGAAATGGTCTTTCATCTGAAATAATTAACTTCACCGTCTACTCATTCACCAACTTTTTGTCATACTTGTAGATGGATACTGACGAACTCCCTGCAGATTTCGAAAATAAAAGTGTTTGTTGCCTTAGCCCACTTCTCGCTTTTTTAAGACACTTTGCTAGATGTTTCTTTAATGTTGTGGTCAAACCATCTGCTTGCTTAGTATACTGACTCTTGTAGTGCTTGCATTGTATCTTCACTTGATTGTTCTTTAGGGTTACTTTCTTAAAATCTTCCCATACTGCTGACCTCTTTTTCATATTTCCCGCAACATTTGACTGTGTGGTACTAACATCAACTACATCGACGGGCACCTCTCCACTTTCAACACCTAATCCTTCATCTTCAAAGATCATCAGTGATGTAATTGATCAACCACCAGGGGTCAGGGGCAGGGTATTGGAAAGACCCTCGCTTTCCATCTGATAGTTAAAATATATTAAATCATATTAGCATTAAGAATCTAATGCTAACAGAGTTATACTAAATCTTAAATTAGTTACCCATCTAAGGTTGGATAGATTGTAATACTTTCATATTCTCATTTAAACGTCCACGCCGAAAATCCGGCAGCATCTCCCCATGACTCTCTAGATAAGTTAATCTTACGTTACATTCTGATGCCTAATATCTAAAGCAATGTAAAGATATTTGGCATTGGATACGAAACGAAAGAAACATATCCAAAGAGAAACGAGGAGATGGACTGCGGATCAGGCATAGACATTTAAATAGGTTATAGAAAGCATACTATCCATCTAACCTTGAACTGTCCAAAAATGGACAATTTGAGCCATTTCTATGCTACAAAAAATACACTATATCTATGTATGGCCACATAGAAATCTTCAAATAGGTAACTAATTATCTAACTTACAACTAACAATTAAATCCTAAATTAGTTACCCATCCAAGGTTAGATAGATTGTAATACTTTCATATTCCTATTTAAACATCCACGCCAAAAATCCGGCAGCATCTCCCCATGTCTTTTCAGATAAGTTGATCTTACGTTACATTTCGATGTTAAATATCTAAAGCAATGTAAAGATATTTGGCATTGGATATGAAACGAAAGAAACATATCCAGATAAAAACGGAGAGATAGACCGCGGATCAGGCGTGAACATTTAAATAGGTTATATGAAAGCATACCATCCATCTAACCTTGAACTGTCCAAAAAGGGACAATTTGAGCGATTTCTATACCACCAAAAACACACTATATCTATGTATGGCCACATAGAAATCCTCAAACGGGTAACTAATTATCTAACTTACAACTAACAATTACAAGTCATAACTATAAACTAACAAGTCATAATAATAATTTAAGAAGAAAAAATGTAATACATATTAAGCTAACTATATAATGAGAAAAGCAAATAAGCAATGTAATACAATTAGTTAATTATACAATTGTTAGCCCTACAAGCACCTTTAGACATGCAAGTTATGCAACTCTATATGAAAACACAAGGCATATGTGTGTAACATAAGAGTAAATTAAGCTTCATGTACGGTTCACTTTGTACATGACCCATTCAGAATTAGTACTCAGAATTGAGTTTTTCAAACACCCTATCATTTTTTTGGATTTCAAAACAAATATAAACACATCAGTCCATATAAAGTTAAAATTTTAACTTACAAACATGAGCATCATTTTTGGATGCAAGGGCTAGTAAACCTCCAAACGCCATATGGTCTAACACATATGACCTGTCTAGTTTATGATAGACACTTTTAAGGGAGAAGCTTGTTTGATATACATATCTCATCTCAATTAAATTATAGGACCCTTGATTGGACGCTTTGAACACTTGGGTTTTTCGGTTCTCACAAGTGAGCCCATGGTTTTGTAAACCATACCATTGATCTGTTGCTACAATGGTTGAGACAGTACCAAAAAACAAAAACAAAAGAAAGAAAAAGTACAACAATTAAAAGAAAATTTAGGGACTGACATTAGGTAAAGTTTGAGCTCAGTTCGAGCTCAACCTTTTACTAAATGGGCCCCACAAGATGCATTGTATGTTAAGCATAACCTTTACTGGGTGGACAAGGGGTTTTAGGTCTTGTTTTAGTAGAAACCTTGGACCTGAAAATTACTCATAATCCCTGTTAGTTCCCTATTGTGGCCCACCTGTGTTTTCAAGTGGTCTAATTTTTGGCAGCCAAGTAGAACCTGAGTGGCACATATGATAGACAGATTGATTATCAATAAAACATCATAGTGGCTTCACAAATGGCTTGTAGGTTAAGCTTATCCTACAAAGATATTTTGGATCTAACCACATTTATATATTTGAAAGTAATGAAGGAAAGAACACACTTAAAGATCCAAACCATGAAGATGAGATCTGAAACCCCAACTTACCAAAAGATTCTACTCTATGGAAGCATAAATGCTTTATACTCCAAACCATTACAATTTTACAATACATTACAGTGGGCCCAGTTGGTCTAATGGTTGGCTAGTGGTTGATGCTCTGCAAGCCCCACCATGATACATGTGTTTCATCCATGCCATTTAGCCTTTTTTTTTCATATCATTTTATAGTATTAACCCAAAAATAAAGTAGATCCAAATCTCAAGTGGACCACATCAGAAAAAACAATGTTGATTGAACACCCACCATTAGGAACTTCCTGAGGGTGAGGGCTGGGCTGCAAAAGTTTTGGATGGAGATGATATTTGTTTTTTTCCCTTTCATCCATGTTTGTATGACCTAATCAATAGGTTGGATTTCAAATAAACATTACAGTGGGCCTTATGGTGTGGTCCACTTGAGATTTAGATTCCCCTCATTTTTTATATCAAGCCCTAAAATGTTAGGGAAAATGGATGAACCACCACTGTTTGATGTGTTGTGGTCCACCCGAGATTTGGACATGCCTCATTTTAGGGGAGTTATCAAAACAGATGAATGGTGTGGATATCAGTCAAAACAGATGAACGACGTGGATATTGTCAAAACAGATGAACGGCGTGGATATAAGGCAGATCACATGCATCAGATTCACTTCACAGTCAGGGTCCAAGGATTCATTAGAATAAGAAGAAATAAGAAGAGGATTTATAAGAAGAAACTATCAAAGATTCAAAATAGAATCCTCACCAAAACCAGATTCAATCATGAAGAAGGAGAGGAGACTGGCGTCGGGCGTTGGGTGACGACCGAACGGGTGTTGAAGAAGTAGAGGAGACTGGAGAGGAAGAAGATCGTTCGTCGCCATCGGGCAGACAGCAGAACGTCGGGCAGCGCTCGTCCGTCGTTCGGGTAGGGTTAGGGTAAGAAAAGAGGAGAAAGGGAGAGTCGGGTAAAAAAAAGAGGGTAAGGAATGTTAGGGTAAAAGTAAAAAAGATGTTTTATAGTACCCACCCACCATTCGGGTCGAGTTTGTTCAGGTCGGGTCAAGTTGGGTCCATACGGTTCGGGCATCCAGGTCAGATCGGTCCAAATATAGGTTTATCCGGACCCGAATCGAAAAGAATCGGATCTGAAAAATCATACCCGATCAGGCCTGATCTTGGCCATCGGTTCTGTTCGGAACGGGTTGGATCAGGGCGGATTTGGTCGGATCCACCGGATCGGGTCCATTTTGCCCACCTCTACTGATGGTCCATATCTTTTACTCAATTTTTAGGTAGTGTCTCCCACTATAATCATTTCAAACTTGGATTTCATTAGATCTGCAAACTCAATAGACAAGTTAGAGCATATAAATCTATAAAAAAAATATCATCAACATAGATCTAAACCATCAATATATGATCATTATATTTCTTGACGAATAATATTTTATCAACACTTCCCATGATAAAGTTGTGACTAAGTAAGAATTTAGTTAGTTTTTTGTACCATGCTTTGGGAGCTTGTTTCAGACCATAAAGTGTATTTTTAAGACGGTACACATGATTTGAAAGTTTGGGGTCCTTAAAACCCTTAGGTTGTTCAACATATACTTCCTCATGTAGATCACCATTTAGAAACGCACTTTTAACATCCATTTGATATATTTTGAATTTTTTATAACATGCGATTGAAATAAATAATCTTATGGATTCAATACGCCCAACTGATGCAAAAGTTTCATCATAATCATTACCTTTTATCTGAGTGTATCCTTGTACAACCAGTCGTGCTTGTCTCTAATGATATTCATCATTTCATTAGATTTATTCTTAAAGATCCATTTGGTTCCAATTACATGTTTATCAGAAGGTGTAAGAACCAAGCACCAAACATCATTTCTGATAAATTGATTTAACTCTTCTTGTATAGCATATATCTAACTTTCATCGGCAAGTGCTTCATTTACATTTGTCAGTTCAATTTGAGAAGTGAAGCAGACGTAGTTACAGATGTTTTCTAACTGTCTTTTTTGTCTAAACACCAGTACAAGGGTTACCCAATATCTGATCAGTCGAATGGTCTTTGACTAATCTTAATTAAGTATTAACTGATTTAAATGAAGAGTCGGGTTTATCTATAATGTTGACTTCATCATCATCTTGTCTTAGAGTAGGTGTGATCAAGTGATCATCAATCACTACATTAATAGATTCCTGAATCACCCCTGTTCTTTGGTTAAGAACACGATATGCTTGGCTATTTAGAGCATAACTCAAGAATATTCCCTAATCACTTTTGCCTTCAAACTTTTCTAAATTTTCTCGGTCGCGTAAAATGAAACATTTACTTTTGAAAGTTCGAAAATATTTGATGGTCGGTTTCTTATTAAACCATAATTCATAGGTTGTTTTATTTTTAGCTTTTCTAACATACACACAATTTATAATGTAGCAAGCGGTATTAATAGCTTCAATCCATAAATTTTTTGGTAAGTTAATGCTATTTAGCATTACATTGGCCATTTCCTGTAAAACTCTTTTCTTTCTTTCAACAACTTCATTCCGTTGAGGTGTTTTAAGAGCAGAGAACTCATGTGATATACCGTGGTCATTACAGTACTTCTCAAAATTGTTATTTTCAAACTCAGTACCATGATCACTTCTAATTTTGATCATAGGTACCTCTTTTTCAGTCTGAATTCTTTTTTAAAATTTTCTGACTTCATCGAGAGTATTCGATTTCTCTCTTAAAAAGGCTACCCAAGTAAATTTGGTGAAATCATCAACAATGACTAAAAAATACTTCTTTCCACATCTACTCTCCATTCTTGTTGGACCCAATAAGTCAATATCAGGGTGTTCAGTATTGATTACGTATCGGCCGTATCGGCTAGTTTTTTTTCTCTCTTTTTAAGCTCCAGTTTGTCACTTTTTTTTAGACTTCTTTCTTCCAAACTCTTCTTAAATCATTTTATTACAATTTTCGACCACCCTTGGCTTGAAATTAAGGATAAAAACAACTTATATTAAGGATTTTCTTAATTCGAAGCTTCATGGGCCATTTTCTAGAAATTCCCCAAAATTAGGTATTTATACTTTTTATTTAATATGTTGCTATTTTAATGATAGAATATGATGTGTTAATCATAGTAGAACATATTAATGTCCATTTTATAGATTTTGGATGTGATTTTATATTTTTTATAATTATTTTCTATTTACACATTATTTTCGGCCCTTTTTTTTAATTCAAAAAATTATTTTTTATTTAATGTGTTACTGTTTTAATGGTAGAATATGATGTGTTAATCATAGTAGAATATATTAATATCCATTTTACATATTTTGGATGTGATTTTATATTTTTTTATAATTATTTTCTATTTACGCACTATTTTCATCCCTTTTAAAAAAAAAAATTCAAAAAATCATTTTTTATTTAATGCGTTGCTATTTTAATGGTAGAATATGATGTGTTAATCATAGTAGAATATATTAATGTCTATTTTACAGATTCTTATTGTGATTTTATATTTTTTTATAATTATTTTCTATTAACGTACTTTTTTCAGCCTTTTTTTTTTAATTCGAAAAATCATTTTTTATTTAATGTGTTGATATTTTAATGGTAGAATATGATGTGTTAATCATAGTAGAACATATTAATGTCCATTTTATAGATTCTTATTGTGATTTTATATTTTCTATTTACGCACTATTTGAGTGAGATGTTCGCTTGGGGAGAGTTGAGTGAGATATTCGCTTCCCGAGATTGGTTCAACACAAAACATGGGCAGAAGACATCAGGGACACCGGTTGAAGTTGCGAACACCATATGGAATAATAAATATTGGAAAATGGTCAAGTCGATCCTAAAGGTGATAGATCTACTAATGAGGGCATTCTGTCTTGTTAAAACCGATGAAGCACCTACCATGAGCTTCCTGTACAATGTCATGGATAAGGCAAAGTTGGCAATCCAACATGATTGTAAAAGTTGGGAACTTTATTGGAGGAAGATTGACAAGAGATGGACAAGACAACTCCATCACGATCTTCATGCAGCAAGTTGCTACCTAAATCCTAGGTACAGATATGCTCAATCATTTGTTCCAAATAATGAAGTTCGTGTCAGGCTAAAGAATGTAATAAAGAGATTATAGCCTGATTTATATATGCAAATAAAGACGTTAAATGAATTATATACATTTAGAAATCATCAGGGTAGCTTTGGAGATGCTCTTGCACAACATGCAGTATCTAGATTGCAAATGATAGAATGGTGGATAAATTTCGAAGAGAGTACAAAGGCTCTTCAAAAAAATTATAGTAAAAGTTTTAAGACAGACAACATCTTCTTCTATCTGCGAAAGGAATTGGAGTTGTTTTTCACTTATTCATTTAAAGAATAGGAACAGATTGCAAATTACGACATTGGATAGACTTATCTTCATGTAGTACAATATTAAGCTAAGAATGAGATGACATCATACGAGTATTACAATTGCCGATGACACAGACTACTGTCTAATAAACTTGGACAATATTTATGATGAGGATGACCCGCTTCGACCTTGGCTGAAAACAAGGGAAAAATAAATTGAAGAGGTATCTCTCAACAGCCTAAGTACGAGCACCAGTATAGCTATTCGATGGGCACTGGTGGATATCCTTACTTGGGGTCGGAGTCATTATGTAGTCAGGATCAGTCATCCTCTGGTTTCGTTGATCTAGTATTTTCTTCTGGCACTAGATATTATAGATATGCAGCACGTCCACCAATTGGACAACCTCAACTTGATGATGACGATGACGATGATGTGGAGGTCGAGCAACCACAAAAGGCAGATTTTCATTTTGGTGGTGACTTGTGATTGTAAGTATATATTTGTATTAAGGTAAGTATTTGCAGCAGACAACTCATAGCAGCATTATTGCAAGTATCCAAACACACACTTGACACTGCCGAACTTGTATTTAAAATAGCTCCCTTGACAACCAATCAAGTAATCCTTAATCAAGTTGCAGGAGAGTTATCAAAAACTACTAATTTTATTTTATTTTTTAATATTCTTGACTTGAGAATGATAGGTCATAGGACAGGAATAACAGTCACAGCCGCAGGTATGTTAAACTATTAATAACTTAGTATAGAATAAATTATGAAAAATAATTGCAAACACCTACACATGTAAGATATTTTCATATTGCATTCATTTTAATATATCTATCATTGATGGTAGATAGTTAAAAAATTAAATATATGAGTTTTGCAGTCAAATCCAGGTTGTCTGGTTCATAAATTCATCAGATAGTCCGATACAACTTCTCACCAAAGAGTGGACCGTTACACCACCATAAACATGTTCCAATTTATAAATGAATGCATATTTGGAATGCTTAGAATATTCTGGATTTAATCTATATTTTTCATATTTTTTTGACAAAAAAAATGCACCGTTATGGGTTGTTATGCCCCCGTATCACCGTTACACCCCCGTATCCGTATTGGTATTAGTGGGCACCGTTACGCTCACTGATACTGATATGAAATACCTTGGTCCATATGGAGTAGTTCTAGAGGTTTTTCTGTGACTAAGGAGTTCACTTTATTGTGGCTACTCCTAATTTGCTTGCCAATCTGACATGCGCTACAAATTTTTTCAACTTTTTAAAATTTGGGTAAGCTACGAATGTGATCTTTCTTGCTCAATCTATAAAAAAAGTTAACATGTTGAAGACGTTTATACCATAATTCAGTCTCGTCTGTTTGGACCATGTAACATGAATAGTTAGATAAGCACGAGTCATCAATAATGTAGCAATTTTCAGAGGTCCTACGACTATTTAATATCACACAACCCTTCTCATTTGTAATTCACATCAGTGATTTGAAAATTTTACACTGTTTGTTATCACAAATTTGAGATATGCTTAAGAGGTTATGCTTTAAACCTTCAACATAAAGTACATTTTTAAAGAGAGGGAGGTTAGGAAGTTGAACAGTACCCTAGCCTATGATTTTGCAGTTGCTTCCATCTCCGAAAGTAACTGAACAGTTGTTTACTTTGAATTGGTGAATATCGCATTGTCACATGTCATATGTCTTGAACATCCACTATCCAAGTACCATTTTGAGTGACTAATGGTTTTGAAAGTTGTGTGGGCAACAAGACATATAACCTTTGGAATCCATTTCATTATGGTTCTAGGTTTAGGAGTACCATTGGATTGTCTTTATTTTTACTAGTTGGAATTTCTCCACTTTCTATTAACTCAAATTCCATCTGAGTTGGATTTTAGAAGCTATTTGAGTAAGTCCACAATTTTTCAGCTAAAGGTGATTTATTATATCTTTGATTTCTATAGCTAATGACATTAGTATTAATTTTATGAACTTGAAGAGATTTTGAGTTTTTGAAATTATTTCAGTTAAAATCTCTTAAATTCTTACCTTTAGAGTTCGAGGATTCTCCTTTTATAAATGTAGGAGGTGTATTCTTGATTTTCAGGGAATCAGTTTTTATATAACCCAGATTTGAATTGTCACCACATTTTCTAGATGAGGTTAACAAATTTTCTGATTTTGGGTCTCCATGGGAATATCTCTAAGTATCCTTAGAACTCAAAAGGGAAGAAACTTCGAGTTTTTGTTTCTCATTTTCAGTTCTGAGTTTTTATAACTCTGATGATTTTAAATTAAAATCTAATTTTGTTTTTTCAAAACAGTCTGAAAGATGAGATTTTTCTAAAACTTTATTTTCAAGTTCTTTTAGTTTAGCATATTTCTCTTTTTGAATTTTTTGTCCGCCAGAAAATTTGCAACTTTCCTTGTATAGGGCATTGTAGGCGTCTTGAAGATCATCTTCATTTTCATTTTCAGGGTCACTCCTAAGATTTTCATAATCAGATATATTACAGCTATTTGAGGAGGTGACTTTGGTTATAGTTATAAGGGCTTTCACATCATTTGTGGTTGCATTTTCTTGTTCAGATTCATCAGACTCAGAAGAACTTTCAGATCCAGATGATTCATCCCAAGTAGCTATCATGCCCCTTCTTTTTTACTTATCCATTTTTGGACATTTATTTGCCAAGTGCCCGTATTCATGATAGTTGAAATATTAACTGTCATTTGTTTTAGATTTTAAAGACTTAGATCTTCCTTTTCTTTTATCAAATGATTTTTTAAAATAAGATCTTTTTTTGTTTTTGAAAATTCTATAAAATTTCTTAGCTAGCATTGCCATATCATCTTCAGTTTCTTTAAAATCAGAATTAGTACAATTTTCTTTTGAAACTGATTTAGAAGATTTTAGAGCAATAAACTTACCTTTAGGAGCCTTAAAATTCAACTCATATGTTTGGAGAGAGCCAACTAACTCCTCAACCTTCATATGATTAATATCTCTTAATTCCTTAATGACATTAACCTTAGTATTGAATATGTTAGGAAGAGATCATAGTATTTTTGCACGGACCTTACTTTTTGGGATTTCATCTCCTAGACCCCACATGAAATTTACTATATCATTTAATTTCTTATAAAAGTCCATGAAAGTTTCATTTTCTTTCATACGAATTTCCTCAAATCTATTAGTGAGGATTTGAACTTTTGATTTATTGACTATAGTAGTTCCTTCATGTGTCATTTCAACAATATCTCAAGCTTGCTTAGTTGTATCACATGAAATAATTATTTTGAATTCATCAAGCGATAGAGCACAAGTTATGACATTTAAGGCCTTAACATTAATACTGCTTTCACTTTTCTACGTTCCAGTCTATAAGTAGAATGCAATTTCTCTCATAGACTTGGTTCCATCTTCGGCTACTGAAAGTGCCCTGGTTTGTCAATTAACGTGAGTGTTGAGTCAGCAAGACAAGTGAGCCCTATAGGAAGATTGTTCAAGCGTCTGCCTCATTCGGATGTGGCTTCAGATCTCTACAAAGGTAAACTTAGCCTCACATTCCATGTCCCAAAACACCAGGTATATAAAACCCTTAAAGATAGTTAGAACAACATAAGGTTTAAGGTGTGAAAACTATTTTGCAAAATAAGGAAAATCTCTATGTTTTTAACCTTTGTCGATTTATCGATAGTGCTTCGATGAAATCGAACTCTGTTATCAATGTCCTCGAAACTCACTCGATGTTATCGAAATGAGGACTTCAGATGTCCAATAACCAAAATGCATCTTGGGCTAAATTCTCGATGAATCGATGACAGGATCAATATCATCGACTTTCGAATCTCGAGTTTATCAAAACGGCTCGATAAAATCGACATCTGGTCAGTTTGTGTCCAATAAGCAGTTAAGGAAAATCATGTGATTTTCGATGTCTTGAAGAGAGCCTCGATGTCTTCGAATTTCAAATCCTAATGATATCGATGTACCTTCGATGATATCGGATTGGGATACAATCTGTCCAACAAGCTTTCAGGTAAATTCTTTTAAATGTTCGAGGTATCGAGAATCACTCAATGATATCGATATTCAAAGATCGATCATATTGAGACCAGGTTGATGTCATCGAATTGGGACACAAAACTGTCCAACGAGTTTATAGGAAAATTCCTTGAAAGGATCGATGAATCAATTGGTATCGATATCATCGATATACAAAATAAGATGATATCGAGTAATGCTTAATCATATCAATGCCTGTTTAGTTCCAAAGGCAAGTCTACTTTTATGTTTTTAAATGTCGAGGAATCGAACTATGGGTCGATGAAATCGGATTTCGAAATCTGATGACATCGAAGCATGTCCGATATCTTCGATCAATTAGCAAAAAGGGTCAAAACATTGATTCGAACTGATTTATAGGACTATGCTAAATAATTAAGTAAAGTGAAGAAATAATAAATAAATTAGAGGTCTCGATTTCATTTAGTATTAAAACATTGATTTGAACTGATTCATAGGACAACCTTCACCTAAACAAGTTTAGGTAGGACAACCTTATTTCACGAAACTTGTAAAGCAAAATTCCAAACTAAGAAAAAGTCAATAAAAGCTAAACTATTTCAAGCATTCACCACTTTAACTTAAATAGATTACAACCATTCACCATATAAACATTAAAGGTATTCACTACAACACTAAGAATTATAGTGGTTTGCTGTGTCAACAACTGTTCTCAGACAGCCACACCTACTCCAGTCCCAATAATCACTCTCTATGTGATATTGACTTTCACTATAAATAAGGTTTTCACAGGAACACCTTAAAACCTAATACAGTTGTGATTTTAAAGGGCTATCAAATATATGTGTGTGTGTGTGTGTGTGTGTGTGTGTATAAACCCTCACTAAGATTTTTTGGCTATCTTAGGAAAACTAACAATAAGATTTTCTGGCTATCTCAGGAAAACTAACAATGAGATTTTCTGGCTATCTCAATAAATCAAAAATATAAAAGAATTATATACTTATCTTCACCTTTGAAGATGTATCTGTCGATATAGCCGTAAAACCACTTCTCTTGAATGTAGATAGTTTAATGTTCAATCATACAGACAAGGGTTTAAGGTTCTAAATTGATTTTAAATAGATTCAAACCAATGAATACTTGTTTGAAATCTTTTAAGATCTCATAAAGAAGAATTTTTACTCTCTTTATAAATGAAATTGACAGAATAAGAGATCAATGAATTAAATAAAAATCTATTAAAAATATTTTATAAATATCGTGCAATAGCTTGAATATAACAGGGACTTCTCTCTCTTGTAGAAGGATTTGATAGACTTGTATTAAATTTTCGGATTGAGAGAAAGCCTCAATTTATATGCAAAGAAGTTGTCGCTTCGACTCGTTTAAGAACCGGATTTCATTCCAACATATTTTCAAATTTAAGCGGGATAAGATATAAGAGATCTTCGACCAATCGAAGGCCCTGCTCGACTGGTCAAGGGCCCTGTTTGACTGGTTGAGTATGGTCTTCAACTGATCGAGAGTGTTAGAAATCAGAACTGATTTAGTTGCTGGACTTCGAGTCGAGCAACCCTCGATTGGTCGAAGGCCCACCTTTGACGAATCGAGGAGCTTCCTTGACTAATTAAAGGTGTAATAGAAAATCTGTTTTACTTTGATTTGTACTAGGACTTGTCGAAAAATTCTTAGACTAGTCGAGCCACAACTTAGACTAGTCGAACCTTAGCCAACTATAAGCATTAAAACCCATTTAGAGTAGATTTTGAAAGTACCTAAACCTAATGTCTTTCTAGGGTTTATAATACCTAAAATGACTAAACTTTGAAGTAGATTAGATGCTTGAACTTTGTGGAGCTTGATCTTCTACTAAATTCTTCAATAAAGCTTGAATTTTTAGATGGAACTTGATCTTCTACTAGAACTTTAGTAGATCTTGAACTTAACATCTTGATCTTAGTAGAACTTGAACTTTCCATCTTGATCCACACTAGAAGGCCGCTTTATAAGCTATTTTGTCTAAGAAAAATTTGACAAACAAGGTGTGTTTTATACATTATAGTACTTATATAGCCCTTTATATATATGTGTGGCTTACTAACACTAAAAACTCCTTTAATCATAGCCCTTGATTTGTTCTAATGACAGACACTAACAATCTAATAAAACAAAGACAAATCCACACTCTAGCTAATTTGATAGCTCCAAAGTTCCTATATAGACTTAAGATTCTTAAAAAATTGGAACTCTAACAATACAAAGCTTAGCCATAAAAATCCTTTAATGCAGAAAACAACTATACAAACGCAAACACCTGTCCTTATGTAAAAGAAACACAACTCAAAATCTGACCATGTAGAGTCAAAGTAATTAACTTAGTGATATATACTACATTTTTAGCCACATACATAAAATATTGGATCTAGTATTATCTGCTATATACTAGTAACACACAACCAATATTGGGGCACCATACAATAAGCTACAAGAATTTCTTGCCCCCCTAAACAAGGTATCCTCCATTGAAAACACACACACACACACACAGAGAAAGTGCGCCTGCTAGTGCCCTGATTTGTCAAGTTACGTGTGTGGTGAGTCAAACTGGCTGCAAAACTTGATAGGAAGATTATTTCAAGCGTCTGCCTCAACCGGATGTGTGGAAGCTCGCAACAGGTAAATCATAGCCTCACATCCCATGTCCCAAAATACCAGGTGATTAAAACCCTTAAAATAAGATAGACATCCTAGGGTTTTTGTGGTGAAAAAACTTTTTCAAATAGGAAAATCTCTAAGTTTTTCTCGCCCTGTCGATTCTATCGAAGCACCCTCGATATGATCGACCTGCACTGTCAATGTCCTCGATACCTTAACGATATTATCGATAAGAGGACCTAAAGTGTCCAACAACTAAATATTCATCTGGACGGATTTATCGATGTATCGATACACCTATCGATATCATCGATATAAGCACAAATATGTCCAGCAACTTCACAATATATTTGGACGAATTATCAATGTATCGATACACATATCGATATCATCGATATTCAAATCTTGAGACCATCGAGAGTGGCTTGATAAGATCGACAGGCAGATTTTCGGCGCCCCTGTTTTTTTAATGAAAATTTCAAACTTCTTCGATATATCGATGACCATCCGATATGATCTGAATTCAAACATCGATAAGATCGGAGGTCTATCGATGATATCGACAGTGGGCGCGCATTTCTTACAACAGTTATTTCAGGTTGGTTTTAACTATGATCGGGGGCCCTTCGATCCAATCGATATTCAAATATCGATGATATCAACACCAAATCGATTGCATCGAACAAAGCCATAGACTATCCAGCAAGTTCAAAGATAAATCAGCTGAATTTATCGATGCCTCGATTCTGATCTCGATACCATCGACATTCTAATTCCGATGACCTCGACGGTTCCCCCGATCATTCATGAAAACATGAAATATCTCAAAGTCAAGTCTCTCTCAATTTTCATATGTTAATGAATCGATTCTGTCATCGATGGAATCGAAGTTCGAAATTCGATGACATCGACAATGGCTTCGATTCATTGACCAATTGGCAAAGAGTTTCAAAAGCGTATGACATCGAGTCAGAGTCATCGAGCAGACCATTGATGCTATCGAGAGTATACGCTCGATGATATCGAACCTGCTCGATGATATCGCACTCTGTCATAAATGTGACCGTTTTATTTCCGTTGGAACTCTTTGCCTATTTATAGAGGACTTGTCTTTTGTTGCTGTGAGAGGAAGAAGAGAGAGCTTTTGTGTGTTTCAACTTATATCCTATACTTAAAGCCCTTTCTCTCAAGGGAGTTCATCCTCTAATCTACCCTCACCATTGATATTCAATAGAGTGGATTGGGGAATGAACTTTCGTGTTCAAGGATCCTCTAGTTACTACCTTAAGGATAAAACGTTATGCTGGGATGCCTTGAATGCATAAGAGAGGATCTACTCTATCTTCCTTATAGGAAAATCTTTAGAGAGTAGGATTTCATCTCACCCTTGACTCAACCCGAACCCAACTATTAGTATATCATCTTACGTTGCGGATCAAGGGAGCAGAAGACTCTTCGTCAACAAGAATGAGGAGATCTTCGGCGTTGTGCTTAACGGGACTCATCAACTTATCTGTAAGTATTTAGAGTCTAAGAGGACACTTGTGATCATTCCTTTCTAGGTCTTGGTCTTAAGTGGTTCTCACCCTTTGAAGCCCTCGTAGGAGGCCTTCGGCGGGAGTGTATGTAGTGGGTGCATAGTATGGACCCTTGCTCTTATGTAGGGCATAAACTGTCAGGTCCTTGACCCGTGTGGTCTAAAATCTGGGTGTATTGTGTAGACCCTTGCTCTATGGAGAGCATAAACATCTAATTAGGAGTGAACCAATAAAACTCTGGGTTTAAGGTGAACCGCGTAAAACCTCTGTAAAGGTTGAAGGTGAACCTGATTTAAAACCTTAGGTTTGAGGTGAACCCTGGGAAACCTCCTTAGTGAAATCCGGTACACTCAAGGGTTGAGTGCGGACAAATGTAGGAGTGGAGTAGACAAGCAGTCGAACCACTATAAAAATGACTGTGTTTGTGATTGCTTTTCTATATGTGTGATTCATGATAAATGCATTCATATTCATATATCTGAACACATCTCACACACACACACAAAATTACATCCAACATAGACTAAGTTGCATAATGTTATATCTTGATTAGTTTATGACTGGATCCTCTACTTGGCTTGGAAGCTTATAGAGTTACATTTGAGTAATCCTGAAAGTTGTATACATTATAGAATTAGAGTGATAGGATTTTTAAATAACTCATAAATCTTTAAAAAGTCTTATTCACCCCCCTCTAGGACATATTGGCATATTCCGACTTCAACTCAAGCGGTCTTCACCGCTATTTCACACACATATTATAAGTTGTTTATTTTCATTCACATTTGCAAATTCATTTATCATCCAACCAACTATTAACGACATTAAAAAAAATAAAAAAATATCCAACCAACTCTTTATTATAATTTGCAACTTAATCTACTGGGAATCGTCATGCACCGAATGTCTTATAGCAGAGTGGGTTTTGAGGAATAAGTTGACCTATATAACAAAATAGAAATGAAGTTATAAAAATATAAATTATTCAAGATTAATTTAAGGTTTTGAGAACTTACAGTTCCTTACAGATTTATAAGTACACCAAAGATGAATGAATTGGACCTAATAAACATGATTAAATATCATTTTGGGTGTGTTTGGATGCTCAGTTGGTGTGAATAGAAAATTGAACTAAATATAGAGTAAATAGCCTAAATGAAGTGTGGCAACATTGCCATCTTACCACGAAGATAGTCTTCCAATGAGAACCTCCACAAAATTTTAAAAAAAATCCCTATTTCCTTGGAGCCCATCTCCATCCAAATTTTTTTACAGTAATAACCTACTTAAAGAAGCACACATTCTCATTGGTAAAATACACACAATCCACATTTACTACAAATTAAAAAAGTCTGTTCTTAACTTAAGCCAAGTGAATATGCACAAGCAGATTGAACTCTTGATAAAAAATTGCAATCCACCTTACTCTTATTGTCAAGTAGTCCTGATGAAAATGCATCCATATTGCAAGAAGGAGAAAAAATAAATAAAAGAATTTGTGGCTGCACCAATATGGTCTAGTATGAATGGCTGCCTAGCAGAAATCTGTGTAGATTAGTAAGACAAAACTACTAAATAATTCAAGATAAAGTTTTAGTCAAATAATATCCAAAATAAAGTCAAACACAATCCACATTTACTACAAATTTAAAAAGTATGTACTTGACTGAATAAAAGTTTTAAGTAAACCCTTAAATATTCATGTTTTCGTCAGCACTCTAAGAAATTGAAGTTAATTGACGGCAAAGTCTATAATCGGTATACAACTACAGACTTGGAAGAAATTTCATTTCTCTAAATCTGTCAATGTTATTCCATCTCATTTGTACCAACCTTCTAATTTTTGGCCTTCCTGGTCACGATACATCTAATATATAGAGGATTATGTGGTCCCAAGCTGCCGCATGTGTAGTTTGTCGAGGGTAAGACTCCTTGCATAGGGCTAGAACTAGGCAAGATGGACCCGATCCGGTGGATCCGACCCAATCCTACTAGATTTGGATAGAACCGATGGCATGGATCGGTCTGGTTCGAGTAGGATCAGGCAGATCTGACCGTTAATCGGATTAGGTTCAGGTTAATAGCAAATTGGACTCCACCAATCCGAAATCTGATCCGTTTGGAACCGATCTAATCAGATTCGAACAGAACCAGATGTAGTTAGTAACTAGGAAATTATAAATTTACCCCTCATATATATTATATATATATATATATATATATATATATATAGATCTTTTACCTTTTTTTAACCCTACCCATCCCTCTCTACCCGAACAGCTACACTTGAACCCTAGATCCCCCAAAACCCTACCCGTCCCTCTTTAGTCTCTACCCGTCTGCCACTCCAGATCATCTTCTTCAAAACCCAACATAGAAAACCCATCGGTCTATTCCCCTCTTTTGATTTCTCCTCTTTTGTAGAATTATTTGTATAGAATAAAGAAAGAAAATGGTGGCATTTTTTACATTGTAGTGCATGATTAATTTGTTGGTAGCAGGGATTTCTCTGATGATTGGGCTAGGAATCTTCGCCCTTATTCTTTCAATTCTCTGCTCAGCTGCTTTCTTGCACAATGCAAAGGAGGTCTCTTAGATAGATAGAGAGAAAGATAGATTGAGTTTTCTATCCAGAGGTATTTTTTCTACCTCTTTTTGTGTTTTTTTTTTTTTAATAGTAAAATGGTAGAATTAGATAGATATAGAGGTTGGCTCTATTGTTTCAGTGTTAGTATTTTGAATTTTTTTAATAAACGCACTCTAATTGATTTGCATGCACAAAATTTTCAATTTTGAGAATTTAAATGGTACAGCTAAAAGATTTGTGGAGGTTTTTATTTCTAGAATTTTAGTGGTATTTGATTTTGATTTTGACTTTTTGTTTTTCAGAATTGATATCTACACACCCCTGATTGATTTGTATACACCCACTTTTTATTTTGGGAATTGAAATAATATAAAGATTTTTAGAGGTGTTTTAATTGTAATTTTAGTGTTGGTATTTTGATTTTGGTCTTTATAAGGTATAGGCACAAATTCGATCCGACTTGATTTCCCTGACTGAGTTGGACTCGGATTGGTTCAGGCTAGCATGGGTTAGGATCGGATCGAGTCAGATGACCTGGACTTGGTCTCGGATCGAACCGAGTTCGGGTTAGGCCATGCAAAACTCAAACCGAGTTGAGTTGGACCCAATCTGATTCGACTCGGTTTGATGCCCAGCTCTACATAGGGCATATGGTTCAATCATCCGAATTGTTGATCTGATGGGCCGCACTAGTCGCAGAGGGATGGCCTAAATTTCCCATATTGTAAAATCCAAACTCTTTGAATATTGGCCTAGAAAATAGACGTTTAAGCTGCAACATAGTTTATATTCAATGGAAATAGGCTAGCAATTCAAGTACTAAAATTTTCCAATCTAGTGACTTTTGGGGCATCACAATCCATGTTAAGGCCCATTAGATCAAAGATCTGGATGCTTATGGGGTGGTGTGGAAAATGGAGTTGTATTGTGGGATGTCTTTATCACACCCTAAACTCGAAAATTGGGCTCACAAAATTTCCGATCGCTGAAACCAATGCCGACAACCTTCGTAGTACCCTATTCTCGGCTCCCGACACCCATATGCCGGATTCTGATCCTAGAATCCTATAAGGAGGATTTTTAGTATGATTTTTTTTTTGAACGGTTGATTTGTTTAGGTGATTATACAATTTGTACATGGTATCAACGCATATCGAAGAGACGAACCTGTTTGATATATACACATACTATGGTGCACCAACTCAATAGTAATGAGGGAAAACAATAGCAACTCCAATAGCTCTTGCATGCATCCTATAAAAGTATAAGTCATCTATATGAGCAAACCACAACTTGTGAGTCTACTACATGCTACGAGTAAAACACGGCTTATCAAGGTGCTCTCGTAAAGACATCCAAAACAACCATAGGCATGTTATTAACCAAGCATGTTATCATATGTGAGTAGGTTGTTAATTAAGCATGTCGTATAACTACATAGGTTGTTATGAACATGACATCAATAATAGACATGTCACTCAACAAGCGACCATGAATCATTAAAATAGCCAATCATTATGAACAAGATAATCAAATTCCATTTTCTACTCTATAGTATACGATGGAAAGGCAATGGCAGAGCTGACATGTGGAGTCATAGTAAGTCAAATGTCATATACAAAGGACGCAATGCAATATGCAATTCAAAAGAACTAATAAGTTGGAGTGTGCAGTCGGGATGATAGTAAGTGGCATTGCAAGCTGTGGGATTCTTCACAAGGGACTTCTATCCAAACCAGTCCCATATCTAAATTTGGATAGCTAGACTCAATGTGGCAAACTCCTAATCTCAGGTTGGTCGCGTGCCCCAACCGAAATCCTGGCTATTGCGAAGATATACATAATGATTTGGTTGCGTACCACCAGCCCGAGTGGATAGTGGATGGATGAATGAATGAGTCAAGTACTGAGTATACAACTGCTGCATAGTAGCCTGCCATCACAGTAGCCCGTCAACCATTGGTAGCTTGCCCAGGCCCTTTGGCCTCGCCCAAATCAGTGTCCACCCACGTGTGCCCGCTCATGTGAGCAACAGTGGCGGGATGTCATCATATCAATACCTCATATCTCTGGGATCATCATCGGGGTCTAGTACAATGCTGTAAGCTATACTAAGGCTATACGATGTAAGGAATGAATGCTATCTGCCGTCTCAAGGCTATGCGATGCAAGGCATGAATGCTATCTGTCGTACCAAAGCTATGTGATGCAAGGCATGAATGTTATCGGCCACACTAAGGCCATATGATCCGATGCAAGGTATATATAGTCAATGTCATATGCAAGATGCAGCTCAAGCATACCAATCCACATATCAATCTAGCTCATCTCTGGAGCATCATATATCAGTACAGTTCTTTGTGGATAATCACAGGGTCTAATACACTATACACCACATTGAACCGTACAAGCGTAAAATACCTCACTACTCGCTTGACTAGTAGTCTGCCAATATTTACTTGGAATGTCGGTAGCGGACCCATTTACGAGCTGGTTAGACTCAGCTTAACAATTGCCCCTACCCTCGGTGGGTAAGGCCACACCCCCTTCCAACCGTCTTCAACATAGTGGGAGACATGGCCTCTTAGTATTCGGTCCTCATGCTCTCATATATCCACTCGGTCTAGGCATTGGAGCATCCTCCATGGTACAATAAGGGTTTGGGGACTTTCACCCTGGAACATCCTTCTCGCCCCCATACTTAAAAAGAATTTCAGATGTCCAATCTTATCATCCACGCTATATTTGTGGAGGCTACAACCCTGATGTCGTTAGGGTATACAATAATCATAATCATACAATGTAAGATGTATGAGTCACTCAGTCCAATCATGCATCAATCCTACGCATACCGTGCACTCATGTAGGACAACTCCACCTATCATGGAGTCCCATAAACAACCTGCCCAATATCATATGCAATGGTCAACCACATCTCATATCAAGTATGCAAATGATGCGTATGGGTATGAATCATGGTGATGATGTACTCTCCTCATATCGAGAATGGGCATGGACGACCTACTCATATCAAGAATATACCTAATAATTATGAGGGCCCGATGATTTAGGTTAGCCCACTAAGAGGAGATGAGAATGGGCCTAACAACGTGTAAGACCCGTATCCTAGACCGTACCATTCCATAGGCTTCCGCGGTCTTCCCGGTTGAATTTTGACAACCTTCGACCCTTAACCGGCGTTTGCGCGCGACCCTGATTCACACGCCGTCAACCCGAGTCGACTCAACCTAAGATTGGTACCTTAGCGACCGCGCCGTCGCCGCGGTTCCGATGTCGCGACTCGCGCGCCGAGGCGATACCCGGGCCAGGAGATGTGGGCCCGCGTCCAGTTCGAGGATAAATGCCGCGCGTTGCAATCCCTAGAAAACATCACATCAATCCTATCAATTACATCAATCAAGTACCCATCACTCCCATCACTCACACCCATCCCCAAGTACAATCACCTTTCCCTTAAAGTCAACATTTTCTTACAACAAAGTACATGCTTACATCACTCACCATCACTTCTCTCCCATCACTCTCTCTCTCTCTCTCTCTCTCTCTCTCTCTCTCTCTCATTTCTCTCTTATTTTTTTTCTCAAGCAACTCCCATGGAGCAATCGTCCATTGCTTCCATGGAGAGCAAGTGTGGCCCACCTTCCTACCTCCCATCTCCACCCTCCAATGATCATCTCCACCGTTAAAATGCGTCCCACGGAGCTTTAGGATGCGTTGATGGAAGTGGAGGACCAAGAAGATCATAAGGTGGGTGATTTTGCGTGATTTTGATGATTAGAGGGCCCACATATGGTGGGACCCATCTTGATGTATGCATTGTAATGAGGGGCCCATAGTGGCGAGGCCCCTCCATCATGCCGTCTCTCTTTCTCTCTATTTTTCCTTTGCGGCCCACCTTGATTGATGAATTGCATCCACACCGTCTATTTGGCAGCCACCTTGCTGCACACATTGGGACCCACCTGATGTATGTTCCTCTCATCTTTACTGTCCAGGCGGAGGGGCCATTTGATATATGTGTCTTACCTACGTTGGTCAGTCGTAGTGGGGCCCATGTGCCATGTACATGAGATCCAGTTCGTCCATCCGTTGGTGGGCCAGTACCGCAGCACTAGCTGCTGTATTACACTAGCGTCAGTAGATCTGACTGTGGTGCATGGGTTATATCCAATACCCTCCATCTTCTTCTCCTTTTTATTTATTTAATAGTATTATTATTATTTATTGCTGGTGGGACCACCCACACTTGTTGCACGTGTGGGGTGGGACCACCTTAGTGCTTGTATCACATATCCCCACCGTCTCTAGACAATGCTGCGGGAACTCTCCATGATGCATGGATCGGTGGTCCATACCATCCACCTGTTTTGGGCAGACCGTGGGGCCCACCTTGGTGACATGTTTTTATCCCACGCCATTCATCTATACATCCAAACCGTTCATCTGAGCTGGCAAGCAGCTGCAGCTGCTGTGCAGCGTCAGCAATGTTGTGGGTCCCATCTTGATTGTATGGGTATCATCCACACCGTTCGTCCTTCGTGGGACCCACCTTGAATGTATGTGCCTTGCATCCACCGTCAGTCCAGCACGTCCAGAAGATCTGGACGCTGGACTGGACGGTGTGAGATTATATTATAAATATTGTATATTGAATATATTATATTACAAATATTAAATATATATATATATATATATATATATATATATATATATATATATATATAAAATATTTTTTAATAAAACGTTATGGTGGGCCACTCCCATGTGGGTCCCATGTGAATCAACACCGTCCAGATGAATCTGGACGGGGGATCTGGCTCCCCTAATATATATGGTATTATACTATTATATAATATAATATAATGTGGTGGGCCTCACATGGGACCCACCAGATGTGTGTATATGTATACTGTGATGGGGCCACATCCACGTGGAAGCCCACCTTACTGTGTTATTCAGAGCCGTCCATCCATTCCAATGGACGAGTGGGACCCACCCTCACATGCACACGTGTGGGGTGGGACCCACCCTAATGTAAGTGTTCTCTATGCCGCCCTGGAGCGTGGGCCCCACACATGGAAACCACATGATGTATGTGTTTTAATCATCACCTTCCATCTGTTGGCTGACAGACATCAGCAAGTTCCGTGGAAACCACATGATTTATATGGTGTATTCTGTGCCGTCCACCCGTTTCACATCCACACCGCTCATCTATTTTACATCCACATTGTCCATCTTATGTGCGGCCCACCTCTGATGTATGTGTTTTAAATCCAGGCCATCTATCTGCTGGTGGGCCAGCGGCGGCTTGACCATGAGTCATGTGTTACATCCAAACCGTTCATCCAATCGGTGAGCTTGGTGAGCTCGTCTTAAGGCTTGAGACAAGAAAAATGAGGCAAATTTGTCTTTCTGATGGACCATGCTGTAAATACCAGTGAAGAGTTGAATGACTACCATTGAAACCCTTTTTGGTATACCAAACATCTTGGATCAATGTGAAATTTGTTTTTCCTCATAATTCAGGTCTTTGTGACCTCATGAGCACGTCAGATGGAAGATAAACGTTATGGTAGGCCCTGGAAATTTTAAACGGCAGAAAATCATTATCTCCATTGTTATTTGTGGTATGGTCCGGATGATCTTTTGATATGATTCATTGTTTGGATAATGCTCTAAGATGATCTCTATAGATGGATGAATGGTATAGTTGTTGTGGTCCATTTGATATGGCCTATTGAATGTATTTGGGGCCCACTTGGAAGGGCCCGATGTGATGTATATGAGGCCCTTGTATAAGGCCCAATACGATGTATTCGGGGCCCATGGGACGTAGCCCACTTGATGTGTATAAGGCCATTAGTGCATCCCATTGATGTAGCCCACTTGATGTGTATAAGGCCCATTAGTGCAGCCCATTGATGCAACCCGCTTGATGTATATTAGGCCCATGTGTAAGGCTCACCTATTGTGTATTTGAGGCCCATGGGCGGGATCCATTGTGATGTATTTGAGGCCTATGGTTGAGGCCCAATACGATGTATGTATGGCTCGTTACGTTGTGTATGAATTACTTGTATGGGCCACTCCTTGGGAGCAATGTTGGTTAGATGTCCACATGGATGGGCAATGGTGGTTGAAAGTCCTCATTGTGACCTTCCCTTAGGCCTTGTTAGGCCCACTCTCATCATCCTCTTAGTGGGTTAACCCAAATAAGTGGGCCCCATTCACTATGAACGGATGGCTCCGTGTTACCGGATTTGATATACCCACGGCTGAGGGCCGATCTTTAGATTATGGTTGATTAGTTGTTCATCTATGGACCTCGCCATGTTTACGTGCTGGTTGTTGGTATCGATTGTCGATACTGATCATTGGTTCCGATTGCTGTGGCCGAATGCCGATTCCAATTGACGGGACTGATTTACCGATTCTAATGATTGACTGATTCTGATTGTCGTGACCGATTGTCAACTTGGATCGACGTGACCGATTTGCCAATTCTGATTATTGATCTATCCCGATGGTGGTGACCGATTTGCCAATTCTGAATATCGATCGATTCCGATTGTCATGACTGATTTGCCGATTCTGATTATTGATCTATCCCGATGGTTGTGACCGATTTACCAATTCTGATTATCAATCGATTTCGATTGCCATGGCCGAATACTGATTCGATTGTCGAGGCTGATTTCGATTACCAAGGCCAATTGTCGTGACCTATATGATGTACATGCGACCCGTAGTTGAGGCCCATTATGACACGTAGTAGGCCCATGATGCATGACCCATTTGATGTATTCAAGACCCATGTGTGGGGCCCACATGTCGTATATTTGAGGTCCATGGGCAAATCCCATTGTGATGTGTTCATGGCCCATGGGTAAGGCTCATTATGACGTATTCATATATGGCCTATGGGGCAAGGCCCATTGTGATATGTATTAGGCCCATGAGCAGGGTCCACCTGTTGTGTATATGTGGCCCTTGAGTAAGGCCCATCGTGTTGTATATTAGGCCTTTGTGTGAGGTCGTGGGCCCATTATATGTTTGGTTCTATGTGGCCATTCCATGGGGGCAATGTTGGTTAAATGTCCACATTGTCGAGGCCGATGGTTGATGCTGATTATTGATACCGATTATGAGTATGTGACCGCATAACATCATAATACATGCCCATACGCATCATCTACATGTTTGTTATGAGATGTGATTGACCATTGCATATGCCATAGGGCAGGTTGTTCATAGGGCTCCCTGATAGGCGGAGTTGCCCCATATGAGAGCATGGCATGCACATGATTGATGCATGACTGGATTGTTTGACTCATGCATCTTGTATTGTGTATTATGATTACTGTACGCCCTAGCGACATCAGGGTCGTAGCCTCCACAGGTATTTCGTGGATGGCTAGATGGGACACCGGAAATCTGTTCTACATGGGGTGTTATAGATATCCTTAGGTGAAAGTCCCTAAACCCTCTTGGTTCTAGAGGTTGTTTCAACGTCTAGACCAAGTGGATGCATGAGCGCATGAGGGCCGTATACCGTTAGGCCGCATCTCCCACTGAGGGCCATATACCGTTAGGCCGCGTCTCCCATTGTGTCGTAGTCAGTTGGAAGGGGGTAATGCCTTACCTGCCTGAGAGGAGGGGGTAATGCTAGGCTGAGTTTGACCAGCTCAAGGAATGAGTCCGTTATCGACGAGTCAGGCCCGATATTGGCAGGCGGATAGTGAGGTCTCTTCCACTCACCTTATTACGCGCGATGGGGCGACAATCTGGTTTGGAGTGTAATAGACCCCGGTGATTATCCCAAAGAGGAACCGTACTGATACGTGGACTTATTGAGCAAGATTTGCATATTTATATGTTCATTTCATTCACTATCCACTCAGGCTGGTGGTGCACAACTAATTGTTGTGTACCTTCGCATGGTAAGAATTTTGGTTAGGCGCGCGACTAACTTGAGATCAGGAGTTTACCACATTGAGTCTGATTATCCAAATTTAGGTATGAGACTGGTTTGGATAGAAGTTCTTTGTGATAGACCCCATAGCTTGTGATACTACGTACTATCATCCCGACTTCACTCCAGCTTGGTCATTTCACTCGCACCGCATATTGCATTACATCTGCGACGTATGACATTTTGGGTTATTATGTTTCAGTACTTATATAGCCTAGACGGACTTAGCATGATTTGCATATTGCCTTGCATCATCAACATATAGTATTTGGCTTACTGTCTTCGCTTTGCATAGCTGATTTATATTGCTTCCTCAGTATATTGGTTATTATATTTTTGCATTGCATAACCTTGGTATGGCTGATAGCATTCATGGATTTATAGATTGCCAGTATTTCCGCTTACTCTGATATCGTATGATTCATGATCTTGCTTGTATTACCGATGTTATATGATTTATGACATTATATTGCATTCTTGGCACTTACCATGTGCACACACTTTCACCACCCACTAAGCTTTCTATAAGCTTATGTATGATAGATGCATGCAGGTGGCGTTAGGTTGCAACAGTGTTGAACTTGGAGCGTGCAGCGGTCTTTTGGAGCTTGATTTTTGATTTATGTATTTCCCTTACAGTATTGTAATCAAATGATTGTATTAGTGGATATGTGATGACGATGTTGCCTTTGTGAATTGGGTAATCTTGTGGTTATGCTTATTACAAGTTAAATGAAAAAGAAAATCCTTCTTGTAGGATCCCAGGATCGGAATCTGGCGTATGGATGCTAGGAGCTGAGAATGCGGTACTACGGAAGCTATCGACACAGGATTCGGCGATCGAGATTCCTGTGAATCCGATTTCTAAGTTTGGGGTGTGACACAATGGGCCTTAGGGAGGGTTACAATGCGGACATTTAACCACCATTACCCTTACAATGTGGACATATAACCATCATTGCTCCCAAGGCATGGCCCATTTTAATACCAATTAGGAAGACAAATGAGCATCATAAACATCTTTACATACATCATGGTGGAATCACACATCACAATTAGGCCTCATATACATCACATTGGGCCTCACACAAGGGTCTCACATACATCACATTGGGCCTTGCTCATGGGCCTCATATACATCACTTTGGGCTTTACATAAGGTCCTTATATATATCACATTAGGCCTCACTCATGGGCCTCATATATATCACTTTGGGCATCAAACAAGGGCGTCATATGCATCACATTGGGCCTCACTCATGGGCCTCTTATACATCACTTTGGGCCTCACACAAAGGCCTCATATACACCACTTTGGATATCAAGCATGGTGGTCAACTGGCATGTTTTGTCATCATGCATATATATATATATATATATATATATATATATATATATATATAATATCATCATCATAACCATGAGGATCATTTTCACTCCATGATTAATATAAACAATGTCATAAGTGTTATAAAAAACTACTCATCCAACATCAATGCATATGTTATAATTCACCATCCATTAAATCATATCTATCATTTCAACCAACAACTCATAATCATCATTATCATGTTACCATACATGTATCATCATATCATCCATCATTAAGTACGTCCTACCTAGTGTGGTTTCCACACTGGACTTGAACAATATGCAATGTAAGACCCGTGTCCTAACCTGTACTATTTCGTAGGCTTCCACAGCCCTTCCGGTCAAATTCCAGTAACCCTTGATCTATATCCAACGTTTGCGCGTGATTCTAAGCCGAGTCTCACATATCAGAGTTGACTAGACTCGAAACTTATACCCTTGCGACCGCGCCGTTGCCGCGGTTCTGATGCCGCGTCTCATGTACCGAGGCGATGCCCGGGCCAAGAGATGTGGGCCCGCGTTCGATTTGAGGAAAATACCTCACATTGTAATTTCGAGAGAATCTCTACGAAATGTCTCATCAATCAATCCTATTAATCACCTTGCATGTCAAGTACAACATCCCATCCCTAAGTACGAACACCCATCCCTAAAGTCAACTCTCTCCCTTACATGTCAAGTACACATCACTCCATCACTCACATCTCCTGTCGCCCTCTCTCTCTCTTACAACAATCTCTCTCTCATCCCTCTCCCTCATTTTTCCCTAAGCAACCCACATCCATGGCTTCCATGGGGGAAAAGCTAGTATGGCCCACTTCCTATCTCCCATCCTCACCATCTTAAGCCCATCTTAACAGTTGAAATTGTCCCTTTGAGACTCTATCATGCATTGGCAGAAGAAGGAAGAAGAGATCTCAAGGTGGGTGCTTTTATTTATTGATTTTAGGATTTGAGGGCCCACATATGTGGGATCCATCTTGATGTATATATTATATAGGGAGGGCCCATAGTTGCGGGGTCCCTCCTTTCCATCACGTTTCTCTCTCTCTCTCTCTCTCTCTCTCTCTCTCTATCCCTCTCCCTTGTGATGACCTATGGCCCACTTAATATTTGATCCAGACCATCTACCCGTGGATCCCACCTTACTGGCGTCCAGTGGTTAGTCGGATGGTCCAGCAGCCCTAAACAAAGGAAAACACAAATAGCAGCTTGATCCAACGTGGGGCCCACCACATTGACGTGCTGCATCAGCACGTGGGACCCACCAGCCTGGGAGTGGATTCGCTAGTGCGCTACACGCAGCTACAGCTGCTGATGCTGAGACGTTAGCAAGTTTTCTGGAGATCCCTCTTTATATATATATATATATATATATATATATATATATAGGGAAAAGGTACTATGCGCTCGAGCGTAAAGCGGTCGTCCGTGAGGTTGACCTGTGTGGGCCCCACCGTGATGCCGTTCGAAGATCCACACTGTCCACTAGATGCACGAGCCCGGGGTGGGCCCATACGGCCCAAAATCAGCCATCCACGTAACTCAGGTGGGCCATACCATCAGAAAACATAAGTATACAAGCAAAAACATATAAAAGCACTTGGTGGGCCCCACCTGAGTTGTGGATACCACCTGAAACTTGGTCTAAAATTACATCCAAGTGAGACACACATGATGGACGGTGTTGATCATCAAAACACATCTCGAAAGGTCCCCACAAATGGTTTTGAATGTTTTAATGGTGCACGGCCCCTCTCAACTTCTGTACGTGGTGTGGCCTACAAAAGTCACGGATTGACTTGATTTTCGGCCGTGTGGGCCCCCTCTGGAATGGTGCATCGGACCGGGGGGGTAGATTTTCGAACGACATCATGGTGGGGCCCACATCGGCTCGACCTCACGGACTGCCAGCTTTATGCTCGGCGCATAGTACCTTTTCCCTATATATATATATATATATATATATATATATATATATATATATATATATATATATAGGGAAAAGGTACTATGCGCTCGAGCATAAAGCGGTCGTCCGTGAGGTCAAGCTGATGTGGGCCCCACCGTGATTAGGGTTGTAAATGGTCGGGTTCGAGGTGGGTTTAGCCAAAACCAGACCCGCCCATTTACTAAATGAGTCTGGGTCCAAATTTTAGACCTAGACCCTTTTACTAAATGGGCGGGTCTGGGTTGGGTCCGAGTCAACCCATTAGACCCATTTATAAATGGGTCCGGGTCTGGTAGAGGGAGATCTACCCAGACCCATTTATAAATGGGTCGGGTCTAACGGGTTAGGTTAAGGGAGATCCAAACCCTGAACCAAACTCGTTTAGAAACGGGTCCAACAGGTTGTTGATGCATGAAAAGTGTAGTTCTGTTTTTAGCCTTAAATAAATAAACTTTTTCCAAAAACCTGAAATTATTTTAAATATCATTCAAATGGAATGTTTGTAAATGTTAAAGTTATAGAAACAAAATTAAAAATTTGAGAAATTAAACAAGATATACCATAGGATTCAATTCTAGACCAATCCTCCAACTCATTAGAATCGTCATCCACTTCTACTACATGTAACTCCTTCAAATCTATAAATTTTACACATGACATACAACCTAGTTAATAGAGATTTAGGAAAGACTTTTCCATATTAAGTTTATAAAATAAATATAAAACAATAAAAACTAAATTTACCTTCAGGAATTGCAGCGCGAAACCAATCTTGCAAACAAGTTAAAGCCTCTACAGTGTCTGGGGCTAAAGAACTACGAAAATCATTAATAATTCTCCCACTAGCACTAAATGCCGACTCTGATGCAACGGTCGATATAGGAATTGATAATATATCACAAGCCATCCTAGATAATGTAGGATATTTGGAAGCATTCATCTTCCAAAAGCTTAAAACGTCCAAGTCGTCACTTCGAGGATGTAACAGTTCATCCATTAAAAAATTATTATAAAAAGAAGAATAAAATATTTTTACTCGTATAATTTATAAAGAGAGAGAGAAAGAGAATACCATCTCTTCTAAATAATTATCCAATTCAGACTTGATTTGATAACTTGTAGTAGCATCACTAACAAACGAATCAAAATCATAAGTATATTTTGCAGAGTCATATCGAGAACTTCTGCTCTGTGATGAAACTGTACTGTTAAATGAACCAACATTCCTCTCTTCCATATCACTAGAGATGTTATATGCATCAAATAATCTTTTAAGACCGCTGTGAATTCTTTGCGTATATGGTTCAACGGAACCACTAAATCTATAAAGCTTCTGAAAACAGTAGTTTACCCAATGCATTTTATATCGTGGATCAAAGATTACTACAATCGCCAATACCAAAGAATACTCACTCCAATATTTTTTAAACTTTGTGACCATTTTCTGGGCCATACATTTGATAAAGTCATCATGACTTTTAACCTCGCCCATCAATTGCATTTGGATCATCCAAACACCCTCGAAGTATACATTTGCAGTTGGGTATTTTGAACTAGAGAAAGAATTGGTGACCTCGTAATATACTTTTAAAGATTCACAAATAACTTTTGCCAATTCCCATTCACTTTCGCTTGGTGCTCCTTTAAAATTTGAATCACGTTCCTCCAAATGAAAGAATACATCCTTGTACACTAAGGCAGATTCTAACATCAGATATGTAGAATTCTACCAAGTAGATACATCAAAACGTAATCCTTTCTTGCTTGAGATCTTTAATTGCTTAATAATTTCTTTAAAGCTCTCCAAACGAGCTTGTGATCCCTTCACATAGTGGACCATTTATAACTTCCAGCCCCTCTTTCACAATCAAATTGAGAATATGTGCGCAACATCTTACATGAAAAAACTCGCCCTCAAGTGGAAGAGTCATTTTGAATTGTTTAAGTAGTTTACTAACAACAACATTGTTAGCACTACAATTATTCAAAGTTATTGAAAACAACTTGTTGCCGATTCCCCATTCGCTTATACCAGACAAAATAACATCGCTAAGAGCAATGCCAGAATGAGGAGGTGGAACCATCTTGAAACTAATAAGTCTTTTTTGCAGCTTCCAGTCCATATTTATATAATAGGCAGTAAGACTCATATATCCCAGTATTTGGTTTGAGGTACACATATCCGTTGTCAAGCTCACGCGCCCGCGCATCTCAGCAAAAGATTTCATCAACTTCATCTTTTCTTCTTGATATACTGTTCACTCCCCAAGTATAGGGTTGTGATGTAGTAATATCTCGGTAAGATCGAGGTCGAATCCCACGAGGACTGATCGTCACAATTCAAATCTGTGATCCTCCTTAACTAATTCAACAAATAATGGAGCAAATTACTAACACAAATTTATGGAAAATAACTATTGAGGATAGGGAAGAAAATTCAATAAGAGAAAGAGCACTAGGACTTTCGAATCCACCCCTAATTATCCCAACCCTTGTTTTGTCTGTTAATTCACTTTAATATAGATTGATTTAACTTATCTAGAGAAAGCACAATCTGTGTCCTTAATCGGGCATACTGATTGTCTAATTCCTTCAAGCAATGCCATGAATAACATATCCCATGTCCAAATCGGGCATATGGAATATGCTTGATTCAAGATAAAGCACCCTGTTTCTTCCTCTACGAGAACTGTTCATAATCAGACACAAGTACCTAGCATAAGCATCCAGACCACATCCATGCATAGACTCTGATCAAAGTTGATAGATGGAGAAGTATGGAATTTAAAACAATCAAGCACACTAGAGAAAGAAAGAAACCAATCTAATTAAAATAAAATCAACATAGAAAAAGAGGTGTTCAAATTAGGGGTTTCATCTCAGCCCTAGCTGAGAGATTAGTTACCCATAAAATCCATTAAACATATGGATAAATAAAATTCAATAACAAACATCACCAATTTCTCTCTTTCTTCTTCCTTCTCTTTCTTCTCTCCCTTGCTCTAGATCTGGACTTCCTTCCCCTTTCTCCAATCTCTGAATGCCTTTCCTCATGTTTTGCAACTCTTTTTATAGCTGATGGAGTGGCTGAAGTGGTGAAATTCGGATTTGGGAAAGGTATCGCACGCGCTGTGAAAAATTCCTTTTCGCAGCCAAGTTCGGGACCTCAAAACACCATACTTTCCTCGTTCAAATTCCAACAAACACCGTCCCTTAGGACTTTCTTGGGTCCTCTACATGATAGACGGTTCGGATACCGCCATATGATCAAAGATGGTGGCCCACAACCGCACTGGAAAAGCTGGATTTTCAAATTTGTGCAAAACTTTCGCACCCTTTCATTTGTCGTGATCGGTGGGCCCCATGAAAGTGTTTTCGGGAAATCCACCCCATCCATTGGATTCGGGACGAAATTTCAGTTAAGAATAGGTAGTTTTGAACGTCCAATGATGCGGCCCAGAGAGAAGAAAATACAAAAAGATCGATTTGGACGTTGCAGAGCATTGACCCTTTTGTGGCCTGCATGCACCGCACACATGTGTACGCATGGGTATAAAATAGTAGCATGGTTTTGAAGTCCTCGAAAGTCTGCCTACACGGTGGACGGTGCGGATTGTCCGGATGGGACACGTGTGGGGCTCACAGCCAGCCGCAAAACGGACCAACGTCCGTCCGTTCGTCCGTTTGGCCCAGAGCGGGACGCGAATCCATTGCGATGGTGGTGGGGCCCGGTCCTTCACGAATTTTTGAAATCCACTCGTCCATTGATCCCATGACGAAAAACCAACTGAAATGAGTACTTTCGGAGTAAAATATGTGTGGCCCACAAGATGATTTGGTCCGCCGTCCAGATTACGTTTAACCAGAGATCTCTGTGTTTACCCACGCATGGGTCCAAAAGGACACCTAGGTGAGGATAAAACCCGACCTCTGAGTACAATGAATGGTCCGGATCATTCGAATGCTCAAAGGGTGGGGCCCACAAGTGCCAACCGACGATCGGCTGGGAACTCCTGTAACGGCAATTGCCGTTTTGGATTTGAGAATGCGCGGTCAGCGCTGCTGACCGCCCGACTTGGTTCGGTGCGACTCTGGAGAATAGTGCTCAATGCACATTCACTTTAATGGAGGGCCTCTTTGTCTTGTTTGAGAGACATCCAAGCCGTCCATCTTATTTCTCATATCATTTAAACCGTCTAGGTAAATTTCGAAGAAGGTTCGAGATATCGGTGGGCCCGAGAATCAACGGTTTATGGTGATCTGTCGGTTGGGGCACTTCCCTAGTGATCCGAGGGTGAAATTTGAAATGTACGGTTAATTTCTGACCCTCATCACATGTATGAAGTTTCGAGTCAATTGGATGGCGGAAATCATGTGATCTTGCATTTTGTACCAATTTCGAGCCTCTTTAAACGTGAACGACACGATTTCCTCGAGTCCAGGCATGTAAATTCTTCAATATTGGTCCTCTAGAGTCCATCCCGTGCTGCTGGTAATTAGGAGAGTCAAATCTATGCTTTTAACATCATTTTTCAATACACGCTCCTGATTTCATCCTGTAATAAAAACACAATTAAAATATGGTATTAAGCATTATCATATACGAAAAATCAGGTAATAGTCGGGGTCTACTATGCAATATTCGACCCTCATCACTAACCCCAACTTGACATTTTGCTAGTCCCGAGCAAAACATGCACGAAAAATAATTTCGAGAAATACAAGACAATTCTGTAAACTCAAGTGACGTGTGAACAGATAGTTGAGATGTGAAAACTCTAAGATTCATGAATGGTGAAAAGATTTTTCTCCGAAATCAAGCTTACAGATAAACTTCATAATCAAGTTCAAAATATTAAGCCATTAATTAGACAATTTTAAACATTGAGTTCCATGAGTGTATAGTGTAATCTCGGCTTACTACCATTAAAAGATCCAATCGTCAATTTCATGATATCATTAGTAATTCGTGACAACCAAACTGAAACCAACACTAGCATTTTAGATCATCTTTTCGTTCTATCGGCCTTTGATTTCCTTTATAAGCAGTGGTGCCAAGGAGGGGAATCAAATCCGCACTATAGGGAGCAAACCTATGGTGAAAACTTGTTGCCTAACTCTTTTCTCATGTCAACTATGGGGAATCGAATCTTCATCTATAGGGAGCAAACCTATGGTGAAGATTATGTAACTTAGCCTTTTCTCTTCTTCTTTATAGACTGATGCTAAAAATTTTGTTTTTCAGGCTGGTTCCTTTCATGCTTAGTGATTACCATGTTATCAATTAATATCGAGGCGAAAACTTAATGTGTAAGAGATCGATATGTGAAATCATGGCTCAATCAATGTTTACAACTTCTAATTATGGATTAACCATTCAAACTTCGATGTAGGTGAAATCATTGGAGACAACCAAATCCAAGAGTCATAAATTTCTCACATTCTGAATCTTGTAATTTCAAAATCACAACTATCCTTTAAAATCACTTTGAATTCAATAGAAATTCTAGAAAAATTTTAAAAATTTTCACAATTTTTTGCTCAAGACCAAGAAAATACTAATTAGTAAAAATTTTCACAATTTTTCGCTCAAGACCAAGAAAATACTGATTAGTAAAAATTTTCACAATTTTTCGCTCAAGACCAAGAAAATACTGATTAGGTAACCTAATCTCCCACCCCCAACCTAAAATCTACATTGTCCTCAATGTAAAAAAATAAGCATGCAATGCACATGAGACAACGAAAAGAAAAGAGGAGTAGGGAAAGATAGTACCTGGATGGAGAATCAAGAAGCTCTCAAAAATAAATATCATCGCAAAACAGGTTAGCACAAGAGAGAAATCATCATAAGAAAACATAACAAAAAGAAAAACAAAAGAAGATCCTACCTATACCACTTTCGCAGGTGCTCTCGATTGCATTTAGCGTATGCAACAAGCCTTTAAACCCCTAGGTTACCCTTAGTGGACGAGTTGTAGTCTCGTGAGGGTTTGCAGTAATGTTACCCACAAACATTGAACTAATTAACAAGGAAAAAGAAATCAAATGAAATGCTGGGTTGCCTCCCAGGAGCGCTAAGTTTAACGTCTTCAGCCAGACAAGAACGGACCATGAAGTCATTAATCTTTAAGACCAGGGTCCGCGAAAGAACTTACCTCAATACCTTAATTAACCGATCCCAGACAAGTGATGCGAGTTCCCATAAACTGTGCTATCTGAAATGAGGTAATTGACACTATCATCAAACAATTTAAGGACTTCCGCTCGAACAACTTCCTCCATGTTAAGATCATGCTTCCTTTGTATTTTACGTGACATTTCCACAGCATGATCCTTACATATAGTGGGGCACACTCCTTGTATTTCTGCTATCTTCCGTTCAATTGCCGCCTTATATGTTCGAAGAACATTAAGCAATCTGTTCTCTTTTGCCTTCTCAGAGTTAGAAATTGTGCTGTCAGGAAGAGTCTCAGAGGGATGAAGAGGTTCCACTTTCGCTCTCCATTTTTCAGTCTCCAGTATAGGAGTAGAGTCGAGCAGTGCATTGACTTCGTGGATGGGACTATCGATGTCAAAATCCATGCCATGTTGTGCTAAGCAGGTCTCAAGAGGATCTTCAAAAGATGTACGGAAGGAGTCCTGCACAAGGCTCTCGATCATGTCTACTTCAAAAATGTCGTCCAAATCCGCGGGTTGTTGTCCTGCATTAAAAACATTGAGTTTAATATTCATGTTACCAAAGGACAATTTCATAACTCCATTAAATATTTATAATAGCATTAGATGTAGCCAAAAATGGACGACCCAAGATGACTGGGATCGACTATGAGGATTCTAGACAGTGAGTATCTATAACTATGAAATCCCTTTGGAAAATAGAATTTATCAACCTGGATTAGCACATCTTCAATAACACCAGGGAACCTTGACAGATCTATCGGCCGGTTGTAATGTTACCTTAGTCGGTTTCAACTCACCAAGTCCTAGTGCTCATAAACCGAATAAGGTAACAAATTAACACTCGCCCTAAATCGAGTAATGCCTTCCCAATCTTATGATCTCCTATGCCGCAAGAAATGGTGGGAGCTCCTGGATCCCTAAATTTAGGAGGAGTGTTATGTTGAATCATGGAGGTGATGCGCTTTCTGCCAGGAAGACTTTCTTATGAACATTCTATTTACGCTTTTGAGTGCATAAATCTTTAAGAAACTTAGCGTAAGGAGGGACTTGCTTGATGGCATCAAGTAACGGAATGTTGACTTGCACTTTTTTAAACACATCCAGGATTTCATCAAAGTTATTTCTTTTCTTCATAGGTGCCAGACGTTGAGGAAATGGTGCTTTGGGCACGTATGGTGGCACATTAGTGGTTCCTGGAGAGTCGGAGAGCTTTTGAATTTTGGATGCATTGGTGTGTCTCTCTGCTTCATCTTGATCTTCCGCTTTAGAATTTGATTCATCCCTAGGCATCTCTATTCTGTTATCAATCTGTTTGCACGACCTAAGGGTAGTGATCGATTTGGCTTGCTCATGATATTGACCTTGGTTAGAATTAGAGCCAATCTCATCATCTTGTCCCTTTGGATTAGCCACAGTTGACTAGGAACTGCCTTTTCTCTCTCACTCAATGTGGCAGCTAGTTGACCCATTTGTACTTCCAGCTTGGCAATGGATTGTGCATTTGCATGTAAGCTTTGCTGGTTGGCTAGTAAGGTTTGTTGGGTGTCTTTTTGGAATTGGAGAGAACTCTGCATAAAAAGATGGAGTGTATCCTCAAGAGATGGTTTCCGTGATTGTGAAGGGACTTGTTGATATTGCGGAAACTGTTGAAGTTGTTGATTGCCAGCTTGAGGGTAAGGTTGCATGGGAGGATTTCGGATGGTCCTCCTTGTTGTGGCCCTTTTGCCCAAGAAAAATTTGGATGCCTAGCCCAACCTGGGTTGTAAGTGTTTGAGTAAGGATCATTCCCAGGTTTCTGAAAGGTGTTCAAAGCATGAACTTGTTCAGAGAGGAATTCTGGAAATGCTGTACCAGATGGGCAAGATTGCGTAGGATGGGTAGAACTAGAACATATGGCACAAGCCTCGGTTTGAGTTGTTTGTGGAGGTCCATTATGTAACATCAGAGCATCAACCTTCTTTGTCAGGCCATCAATCTTGGCATGGAGATCTGGTGTGACTCCTATCTCATATATGCCACCTCTCTTTTGTGGTTGGGAACTTCTTTCACCTCTATCTGAATAGTCCCATTGCTGGGAGTTTTCACACAAGGTTTCAAAGAATTTCCATGCTTCGGTATCGCTTTTGGTCATGAAGGACCCTCCATTGGTGGCATCAACCATGCGACGGTTCGGGGTGTCGACCGTCATAAAGTATTGCACTTGTTGCCACTTCTCAAAACCGTGGTGTGGACATTTAAGAAGCAAGTCCTTCCATCTTTCCCAACATTCATGAAAGTGCTCTCCCTCTTTTTGTGTGAAATTAGTGATTTCTCTACGGAGAGCATTAGTTTTGTGAACGAGGAAGAACTTGTTTAAGAACTTTCTAGACAATTGGTCCCATGTAGTGATAGACCCAACTTCTAGAGAATTCAACCATGCTTTCGCCTTATCCTTCAAAGAAAAAGGAAACGGGCGTAGAGGCGGATCGAATCATCTCGAGAAGTTTTGGAATTTAAAGGTGGAGCAAATGTCTAGGAATTCTTTCACATGATGATATGGGTCCTCCTTGTCCAACTCATAAAAGGAAGGCAAAGAATCTGTATGACCCAGTCTTGAGTTCAAAGTGTCTTTGCGTGGTGGTGGTGGGCAACACTATGCATGAAGGAGCATTGAATTGGACAGGAGCTGAATAATCTCTAAGAGTTTTAGTTCCATTTTCTTCTGCCATTTCAACTGGGATGTCTTTCAATCTTCTATGGAATGTTCTTTCTATTTCAGGATCAAAAGGTGCTAGTTCTTTATCTAGAGATCTACGTCCTAGCATAAACTAAGTAACAACCTAAGAGAAAGAAAACTAGAACTAGAAATTATGAGATTCTAAAACAAGTTAAAACTATATCAACAAGAATGGGAAAAAAGAACCCAGGAAAGGAGATGATTGATGTCAGAAGATTTAAGAAGCTCCTCCTTCACTTAGTAGCTTCCTTCCCCAATTCCTGTAAATAAAAACAAAAACAAATTAAGTTTCCTAAAATAATGATAGAAAAATCCTAAGCAATGGTTAATTTCTAAAAAAGAAAGTTTCTAAAACTAGAAAATAGAAAGTTACCAAATCCAAAGTTAGAAAGTAGAAAATTCCTAAAAATTGAAAACCTAAATCTCAAAATAGAAAGTAGAGAGGACTGGAGAATTTAGAAAGATGTTACCAATTGGAGATCTATGTTAGAATCCTGCAAAAGAAAACAAAACAAGTTAGTTTCTAAAATAGAAAATCTAAAATTAGAAATTTTTTAAAGAACTAAAAAAAAAGAGTTAGTTTCTAAAAAGGAAGGAAATCCTAGAATTAGAAAGTTACTAAAAATAAAAAAACTAAGTTAGTTTCTAAAAGGAAAAAAAAATTTCTAAAACTAGAAAATATAAAGTTACTTAAAAGAAGAATCTAAATCTAAAATTAGAAACTAAAAATTTCTAAAAAAATAAAATCCTAATTCTAAAAATAGAAATTAGAAAAAGTAAGAAACTTAGAAGGGATTACCAAATTAGAAGTTTATTTCAGGGCCCTACAAAAGAGGAAATAGGTTAGTTTCTAAAATAAAGAAAATAACTCTAAGTTAGTAAAATCCTAAGCTATGAATTATGATAAGAGAGAATCTTAAATTCAATTGGATGGATCAACAGGTCCCAGAAGCGGCGCAAAAACTTGTTCACTCCCCAAGTATAGGGTTGTGATGTAGTAATATCTCGGTAAGATCGAGGTCGAATCCCACGGTGATCGTCACAATTCAAATCTGTGATCCTCCTTAACTAATTCAACAAATAATGGAGCAAATTACTAACACAAATTTATGGAAAATAACTATTGAGGATAGGAAGAAAATTCAATAAGAGAAAGAGCACTAGGATTTTCGAATCCACCCCTAATTATCCCAACCCTTGTTTTGTCTGTTAATTCACTTTAATATAGATTGATTTAACTTATCTAGAGAAAGCACAATCTGTGTCCTTAATCGGGCATACAGATTGTCTAATTCCTTCAAGCAATGCCATGAATAACATATCCCATGTCCAAATCGGGCATATGGAATATCTGATTCGATAAAGCACCACTGTTTCTTCCTCTACGAGAACACTGTTCATAATCGAGACACAAGTACCTAGCATAAGCATCCAGACCACATCCATGCATAGACTCTGATCAAAGTTGATAGATGGAGAAGTATGGAATTTAAAACAATCAAGCACACTAGAGAAAGAAAGAAACCAATCTAATTAAAATAAAATCAACATAGAAAAAGAGGTGTTCAAATTAGGGGTTTCATCTCAGCCCTAGTTGAGAGATTAGTTACCCATAAAATCCATTAAACATATGGATAAATAAAATTCAATAACAAACATCACCAATTTCTCTCTTTCTTCTTCCTTCTCTTTCTTCTCTCCCTTGCTCTAGATCTGGACTTTCTTCCCCTTTTTCAATTTCTGAATGCCCTTCCTCATGTTTTGCAACTCTTTTTATAGTTGATGGAGTGGCTGGAGTGGTGAAATTCGGATTTGGGAAGTCATGTCATGTGTGCAACAAAATTCCTTTTCGCAACCAAGTTCAGGACCTCAAAACACCATACTTTCCTCATTCAAATTCCAACAAACACCGTCCCTTAGGACTTTCTTGGGTCCTCTACATGATAGACGGTTCAGATCTGCCATATGATCAAAGATGGTGGCCCACAACCGCCTGGAAAACTGGATTTTCAAATTTGTGCAAAACTTTCGCACCCTTTCGCTGTCGTGATCGGTGGGCCCCATGAAAGTGTTTTCTGGGAAATCCACCCCATCCATTGGATTCAGGACGAAATTTCAGTTAAGAATAGGTAGTTTTGAACGTCCAATGATGCGGCCCAGAGAAGAAAATACAAAAAGATCAGATTTGGACGTTGCAGAGCAGCCCTTTTGTGGCCTCTGTACCGCACACATGTGTACGCATGGGTATAAAATAGTAGCATGGTTTTGAAGTCCTCGAAGCTGTCTACACGGTGGACGGTGCGGATTGGCCAGATGGGACACGTGTGGGGCTCACAACCGGCCGCAAAACGGACCAACGTCCGTCCGTTCGCTGACGCTAGAGCGGGGGACGCGAATCCGCTGCGATGGTGGTGGGGCCCAGTCCTTCACGAATTTTTGAAATCCACTCGTCCATTGATCCCATGACGAAAAACCAACTGAAATGAGTACTTTCGGAGTAAAATATGTGTGGCCCACAAGATGATTTGGTCCGCCGTCCAGATTACGTTTAACCAGAGATCTCTGTGTTTACCCACGCATGGGTCCAAAAGGACACCTAGGTGAGGATAAAACCCGACCTCTGAGTACAATGAATGGTCAGGATCATTCGAATGCTCAAAGGGTGGGGCCCACAAGTGCCAACCGACGATCGGCTGGGAACTCCTGTAACGGCAATTGCCGTTTGGATTTGAGAATGCGCGGTCAGCGCTGCTGACCGCCCGACTTGGTTCGGTGCGACTCTGGAGAATAGTGCTCAATGCACATTCACTTCTAATGGAGGGCCTGCTGTACTGTTTTCGAGACATCCAAGCCGTCCATCTTATTTCTCATATCATTTAAACCGTCTAGGTAAATTTCGAAGAAGGTTCAGATATCAGTGGGCCCGAGAATCAACGGTTTATGGACTGATCTGTCAGTTGGGGCACTTCCCTAGTGATCCGAGGGCTGAAATTTGAAATGTACGGTTAATTTACAGCCCTCATCACATGTATGAAGTTTCGAGTCAATTGGATGGCGGAAATCATGTGATCTTGCATTTTGTACCAATTTCAGGCCTCTTTAAACGTGAACGGCCTGATTTCCTCGAGTCCCAGGCATGTAAATTCTTCAATATTGGTCCTCTAGAGTCCATCCCGTGCTCTGGTAATTTCGGAGAGTCAAATCCATGCTTTTAACATCATTTTTCAATACACGCTCCTAATTTCATCCTGTAATAAAAACACAATTAAAATATGGTATTAAGCATTATCATGTACGAAAAATCAGGTAATAGTCGGGGTCTAATATGCAATATTCGACCCTCATCATATACTATAATGCAATCATTTTTAACTGTATTCCTTGACATAGGTTTGAATTTGGGTTGCAACTCAGCCAAAAATGACCTAAAATAATAATTCTCGATATCCCTAAATGAATATCCAAGCACAGTATATACTTTTACAAGAGTTTTGCGACTGCGTTCTTGATCAAACTTGTATGTACTAAGCTCAGGACCACCTTGATTACTTATAGCCGATCCTATAAGTTGTTGTTTTCTATCATGATACACCTTTTTTGAACATTTCGTAAGGTGCTTCTTAAGGTGGCTTGTTCTACTACTACTACAAGCAGAGAGTATTTGGTTGTAATGGTTGCATCTAGCTGTAACCACTCCATCCTTACATAATCGCGTGAAGTCGTTCCAAACTGCCGATGTCAACTTTCTATGTTTCGAATTCGAACTAGTAGTTACTACTGTATGTGAAGAAAGTGTAGAGTCCCTTCACTCAATGGGATCAAGTTGTTCGTGTTCCTCTACATTAGACATGTTATATTGCTGCATTAAATAAAATGCTTTAAGATTATTACTGATTAGAAATGAAAATGTAAAAATGAAAAGTGAATATGAAAATAATGTACACACAAGGCATGCATATAACATTCAATTTGTTCAATTAGCGCACCCCATCATAAGACAAATACATTCCGTCCATCCATTTTTTCAGATCCTTTTATGGTATGAGCCAAAAAATGAGTTAGATCCAAAACCCAAGTGACCACACAGTGTTGATTGAACTTCCACTGTTAAAATCTTCTTAGTGGCCACAAAAGTTTTGAATCAAGCTAATATTTGTTTTTTCCTTTCATCCATGTCTTTATGACCTAATCAACAAGTTGAATGTGAAACTATTTACCCCACTTTAGATTTAGACGGTTGGGATTGTTCAATAAGTGATGATCATATACATGATGGAAAACATCATTTCAGTGGTCAGGATCACAGAACAATGAACTTGATTAATGATTTTCAAAAATTAAAATGAGTAATGATCATATATACAACCAAGTGTAGGTTAGCATTAAGTTCAATCCATGTACCAACGTCTTAAGTGTGCAACGCATCTCAGCCATGAGAGATGTGGGCCTCATCATGAAAAAGGTCATCTAATCTTCAGGCAAACCACCGTGTACAAAAACAAAGGATGGTTTAGATCAGACCGACCAACTCTTTTATCCAGTGTACAAATGTGGCCCCACCTCATAATCGTATTGGCCTCTGGTGCACCCGACATCTTGCATGGCATAGATACGTATTCCTTTACTTACCAAAAATCCCTCTTTCTTTTACTTGCTAAAATCCTTGTGAGATACGTATCTCACCCACGGCCAGGAATTTGTATGTATGAGTGTATGCAAGCCGTGGGTGTAGCAAAATTTTTCTCTAGGCTATATATAATATAAAAAAAAATGAACAATTCCTAAAAAAAGGCTTAATTGTGTACCTGATGGCCCAACAATTGCAACAACAAATAGGTATAGATGAAGAAGAACACAAAGTCAATAATGTTGCAGCAAAAAACACATCCAGATCCCACAAAAAAAAAAAAAATTATTTGTACACTTTGCGATATGAAGATTGAAGAAGAAAGAGATAAATAAAATAAAACAGTATGAAAAATTAAAAACCTTGTTGAGATTGTATCTGTATGGATTAGAGTAGTAACAAACTTCTTATCTTTCTTAAATAGATAAGATACATCGGGAGAGGGATATAGAAAATAAAGAGGAGATGAAGAGTCACTGCCACTGGTTCGTCACTCTGGTACTAATTTATGAGAAGGAAAATGGTTCACTACTTGTGCGGGCCCCATCATGATTATGTAAAATCTACACCAATCACAAGGTGAGGCACCACATGCTAGAATGAGGGCCCTAAAATCAGCTTCATCCGTGATTAAAATGGGCCACACCATCAAAAGAACTATATAGGACAAAGCTCACCTTCTAAACTTTTCCATTAATTTAGCCCACCTAAATCACATATGGGCCTGATTTTTTTAGAAAGGGCTTAAGATTTTGTGTGACATCTAATGAATGGAGTGGATTCCATATAGTGATCACAGTGGGCCGATTAAAAATAAAGGGTGGACCTTTCTTTCCCAATTATTTCCTTTGAGGTGGCCCACTTAAATCTCAAGTCAGCCTAATGTTTTTGCCCTGGGATTAACTAATGATTATATATCTATTGGCTGGAGTGGATCTCAAATAAACAACATGGTGGGCCAGATAAAAAATCAAGGAGGTGTATCTTATTTTCAAACTAGTTTTGTATTTTATTTTGAAGTGGGAACGTTGTATGTTGCTTAATATATAGGGAAGTGGGAACGCCAGTTGAATATATAGAGAAGTGGGAAGGATATGGGTCTGGGCGGGTCTCATGTAAGGTAGACCAGACCTGCCCATTTACTAACAGGGTTCGGGTCGAGTCGGGTCAGGTCTAAATGAAAGGAACCCAGACCCAGACCTGTTTGACAAATGGGTCTATCCTTGGACCCGGACCCGTACCATTTAGCAAACGGGTCGGGTCTTAATGGGTTGGGTTCGGGTACCCCATCGGGTCCGCTGACCCATTTACAGCCCTAACTGTGATGTCTTTCGAATATCAACACCGTCCACTAGATGCACCATTCCATGGTGGGTCTGGACGGCCCAAAATCAAGTCAATCCGTGACTCAGGTGGGCCACACCGTCTAAAACCATAAGTATACGTGCCAAAAACCACCTGAGTTTTCCATGCACCTGAAACTTGGTATGAACCCTCATTCAAGTGGGACACACATAATGGATGGGCTGGATTTGCAAACCACATCTCGGTGGGCCCTCAAAAATGGTTATGAATGTTTTAATGGTGCATGGCCCCTCTGCACTTCTGTATGTGGTGTGGCCCACTAAAGTCACGGATTGACTTGATTTTGGGCCGTACAGGCCCACCATGGAATGGTGCATCTGGTGGACGGTGTTGATGTTCGAAAGGCATCATGGTGGGGCCCACACAGCTCGACCTCATGGACGACTGCTTTACGCAGGAGCGCATAGTACCTTTTCCCATATATATATATATTATAATATAATATAATATGTTATATATTTGGTGGGCCACGTGTGTGGACCCCACCATGATGCCTATGTTATTCCCACACCGTCCATTCATTTACTTGGACGGGCAGAGCTTTCAGTAGCCACCAAGGTGTATGGCTTCATCCAGCCGTCATTGGCCAGGACAGTAGACTCCACTCTGATGCATTATTTTATTCAAACCGTTCATCCATTTTCTGGTGTGGCCCACCTTTTACTATGTATCCACGCCAACCATACATCTCTGGCCCACCATGTGGAATCCATACCGTCCAACACCTTGGACGGGTGGGACCCACCTCTGTGTATTGCACCATCACGGTCCAATCTCTGGACGGTGACTGGCTGGATGTTGGTCATGTAAAATAAAAATAAATAAATATAATAATGATATAATAATAATAATAACTATTATATAATATAATATATTAGATATATGGTGGGGACTACGTGGGACCCACCTTGTTTACAACATATTGGCTGGTATGCACTGACAGCAGCAATATAGCTGCTGTCATAACGTCATCAGGGTTTATGGGACCCACATGGGGCACGTATGTTATCCAACCGTCCATCCATTTCACATCCACACCGTCCTTACGAGTGGGGCTACCATGCTATATGCTTTGATCCAGCACCATCCATCTGTCACACGTGGGGTACACCTTGATGTATGTGCTTTGCCTGCACCGTCCAGCTGGACAGTACTAGGCATTGCTAGACAGTGCTGTGGACTTCACTATGATGTGTTTTTATCCACACGGTCCAGCCGTGGACCCCACTAGCTACACGTGTGAGATCCCACCGTGATCTATATATTTCATCCACAGTGCACAATGCATGGACAGGTGCTGAATGATGCTTAGGCAGTGCAGACTTACGTGGACAATGCTTGGATGGTGCTGATGTGCTAGACCATCTTTGGGCGGTGCTGTGGACCGCACCATGTTGTATGTATTTCATCCACACTGTCCAAAATGCTTGGACGGTGCTGGACAGTATTTGGGCGATACTGCAGATCCCGCCTCCATGAATGTTTCATATCCACACCGTCCAAAGTGTTTGGATGGTGCTGAACAATGACTGTGAGGTGCTGATTTACATGGGCAATGTTTGGGTGGTGCTGATCATCACTGGTGCGCCATGTGCCTAATAGAATGATAGTGTACAGTAATGCACATGTTGCACCTACAACTATTGAAATGGTTTTTGGTGTAGTCCAAGTCCACTTGAGGCCCATTAGTGTGGCCCATTGATGCAGCCCACTTAATGTGTATGAGGCCCATGAGTAGGGCCCACCTATAATGTATATTAGGCCCATGTGTAGAGTCCACCTATTGTGTATTTGAAGCCCATGCATTGTGGCTCATTGTGATCTATTCGAGGCCCATGGGCAAGGCCATGTGATGTGTTTATGGCCCATCCATGAGGCCCTTCATGATGTATCTTTAGCTCATGAGCGGGGCCCACCTGTTGCATAGTTATGGCCCATTAATACAGCCCATTAGATGTATTCGAGGCCCAGATATGTAGCCCATTTGATGCATATGAGACCCATGTGCAGGGCCCGCTTGATGTGCATTTGATGCCCATTGGTGCGGTCCATTGATGCTGCCCACTTGGTGTATTCAAGGCCCATGGGTGTAGCCCATTGTGACACATTTATGGCCCATGAGTGAGGCCCTTATGTGAGGCCCTTGTGTGAGGCCATGGGCCACTATTCGTATGGTTCTATGTGGGCCACTCCTTGGGAGCAATGTTGGTTAAATGACCACTTTGATGGGCAATGATGGTTTAATGTCCAGGCTGTGACTTTGCCTTAGGCTTTGTTCTGCCCATTCTCTTCGAGGCCGATTATCGATTCCGATTCCGATTATTGAGGCTAATTATTGACCGATTCTGATTGTCATGGCCGATTGTCGATTTTGAATGTCATGGCCGATTGACCGATTAGCGATCGAGGCTGATTATCGTGACCGATTTACTGATTCTAATTATCGATCGATTCCGATTGTCGAGGCCAAGTATCGAGACCGATTCCGATTGTCGAGGCCGATTCTGATTGTCGAGGCCGATTCTGAGTGTCGATTCTGATTGTTGAGGCCAATTTTAATTGTCGAGGCCGATTTCAATTATTGAGGCCGATTGTTGAGACCTATATGATGTATATGCGACCTATAGTTGAGGCCCATTGTGATGTGTATTCCGCCTGCGTGATGCATATATAGCCCATGGTTGAGGCCCAATGTGATGTGTATTCCGCCTACGTGATGCATATATGGCCCATGGTTGAGGCCCATGTGTGATGTGCATTCGAGGCCCATGTTTAAGGCTTTCCCATGTTTGATGATGAATATGAGGTCTATGTGATGAAGCTTATTATGATGCTTTTGAGGGCCAGGCGATGGAGTCCATTGTGATGTATATTAGGCCCATGTGAGAGGCCCATTGTGATGTATATTAAGCTCTTGAGTGAGGCCCATGGTGTTGTATATTAGGCCCTTGTGTGAGGCCATGGGTCCACTATATGTTAGGCTCTATGTGGGTCATTCCTTGGGAACAATGTTGGTTAAATGTCCACATTGTCGAGGTCGATTGTTGATGTCGATTATTGACCCCAATTATGAGTATGTGACGGCATAACATCATGATACATACGCATCATCTGTATGTTTGTTATGAGATGTGGTTGACCATTGCGTATGTCATTGGGCAGGTTGTTATGAGACTCCCTGACAGGGGGAGGATATCTCACATGAGGGCACGGTATGCATAGGATTGATGCATGACTGGATCGTATGACTCATGCATCTTGCATTGTGTGTTGTAATTATTGTATATCCCGGCGACATCAAGGCCGTAGCCTCCATAGGCATATCGTGGATGGCCAGATGGGACACCAGAAATGTTTGGTTCGAGCATCTGGCTACTATAAATGGCCTTGGGTGAAAATTTCTAAACCCTCTTGGTACCAGAGGACGCCCTAACGTCGAGACCGAGTGGATATATATGAGCGCATAAGGGCTGTATACCAGTAGGCCGCGTCTCTCACTTTATCGTGGTCAGTTGAGAGGGGGTGTGGCCTTACCCGCCTGAGGGAGTAGGCATAGCTAGGCTGAGTTTGACCAGCTCGCGAATGGGTCCGCTATCGACGTGCCGAGTAGATATTGGCCGACTACTAGCCAGGCGGATAGTAAGGTCTTTTCCACTTATCTAGTTGTGCGCTTAATGAGGCGACAAGCTGGTGTAGAGTGTACTAGACCCCGGTGATTATCCCAGAGATGAACAGTACTAATATGTGGACTTATTGGGCAGGAGTTACATATTCATTCATTCATTCATTCACTATCCACTTAGGCTGGTAGTACGCAACTATTTGTTACGTGTGGCTTCGCAATGGCCAGGATTTCGGTTGGGGCACGTGACTAACCTGAGATCAAGAGTTTACCACATTGAGTCTGACTATCCAAATTTAGGTATGAGACTGGTTTAGATAGAAGTCCCTTGTGATAGACCTCATAGCTTGCGATACTATATACTATCATCCCGACTTCACACTCCAGCATGGTCATTCTATTCGCACTACATATTGTATTAGATTTGTGGAATATGACATTTTGGGTTACTGTGTTTTTGTATTTATATAGTCTAGATAAGGCTGACAGTATTCGTGAATTCATCAGGATTTGTATATTACAATGCATCATCGACATCTAATATTTAGCTTGCTGTCTCTACATTACATAGCTGATCTTCATTGCTTCATCACTATATGATATTGCTTTTATTATATTTCTGCATCGCATAGCCTGGGCAAGGCTGATGGTATTTATGGGCCTATCAGTATGTTTTCACATTACTCTGATATCGTAAGATTTATGAGCTTGTTAGTATTTCTGCTTACTTTGATTTCTCTGATATTGCATTATTTATGGACTTACCAGTATATTTCCATTTACTCTGATGTCGTATGATTCATGATCTTGTTTATATCTCCTTTTATTTTGATATTGTATGATTTATGGCGTTGTATTTGTGTGCTTGACATTTATCTTGTGCACATACTTTCACCACCCTCTAAGTTTTTTATAAGCTTATGCACTATAGATGTGTGCAGGTGGCATTAGGTTGCAGCAGCGTTGAGCTTGGAGCATGCAGCTATTTTTCGGAGCTTTGATTTCGACATATGTATTTCCCTTTCAACATTGTATTTAAATGATTATATTAGTAGATATGTGATGATGATGTTGCCTTTATGATTTGGGTATACTTGTGGTTATGCTTTTTATGAGACAAATATACATTGGAAAATCCTCCTTGTAGAATCTCAGGATCGGAACCTGGCGTATGGACGCTGGGAGCCGAGAATGGAGTACTACGGAGGCTATCGGCACCGGGTTCGGCGATCGGGATTCTTGTAAATCCAACTTCCAGGTTTGGGGCGTGACATGCAAGGCATAGAGTCGTATAGGGCAAGTATGAGTCCCACTAGGTGAACCAATAGGCCAACCCAAGGGCATAAATGTCCAACCACAACGCTTTCAATGGTGTGGATATAATTCCATAACTAAGTGGGCTCCACACATTCCACCAACTAGAAACAATGCACAATCTCAAACACAAAGGATAATAAGCTAACATCTTTCATGTCATATATCATATTGGGCCTACTAGCCACATATATAACAAACCAAGAAAAAGCCCAATTATCCAGTTTATGCAATATAAGTCTCTCTAAGCGTGGTCTACTTGACTAGAGGTTGTATACAAGACACGCTGCCCAGTAGGTAATGGGCCTGCCCAACGAGCTCAAGGAAGGTTACTTTTGTGGGTTTCTCATTCCCCAACGATTTCTCTTAGTGTTGGTTCTGCTTGGGCCTTAGGGTTGCATCATTTATATGGGCCCAAGGCCACTTATCTCTTAATAGAGCATTTGGACAGCAAGATCTATCTACTAAATATTTTACAAGTTATACAACACCCATTTACAAAACATGCCAGGTGGACCTCATTACATGGAAGGAAAGAACCATATAAGATAGCTCATACTAGATGGCCCACATAAGGTTTTTATACCCAACAATATCTGAGAGTTATTTTTAAGAGTTTAGATGCTGCATTAAATGCTTTAGGATGGTGGTGGACCCCACCGACGTGGCCCCACATAAATTTTATATCTAACAGATTTTTGGTGCAATGTTGGTTCTGGGTCATTTTAGAGTCAGATTTATGATCATGTGGGGCCTACATATGGTGAAAGAAAATAGCCACCTAGTAGCTCTATGTATGGGCTTTACAAATTATAAGGCATGCCTCATTGGTTGCATGAGTACAATTTACGGTGATGGCCCAAACATGGGTACTTGGAGAAACTATGCAGGAAATATAGTGCAGAATTAGTTTTGACCCAATTTTAAGTATATCCCATGATTACAAGGGATCATATTTCAGTGTGCCATCAGGTGCCCTTAGTTGTACTATATATGCACTTTAAAAATTATAAGTTGGGACCAACTGGTTGTGCACACGTAATATTTGGTATACGGCCAAACATAGGCACTTTGATTTTCTGCACATAATTTTTCTGCACAACTATGCCTAACAACATTTTGGGATCCACTCCCTGATCATGTGGGGTTTGATTTGGCCCAATTAAAATATTATTTATCTATTCATTAGTGTAGGTTAGAGGTTCCAAGTGGTGGCCTACTCAAACCTCCAGCGTGTGATCCACTACAGAGGCCCAAAGTTGGTACAAAACACAAATAATCAGACAATTTTCAGAAATAGAGTCTGTCACAACTTAGGGCTCAATTTCCAAACACTTAAGGTTCATTCCTGAGAAAAATGTGGGACATCCCAGCTCACTTATATAAGGATTAAACATCCCCGAAAGTAGGACCCTTAACTAAAGAGTGTGGGGCCCACTACAAGGTGTCAAAGAGGCCTACATGTAATACAGTTAAGTACTTAGAAAATTTTCAATAAGCAAAAAGTGTAAAAGGAGTGAAATAGATCCAATGGCAAGTGGGACCCACATACTAGCAAACAATAGATCAGAGACACATAAAAATATATATGGTTCCCAGATTGGATGAACTAATAAAACGTATAAATCACATGTGATTCCACATCTAAGTGGGTCAATGAGAGGATAATTGTTATGTATAGTATAGATCCAACATATTCATCAAGTAACACATGAAATATATAATGATAAAATCTCTATGATCAGATTCTCTATTGGAAGATCTGATCCAATGGATGGTTTGGGAACAAGTCATTCAGGCCGTTTATAGGTTTGCAACCATACAGAGCCTTGGATCCATCTGTACCACACATAGAAATTCAAGATTTACCCTTACAGAAGTATCTATAGGTCCAGAATTTTTTAAATTTATCATGAAAGAATCTGACCATAGGGACCATACATATAATTATTAAGTATCTCTAGTAAGCTAAGAGCAAATATCAAATACAGCTGATCGTTGGAATCACGGATATGACCCAAATAAGAATGGTTATAATAAGCTCCCCTATACATCTTTCATATAAGGTCAAGATCTTAGCCATCCGAACTCCGATTGAGGCTTATTATATACAATTGGAAAGTTGGTTTGATTTTCTACGAATCCAACGGAACGTATATTTTTAATACAGTCATTAAAAGAGTTAAAAATAGGTCCATTTAGGCAAATCGGAATCTTGTATATACTACCGGACAACAACCAAGTAAACTTGATGTTACGGATGATTGGACCGTTGGATGGTTATGAAATTCGCTCCAGAGTTAGTTAATATTGTGATTCATAATATCACCAAGTTTCAACTCTGATCTTAGCATGGTTGGTTTTATATGATTTTTAGCACTTGCTATCCAGAAACAAAAACAGGATTACAAATGAAGGGTGTGGACATGATTGCCATCATGGTGGACCATACTGACGTGGGCTACCTTGTTGACCACCATAACCATAAGTACATGCACATAAGAACTCTACAACAGTGGAGCCCACATATATCATGAAAATAAAAAGAGGAAGAAAGAGGAGGATGAGGAGGAGGGGAGGAGGGGTGTAGACTCACTTCAATGGATGGATGGTTGGATGATGATGTGTGGTCTACTCCCTCTTGATCAATGGCGGGCTACACATTGGCCCCACTCTCTGTCACTGTCTCTTAAAATCTTAGAATTTTTCGAAGTATAGGAAAAGAATAAGTGTAAGAGAGCTCCTACTCTTATATAGAGAATTAGGGGTTGAGGTGGCAAAATGATGTGACAAGTTCATGGGATCTCATTGGTGCTAAAAGTGAGGTAGAATGTGATGTATGGTATGGGTAGTGGATGGATGAGGTGGATGGTTTTAAGCATGCATTGGCCAAGGTGGAAGAAATCTTGACATGCATTGGCTAACGGATAGACAAGGGTTATGGGTTGTAGGTGATGCATGGTAGATGATGAAGTGGAGTATTGCAATTGGTTATTTGAAGTGATGTGGCACTAATCAAGACATACATTCAATGTATGCATAGGATGAGGTGGACATGAGTCATGATTCATTTCTAAGGCATGGGAGAGAGCTAATGACGAGTTTTAGGAAAGAATCCAATTTTATCTTATAGTGATTGTCTTATATTTGCTAGCTTCTTATTTTATCATGTAGCAATTGTCATATTTGTTGGTAATTTTCATGTTCTAAAAGTGGGCATTGGGCCCACATGGACTCAAGTCCAATGAGCCTAGCATAATAAAGGTTGCTTGTGTTACTGGATACATAATTTGGATTGTCCATTCAACAGGTCATATCTCGCTAACGGAGTGTCAGATTGACGCACGGTTTTCACTATTGCGACCGCAACGATAGAGGTCTCAATGTCATCCAGAACAATTACTTTCGTGAGTTTTCTAGGTACACTAGGGTGCAGTGTATAGTCTATCAACGGTGCGAGTTGGGACACGTGTACACACGAGCGATGTTGCAAAAGACCGGGATCCCACATCCTACCCACCTTACAAAAAATTTCGTCCTCGAAATTTCTAAGTTCATATTCAATTGTGTTAAACAAATAAACAACCGAATCCCAAAGATCGTTATATAATCGCAATTAATTCATTGCATCTAGATAGGGCACAACAACGAAGAATACCTCAATTGAACATTAAACAAGTAAGAATAATAATCAAGGGACGAGAGTTTTACATTTATACTCATGTGTTTTATATATTGGGATAACTAAGTGTTCCTAGGTTTTCAAACATCAGAGTACACACAGGTTGCCCTAAGATTATTACTTTGATACCAACTCCTATCACGCCCCAAACTCGGAAACCGGGCTCACAGAATTTTCGATCACAGAATCTGGTGCCGATAGCCTTCGTAGTACCCCATTCTCGGCTCCCAACACCCATATGTCGGATTTTAATCCTAGGATCCTACAAGGAGGATTTTTAGTATGGGTTTTTTTTTTTTTTTTAACGGTTGATCTGTTTAGGCCATTACACAATTCGTACATGGTATCAACAAATATCGAAGAGATGAACCTTTTTGATATATCACACATACTATGGTGCACCAGCTCAATACTAACGAGGGAAAATAATAACAACTCCAACAGCTCTTACATGCATCTTGGAAAGTGTAAGTCATTTATATGAGCAAACCATAGCTCGTGAGTCTACTGCATGCCGGGAGTAAAACACTGCTTATCAGGGCGCTCCTGTAAAGACATCCAAAAGAACCATAAGCATGTTATCAAACGATCATGTTTTCATATGGGAACAGGTTGTCAATTAAGTATGTCGTATAACTGCATACGTTATTATGAACATGACATCTTGTAACGCCCTGAAAATCGGGGGTCGAGCATAAACTCAACTCCCGAGTTCCAGAACATCACTTATGCAACAAAATGAATGATGATTGAATGTTGACTGTATTCGTGCATTGAACATGAGTGAGATTAAGCCAAAACAGCATATCATACTCCAGAGACAGTTAAATTTGCAAGCGGAAGACTGTGATAGATAGATAAAATATATAAATTGTGGTGGGTCTCCAGAGTGTGATCAAGTTACCAGGTTAAATAATTACAAGTATGATTTTAAATTATACCAAGTTGTGTAGTGTGATCTAGTCAACATCCCTGTAGCCCCGATAATCAAGGCACGGCTCTCACGAAGCCGCCAGAAAACAGCATATATGAGGAAGCATTCTCGTCGTCATAGAAGTCCGGCTCCGCCTCAGAAGTAGCGTATCAGACAAAGTCTGGTGGGTGTTCGGAACACCGTCCCGTATCGTGGGAGTGAGTGATCAACTTAGTGGAACAATAAAGTATAGGTTAACAAGTTATCAATTCAGTCAAGCAGTAATGATAAAGCAGTATAATCAAACAATTTTAACTACTCTTATTTAATGCAAGTATGAAATGACATGATGTATGCCCTTGCCAAACCACCCTCATGCGACATCATCTTACGTTCACAAATGCGTCCATCCCTCAGTGCTCCACATCTACCAGGCACATGCAGTGCGATATGAGCATGATTACCGAGTAATTATTAGTTCATTTCAAATAGCAGTATTGGGAAACTAAGGTACCTCCCTTGTATCATTCCCAAACATGATCCATTCTAGGGTCGTCAGTCCTAGTTAATCTCATACGATATTATGGTTTGAGAGGCGTAGCGAAGGCATCACAAAGGGCTCGTCACCTGTCAGTACGGATACAGATCTCACCGTATGCGGCTCAATTGCTGACCGTCAGCTCGAATACCGGTCTCACCATACTCGGCTCAATCGCTAGCCGTCAGCTCGAATACAGATCTCACCGTACTCGGCCCAACTCCTGCTCTAGTTGCTGTGAAGGGCTCGTCGCCAATCACAGACCTTAGAGTATGCTTGAAGACACTACAGAGGACTCGTCGCCCGTCAGCACGAGTACAGGTCTCACCGTACTCGGCTCTCGCCGTAGGTGTCGACAGCTCGAATATAGTGTCCCATACCACCATAATCGGCTCACGAGTTTGGTTGCTCACTGGTCACTACGGGGTGGCACGTGGCCCCAGCGTAGGCCGACAGCTCGACCACGGTGTCTCATACCACCATGCTCGGCTCATGAGTCTTAGCAGATCGAGGTACCATGGTTGAAAGGGATTTTACTGGTAAGTTTGGTACCCTAGGTTCAAGCAATTGCGTCCAAACATGGTGAACAAATATTAGACAGATCGGGTTACTTGACGAGCCTGACTAGCTCGAGCACACAATCAATTGGACGACATGAAGTGCATAAGCACTTCGTGTGGCCAACCACTATCGCCAACCGAAGTACGACTCGGGTTCATCAAACACATCTCACGTGGTATATGAATCACAACCACGCTTTCAAATCCATTACCGATTGCCTGGACCATACAATAGCCCCAATCACATTCAATTGCAAATAGATAAAGCAGTAATGGATCAAGATTCAAATCATACAATCAAGTCTGGTATTATCCGTTTTGGGCTGCCAGGGCTGTTGCACGCACTCGTTGCTCCACTCCCCCATCACCCATAACGGATCATACAACGTAATTATGAATTTAAACATTCGCATTACATAATTAAAATCATACAATCAGTTGAGCATGTTATCAAGCATATCATAAAGCATATTATAAAGCATGTTATAAGCATATTATGAAACACTATAAAACCAGGAATACAAACACATATATTACAAGTAAGCGGTTTAAGTAGACCACCTCATGGAGGTAATCATACATGTATCTAGGGTAGTTGAGAATCCCATCTCAAACCCTCCTACGGTGCAATCATCCAAGCATTTACTCTCACAAGCATTTACACAAACACTTGGAGTACGCTATTTCAACATACATGACGTATATTAGTAAAACATGTATTAGGGCTATTCTTTCGCTAAGCTAGTATTTTATCCGCGTATATCATAATCATACAGCAAATAATCATGACAATTGCATTTCCAAAATTTACACGTATACGATATTTCTAAAATACACAATTTTAACATACGTAGTATTTACAAGCGAACATGTATTACGGCGATTCTTTTCGCCAAGAAATTAATTTATACGCACATAATATATTTATACAGCAATTAATCATGACAAACACATCGCTAAAATATACACGTATACGGTACTTCTTACAATACCGTATTTCTACATACATGGTGTATATTAGTAAACATGTATTTAGGCGAACCCTTTCGCCAAATGAGTATTTTATCCATACATCATATATCCATATGACAAATAAACATGTCAAATACATTTCCATAAAAAATACGTATACGGTATTTTATACGAATACCTAGAGTATGTGAAATTCCAAATTCTACAATTCTAATCGAAACAGAAAATGGAAAGCACTTTGTACATGTGCAATTGCATACAGATCATGAATCTACCATTATCGGACATTGAAAGCGTTGAAAACCGCAACCTATACACCTAAAGTCATCACCTTGTGTCGTAGAATCGTAACGGAGTTGATAGGTTTGCTAAGCTCCCGTATTCGGCAGTTTGGCAACCTATGGAACGAAATACATTAGCTATTTCATAACCTACAACCAGCCAAGCCCCAAATCAGGTTAGGTTTAGGGTTTCTTACCTACAAATGACGCCGGAATCGCCTGGAAAGCGGTGAGAATGGAGCGGTGAAGCTCGAATAGCGGCAGGGAAGAGTGGCAGGGAGTTCCTCCCACATCTCCCACACTTTCTCTCTCTTTTCTTTCTCAATCTCAAATTCGTATGGCTGCCATGAGAGAGGGTTTAAGGTCCTTATATAGCCTAAAAATTTACCAAAATAGACTCTTGTTCAAAGTATACTTAGGTTATAACCAAAGCGGAACTTTTTCAGCTCAATGGAGGACTTCTGGCGGGCCTCCTTGAGCCAAAGGTTGGACTTAAGCTCACTAACGCTGGATCTACGTTCTATTAAGTTTTCGTTTCGGTCGGGATTCCAGATCACGCGTGGCGGACCAGTTTCAGTTCAACGGTCAGTGGATCTCAATCGGAGATTCCGAGTACATGTAAATGTGTATGAAATTTTTCCTGATCTGAGGGTATAATTTGGTCAGATTCTGATGGTCTGGTTGCTTAAAACTGATCCACAAGCGACGAGTCTCAGATTACTATTCAAGATATTTATTTTTAAAGAAAACAAGTGTTTTCACACTCTCTCGCTCCTGACTCAAGCGAACAGCCGTGGGACATCGGCTGGATTTGATTTCCGAGATGGTTGTCAAGCCCAGCGAGGCGGTCCTAAGTCCTTAACCTCGTATTGTTCGGACTCCTGATGTGCGGTCCAGATTAGATACGGAGTTTCGAGATGCTCCCGAGAGCAGCCGGGTAATGAGATTGATCCTAGATTTCAGGGTAACCTAGCGTCAATGATTTTACAAGTTTTGGGTCTTGCAGATCGTATTTAAAGCGATTTAAATGGATTTCGTAGCTATTCTAGTTTAACACTTAGTTAACTTTGTCAAATTTCTAAAGGATTTAATCCTAAGTGATTTCCGTCTGAGGTAGTATTTAGTCCTTTGCAGTTTGTATCTAAAGTGATCCAAGTTATACTACTTAGCTAGTTTAAGATAGTGTCTAGGGCGAAAGTGCTTTGAAAAATTGAAAGAACAAGGTAGTGAAGGGTGAGATTTGTGAAGGAAATGGGTTAAGGAGCGATTTTAAACTGTGGGATTCAGTTCTGACAAGTTAATAAAGTGTTAGGATCGACCCATTGCCTAAGGACGTCTAATTCCAGGTTGGCAAAAATCCAAGGTGTTACACATCAATAATAGGCATGTCACTCAACAAGTGACCATGAATCATTAAAATAGTCAATCATTATGAACAAGATAATCAAATTCATTTTCTACTCTATGGCGTACAATGAAAAGGCAATGGCAGAGCTGACATGTGGAGTCATAGTAAGCCAAATGTCATATGCTGAGGATGCAATGTAATATGCAATTTAAAAGAACTAACAAGCTGGAGTGTGTAGTCGGGATGATAGTGCGTGATATCGTAAGCTGTGGGGTTCATCACAAGAGATTTCTATCCAAACCAATCCCATACCTAAATTTAGATAGCTAGACTCAATATGGCAAACTCCTAATCTGAGGTTGGTCAAGCACCCCAGCTGAAATCCTAGCCATTACAAAGATACACATAATGATTTGGTTGCGCACCACCAACCCAAGTGGATAGTGGATGGATGAATGAATGAGTCAAGTACTGACTATGTAATTGCTGCATAATAGCCTACCAACACAGTAGCGCACAAACCATTAGTAGCTCACCCAGGCCCTTAGGCCCCGATCACATTAGTTTCCACCCACATGTGCCCGCCCACATGAGTAACAGTGATGGGATGTCATTATATCAATACAATACATCTCTGGGATTATCACCGGGGTCTAGTACAATGTTGTCAGCCATACCAAGGCTATGCGATGCAAGGCATGAATATTATCTGTTGTATCAAGGCTATGCGATGCAAGGCATGAATGTTATCTGTTGTATCAAGGCTATGCGATGCAAAACATGAATACTATCTATCGTATTAAGGCTATGCAATGTAAGACATGAATGCTATTAATTACACCAAGGTCTACATAACCAATGTCATATGCAAGATGCAGCTCAAGCATACTAATCCACATATCAATCCAGCTAATCTTTGGAGCATCATATATCAGTACAGTTCTCTCTGGATAATCACAAGGGTCTAATACACTATACACCACATTGCTACCCTACATTAGATGTACAACCGTGCAAGCGGAAGAAACCTCACTACTCGCCTAACTAGTAGTTTGCCAATATTTACTGGGCACGTCGATAGCAGACCCATTTACGAGCTAGTTAGACTCAGCCGAGCAATTAACCCCTACCCTTTGGTGGGTAAGGCCACACCCCCTTCCAATCGACCACGATGTAGTGGGAGACGCAGCCTCTTGGTATTCGTCCCTCATGCGCTCATACATCCACTCGGTCTAGGCATTAGACCATCCTCCATGGTACCATAAGGGTTTGGGGACTTTCACCCTAGAACATCCTTCACGCCCCCGTGCTTAGCAAGAATTTTCAGTGTCCAATCCTGCCATCCATGTTATATCTGCGGAGGCTACAACTCTGATGTCGCTAGGGCGTATAATAATCATAATCACACAATGTAAGATGCATGAGTCATTCAGTCCAATCATGCATCAATCCTATGCATACCATGCGCTCATGTGGGACAACTTCACCTATCATGGAGTCCCATAAATAACTTGCCCAATGATATATGCAATGGTCAACCACATCTTATATCAAGCATGCAGATGATGCATATGGGCATGAATCATGGTGATGATGTACTCTCCTCATATCAAGGATGGGCATAGATGGCCTACTCATATTAAGAATGTGCCTAATAATTATGTGGGCCCAATGATTTGGGTTAGCCTACTAAGAGGAGATGAGAATGGGCCTAACAACGGGCCTTAGGGTGGGTTACAATGCGAACATTTAACCACCATTGCCCTTACAATGTGGACATTTAACTATCACTGCTCTCAAGGCATGACCCATTTTAATACCAACTAAGAAGACGAATGGGCATCATAAACATCTTTATATATATCATGGTGGAATCACACATTATAATTAGGCCTCATATACATCACCTTAGGTCTCACACAAGGGCCACACATATATCGCATTGGGCCTCGCTCATGGGCCTTATATACATCACTTTGGGCCTCACACAAGGGCCTCATATACATCACATTGGGACTCACTCATGGGCCTCATATACATCACTTTGAGCATCACACAAGGGCCTCATATACATCACTTTGGGCCTCACACAAGGGTCTCATATACATCACATTGGGCCTCACTCATGGGCCTCATATACATCACTTTGGGCCTCAAACAAGGGCCTCATATACACCACTTTAGATATCAAGTATGGTGGTCAACTAACATGTTTTGTCATCATGCATATATATATATAAAATATCATCATCATTAGCATGAGGATCATTTTCACTTCATAATTAACATAAACAATGTCATAAGTGTTATAAAAAATTACTCATCCAACATCAATACATATGTTATAATTTACCATCCATTAAATCATATCTATCATTTCAACCAATAACTCACAATCATCATTATCATGTTACCATACATGTATCATCATCTCATCCATCACTAGGTACGTCCTACCTAGTGTGACTTCCACACTGGACTTGAACTACATGCAATATAGGTCAGGTGTAAGTCCCACTTGGTGAACCAATAGGCCAACCCAATGGCATAAATGTCCAACCACAACGCTTTCAATGGTGTGGATCTAATTCTACAACTAAGTGGGCTCCACACATTCCACAAACTAGAAACAATGCACAATCTTAAACACAAAGAATAATATGCTAATATCTTTCATGTCATATATCATATTGGGCCTACTAGCCACATATATAACAAACCAAGAAAAAGCCCAATTATCCAGTTTATACAGTATAAAATAGGTCTCTCTAAGCATGGTGTACTTGAGTAGAGGTTGTATACAAGACACGCTAACTATTAGGCAATGGGCCGGCCCAACAGGCTCAAGGAAGGTTACCTTCGTGGGTTTCTAATTCTCCAACGATTTCTCCTATTGTTGGGCCTGCTTAAGCCTTAGGGTTACATCATTTAGATGGGCCCAAGGCCACCTTTGTCAAAATAGAAAATTTGAACAGCAAGATCTGTCCACTAAATATTTTACAAGTTATACAATACCCATTTACAAAACATGCCAGGTGGACCTCATTACATGAAAGGTAAGGTCCATACGAGACAGCCCACACTAGATTACCCACATAAGGTTTTTATGCTCAACAATATCTGAGAGTTATTTTTAAGAGTTTAGATGCTGCATTAAATGCTTTGGATTGGTGGTGGACCCCACCGACATGGCCATACATAAATTTTACATCAAACAGATTTTTGGTGCAATGTTGGTTCTGGGTCATTTTAGAGTTAGATTCATGATCATGCGGGGCCTACATATGGTGAAAGAAAATAACCACCTGGTAGCTCTATGTATGGGCTTTACAAATTTTATGGCAAGCCTCATTGGTGAGGTGAGTACAATTTACGGTAATGGCCCAAACATGGGTACTTAGAAACTATGCAGGAAATGTAGTGCAGAATTAGTTTTGGCCCAATTTTAAGTATATCACATGATCACAAGGGACCACATTTCACTATGCCATAGGTACCCTTGGTTGTATTATATATGCACTTCAAAAATTATAAGTTGGGACCAACTGTTTGTGCACACATAATATTTGGTATAGGGCCAAACATAAGCACTTTGATTTTCTACAAAACCATGCCTGACCACATTTTGGGATCCACTCCCTGATTATGTGGGGTCTGATTTGGCCCAATTAAAATATTATTTATCTATTAATTAGTGTAGGTTAGAGGTTTTAAGTGGTGGCCTACTTAAACCTCCAACGTGTGGTCCACTACAGAGGCCCAAAGTTAGTACAAAACACAAATAATCAGACAATTTTCAAAAATGGAGTCTGTCACAACTTAAGGCCCAATTTCCAAACACTTAGTGATCATTCCTGACAAAAAGGTGGGACATCCCATCTCACTTATATAAGGATTAGACATCCCCCATAGTAAGACCCTTAACTACAGAGTGTGGGGCCCACTACAGGGTGTGAAAGAGGCCTACATGCAATACAATCAAGTACTTGGAAAATTTTCAGTAAGCAGAAAGTGTAAAGGGAATGAAATAGATCCAACGGCAAGTGGGGCCCACATACTAGCAAACCAAAGATAAGAGACAAAAATATACATGGTTCTCAAATTGGATAAACTAATAAAATGCATAAATCACAAGTGATCCCACACCCAAGTGGGTCAATGAGAGGATAATTGGTATATATAACATAGATTTAACATATTCATCAAGTAACACATGAAAATATAATGATAAAATCTTAATGATCAGATTCTCTATTGGAAGATATGATCCAATGGATGGTTTGGGAATAAGTCATTCAGGCCGTTTATAGGTTTGCAACCATACAAAGCCTTGGATCCATTTGGACCACACATAGAAATTCAAGATTTGTCCTTACAGAAATATCTATCGGTTCAAAATTTTCTAAAGTTATCATGAAAGAATCTGACCACAGGGACCATACATAAGATTATTAATTATCTCAAGTAAGTTAAGAGCAAATATCAAATACATCTAACAGTTGGAATCACGGATATGGCTCAAACAAGATGGTCATAATAAGCTCCCCAATACATCTTTATTATAAGGCCAAAATCTCAGCCATCCAAACTCCGATTGAGGCTTATTATATATCGTTGGAAATCTGATTCAATTTTCTACGAATCCAGTGGAACATATATTTTTAATATGTTCATTAAAAGAGTTAAAAATGGATCCATTTAGGCAAATCGGAATCCTACATGTGCTGTTGGACTGCAGGTAAGTAAACTTTATGTTACGGATGATTGGACCGTTGGATGGCTACGAAATTTGTTTCAGAGTTAATTCATATCGTGATTCATAATATCACCAAGTTTCAACTCTAATCTTAGCATGATTCATTTTATATGATTTTTAGCACTTGCTGTCAGAAACAAAAACAAGATTACAAATGAAGGGTGTGGATATGATGTCCATCATGGTGGACCATACTGAAGTGGGCTACCTTACTGACCACCATAGCCATAAATACATGTACACAAGAACTCCACACCAGTGGGTCCCACACATATTAAGAAAATAAAAAGAGAAAGAGAGAGGAGGATGGGAGGAGGGCTGTAGACTCACTTTAATGGATGGATGGTTGGATGATGATGTGTAGTCCACTCCCTCTTGATTAATGGTGGGCCACACATTGGCCCCACTCTCTCTCACTCTCTCTTAAAATCTTAGAATTTTTCTAAGTATAGGAAAAGAATAAGTGTAAGAGAGCTCCTACTCTAATATAGAAAATTGGGGGTTGAGGGGACAAAATGATATGGCAAGTTCATGGGATCTCATTAGTGATAAAAGTGAGGTAGAATGTGATGTATGGTATGGTTAGTGAATAGATGAGGTGGATTATAAGGCCCGTATCCTAGTCTGTACCGTTTCATAGGCTTTCGCGATCCTCCCCATCGAATTCTGGCAACCCTCGACTTGTAATCGACATTTGCACGCAACCCTAAGTGCATCCAGTGATTTTGAGTCAGCTCGACTTGAAACTTATACTGTAGCGACTGCGCCGTCGCCATGGTTCCAACGCTATGTCTCATGGGCCGATGCGATACTCAAGCTAGAAGATGTGGGCTTGCATTCATTTCGAGAAAAATGTCACACGTGCGAATTCCGAGAGAATCTCTATAACCTATCCCATCAATCAATCAATCAAGTTAGGTACACACCCTATCACAAGTACAAGCAACCCATTCCTTTCCCATTCCCAAAGTCAACTCTCTCTCTCTCTCTCTCTCTCTCTCTCTCTCTCTCTCTCCACCTATCCCTTTCTTACAACTCTATCACTTCACCTATCACCCATCACCCATCACTCCATCTCTTTCCATCCTATCACCTCTCTCTCTCTCTCTCACTCTCATTTCTCTCTCATTCTAAGCAACTTCCAAGAGAGCACCTAACGTCCAAGCTTTCCAAACAACCCAAGTATGGCCCACTTCCCTACCCCAATCTCCCATCTTAATCGTCCAATCTTCATCATCCTCCATCAAGATTGAAGCCAAGGAGCTTAGGAGTTCAAGGAGCTAAAGAAGAAGGCCGATAGGTGGGTGATCCACTATTGATTTTTATTTTAAGGGCCCACTTGTTGTAGGACTCACTTGATGTGTGCATTGTATAAGGGAAGACCCAATAGTGGCGGTGTCATATCCCAAACCCGGAAATCGGGCTCACGAAATTCCTGATTGTCGAATCCGGTGCTGACAACTTCTGTAGTACCCCATTCTCGGCTCCCAGCATCCATACACCAAATTCTGATCTTGAGATCCTACACGGAGGATTTTCCAATGTACGTTTGTCTCGTAAGAAGCACAACCATAAGTTTACCCAAATTGCAAAGTCAACATCATCATCACATATCCATTAATATAAACATTTAAATACAGTGCTGAAAGGGAAATACATATGCCAAAAATCAAAGCTCCAAAAGTCCACTACACGCTCCAAGCTCAACGCTGCTGCGACCTAATGCCACCTGCACTCATCTATCGTGTATAAGCTTATAGAAAGCTTAGAGGGTGGTGTAAGTCTGTGCACAAGGTAAGTGCCAAGTGTTCAATAAATGGCATAATCATACGATATCAAAAATACTGGTAAGATCATGAATCATACGATATCAGAGTAAGCGGAAATACTGGTAAATCCATGAGTCAAACAATCTCAGAGTACGTAATATAGATCAGCTATGCAAATGAGGAGTCATAAAGAGCCAAATATCAAATGCCGAGGATGCAATGCAATATGCAATTCCTGATGAGTTCATGAATACCGTCAGTCCTATCTAGACCATATAAATGTAGAAACACAATAATAAAAAATGTCATATGCCATGGATGTAATGCAATATGTGGTGCGAATGGAATGACCATGCTGGAGTGTGAAGACGGGATGATAGTACGTAGTATCGTAGGCTATGTGGTCCATCACAAGGGACTTCTATCCAAACTAATCTCATACCTAATTTGGATAGTCAGACTTAATGTGGTAAACTCCTGATCTCAGGTTAGTCACGCGCTTCAACCGAAATCCTGGCCATTGGGAAGGTACACGTAACAAATAGTTACGCACCACCAGCCCGAGTGGATAGTGAATGAATGAATGAATGAGTATGCAACTCCTGCTCCACAAATCAGTACTGTACATCTTTGAGATTATCACCGGGGTTTAGTATACTCTACATGCAATCGCCGCCCACTGGACGCGCAACCATGCAAGTGAAAGAGATCTCACTATCCGCCTAGCTAGTAGTAAGCTAATATCTACCCGGCACGTCGATAGCGGACCGAATCACGAGTTGGTCAAACTCAGCCTAGCTATGCCCCCTACCCTCGGGTAAGGCCACACCCCTTCCCAATCGACCACGACACAGTGGGAGACGCGGCCTAATGGTATTCGACACTCGGGCGCTCATGTATCCACTCGGTCTCGACATTGGAGTGTCTCCTGGCCTCAGAGGTTTAGGAATTTTCACCTAGGGCCATCTATGGCAGCTCGATGTTAATAACATATTTCTGGTGCCCCATCTGGCCATTCACAATATACATGTGGAGGTTATGGCCCTGATGTCGCTAGGGCATATAGTAATCACAACATATAATGCAAGATGCATGAGTCATACAATCCAGTCATGCATCAATCCTACGTATACCATATGCTCATGTGAGACAATCTCCACCTATCAGGGAGTCTCATAACAACCTGCCCAATAACATATGCAATGGTCAACCACATCTCATAACAAACATGCAAATGATGTGTATGGGCATGTATCATGATGTTATGCTGTCACATACTCATAATCGGTATCAATAACCGGCACCGATAATCAACATCAATAGTCGGCCTCGATAATTGGCATCAACAATCAGCCTTGACAATGTGGACATTTAACCAACATTGCCCCCAATGAATGGCCCACATAGAGCCTAACATCTAATGGACCCATCGCCTTACACAAGGGCCTAATATACAACACCATGAGCCTCACTGATGAGCTTAATACACCTCATAATGGGCCTCTCACATGGGCCTAACATACATCATAATGGGCTCCATCGCTGGCCCTCAAATACATCACAATAGCCTCATCACATAGGCCTCATATACATCACATTGAGCCTCAAACACAAGTCGAATGCACATCACAATGGGCCTCAAATACGGGCTGCATGTACTTTACATTGGGCCTCGACGATCAGCCTCGATATCCAGCCTATCGGAATCAGCCTCGAAATTTACCTCGACAATCGGCCTATACAATCAGCCTCAACAATCGGAATCGGCCTCCTCGACAATCGAAATCGGCCTTGACGATCGAAATTGAAATCGGCCTCAACAATCAGCCTCGACAATTGGAATCGGAATCAGCCTAAACAATTGAAATCGGCCTCTATAATCGGCCTTGACAATCAGAATCAGAATCTGCCTCGACAATCGAAATCGGTATTGACAATCAGAATCGACCTCGACAATCGGAATCGGCCTCAACAATCGGCCTCGACAATCAGAATTAGCCTTGACAATCAGAATCGGAATCGGCCTCAACAATCCTCGATAATCGAAATCGGCCTCGACAATTGGAGCGGCCTTGACAATCAGAATCAGAATTGGCCTCAACAATCGGTCTCGACAATCAAAATTAGAATCGGCCTCGACAATCGGAATCGGAATCGGAATCGGCCTTGATAATCAAACTTGCCTCGATAATCGGCCTCATAATTAAAATCAGTGAGAATGGGCCTAACAAGGCCTAAGGGAAGGTCACAATGTGGACATCCAACCATCATTGCCCATCAATGTGGACATTCAACTAACATTACTCCCAAGGGGTGGTCCACATAGGGCCAAACATATAGTGGGCTTATGGCCTCACACAAGGGCCTACATCACGATGGGTCACATCCATGGGCCTCTCATACTTCAGGTGGGCCACATCATATGGCCACATATACATCACAATGGGCCTTTGACAAGGGCCTAATATATATCACAAAGGGTTCCATCCCATGGGCCTCAAATATATCACAATGGGCCTCTACCCATGTGCTTCAAATACATCACAATGGGCCTCAACCCATGGGCCCCAAATACATCACAATGGGCCTCAACCATGGGCCCCAGATACATCATATTGGGCCTAATCAAATGGGCCGAATCAAATAGGCCAAATCAAATGGGCCAAGACAAATGGTCCATACCAACTACACCATTCATCCATTTTTTAAGATCATTTGATAGCATTATCAAAAAATGAATCATTTTCGAAGGATCATCTGGACCATACCACAAATGACAGTGGTGATGAAGATTTTCACTGTTAAGATTCTAGTGGGCCCACCATAGTATTTATTTTCCATCCAGTCTGTTCATAAGGTCATAAAGACTGAATTAAGAGGATAAATAAATATCATATTGGTCCAAAACTTCTGTAACCCAAAGGGTTTCAATGGTAGACATTCAATTCCACTGTTTCTACAGTGTGGTCCACTTGATACTAGATATGCCATATTTTATTTATTTATTTTTAATCTCAAGCCTTGAGACGAGCTACCCAATGGATGGACGGTTTGGATGTAACATGTACATCAGCAGTGGGTCCCAGATGTACGGCTAAGATATAACACATCCCTCATGATCAACCCACAAGACGCACTGGTGGGTTCCCACCATCCATGATATGACGGTGTGGACATAATACATACATTGCAGTAGCCCACTGTCTAAGCAATGGATAGTGAGGATACCCACATACATCAAGCGGCCCTTCATGGCACCATCCAGATGGATCTAGACGATGTTGATATACAAGCATTAAAGGTGGGTCCCACGTGGGGCCCACCATATATATATAATATGTATATCATATATATATAATATAATATATTATTATTATTATTATATCCCTTTTATAGGACCAGCGTCCAGGCCCTGGATTGACGGCCTGGATGCAAATTACATATATCACGTGGGTCCCACCATCCTGCAATGGACGGTGGACACCACATACACACATATATCAAGGTGGGACCACACGTGTGACCCACCAGTCCAGTAAGATGGACAGGTAGCGTGGATATTCACATACATCACATGCGGTCCATGTACTCGTGGCTCACCAACCACATATATCGAGATGTTCCCATGTTCATGTGGCCCACTTATGGATGGTGTGGATCTAATCCATTCATCAAGGTGGGGTCCATACGTCCTAAAACGGATGGTATGGATATAATACATACGTCATAGGTGGGCCACTCACATCATCATCATCACTAAGGAAAATGAGAGAGAGAGAGAGAGAGAGAGAGAGAGAGAGAGAGAGAGAGACGAGATGGAGGGACCCCACCACTATGGGCCCCTCAAGATTACAACACATACATCAAAATGGGTCTCACATACAAGTGGGCCCTCTAATAGAAAATCAATGGTGCATCACCCACCTATGCTTCTTCTTGGACTTCTTCTTTCATCAACACATCCTAGAGCTCCCAAGGATCATGATTCAAGGGTTGAGATGAAGCTTGGATGGTGGAGATGAGAGGTAGGAAGGTGGGCCACACTAGCTCTTTCTTTTTCTCCTTGGAAGCCATGGATGTTTCCTCATTTGTTAGCTTGGAATGGAGTGAGAAAATGTTAGAGAGAGAGAGAGAGAGGAGTGGTGAGATGGAGTGATGGAATGAGAGGGCATGGTGCTTGTTGACTTGTGGTAAGAAATGAATGGGATGGGTATGGGTTGTGTAAGAGAGAGTTGACTTAGGGAATGGGAGAGGGATGGGCTAGGTAAGGTTGTGTACTTGACATTTATTGATGGATTGATGTGATGTATTGTAGAGATTCCCTCAGTATTCGTAATACGCGACATTTTCCTCAAACTGAACACGGGCCCATATCTCTTGGCCTGGGTATCATCTCGACGCGTAATATGCGGCGTCAAAATCACGACGACTGCGAGGTCGCTAGGGTATAAGTCTCGGGCCAAGCCGACTCTGAAATACAGGATACGATCCAGGGTCGGGCACAACTGCCGATTACAGATCGCGAGTCGTCAGAATTCGACCGAGAAGACCGCGGAAGCCTACGGAGCAGTACGGCCTAGGATACGGGCCTCACAGGCGGGGTCCCTGCCCTTCACATTTCTCTCTCTCTCTCTCTATCTCTCTCTTTCATTATTGATGGCCCAACCAATGATTTACATAGTTTATCCCGACTATCCATTTAGTGGACCACATCACAGTCCATTTGTGGGGCCTACCCTATTGCCAGTCCTTTTGGATGGGCCTTGATGAAGGAAAGACACAAATATCATCTTTATTCAAGCCGTTGGTGGGCCACACATGTGGACCCACCCTTAATGTATGTATTACATTAGCACCGTCCATCTGGATGGTGCCATACAGGCCCTACCATGTTGTATGGTCTAGTCGCTGGATGGTTTATAAAAAAAATAAAAATAAAAATAAAACAACAAAATAATACTAAAATATATGAAATATGTATCTCACATATATATATATATATATATATATATACACTATATACATATAGTATGTATGCATATGGTGGGCCCATATGGGACCCACCCACTGGACGTAGTGACTGGTGCACCTCACGCCAACAGGTAGCTGGTGTGATTAACGTCAGCAAGTTCTGAGGACCCCACTGTGATGTAAGGGTCTCATCCACACCGTCCAACACTCTGAACGGGTGGGACCCACCTTGATGTTTGCATTGTATCCACACCGTCCGTCCTAGACAGAGTAGTGTAGGCCCTACGACAATGGATGGCCCTTATTCAGCACCATCTAGCAGCTGCTGGACAGTAGGATCCATCGCTGATGTATTTGTTTCATCCATACCATCCATGTCATGTACAACCCCACCTTGATGCATGTTGTATCTGCACCATCCGTGAAGTGGCCCACCTTGATGTTCGTGTTTATCGTACCGTCCATCCATCTGTGGAAACCCATTGTGATATATGTTTTGTATTCCACGCCATCCATCTGGACATGTGTGACCCACATGATAGATGTGTTCCATCCAAACCGTCCATCGTATGGTGAGCCCATCTTAAGGAATGAGACTAAAAATAAGATAGATCTTTTTACCAAGTGGACCACACTACAAAAATCAATGGTGAGTTGAATGTCCACCATTGCATCCTTTAGGGATCATAGAGGTTCTGGATCAATGTGATATTTGTTTTTCTGCTTAGTTCAGGCCTTTATGCGGGGCCCATTGCGATTTTTCAAGGCCCATTGTGATTGTTCGGGGCCCACTTTTATATATGTGTTACATGCACTATCCATCCATTGTGCTTAGCTCATGGGCCCCTGTTTAAGGCCCAAGTGACGTATATGAGGCCCATTAGGGCGGCCCATTTAATGTATATGAGGCCCATTAGTGCGGCCTATTGATATGGCCAATTTGTTGTATATGAGGCCCATTGGTGCGGCCCATTGATATGGCCTATTTAATGTATATGAGGCCCATTAGTGTGGCCCATTGATACGGCCCACTTGATGTATATGAGGCTCATTGGTGCGGCCCATGTGATGCAGCCCACTTGATGTATGTGAGGCCCATTGTAATGTATTTGAGGCCATGGGTTAAGGTCCAATGTGATGTATATAAGGACCATGAGTGAGGCCCAATGAGATGTATGTGAGGCCTTTGTGTGAGGCCGAATGTGATGTATTAAGGTCCATGGCGATGTGTGATTCCACCATGATGTATGTAATGATGTTTATGGCGGGCCATGCCTTGGGAGTAATGATGGTTTGACATCCACATTGTAGGAGCAACGATGGTTAAATGTCTACATTGTAACTCTCCCTAGGGCCGTCTCATACTTGTTGTGTAGGCCGCTTAGGCCCATCTTCGTTATGAATAAAGTCCATCACCACATAACATGCTTAGTATAACTCCATGATTCATGCTTATACGCATCATATGTATGCTTGATATGAGGAGTGACTGATCATAGCATATGTCTTCGAGCAGATTATTTATGGGCTCCCTAATAGGTGGAATAGCCCCACATGAGCGCGCGGTACGCGCAGGATTGTTGCATGATTGAGAGTGCGATTCATGCACATCGCATTTGAATAACATGATTATTGTACGACCTAATGACATTAGGGCTGTGGCCTCCACAGGCATATCATGGATGGTAGAAGCGGACACCGAAAATACTGTTACTAGCATCGGGGTGCCATAGATGTCCCTGGGTGAAAATTCCTAAACCCAATAGTACTAGAGGATGACTCCAACATCGAGATTGAGTGGATACATGAGAGCATGAGGCCCGTATACCAGTAGGTCACGTCTCCTACTGTGTCGTGATCAGTTGGAAATGGGTGTGACCTTACCCGCCTGAGTGAGAGGGCAATATCTAGGTTGAGTTTGATCAGCTTGAGAAATGGATCCATTATCGACGAGCCGGGCCCAATATTGGCAGGTGGATAGTGATGTCTCTTCCACTTACCCAGTTGTGCACTCGGATAAGGGTGACAAGCTTATATAGAGTATACTAGACCCTAGTGATTGTCCGTTGTGAAAACTGTACTGATATTTGATGCTCTAGTGATGAGTTTTATTGATATGTGGATTCAGACGAGGACTGTTATGCTTAAGTTGCATCTTTCATCGCATGACCTTGGTATGACCGATATCATTCACTCCTCGCATTGTACGGCCTTAATGTGGCCGATAGTATTCATGCCTTACATTGCATAGTCTTGATATGGCCGATAACATTCATGCTTGACATTGCATAGCCTTGGTACGACTGATTACATTCATGGACTCATTAGCATGATTCCACATTCCTCTAATATTGCGTTCTGAGCATGCTCATATTACGCACACACTTACACCACCCTCTAAGCTTTCTATAAGCTTATGCATGATTGATGCATGTAGGTTACACCAGGACGCAGTCGTAGCTTAGTCGCACCAGGAGCGTGCAGTCAAGCTTCAGGAGTTTCTGCTATTATTATCTTGTATTTTCCTTCATATGCATTGTACCAAGTTTTTTATCATAGTGAATTTTGTGATGGTGTTATTGTAGTTATTGTTCATGGGTATGCTTCTGGTTATGCTTATTATGAATTAAATTTATGTTGAAAATCTTCCTTGTAGGATCCTAGGATCAGAACCTGTAAATGGGCGTCGGGAGCCGAGAATGGGGTACTATGGAAGCTGTTGGCGCCGGATTTGGCGATCGAAAATTTTGTGAGCTCGGTTTCTGAGTTTAGGGCATGATAGAAGTTGGTATCAGAGCATAACTTGGGAATAACTCAGGACGACATCACATATCTACGATGAGCTTAAGACAATTAGGTCTCGTGTGCGTGACATCCTGATTTAGTTCCCTAATGTGCGTGCATTCGAGAGATTCTCAAGGTTAATTGACATCCTTGTTTTTTCATATAGGACATGCCACCTAGGAGAGTGACCTGAGCGACTCTCACTCCACCACCTGAGGCTCCCGCTCTACCACCGACGACTCCCACTCCACCACCAGAGATCCTTGCTCCCCAGCTTGAGGATGTCATTCCTCCACCTGAGACCGGTGTGGATCCAACTGTACCCGTGAGTGCCTCCCAGTTACAGTAGATGTTGCAGGTTGTGACGGCCGCCCTTTAGGGACAGGATAAGCACCCTGTTGTTTCGATAGCCCAGGCAGAGCATGAGCGTGCAAGTGCCCTTCTTCAAGAGTTCCGACAACTGATCCCCCATGCGTTTCCAAGGTGACCAGATTCGACAGTAGCCGAGAGATGGGGCTCCGAGGTGGAGAAGATTTTTGATACGATGGCATGTATGACCCAGCAACGGGTCCGGTTGATAGTTTTTTTTTCTCCAAGGTGAGGTCGAGCACTAGTGGACCTCCTTTACCCGTGTTGTAGGGCCTGATTTCATCTGGACATGGGAGGATTTCATAGATCGATTCGACTAGCAGTTCTTCCCTAACCACATTCATCAGTAGCAAGCATTAGAGTTCAAGGCCTTGGTACAGGGAGACATGTCTGTGGCACAGTACGCGACTCGTTTCGTGTCGCTATCGATGTTCGCACCATATTTGGTTGATGATGAGGGGGGAAGGCCCACCATTTAGAGAACGGCTTGCTTACGATCTTTGAGGCCATGTTGTTGGGCATGATCTCTCGACCTTTCAGGAGGTAATATAGAGGGCTCAGATTTATGAGGTTGAGTGGGCCAACGCGCAGAGTGACCATGGTCAGAGGAGAGATCGGAAGAGGCATGCCCCCTCCAGTAGCTCCCGGCAGCAGCAGCGTTGTCAACAACAGAGGTACACATGCCACCCATCCACTAAAGCACCAGCGGCATTACCTCAGAGGCAGCTTCCCGTTGCCTGTATGGATGCGGTGGGATAGGACACTATAGGTGGGAGTGTCTCGGACCGCAGCAGCAGCAGGCGAGAGCACCACATCAGCCTCCATAACAGTAATTGAGAGCACCACATTAGCCTCCACAACAGTAGTTGAGGGCACCACAGCAGCCTCCACAACAGCAGTGATAGTAGCTCTTACCACCAAGGCCTCCTCAATAATAACATCAACACCAGCCTCTGAGATCACAGCAGAAGAGGTAGAAGATTCGACTGCCTTAGCGACAATAACAGCAGCAACACCCTCAGAGGGGACAGGCACCTCCCCAGCCAGCTCAGGCTAGGTTAATGTAGCTCAGCAGGACCTGCAGTCCTCTAGAGGAGTAGTTAAGGGTATACTCCCAGTCTCTTCATGCATCGCCCAATTATTATTTGATTCCGGTGTTTCACATTTATTCATGTCTGAGGATTTTTATCATTCGACTGGATTGCCGACAGAGTCTGCTAGTGAGGGGTTGACTGTATCGACGCCCTTGGGGAAGACTATAGTGTTGGGCCATTTCTGTTCATCTTGCCCTGTTCTGGTCGTTGATATCTTTTTGGCCACTACTTATTTATGCTATCGATGTCAGATTTTGATGTTATTCGGGGCATGGATTGGCTTGCCGAGTATCATGCTATCTTGGACTGTTCTGCGAGGACAATCACGTTCTGTATACCTAACTTACTTCAGTTCCACTTCGTTGTTGAGCCCTGAGAAGAGTCGTTGTCTTGTCTCATGTCCTGAGCGGTTGAGGAGCCCATTGCCTTATGTATTGACCAGTTGCCGGTTGTTTGCAATTTCCCGGACGTGTTTCAGGAGATTCCGGGATTGTTACTGTGCCGGCATATTAAGTTCCAGATTGATCTCGTGCCCGGTATCGCGCTTATTTCAAAGGCTCCGTATTGTATGGCACCAATGGAGTTGAGGGAGCTGTAGCAATAGTTGGATGAGTTGCATGAGTTGGGATTCATTTGTTTGAGCAGTTTGCCATGGAAAGCTCCAGTACTCTTCATCAGGAAGAAGGATGGCTCGTTGGGCTCTGCGTGGATTATTTGGAACTCAACTAGGTCACGATCAAGAACAAGTATTCGCTTCTGAGGATCGACTATTTATTTAATCAGCTGCAGGGTGCATGGTTCTTTTCAAAGATTGACCTACGTTCCGATTATCATCAGATTCGGGTTCGAGAGGAGGACATCCCGAAGACAGCTTTCAGGACGCGTTATGGTCATTTTGAGTTTCAAATCATGTCCTTCGGACTGACTAATGCATCCGCAGTATTCATGTAGTTGATGAACGAGGTCTTCTATCCGTATCTCGATCAGTTTGTTATGGTATTCATTGACGACATTCTGATATATTCGAGGACCCATGAGGAGTATGTGCAACATTTGGAGATTGCGTTACAGACCTTCCGTGCCCACCAGTTGTATTCGAAGCTGGAGAAGTGCGAGTTCTGCCAAGAGGAGGTGAAGTTCCTCGATCACGTGGTGACGAGGGAGGGTGTTGCAGTGGACCCCTCGAAGGTTAAGGCAGTGTGCATCAGTGGGACCAGCCCATGAGCGTGTCCGAGATCCACAGTTTCCTTAGTTTGGTGGGCTACTGTCGACGTTTCATTGAGGGCTTCTTCCGTATCGCAACCTCATTAACCAGGTTGACTCGAAAGGGCGTAGAGTTTGTTTGGACCGACGCCTATGAGCAAGTATTTATAGAGCTGAAGGACCACCTCACGTCCACTCCTATCCTCACTCTTCCCTCTGGGAGTGATGAATTCATTGTATTTACCGATGCTTTGCATATAGGCTTGGGTGTTGTCCTGATGAAGCACGAGAGACTAGTGGCTTATGCGTCTCGCCAGGTCAAGGTCCATGAGCTGAACTACTCCACACACAATTTAGAGATGGCATCGGTCGTCTTCGCATTGAAGGTGTGGAGGCACTATCTCTATGGGGTTAGATTCGAGCTCTTTTTCGACCACAAGAGCTTGAAGTACCTATTCTCTCAGTCCGATCTGAACATGAGGCAGAGGCGTTGGATGGAGCTCCTGAAGGATTATGATTTTGATCTCCGGTACCACCTAAGCAAGGCAAACATGGTAGTGGATACCCTCAGTCGTCAGCCACGAGGCCTGGTGGCACACTTGATGATTCAAGAGTGGAGGATGCTTGAGAATGTGACAACATATGATTTTGAGTTTAGTCTGCAATCTTCTATTGTGCAGTTATCGAGCCTATTTTTCAACCCTCTCTTGTCACAAGGGTGATTGGGGCTCAGCAAATTGATGAGTCGTTGCAGAATTATATTTGCTAGCTTCTTATTTTGTCATGTAGCAATTGTCATATTTGTTGGTAATTTCCATGTTTTAAAAGTGGGCTTCAGGCCCACATGGGCTCAAGTCCAATGGGCCTAACACAATAAAGGTTGCTTGTGTTACTGGATATATAATTTGAGTCGTACATTTGATGGGTCATATCTCACTAACGGAGCGTCGAATTGACACACGGTTTTCACCATTACGATCGCAACGACGACGTGGTCCACATGATAGAGGTCTTAAGGTCATCTAGAACAAATCATTTTGGTGAGTTTTTTAGGTGCACTAGGGTGTAGTGTATAATTTATTAACGATGCGAGTTGGGACACGTGTGCACACGAGCGATGTTGCAAAAGACCGGGATCTCACAGTCTTTTTCTACCCTTCTCAACCCCAAATCATCAATATTTGGAAATGTGCAGCTGGATTAGATGAATCCGGACTAGGGTGGAAATGCAATCTGCCATCTGACTTTTTGAGATGTCCAAATGTAGCCTAAAACAAAACGATTACCCCACATTCCATTGTGTTCTACAACAATTTTCAGTTGTGAGCAGTTAAACGCTACTTAGACAATTCGTCTTTGCCTTTATGAGTATGATTTGGTCGTGATTTAGTTATTTAGACCATTGATCTGATGGGCCCACAACTCTCCATGGGGCATGTGCAAAAAATTCTTTCATATTGGAAGGTCTAGCAATTTGATCTTTACCTTTTTCTCTAGGTGTGTGAACTTTACTAAGAGAATGGATGGCTATTTACATTTGGACCTTTGGTCATCATGATTTTAAGACTTGGAGGAATCCCATGAGGCTTAGACTCAGTCAGATTGGTTTGGTTGTCCAGCAATGCACATAAACAGGGGCCCCACACATTAGGCTTCACTCACATTAAATCAAATAAAAATAAAAATAAAAAAAGAATGAGGGAGAAGGAACAAGGGAACAAGGGCCGTGGACTCACTTCAGCTAGTGGAAGGTTGGATGGGCTGGCCTCTTCTCGTTGAGCTCCTCTCCACATATCTCCCTCTATCTGTATGAGAATGGAAGGAGAATGGAAGAAGGGGAGGAGGTAGGACAGTATGACAGAGAGAGAGAGAGATAAGAGAGTTAGGGCCGGCAACAACCTGGCTCATATGAGAGAGAGAGAGAGAGGAGAGTTACGGCCGTTGTGGACGGCATCAGATTGCATATTGAGTTACTCGATGTGCTCTTATCGTGCTGAGTAAACTTAGCTAGGCCCGCCTTGAATGTATGTGGTCTATCCACGCCATCCATCCATTTTTCCATCTTAAATTTAAGCCCAAAATTGAAGCATATCCAATGATCAAGTGGATCATAACACAGGAAATAGTGGGGGGTAATGATTTTCATAGTTGAAACCTTGCCAGGCCCCACAGTGATGTTTATTTGTCATATAACCTGTTAATAAGATCATACAAAAATGGATGAAGGGAAAACACAAAATAAGCTTGAACCAAAACCTCATTTGACCCCTAAGAAATTTTCAATGGTAAACGTTCAATTCAGCTGTTACTTGTGGTGTAGTCCATTTGAACATTGTATATGCTTCATTTTTGGGCTCAAATACTAAAATTATCTGGTAAAATGAATTGGCGAAGCGGATAGAATACATAAATCATGGTGGACCTCATAGAGTTTACTTAATACCATAAGCACAATGAGTTACTACGCAATCTGCTTCGGCGCATCTCAACATTTGGCTTACGAACCAGGCCTCTAAGTATCCATAGCATACTATGTAAACTCAGTGAGGCCCACCATGAATGTTTTGGGTTTATCCACTCCATCCATCCATTTTACCACATAATTTAAGAGCATGAGTCAAAATATGAGGCAGATCTAATGTTCGAGTGGACCCCATCCATTAAAAACTTCTTTGGGCCATAGAAGTTTTTGATAACTATTCCAGTTTCAAGAAGCTTAGTAAGGAAGGCCACATGTGTAGGCTGAAGAAGTCATTGTGTGTGCTTAAGCAGCCTTCATGGCGGTGGTACAAGTTAATTATTTGATTCCTACATGGTTGAGATTGGGTATAACAAGTGTGAATATGATTACTACGCATACTACAAGGTACTTGAGGATGGGTCATACATTCTACTAATGCTTTATATATATGATATATTGATTGACGTAACACTCCGAACATTTCAATACCTGAGTATTGAAAGTTCTTGAGTGTTACCAAGAAGTTAACTTAATATGTACATGTGTACGATACCAATCTAAGTATTCTAACCTTATACACATTCTCCAACAATGATATGACCGTGAGAAATAATCTCCATGCCTAGATCAAATCCATCTGATTGTTGAATTTAAGACAGGGCCACCCATCATGTGATTTGACATAAATACCTTCCCTTGAATGAATTGATGAATAACTCCCTGTCCATAATGATCTAGATGAAAGTCTATTTGTAAGAATCATTTAGAAAGGTGTATACAACCACGTTCAACCATCAAATTTTACAAAACTCTTAGATTAGCAATAATTATGAAAATGCTATTAACCTAAACCCCTGAATTGTAGATCACATAGTTCCCACTATCCGTTTAATGAGAAATTTTACGTCATGCCTATGTATCACAAATTAGTCATACACGTCGAATTTTGGCCCTTGGATCATTGAAAAAGTGGCTCAATTGACAAATCAGCCTGTAACCGTTGATTTTGGCGTCCATCGAGTGAAGAAGCTTCCTAAATAGTCGTAGTTGGACATTTTCCTTCATATGAAGGGAGTCGATTCACTCACAAACATCACAAGTGGACCCCACTTGCAGTGCAAATGCATGGTACACATGCACCAGCGATGCACTGAATGGGAAGTCGGTCAAACCTAGTTTGACCCGACGAATTTCAAAAAGAGAGTAGAGAGCTCCGTTCGTAGGCAAAACGGACACCATCCACTGGGACGACTTGTGGCCCACCATGATCATCCATCCGGACGATCTGAACTGACCATCATGTGGCCTAGGAAATTCTGATCAAAACCATGTTTCCCATGTGCATCCACGCACACACGCATGGCCACATCGACAAGTATAAGGGGTCAATGTGTTGACACTACACCAAAATTATTGATCAGGAACGGCTATGATTTTGGTTTAGGAACCGTTCCCGATGCAAACCGTACCTGACAGCTAGAATGGGGAACGATTTTATAGCTTAATTAGGGCAAAATATTTCATTCCGCGAGACCGCATGCTTCAAGACCCAAAATCCTATTTTCAACTACAGCCACACCCAAACTCTCTCTCTCTCTCTCTCTCTCTCTCTCATAAGAGGCTAGGCAGCCACGTCTGCTTCATCACAGGGTTGGATAACCCTAGCCGCCGCAGTCCAGTCACCACCATCACAAAGGTTTTTTTTTTTTTTAATCTGATTTCGAGGATGGGATCGCCATTAATGGTGGTCAACAAGCAAGGGAAGATGCTGATTGCCACTGTAAGCCATGGCAAATCTGAATTTCGGTGTGAGTCTAAGGGCCATACATGGCTGCTTGCACCAAAATCCGATGTCGCAGATGGATTGCCACTGTAAACTAGGGTTTCTCTCCCTCTCCATCATTCCCTTTCTCTCTCTCTCTCTCTCTCTCTCTCTCCATATGTTTGTACAGGGAGCGAGGATCTCGACTGTTAGATTTGAAGATGCTCGAGGTCTCACGCATGTAGAAAGAGCTCGTGGAATGCAATCAGATAAATCGACGTTGGGCATCAGCATAGAGCTGTCCTTCTCAGTCATTTTCCCTTCTCCTTCCCAGACGTCAGGCAGTTCATTGGTTGATATGTATGTGCAATCCTGTCGAGCACTTTGTGCGGCTGATCGATACATTCCCTAGCATTGAAGACCGGTTCGATTTGGATGTCTTTGTTGGCAGTTAGTTGGTTGATATGTATGCAAAATGTGGGGAAATGCTAGGTTCGATTTGGATGTCTTTGTTGGCAGTTAGTTGGTTGATATGTATGCAAAATGTGGGGAAATTCGGGATGCTCGGCAGATGTTCGATGAAATGTCGGACAGGAATGTGGTTTGTTGGAGTGGAATGATATATGGATATGCTCAGTTTGGCGAAGATGAGGAGGCTCTCGAGGTCATTTTAACGGGCTTTGTTTCTTGATTTGGTACATTAACAATTTTACTTACTCGAGTGTGATTCGGGTCTTTGCTTGAAGACGAGCTTCAATTCATCAAGCTTCGTGGGTAGTTCTTTGATTTCTTTGTATTCAAAGTGTGGCATTGTTGAGGAAGCTTATCGCATGATCGATCAAATGCCTGACAGAAATCTTGGTGCATGGAATTCGATGCTGATTGCATGTGCACAACATGGGCACACACAGAAAACGACCGTAAAGGCAATGTGTCTTAGGCAAGTCCTGGACATTGGTGATCACTACACCAAATTTTTTATCCATATTTGAAATTTGATTTTGATGTTTCTTGCATTTCTAAAGATTTTGTCTTAAAATTTTTGCTTCTAGATGAGAGAGAAGGTGAGAGTCTGGGAAGAACTTAATAGATTTTGGCAGAGTTGCCTGCACTTGCAAAAGAAGTGGGGATAAATCTAATGTTTATATGTCCATGCTAAAAAAAATTTCTGGTGTGGCAGTGAAGTCTGGGCTTATCTCGAACCCATTTGTAGCCGTCAGATTGGTTGATATGTACATGAAGAACAAGGTAATAGGGAGTGCACGCATGGTGTTTGATGGAATTGTTGATAAAGATATGAGTGCGTTTTATCGCTTCTTGCTGCAAGGTTTGTGGATTTTTTTTTTTTTTTTTTTTTTAATTGTTTTCTTTTTATCTTTTGTTTGGTATGTATGGCTTTCACTCTTCACTGACTTGCTTTTGATGATTGATTGTTGTGGTGTTTACACCATTACTTGTTAAATGGTAAGATATTATGATGTGAAATACCTGTGGATGCTTTTGGGAAATTTGGGTTCATTTATGTCTGTTATTTTGTAATTTGTGAAACTCTATTTGGATGGTTGTGATAGGTCTAGCTTGGTTGGATTGGGTGACCTGACCCAGCCCATTTAAACCCATATGGGTGGTCCCGGTAGGGTAGGGTTCAACCCAAGAACAACCCATTTACTTCAATGGGCTATATTTTTAGGCCAAACCAGACCGATTACCCACTACACGAGTTTGCTAAGACCAGCATGTCTAACACTCCGTCCATGTACACACCAACCACACAGCCATTGTGGCACACATATACAAGATCCTGACCGTTCATTAGGTAGACAATAAGGAGTAGATTCATGAGCTAAAAAATCTGGAGGATTTCATTTCACGTGGGCCACATTTTATAAAACAAATGAATGGCAAAAAATTTATTTATTTTTATTTTCCACTGGACCATGAATGTTTTGTGGCCAGAAAATTAGGCTGGTCCAATTATATCAACCATCCAGTTTTTGTACAAGTGTGGCCTTCCCATTGGCGAAATTGTCCTTAATTTCAAGCCACACACATCTAAGGTGGGCCCCATGTGATGAAATGCATGCATCTTACACCTTGGCTAATGTTGGGAGAGTAGAACTATTCTTCGCATGTCCTAGCTTTTCCTCAAAAAATGAGTAAAACCATTTTAAAAAGAAAAGAAGAAAAAGATGTTGCTCTTGCTGTTTAACTGACCAATTTACTGAATGCTAACCATTAACCGAAATAGGATACTACTACTTGTATGGCTATTAAGTTGCTTAAAGAACTACCAAATATTGAAAACTTGGAAGCTATCTATTCAATGTGCTATTTTTTTGGATTCCAATTCAATTAAGAATCAACTCTGCAATGGATTCCAATTCAATTAAATTAGGAAAATGTTTATAACCTTTTATAACTCCAAAAACACCTTGATGAATTAAATCTAGACCTGACTTTCTTTTCTTTAATAAAAATTTCAGTTTCCCATTAAAATTTCACTTCAATCATTTTTCAGAAAAAAAAAAAAAACCCATTTCTGCCAGGCTAAATATTGTGTTTGCCCTGGTTCTAAATGGTGTTAACTCTGCTGTTCCAGCTTTGTCCAAGTCAGTCACATATCGTCCTGCTTTTTGTACTAAGAATTCCATTCCCCTTAATTTATATGATTTCTCGTTACCAAGCACCTAAATTCAATAGAGACTTCACCTCTTTTCTTGATCCAATGAATCTAATATGGACGTCAATGTTCACATTCTTTTAGTTTTAACATATCAGGAATTTCCTATGAGATTGTGTTCTCACTGCTTCCCCCATCTTCAAAATCACGCATATCTTACCATTAGAATTGAAAAGTGATGCGAAAAATATTTTGCTCAAACCAGTGCACCTCATTAATTACTTGAGGCAATGATAGCATTGTTTTGCTGGATAAACCAACATCTCTACCTCTATACACATTTGTTTCATCTTTTATAATCAGTCCTTATCGTTACATGCATGTTCTTCATTCTCATTCTCTTTGTTGGAGCATGATTTGGTGTATCTTTGACATAATTCCTTCATTGGCCAAATTTGCTTTAGTTGCACCACCACTATCAAATATGAAATGATACTGAATTCACTTTAGTTGCACCACCACTATCAAATATCAAATATCAACAGACATTCAAGACATTTGCTCTATATGGATCGTGTGCGCCTTGGGTAAATAACTTGGCATTTCACAGCGATTGATCGATTCTAAATTGTTTGGAATCTTATATGATTTGTGATATTTGGGATATTTTGATAAACATGATGCATAGGTGCGAGTATATGCCTTTTGTTAATGTTTGGAGCAATCAATAGTTGTGAAGCTAGTTCCATTACATTAACTAGAATTCGTTGCTTGCTTTACTCCTATTTTCAGGAAATGGTGAAGGGTCACTACACCAAAATTGCACATCTGGAAGTGGCATGATTTTGGTATACTTTCTTTCTTTTTAATTCATGGTATACTTGAAGTTGATGAATTAGTTGAAAAATAAATGGAATTTGGATGCTATCTATTGAATTAATCCTCTATTGGATTTGATGAATTGGTAAACAGTACACAGACTACTGAATGTGTTTACTTTTCTTCTTCTTTATTCTGTGTTTATACAACATTATATGAAGGCACAAATGTTACTTGTCTCTTGTACAATACAGCAAAAGAAACTTTTATTGAGGAAACAATGAGTCGATGACCCATATTTTGCTAGTGATGAACAATAGTTTCCTAGGGTCAATGTCTTTCAACAGTGGTTGTTAAATAGCATTTGGATATGTGTGATTCAAGCTTATTGTGTTCCCTTTTCACTTCATTTAGCCTAATATTTAGCATTTCTCCTATTTTAAAATTCATTGCATTGTAATACATGCTATCATTGTTTAGAACAAAGAGAAGTCTTAAGAATCAGCTTGTGTACGGAGAGCGTGATTGCATAGATATTTGATTTCATTTGCCAAGCCAATGCATTCTTGAATGATGGAATGTTGGAAACTGTACGTAGATTTTAGATTGGCAATTTTCCTTGACCTTTTCTATCTTTTCCATCAATGTGGAATTGATCAGACCATATCATATAAATAAGGCTAGAATGAGAATGATGTTTGCAAAATTGCTTATAAGGAAGCCATGATAGAGCCAAAGGAATTCAATTTCAAAGGGATAACCACAACAAGCTTTGCATTTGGGGCCCTTAAACAAATCCGACGACCTTGATCCTCACAGTCAAAATTGTGAATAGATACTTTTAGTAAGTTAAAACTCTAGTAAGATCAGTCTTTTCATTGTGTGCATTTGTGATCAAACAGTCTCTTTTCAGAATCATGTAAGTCTTAGCTTTTTTATTTTTTATTTTCTTAACCTATTACTCTGTTTGTTCTTTGTGATTGATTGTCTTGAACATTTTCTAGTTTCTACTGATTGTATTAGGGCACATTCATTCGTTTAACCGAAAATTTTTACTTAATGCGAATCCAGGAAAGCGCTTGACGTCAAGTGTTCTTTGTTAAACAATGAGATTGGTGAGTTTGTGATTGAGATGATAAACAATGAGATTGTTTCAAGGAAGCGCCAAAATCAGCCTCCTGTTGGAAGAAAGATTCAGGGAAGTGGGTTTCTATGTTTGCTAGAGTCATGCTTGTTTGTCATTTTTTTTGTGAGAATTTGCTTGTTGTCAAAGAAGTGTTGTATCACATTTGATAGAATTGTTCTATGCCTGCAAAGAATTGTTGCATTAATTGAAGTGCTCTAAAAATGTTATGCCTTACTCAAACATTTTGTGATATTAATTTTTGGTTGTTCATATTCTACAGGTGGATTTGGAGCATGTGGAGCACTTCATACAAGTAGTTGGATCAGTCCTTACGAGGCCTCAAATCAGGAGGGAGGATAATGTCATATTCTATAGGTGGATTTGTTAGGACTGAAGTTAAAGAAGCCTTAATCATCAAAGTTCATGTACTTGTATCCCAATGAGCGTTTGCATGATTGATACCACATTTTAGTATATAACATCTATTAGTTTGTTTCTAATTCCCCCCTTTAATTAATGGGTTGCTTTGTGAGTTACTGCAGGGAAGGCTTCCTTTTATGGAACCAAGACGAAAGGTGGATAAAGCCCAAGTATTGAAGAGCTGTTGCTATAGAGTTAAATGTTTTGTGGGTAAAGTGTTTTTTTTTTTTTTTTTTTTTTGTTAAGAATAAACTCATTTTTGCTTTGGTTTGTGTTACACATTTTTCTTTAGTCCTTTTTCTTTCTTAAAATCATGCTTCAATAAACTTCATTGTGGTTGCAGAAACTGATGTTGGTTTCTGTCCAACACGCTCGAAGGCAAGTCTCTTACTTGTTCATGTGTCAAATGGTTTTCTATCATGACTTGTAACTTTAATCTTTCAAGAATATGTACGAGTAATGACACTCTTTTTTATGGTTGTAGCTGCATGTCTCTATTTGTTTTTTCCTCTTAGCAATGAAATTCTTTCCCTATGAAAAAAAATGGGAAAAAAAAGAAAGAATATGTATCAATAATGACACTTTCTTCTTGGAGATTACTTTTTACGAGTTACTCTAGCAACTGTCAGATTTTTATGATAAGAAAATCAATGATCCGCTTGCTGTTGCATCTCATTTGGAAGGCATTGATCAGAGAAGAATGAATCCTTTGCAATCTACCATCTATTGGGTTATACACATCACTACAACAAATTGACTTTTGTTGGCTGGCTTTTATTATTATCTTTTGAATCATAAACTAATATCTATCAGTTGTGTGGCCCACTGTCTAATCTTCAAATGAATTAGCTGTGATCATTTCTTCTGCTGCATAATGAAACTCAGTTGATGTGCCTGCATTGGCTCTTATGTTTGATAACAAAAATTAAGTATTTGCTCAGGGCCTGATAAAAGATGCACAAATATCTTTGAAAATTTGAAAGCATGACATTGTCAATATCCATTGATGATGCATGGAGATTGTAGCGTTCTTATTATTGTTAGATTTGTTTGATCTAGATATTCATTGGAGTTTCAGCTTCGCTCCTTTAACATGATTGAAGGCGGTCTTTAGAAAATGTGATAGGTGGGGTTGTGGACAATGCTTGAGTATGTGAAGCTGGCTTGAAAGTAGTTCAATCTGGACTTGCATTGGTACAGTGATTCAACTGTTGTCTTGAACTACTTTATCTGAACTCTCATGCTTCTTCGCCAACAAGATTATGCATATCTTTTGTCCTTTCCTGTGGAACTGTTCCTAGTGATCATTGTTGTGCAGGCTGAAGAGGATGAGAGTTATATCTTTATATCATCAATGCTCAACTCATTTTTCTTTTTTCTATTAAGGAAAGAAATCAATGGGCAGTTATATCTTTATATCATCAATGCTTAACTCATTTTGCTTTTTTCTAGTAAGGAAAAATCAATGGGTATTTTTTGATCAAAGCTAATTGTTCTGACATTTTTATTTAGCAACATTTACCAAGTATGGCTAAGAACTGTTATTAGCTTCAGTTCAAATTATGAACTGAATTATAACTCTTATTCTTTGATTTTCACAGGCTAGATTTTGTCAACAAAAAGGTGCAGTTTAATCCACAACCACAGACTGACTTTAGGAAAAAGCACATACAAGCAAAACTACGCCCTCATCCTTCAGGTATCTTGTTCATTTGTTGGAGGCAGATTCTTTTCATTTCAACTACGTAATTATTTTCAATTCAGTTTATTCTTTGATGCACTTTATGATTTGTTATTGATGGCCTTGATACATGGAATCTCACTACACCAAAATCGTTAAACTGGTACGGTTAGTATCTTGGTTTGAAAACGGCTTTAAGCCGTTCCTGAATTTGAAACGCTACTAAGCCGTACTAGAATTGCTGCGGTTATTCGTCGTTATTTCCACTATTTTATTGGTGTGTCCCAATTGAGTGTTGGATCTTCTTATTTGTTATTACTATGTTTTATTGTTTTATTTTGAAATAGATGGACGGAATGGATTCAATTAGTAACCTCTAAGTGGACCCCACAAGGCCCAAGAGGCACACTACATCCATCTGCTGCAAACTACCGAATAATTTTAATGCCCGAATCCCTAAAAGCCCTCATTTCATTTCGCATCCATCACCGCCGTCTCTCTCTCCCTCTCCCTCTCTCAATCTCCCTCTCCCTCTCCGATCTCCCGATCTCAACCCTCTCTTTCGATCTCCTCTCCTCTCCCTCTCCCTCTCCCTCTCCCTCAATCTCCCTCTCTCTCGATCTCCCTCCTTTACTTTTCTGATGATTTGATTGTAAGGACACAGGATCTCTCATCTTCCAAGCTTCAACCCACGCCCCGATTTCTCTTTCCCATCTTCCAAGCTCCGCGGATTTTCACCGGGATCCGCCTGAATCTTACGCCATTCTCGCCTTATAGCGAGCTTAATCAGGTCCGCCTCTCTCTCTCTCTCTCTCTCTCTCTCTCTCATCCCACCCGAGAAACACTTGGGATTGTGGCCATCATAAAAATTTCGGCCCAACAGATGAGGATTTTTCATGTATGGATTTCATATTTCACTGAAACTCGGTGTATTTGGTGGCTTAGCTTTGGAATTAGTGTCGATCTCTGCCAATCTGAACTGTTCCATTGCGGATCTGGCTCTTGATTGGATTTTGGCCTAAACTCGGTGTATCTGGATGGAGGGAAACACAAATATCAACTTTGAATCCATTCAATTCCTCTTCCATATAACATGCCATATATTCCTCTTAACTGATAACCATTCTTTCAGGTTTCTGAAATTTATATTTCATCTTTTTATGATATTCATCTGAGAAATCTATTAGGAATTGGTTTACATCACAGCTACTTTAGAGTTAAAAGTCCAGTCTTCTGCCTTTTGTCCTGTAACATTGTAGTGCAAGATAAATTTTGTGTTGCATGCATGAAATTGTTTCACTTACAAAAGTTCAATCATAGAACTCCCATGATTGGTTGACAAAAGTTCAATGACTGAGTGCACATCTGCCTTGGTTGAGAGCCATGTAATCATCATTGTTGGTCTTTTATTTATTTTTCATTGGTAGGCCAGTCTTCTTCATTCATATGAGTATTGGCCATCTTTGTTTTTATATTTTGTTGATTTTGAATAGAATTTGTATTCGAAGCTTTAAAAATACATTTTCGATCTTCGATTTACAATGATTTTCGATCTCGTTATTGTAGTCCTTCAACCTGTCAGATTTTATAAATTTGTTTTGGTAATTTTTTGAGTTTTGGATGGAAATTACATCCAGAGTTCTAGAAATGTGATTTCGAGTTATGATTTTGGGCGTTTTATGTTGATTTTAGGGAGAGTTTAGTTGAGGTTTGGATCCAGTGTTTGATCTTGTGATTGATGATGTAGGATGAAATCGGAAGTGTTTCTTGTTCATTTTTATTTTATCAAAGAAGGCCATGGAAAGTTGTGGAAATGTCATTTTCTAGGAAATAGAAAAACAGGCAATAGTGGAAATGGCTCCTCTCCATAGGTTTGATCTCTTCCTCTTTATATCTCTATTTTGCTCTTTCAGATTTCATGCATACTAATTGTTTGATGAAATGGCTCAACTAATTGTTTAAGCAGGCTGTGTGTAGCTTGTGCTTTTGCGTATGTTTGCTCCTGGGAGAGGCTAAGTTTTGATTTGTCTGCATGTGCATGTGCAAGAAGCAGATGGTGCGCCACAATGTACGGTTCCGTCGTAGAATTCCCAAAAGTGCAAATAGCCATTTCCCCGGAAGAGCAGCGCCCAGGAGCCTCCGTTCCTCGTGCATACCCACCAACACTGTACATCCATGGCTCGTTCAAGGTGATCCACTTCTTCACCCTATCTCCAAATTCTCTAAAACATATGTCTGCGTAGTCTCGGAAATCAGCCCTGTAACAACATATGCTCAACTGCATTTAGAGGTGTGAAAAAGAGAAATTTGGGCTTCTTGGGCTAGATTGAATGTCCATGCCCACCTCATTAATTACTAAATAGTTGGGGCCATGCCCAATGTAGCCTGTATTAGTTAAGAAATGAGTTGGCTTAGGTCGAGCCTGACTTGGATTAAAAAAAAATAATAATAAAAAAAATAAAAAAACAAAACAGGGTTAGATTGTGACCCAAGGTATGGGCCGAGGGTCAAGTTGAGGTCAAGATTGCCCATCTAATAAATGGGCAGGGCTTGGGCTGACCTTGACCTGACACCAATGCGATGGATCCATCAGATGGACGGCTTGGATATCAAATCTGAATAGGCGGACCCGGTAAGTTAAAAAATCGGGGCCCCAACCAACGACACATTTTTCGCCTCTGAATGAGGCCGGTGCTAACGCTCGACCAACAAGTCTTGCATGAGGATATGGACGGATGATAGGAACCGTCGTCAATTTTCATGAAGTACAATATTGGTGTCACAATACATAAATCAAGGGTTGAGGAGATTTGGAAGCGAGTATATACGACTTTGGAACTCAAGAACGACGTCCTCGTACTCGTACTCAAGCAAGCAAAATATTGCTGAGTGCGAACTCAAGGTACTGTCATCCTTGATCCCTACCGATTAATTGTCCATGAGTTTGGAGTTCCAAAACACCAATTCACACGAGGAACAAAGTGAAATTCTTATTCCATGCATATTCTGTTTTTAAATTTGTTTGCCACGGAGGGGAGTGTCACCCATATGCTAGCAATAGTCCACTATGTCGAAGATCCAAAACCTTCAACTGAGTATGGCAAACATGTTTTCCATTCGGGGCGAAAATTAGGCAATGTGTTTCTGAACAGAGGATCCGCCACGTGTGAAGCTTAAGTACATAGCTTACTATGAGCAGTCCTAATAACAGGGTAGCATAGTAAGCATAGCATCCAATGTTTGTATGTGATCGTTCCTCATTAATTAGAGAGAATTTTCTTATGATTAGAAGCAGGAATCGGGTCATGGGTTGGGCTATTGCATCACCATCATCAACATATGGCTGATTTAATGGCCATGTAGCCACATTTCCAACATGGGATATTTATTGGAAAGTTAAAAAGTGAAAAATCCAATGTTCCTGTTTTAACAAAAAAGATGCCCACTAATTCATATGTTAGGACTGTTCAAACAATATGATGTTTGGAATGTGTCTTAGTAGTGTGTAGAGTGTTGCCTATTTTCATCCATCGTTTTCATATGGGCCCACCATCTCGTATGCAAGCATTTTGTAACATATCTGCTATCACATTGTAGCAGCCGGTTTGAATGGTTGCATGGCAACTGTAACCAACTGAAAAATCCGGTGAACAAATGGTGTTATGGTGTTGCTCCTATTAAGTGGGATATCCATTCCTTTTTAAAATTAGAATCTAAACTGTCATTAGTTATGATTCTTTGTAGCAAATTTTATTCATTGTTTCTGATTCGAACTTGGCAAAGACAATAAACTTCATGTGATATTGAAATCAGTTTCTTCTTGCACTAGAACAAGACTCGAGCAGGGTCCTCTTGGTTTTTCGTGTTATCATCAACATATGGCTGATTGAACTAAAGCATCCTAGATGTGGTTCATAATTGAGAAAACTTGGAATACAAATACAGTCATGGTTGTATTTTCAAGCTTGTGGAAATGGACAGATGAGACCTGGGAGGAATAGTATAATGCCAACTTAGAAATTGTGATGATTTTTTTATATCTTTGTAGGCACAAGTTGATTTGCTCTCGTTCAATTAGTCAAGAAAACCTCATAAGTTGAAGCTTCTTAAGGATTTGATTGTTCAGGTAGTTTTTCTATTTGTATTTTGATTTTAAGAAGTTATGAGCTTTAGCCTCAGTTTTTAACCTTTTTAGCCACAGTTTTGAACCGAGGCTAAAGCCCCCTTTTCTTGTAGTATATGTAATACAATCAGCAAGGGAGCCCCAGCTAATATAGTTAGTTTTTTACAGGTTAGTTGATATAGTTAGTTTTTTTTTTTTTTTTTTTTTTTTTTTAATATGTAGTTGCTGAAGTTTTTTCTATATATCCTTTTATGTTTATATGGTTGGAGAAGCCACCACCTCTCATCATCTTCATGATAGGCTTGGGCCCAACTAATATTAAAAAATAATAAAAGTTGGTTTTTTAACTCACGGTCTGTTCTCAATGGTAATTTCATGTTGGGCCTTATTCCCATCAAGGCTGACCCAAGGTTGTTTTCCTTTATGTAGACATCACAGAAAACAACTTCCTCTTCAATGAAGAAACCATAAGCAAAGACACCAGAACGACTGTCATGATCAAGAACATACCTAACAAGTACAGGTATTGAATTGTAAGAAAATTAATCTCATTGATTTTTTGAACTGTTTGGAAATCTGATGTTGATATTTTTTTTTTTTTGGGTTGGTGCAGTCAGAGGCTACTGTTGAACATCTTTGGACAACCACTGCATTCACTGCAATGAGCAGGTTGCTGAGGGGGAGGAAGAAGACGAGCTTTTGTCTGCCTTGAAGGGCTACCAAAGTTTGTGTACACCGCCCCCAAAGAGGGGTTGGCCGGTATGAAGGATGCGTTTGATGTTTCCCTTGAAAGGGTACTGAGAAGATTCCAAGAGCAGAGGACATAAATGGAATTAAAAAATTAGAAATGGGAGATCTTGTATGTTGTATTTTGTACTCATCTTGGGTGGGGTATATTGATGGAGGGACAAGATGTTGAAATAGATCGGTGGACGGTTGGATGGATATGGTTGGTGGATTTTATATTGATTGGTTAGCTGCAAAGACCGGTATTAGTTGTTACCAGTCTGTGGTTAAAGATTATTATGTGTGAATCATTCTATTGTCCTTTTCTTCTATTTGTGTAATTATTTGGCATATAATACAAGTAGATTACAGACCTCACTCTCTCTCTCTCTCTCATGCAATGAACAAAGGGATTTAAAATTGTTATTAAAATTCCGTCATAAAATCTGACTGTTGGCAACATTAATAAGCATTCAAAACCGTTTTTGAAATTGTGCCTAAAATGTGACCGTTGGCACCAGAACGGTTTAAAACCGTTCCTAAAACGGTACCCAAAACGGTTCTGAACCGTTCCTGATTTTCTGCGACGCCTCTTTTAGGAACGGTATTAAACCGTTCTTGAAGCATTTAGGGACGGTTTAAAACCGTTCCTAAACGACGATTTTGGTGTAGTGTGATAGTTGCCCACACCATATGAACGAATTCGTTAAAATCGGTTGTGGCCCACCACGACCATCTATATGCACAATCCAAGCCGTTCATCTTGAATATGGGACAATTTTAAACAGACCCTAATTTCTTCCACACTAAACCGAGTTCCCACGCAGGCACAAATCCAGTCACTATTGGACTGTGCAAGAAGGAGAAATCTGAAAATAGAAATTAAACCGGGTTGGTTCACAAGACATTCCACAGAAGGAAGTCGAACCTGGCCTCGATCTGGACCGTTCAAAAATCTTGGCATGGGAATTCTGACCCAAGCCACGATGAGCCAATTGTACGAAAGGGAGAAAGAATGCGGCACTTCACCGCTTTTCTTACGCAATTCCACTGACGAGAAAACCTCCGCGAGAACCTCCGCGACTTTCATTCACAAGGAAACCACACGGCCTGCTCAAGAATCCTACGGGTCAGGGGACCATCAGACAATGCCTCCTGACCGTCCAAAGCCAAGATTTCAAGGAAGGATCGGTCGAGAAACAAACCGCCAGTGGTGCAGTGGCTGTGTGTTCGACCAAACATAGGATAACGAGAAACAGGGGCAGACACCAAGTAGGAATCAGAGACATCCATCTGTTGGACCTGCATCAAAGAAATCTCCCCAACGGACCAACCGGATTAGCAATCACGATGGGAGCATTGATCCAAACCCACTCACCTTCCGTTTTCAAGAATCCTGCGTAAACAGAGAACGAAGGTGCAGAGTTCCGTCCGATCGGGGATCCATGGTTCAGGGGGGCCGAACACTATAAAACCATGTAGAAGGAGAGAAACGGGATAATGAAAGGGAAATAAAGAGAGAAAGAAAGGGAGAAAATCCTGCCTAAGTCCCGGTGGTGACAGGAAGAAGAAAAGACAGTCGGTCTCGAGCTAGCAGAGCATCGATTTAGGCCAGACCAAGGTAAACCGAACTCTATCCTTCCTTCCTTTTAGATCCTCTCCCTCCTCCCTTCTTCTTCCTTTTTTTTTTCTCCTCTACCGTCCGATTCAAGACAACCAGGACCGAGTCGAATCAAGTCGACTCAACCAGGAAAACTGAGTGTAGACTCGAGCGAGCCGAGGTAAGGTTAAATTCTTGAAACTCCTAGGTAAACAATCACACTAATAAGACTCATCCTAAGCCAAGACCAATTAAAATACCTATTCATAACCCAACCACTCGAATTTTAAAACGACAGGCTAAAACTTCCAACCGCAACACCGATTCACACTAAGAATGGAATAAACATCAAAGGTGAGGGTTTTTATCCTTTAAGCTTACGGTAATTTAAATTGATATGCTTTAGCTTACCTGTTACATATTATGTTTTCATGTTGCTATGAGTTCCTTCTTGCAATTATTTTATCATCAACAGTTATCTACCCCTTTGGAAATTATGATATGATGTCAAATACAAGTGACCTTTATGAATTTATGTGGAGCGATGAATACAAGCCTTGCCATTGCTACTCTCCTCTATATTGAGTTAGCCATTGCTACTCTCATTTTTTAAGCCTTGTGCTATTTATCTTTAAGGCTTGGGCATGTGTCTTGATATTCCAAAACCCCCGTGATTCAGTTTATATTTTTTATAATTACAAGTAATGTGTTAAGAGGTATCACAACTAGTGATTCGAATATTTTATCATGGACATAATGCGCTCTGGGTAGAGACCCTCATATATGGTCATTATTTAATTCCATGAGTTTTGGGTAGTGGTACACAAATCGATATATGTAATTCTTTCACATCACTTCCGCGATTGGGTGTCGCAAATAATCGTTCCATGAACAAATCGTGTCACGTAATTCATTTGACTCATGTGTTGTGCTGCCTCGAGATGTTTACATAAATCCACCGTAGCGTTGACCATGCCAGCGAATATCTGTAATTATGAGATGCAGGTCGAGTCGGGTTTTCTATGAATCGTATTGTACATTGTGATGATCACTACGTATGATGGGCTGCACACACTTTGTTAGGTATGCATCTCATGTAGGTCGTTTGCACATACTGATACTCCTTATAGTAGTGGAATACGAGACGTATCAGAACCTTTACATTACTTCTATGAATCTCTTAAATTATTATTAATCTTAAAGGATAACCATCACTATGAGTAGGGCGTTGACCCTCTCCAACCGTATAGGTGATGCAAGTGACGTACAGATTGAAGACCTAGAGGATAATCTCCCTATGAAAGATTATGTTGAAAGAATAAGAAGATTGTTTTATGATTTAGTTTCATACTTCCGCAGTGAACTTGATAATTATAATAAGCTCCCATTGAGAGGTCATTTGATTATTTACTGAATTCTTTTACTCCGATGAAATAATCAATACAATCAATTTTATTCTCGTGAATGTTACTTTCATGAATGTATCTGGATGTGATCTAAATGAATAAAAAAAACGAGGTGCAATTTTTAAAGCATCTAATTTATACATTATTAACACCCGGTCTTTTCGAGCATGAATATAAACTCTGACTGTGAAAATTTGGGATGTTACAATTACTGCAAAGGACAAGACGGGGATACACTTGCTTAAATCTTTGTTAAGTAAGAAGTATGACATGAAGGATCTGGATGCTGTAAAGAAGATCGTAGGAATGGAGATTAGCAGAGATAAAGATTTTGGGAAACTGTGGCTTTCTTAAAAGGGTTATATGTAGAAGGTGCTAGAGAGGTTCTATATGAAAAGTGATAAGCTAGTTAGCACACCTCTAGTAAGTCATTTTAAGTTGTCAGTCATTTCGTGTCCAATTATAGAAGAAGATATTTCATAAATGTGACGAGTGTCATATGCTAGTGTAGTGGGGAGTGATGTATGAAATGGTTTGTATGAGGCCAGACATCTCACAGACAGTCAGTAGGTAAATGGAGAATCTATGATAGCATTGGAATATTGTTAAGTGGATTCTCAGGTATCTAATGGGTACAATCGATATTGGAATCATGTTTGGTGGACACGACACTTTAGGTGAAGTTATAGGCTATGTGGATTTAGATTATGCAGGTGAGACAATATGAGATCCACTACAGGATATGTTTTCACATCAACAGATAAACTGGTATGTTGGAGATCTACACTACAGTATATGATAACATTGTCTACAACTGAATCGGAATACATGGTTACGATAGAGGAGTCGAAGGAGGCATTATGGTTAGAAGGTTTGATAGGTGAACTTAGATTGAAGCGAGAGGCGACTCAGTTGCATTGTGATAGTTAGAGTGCTATCAATCTAGCTATGAATTGGGTGTATCATGCACAAACCAATCACATCGACATGTGGTTCTACAAAATACGGGAGCTCATTGCTTCAGGGGAGATTCCATTTCAGAAGACTCATACAAATGAAAATGTTGCAGATATGTTAACAAAGCTGGTGACCACATAGAAGTTCAAGCACTGATTAGGTAGGATCAATCTCACTAGCCATTAATGAGATTGGGCATCCTTGCACAAGGGAATGGATGTAGTTGCGTTCCAGGTCGAGGGATGCAGGGATCGGTCTACGCTCAAGGTGGAGGTCTTTAGGGTTACTTGGTATAATGCAGGTCAAGGTGGAAATTATTGTGCAAATGCTTTGCATTCTATAGGCCACAATCAATCGTGAGGATCCACAGTCGACCGTGATGCATTGTGATGTTCACGGTCGAACGTGGAATTCCATGGTGACTTCCTGTGATGATTCACAGTCAATCGTCGGTGTAGTCGTCGGGTTTTGCGATGTTGCACGAAATATGGTTTTTAAACCCAATTTTGTCATTATGATTTAAGGTATAACGCCCCATGTTTTCAGGACCCAAGTATATAACTTGTTTCCCAAAAACCCGAGTGTTAGCTTATAAAAATCCAGTGTAAATTTAAACCATTTATCATTAATCAGAGTTAACAGCAACAAAACTACATTAGACGATGCATTGTATAAAAATATTCTGATCATTACAAATTCCAAATCTAGCGCCCATACAGGACTTATACAATACCAAATAACAAAATTCATATAGGCAGAAATAAGAATCTATCAGTAAGTGGTGGGGCTCAATATGGGCCGCAAGGACCCCGCCTAGCTCCCTAGCTACTCAATCTGCTCCAGCAACCTAGTGAACGATATCGGCTCGCTCTACACCTGCATAAACTGTTACGGTTTGATAGCGTCAATGGCTATCGCAGTGAGGAACACCCTCTAAGATTACACACTCATAATTCATAATCGAATATAGATTACAAGTCGTGAAATTAGATACACTAAACAGGGCATTTCATCATATTAAGAAAATTAACCCAATCAACAGAATTTCATCATAAGCAAAATATAATGGCAGTTGCAATGTAAAGAAACATGTCCGGATAACCAAATAATCAAACATACGATTTTTTATTATACCCGAAATCACATTGTACGTGAACTCCGCAAGAGATGGCTAGAAAATCGATAAGCAAACTTCAGCTCCACCTGGAAATCATGATACAAGTGGAATTCACAAGGTGAATATAAAATCATCCTTTAAACCCCCACTTCACCAGGAAATCATGTTGTACGTGAACTCCGCAAGATGGATAGAAAATCGATAAGTGAACTTCAGCTCCAGCCGAAAATCATGGTACGACTGAACTCCATAACATGAAGAGACAATCAACATACAAATTTTAGACCACTCGAAAATCATTTCGTATGTGAATACTGCAAGATGGCTAGAAAATTGATGAACGAACTTCAGCTCCACCTGAAAATTCTGGTACGACTGAACACCGAAAGATGGCTAGGAAACAACAAGATGTGTAAATATAACCAATAAGCCATAAAGGGCACTAATGACCCATCCAAGCCACAAAGGCAAATGTGCGATTCAAGCCATGTAAATCAAATGTGGACCGCAGGATCATAAGTCCAAGGTAAGTTCCATTCAATTCATCATTCAAGCACAAGTGGTAGCATATAAATAAATTAATAGATATACAATAAAGGATAACATGTTATCATCGAACCATTCATGCATGTTATAATTTAAAAGAAACGTTTATCGTCCAACACATGAATTAACTATACAACAAGTTAGCATATTCAATAGTAAAGTGAGTAACTCAATTAAGGGAATCATGCCATCATCTATATCTAGATTGATGAAATCAAGTGGGAAGCTCAAAGGGTGAGTCCTCACCTAATGTTTGAACTACCTACACCATCGCTAAGAAATGCGTGCTTCCTTGGAATCAATTCCTACCATTAATTGGAAAGTTGTAAAATTAGACCCAAGCTTACACACTATTTAGGGTTAGGGTCTTAACCCAGGGTTTAGATTTCCTACGTTTTAAGGTTTCATCCTAGGGTTTGGTTAATGCTTGGATCCTAGGATTTAAATCCTAGATCATTATTAATATTATTGTATAATGGGCCAAATAACATTCCTAATAAGAGTATTAATCCATACATATTAATAATGATGATCCATAAGTTCATACTTAAACGTACTGACATCCTCTAATATTTTTTATAATTACTGATAAAATAATTCAAGTAATAATAACGGAATATTTACTAATGACAACATAATAAGTATTTATACTAATAATTTTTATAAATAAGTATTATACTAATCCCATAAAGAGAAAAATGATAATATAGTCATAATGATGAATCTAGTAATGATAATAGGTGCTATGGTCTCATCACTTATGTTTAAAGTATAGACCTAGAGTTCAGGTTACTCAGGCCTAGGATTTTTACCCTATAGTTTAGGTCTAGGTTAGATTTTTAAGGTTAAACCCCAGTGGTGTACAATTAATTAAAATGTTAATTTAATAGTTATAAAATATTTATTAACATCAATGTTACAATTAATGCTAGCTATCGTAGCAATGATAATCATCATCATGATATCAATTTGTACAATTGACTATCAATGCTAAAATATAAGCATCATAAATACAATGCTAATTTTTAATAATGATAATTTTGTTTTATATGTAATATTAATATCAATATGAATAATTCACTAACTGTTATTCATTCCTAATATTCATAAACCTAATAGTGATAGAAATGGCTACGATGATAATCATAATCAAAGGAATTTCAATATGGAGGAAAAACGTGGACTTACCTTGTTGACTCGGCTCAACACCACCACTCCCTTCTCTTTTCTTTATCTTTCATTGCTCTCACCATTTTCTGCTTCTCTCCTTCTCTTCCTAGTGGCTCTACTAGGCACGACCCAGCCCAACCTGGGCCGACTCGGTGGATTTTAGCCGAGTTGACTCTACACCACCAATAGCCCGTGCCCATCTCTCTCTCTCTCTCTCTCTCTCTCTCTCTCCTCCTCTTTTCTCCTTCTTTCCTTCCTTTATTTCTCTTTCTTTTCTCTCTTTCTCTCTCTTTATTCTTTCCCTAGTCATACCCAACAGCGGCCTGGACAGACTGGACCAAAGCCTAGACTCGACTTCATGACTCGGCGGGTTGAGTCTGCTTCACCCGGCAGCAACCCTGACCCACCAAGTTTCCTTTCTCTCTCCCTACCTGTCTCTCTACCTTCCCCTTCTTCCATCCTTCTCTCTACCTTCCCCTTCTTCCATCCTTCTCCTAGGACCTGCACATTGTCTAGATAGCATAGGACGTGCAACAGTCACCGAGCCACTCGATGCAGCGGTGGCAGCCCCTGGTTCATTTTAAAACAGGAGTGCGGCACTACTCCATTCTTCTCTTGTTCCTCTTTCTTCTCCGCCACTCTTTTTCCTCCAACCTTTCCAGTAGGCTTGTTGGACCGAAATTAACCCGAAATCGGTGAGTTGTCTCGATGTGGTGTCCCCGACTCGACCGGCGACCTGACTCGACTCAGATGGGTGCGGCAGCACAGCCGCACCACCTCTCTCTCTCTCTCCTATTCTCTTTCTCCTCGCCTTTCCTCTTTATTTCTGACTTCTTCTACTCATTTCCTACCTCATTTCGACCACAATGCTAGAATCACTCAGCCTGACTGAGTCGATCCAACTCAGTGTGGCAAAGGGAAAATGGCGGAGGAGAGGGTGTCCATTAATGGCGGACTCTCTCCTATTACTTCTTCCTTCGATCTGATAGCGTGGGATGATTCGTAAGGACCCTATGGAGCTTGTAGACAGGATCCATTGTAGCTTGGAGAAGGATGGGTCGGTGGGTTCGAATGGAGAAGGGAAACAGCCGGTTTACTTCGTGCTGCCGTAAGAACAGGCGATGAGGCATTGTTGCTTTGATCTCTTATTCTTTTTATGCCAAACCTAAGTCTCCTTGATCGTAGGATTGAGATTAAACGGATGGGATATACTCTATCCAAAACAACTTCTAAGCACGCCCGGTAATGCAAAACCGGCCGTATTTTTGCTGTTATAGATGGAAGCCCTAATCTAGGGATTTAGATGGTCGAGATCTCGTTTGTTTGCACGGCTGAGATCGGAGGAAAAGGTGGCACGCGGATTCATCCAGCTGGAAAAACAGGAAAACAGATCTCTTTCTGTTTTTAGAATTAAATGTGTGTTTTTTTAGCCTGATTTGTGGTTGGATTTGTGTGCACACGAGTACAATCCAACGGCTGAAATTGGTCATGGATTGTAGGGTTTTTGGCCCTCTTTAATATGGACGGTTTGGATCAAACATGGGACCTAAGGTGGTGGGCCACAAATCACCGAGGAGGGACCCTGTCCATTCGCATAGCACTGGCGGGAGAAAATTTTTAAAAGGGGAATCCTCCCTTGTTTTTGTGCTACACGAGTCAGACGTGTTCGGACTGAGAGTAGAGTTCGGTGTGGAGCGGTAGTACACATATTGTGTACTCCCCACCCAAATGTGGGGCCCATGATGATCCTTCTGACAAATCCACATCATTTATTAATTTTGTCAGCCTAAAATAGGGCCCGGCCAAAGAATCTATGGCTTAGGTGGGCCTTACATGCCAATTTTGTAATTCGAGTCCTCATAATAGATTATCATTGATCTGGTGGTCCAACCCTTTTCAAATCAATTATTAATAGTCCCAAGAGTCCTTGGGATTGTTTAACTATAATCCATCAACTGGATCTATTGATTTGAGTCTCGAAGCTAAAGATTATCCTTCAAACGGGCAGATTTAAGCTTAATTGTGTGTTTTGGATGTGGTCTGATCGTTGGCTGTTTAAGAACATGTTAAACGGTGATAGTTCATCTAACTGGCGATCCTATCAAGGCCACTATCTATTTTAAATTAATACTACCTTGCACAGATGGCTCCACAATGTTTGTTCTTGGGTTTAAAATCATGATTTCTGCCTACCTGATGGTTGGATTATTTCCAAATTAAATCATCAACCTATCAATTAGTTCATAATCCTATTAGGGTGGATTTAAAAGTCATCCATGCACTTAGTTGTTCTTACGTCTCAATTGAACCGGAGATCATGAGTTTGAATAGCTAATTTATTTTAAGGCAGTTCATTGCTAGTCCAAAAGTCTCTTAGATGAATCTAATAGCAATTTTTTTATGATCAGGTCCCTCACTGTAAAATATGAGGTCTAAACCTACTAGTCAATCTCGAATCTCGTTGTTGCTCTACAATCTCAACGGTTGGATCTTGTGACTTGCCAATGCAAATTGTTTCAGCCTCCTTCCTCGATAGTTTCAGATGTCCTAAAGAAAGGATGAGTAGAGATCTAACCATTGATCCTATGCTTAGAGGGTCGGGTGGCTCAATCTACGAATGAGGATCCTCATAATGGTCGGGTTTAGGTTAGATCAAAAGTGAATGTCTAAAGGAGTTGGCTTGTGTTTGTACTAGACTTGGTCCTCATGGTAACACTCGAGTACAGAAAGGTACGGGGTGTTACAATCTAACCCCCTTAAAGAAAATTTTGTCCCCGAAATTCAATACTCTACCTTAAATGGGACGAGGACAATCTATTTTTCCATGTCCTTTATCATTCATTACCTTCCTTATGAAGTATGTTTGTATGCACAAGTATTCAGGACTGTCTACTAGGACTAGGGTTGTTACAATCTACCCCCCTTAGAGAAGAATCTCGCCCACGAGATTCGATCATGCCCATCCCAGTTTCTTTCGTATGATCAAGGGTTTGCTCACCAAACTTGAAGTAGAGTTTTATTGTTATTTTATATTTATATATTTGTGTGTGTATGTTTGAAGTTCATAATGATAGTTTTATGTCATCTAAAAGAAGATTAGTAGTTTTATGTATTCGGTATTCAGGTTAACACAAATAGACGGCTATAATTAGTCTAAGCCTGATACAATGATCTTCCACTTGATCAAGGCAGTGAGTTCCTTGGCATCCATTCCTAATCCTGATAACCCTTAACCTTTTGCTTGATCAGGGCATTGAGGTCATTAAGATTTACTAGAATTTAAAAGTAGGATCAAACCACGTGCACTTCGCTTAAATATGATTCTATCAAATCGTGAACCCAATTATTCAGGATTTATGTGAAACATCGTATATATAGTTTTCTATTTTAACAAAGGACAAGTCTATGATGGCCTAACATGCTTCCATGCGCACTCTGATTATCTAGCATTATGGAAATTTAAATTTATAATTCCGAGTATGTATTTTTAGGTTCAGAGAGTGCATATGTCCAATCTAGTGTACAATGCGGTGGTTAGTCGTTTCCCTATGATACCAGAGTTTAGTTCCTAATTTCAAACAACTATAGTTTACAAGGGAGCCTAAGTTTTTGTTTCAAGTTTAAAAGGCTAACCCTACGAAATCAGGGGAGCCTAAAATTTATATTTCTAGATTCACAAAGAACCCTAAAAATAAGGGAATGGAATCTAGTTTCAGGTTTCTAATTTCAATAATGAAACTTTGGAGTATTTGAAGTTGTACAAGTCCTATTTTTTCCCAAAGCCTGGTTTATCTAGACTTGCTTTGATACCAACTGTAACACCCCGTGTTTTCCGGACCCGAGTATATAACCCGTTTCCCAAAAACCCAAGTATTAGCTTATAAAAATTCAGTGTAAATTTGAATCATTTATCATTAATTAGAGTTAATAGCAACAAAACTACATTAAACCATTCATTGTATAAAAATATTCTGATCATTACAAAATTTTAAAAGTAGCACCCATACAGGACTTATACAATCCCAAATAACAAAATTCATATAGGCAGAAACGAGAATCTATCAGCAAGTGGTGGGGCTCAATATGGGCCGCAGGGACCCCGCCTAGCTCCTAGCTACTCGATTTGCTCCAGCAACCTAGTGAACGGCATCGGCTCGCTCTACACCTGCATCAACTGTTATGGTTTGATAGCGTCAATGGCTATCGCAGTGAGGAGCACCCTCTAAGATTATGCACTCATCATTCATAATCCAATATAGATTACAAGTTATGAAATTAGATACACTAAACAGGGCATTTCATCGTATTAAGAAAATTAACCCAATCAATAAAATTTCATCATAAGCAAAATATAATGGCAGTCGCAATGCAAGGAAACATGTCTGGATAACCAAACAATCAAACATACGATTTTCTATTGCACCTGAAATCACATTGTACATGAACTCCACAAGATAACCAGAAAATCAATAAACGAACTTTAGCTCCACCCGGAAATAATGGTACAAGTGGAATTCACAAGGCGAATAGAAAATCACCCTTTAAACCCCCACTTCACCTGGAATCATGTCGTACGTGAACTCTACAAGATGGCTAGAAAATCAATAAGCGAACTTCAGCTCCACCCAGAAATCATGGTACAACTGAACTCCACAAGATGAAGAGACAATCAACATACAAACTCTAGACCACCCGAAAATCATATCGTACGTGAACACCATAAGATGACTAAAAAATCGATGAATGAACTTCAGCTCCACCCGGAAATCATAGTACGACTGAACACCGCAAGATGGGTAGGAAATAATAAGATGTGTAAATATAACCAATAAGCCACAAAGGGCACCAATGACCCATCCAAGCCACAAAAGCAAATGTGCAATTCAAGCCGTGTAAGGTAAATGTGGACCATAGGATCATAAGTCCAAGGTAAGTTCCATTCAATTCATCATTTAAGCACAAGTAGTAGCATATAAATAAATTAATATCTATATAATAAAGGATAGCATGATATCATCGAACTATTCATGTATGTTATAATTTAAAAGAAACGTTTATCGTCTAACACATGAATTAACTATACAGCAAGTTAGTATATTCAATAGTAAAGTGAGTAACTCAGTTGAATTATGCCATCATCTATATCTAGATTGATGAAATCAAGTGGGAAGCTCAAAGGGTAAGTCCTCACCTTATGTTTGAACTGCCTACACCATCGCTAAGAAATGCGTGCTTCGTTGGAATCAATTCCTACCATCAATTGTAAAGTTGTAAAATTAGACCCAAGCTTACACATTATTTAGGGTTAGGGTCTTAACTTAGGGTTTAGATTTCTTAAGTTTTAGGGTTTCATCTTAAGGTTTGGTTAATGCTTGGATCCTAGAATTTAAATCCAAAATTATTATTATTATTATTATTATTATTATTAATGTATAATAGGCTAAATAACATTCCTAATAAGAATATTAATCCATCCATATTAATAACGATGATCCATAAGTTCATACTTAAATGTACTGACATCCTCTAATATTTTTTATAATTACTGATAAAATAATTCAAGTAATAATAACAGAATATTTACTAATAACAACATAATAAGTATTTATACTAATAATTTTTATAAATAAGTATTATACTAATCTCATAAAGAGAAAAATGATAGCATAGTTATAATGATGAATCTAGTAATGATAATAGGTGTTATGGTCTTATCACTTATGTTTAAAGTATAGACCTAGAGTTCAGGTTACTCAGGCCTAGGATTTTTACCCTATAGTTTAGGTCTATACTAGATTTTTAAGGTTGAACCCTATTGGTGTATAATTAATTAAAATATTAATTTAATAGTTATAAAATATTTATTAACATCAATGTTACAATTAATGCTCATAGCAATGATAATCATCATGATGATATCAATTTGTACAATCGACTATCAATGGTAATATTTAAGTATGATAAATACAATGTTAATTTTTAATAATGATAATTTTGTTTTATATGTGATATTAATATCAATATGGATAATTTACTAACTATTATTCATTCCTAATATTCATAAACCTAATAGTGATTGAAATGGCCACGATGATAATTGCAATCGAAGGAATTTCAATATGGAGGAATAACGTGGACTTACCTTGTTGACTCGAATCGAGTCGAGTTGACTTGGCTCAACACCACCACTCCCTTCTCTTTTCGTTATCTTTCATTCCTCTCACCATTTACTACTTCTCTCCTTCTCTTCCTAGTGGCTCTGCTAGGCACAACCCAGCCCAACCCGGGCCGGCTTGGTGGATTTTAGCCGAGTTGACTCGGCAGCCAATAGGCCCAAGATCTCTCTCTCTCTCTCTCTCTCTCTCTCTCTCTCTCTCTCTTTTGTTGTCCCACTTTTCTCCTTCTTTCCTTTATTTCTCTCTATTTTCTCTCCTTCTCTCTCTTTATTCTTTCTCTAGCCATACCCAACAGCGGCCTGGACAGACTCGGTGGGTTGAGTCAGCTTCACTCGGCAATAACCCTGACCCACCAAGTTTCCTTTCTCTCTCACTACCTATCTCTCTACCTTCCCCTTCTTCCTTCCTTCTCCTAGGACCTACACATCATCTGGACAGCGTGGGACATGCAACCGTCACCAACCCACTCGGTGCAGCAACAGCAGCCCCTGGTTCTTTTTCAAATAGGAGTGCGGCACTACTCCATTCTTCTCTCGTTCCTCTTTCTTCTCTGCCACTCTCTTTTTCCTCCAACCTTTCTAGTAGGGTTGTTGGACCGAAATCAACCTAAAATTGGTGAGATGTCCCGATGCGGTGGCCCCGAATCGACCCATGACCTGACCCTTCTTAGATGGGTGCGGCAGCATGGCCTCACCACCTGCTCTCTCTCTCTCTCTCTCTCTCTCTCTCTCTCTCACATTCTCTTTCTCCTCATCTTTCCTCTTTATTTCTCACTTCTTCTACTCCTTTCCAGCCTCATTCCAACCATAATGCTAGAATCACTTAGCCTGACTGAGCCGATCCAACTCAGTGTGGCAAAGGGAAAATGGAGGAGGAGAGGGCAGCCGTTAATGGCGGACTCTCTCCCTTTGCTTCTTCCTTTGATTTGATAGTGTGAGACGATTCATAGGGACCCTAGGGAGCTTGTTGATAGGCTCCATTATAGCTTGAAGAAGGATGGGTTGGTGGGTTCGAATGGAGAAGGGAAATGGCTAGTTTCATTCGTGTTGCCATAAGAACAGGAGATGAGGCGTTGTTGCTCTGATCACTTGTTCTTTTTATGCCAAACCTAAGTCTCCTTGATCATAGGATCGAGATTAAACGGATGGGATATGCTCTGTCCAAAACAACTTCCAAGTACGGCCGGTAATGCAAAACTGGCCGCAGTTTTGCTGTCACGGATGGAAGCCCTAATCCAGGGATTTGGATGGTCGAGATCTCGTTTGTTTGGACGACTGAGATCAGAGGAAAAGGTGGCACGTGGATTCGTCCAGCTAGAAAAAGGGAAAACAGATCTCTTTCCGTTTTTAGAATTAAATGTGCATTTTTAGCCTGATTTGTGGTTGGATTTGTGTGCACACGATTGCAATCCAACGACTGAAACTGGTCATGGATTGTAGGGCTTTTGGTCCTCTTTAATATGGACGATTTGGATCAAACATGGGACCTAAGGTGGTGGGCCTTAAATCATCGAGGAGGGACCATGTTCATTTGCATAGCGCTGGCAGGAGAAAAATTTCAAAAGGGAAATCCTCCCTTTTTTTTTGCTACATGGGTCAGGCGTGTTCTAACCGAGAGCAGAGTTTGGTGTGGCGCCTAAATGTGGGGCCCATGATGATCCTTCTGACAGATCCACATCATTTATCAGTTTTGTCAGCCCAAACTAGGGCCTGGCCCAAAGAATCCATCGCTTAGGTGAGTCATACATGCCAATTTTGTAATTCAAGTCCTCATAGTAGATTATCATTGATCTGGTGGTCCAACCCTTTTCAAATCAATTATTAATAGTCCCAAGAGTCCTTGGGATTGTTTAACTATAATCCATTGGCTGGATCTATTGATTTGAGTCTCGAAGCCAGAGATTATCCTTCAAACGGTCAAATGTAAGCTTAATTGTGTGTTTTGGGTGTGGTCTGATCGTTAGGCTGTTTAAGAACATGTTAAACGGTGATAGTTCATCTAACTGGAGATCCTATCAAGGCCACTATCTATTTTAAATTAATACTACCTTGCACAGATGACCCCTCAATGTTTGTTCTTGGGTTTAAAATCGTGATTTCTGCCTTCCCGATGGTTGGATTATTCCAAATTAAATCATCAACCTATCAATTAGTTCATAATCCTATTAAGGTGGATTTAAAAGTCATCCATGCACTTAGTTGCTCTTATGTCTCAATTGAACCAGAGATCATGAGTTTGAATGGCTAATTTATTTTAGGGTAGTTCATTGCTAGTCAAAAAGTCCCTTAGATGAATCCAATAGCAAAATTTTGATGATCAGGTCCCTCACTGTAAAATATGAGGTCTAAACCTACTAGTCGATCTCGAATCTCATTGTTGCTCTACAATCTCAACGGTTGGATCTTGTGACTTTTCAATGCAAATTGTTTCAGCCTCCTTCCTCGATAATTTTAGATGTCCTAGAGATAGGATGAGTAGAGATCTAACCATTGATCTTATGCTTAAAGGGTCGGGTGGCTCGATCTACGAATGAGGATCCTCCTAATGATCGGGTTTAGGTTAGATCAAAAGTGAATGTCTAAAGGAGTTGGCTTGTGTTTGTACTAGACTTGGTCCTCATGGTAACACCCGAGTACAAAAAGGTTCGGGGTGTTACATAAGGTTAATAAAAAATTTATACGAACGTTTTCTCAAGGGGCTAGGGTTGGTCGAGGGAGATAGTTTTCTACACTTCTAAAGGGACTTGGGAAGGATTTCTCAAGGGATCTAGAGGTTTTCGAGAGGTGTGCATTGAAAGGGGAGATCAGTACATATATAATCAAAGAAGGTAAATCTATACAACTTTAAGGTTTTGATTATATTGGATCTCTGTCGCTTTATGCCATAGTCTTTTCCTACAAGGATTTTTTCATTTAAAATATCATCGTGTTTGTGATTGTTTATTTTTTGTTTGATTATCTTGCATTATTATATTGTTCTATCTTTGTTTATCATGCTTCTGCAAAGTGTACGGATTGGCGGTGGTGTTAAATCCAAATTTCTAACACCTAGGGTATGATTCGGGTTTATTGTTGGCTTGGGTTTACATTATTGTGATGTGATATAGAGCGAGTTCACTCACAACATAAATGGTCTACATGCAACAATGAAAATAAAGCAAAACCAATGGCCCAAAAATGATTTATATAAATAGTTAAAAGTGTTCATAATCTATAACACTCCGTACTTTTCAGTACTCAAGTGTTACCATTTAAATTAAACCTAGCATGAACGCACAATAAAATGCACGTAACCTATAACTTACAACACGCTTAATTACTCCTGATCCACTTGGACGACCCCTTAAGTCTCAATGTAGGATTTCATCGACACTAACCAGTTGCGACCCACAATCCAAATCTAGCCATTAAGGCATGTAATATCACACCTAAACACCTCAATATCAACATATAAACTCAATTGTGCATTAATTTAAGCATCAAGAATAGTTTTCATCCATCAATTGGACCATCCATTCGTTACATTTCAAGATGGACCATCACATCATCTTAAAACTCACATTTCTAGAGTCATGATCACGATGAGATATTAGACAATGCTTAACTAAGCCAACGGAACCATACATGAGACCTAACTCATTAGATCTATTGTTCATCATGTCCACTACATCTGGTGGAATGATCCACCACTTGAACGCACTAATTTAGGGATTAAATCAATCTTTAAAGTCCACTTAAATGTTTACCAGGACCATTCAAACCACCAACAACTGATTGGAAAAAAGATCTGATCGTCAAATCTCCAATGACCATCGGATATCGTCATTTAGATATACAATCCCATTGATATGGCCCACTTGAGTTTCTGATTTCCGTTATATTTGGTCGAATAGTCATATCACGATCTTAGAACCCGTTGGATGGAGTAGATTTCCCAAAACATGCCTGTGGGCCCCACACAAGTGTTGTGTGTGCACCATTGATGGTGTGCCTATAATGCATCGGACCCACTAACACGGTCAAACTGAGTTTGACCTTTGCTTTCCAAAACAAAGAGAGGATTCTCTTTTTCCTATTTTTTTGCCCATAGGGCATTTGAATGAGCAATCGTCGCTGGCATCATCCGTGGGCCACGATGATCGTTCCCTTAGATGATCTGAACCATCCATCGTATTAGGATAGAAAATCCGACTACACCCTTAGTTGCTCTGTGCGAAGTGTGCATATGCATACTCACCACATCTAATGAAAGAAGTGTTGTGCGCGCGGTGATTTTTGAAATTGGAAAAAGCTCCGTTTTTCCCTGCCTTGCTTAGCTGGCAATCCGAAGATAATATCCTCTCTCCATCTCAACCTTCCATTTCGAACAATCCTAGACCTCCATTTCTATCTCGTTTAGGGTTTCCACATGACAAAAGTGAAAAGGTGGAGAGAATCTTCAAGGTTTTGGCAGCTGTTTTAATCTCAACCATCCATTACTCCCAGACGCCTCCCTGGAGCATCTAGGACGTCAAAAGTAGGGCAACCCAAGACTTCATTAATAGCTGCCTCGAAATCTCAGGCGAAATTTCGTCAAATCCCGAGAACTCATGGATATCGAGCGTGCCACTATTTTGCTTCAAATGGTGGGTCTCACGAGCTCTTTGGGACCAATCAAGACCCTTTAAAAGTGTCAAATCGTGAGATCAATCCTTCGATCGAAACTTGCCATGATCATGGCCATCATCCTCCCCATCCATTCGAAAATAACCCACCTCCCTTAAGAGATCCCATTTCCTAATCAGAGTCGTCCAACTAATGGACCATAATACTAGAAGTCCATCCAAGTAGTCCGATCGTGACCATGTAAACCTGATTCAACTATAACGTCATAAAATGACATGGATTAATCGGCTAAAATATGTAACTAATCCTTTACTTAGTTATAATTTCGAACCATCTAGAACATCTTAACAGAGCCTTTAAAAAGGCTGTTTTTAAGGCGACACCTTCCAAAAATGGAAAGCCTTAGAGAGAAGCAAGGGCTGACCGAGTCCAGGTTCCTTCTAGTCGAAAAATGAAAGAAAGAAGAAAAGCAAAGGAAGAAGATGAGAAGCAAAAGGGGAGAAGATCAGAGAGAGAAAGAGAGAGAGGGAGAGCTAAGGGTGGCGCTTTCGTGCCATTGTGACTTGTTCGAGTCGCAGCTTGAGTCACAATGGAGGCAGGCTCGAACCCACCAAGGAATGGGATCTGGAGCTTTGAAATGAATGGTCTGGAAGCACCGTAGGATAGATCTAAGTCGTCCACAAGAGTAGAACGAGGAAAGGTCCATTGGACATCAATCTGCCATCGGAGCTTAGTTATCTTGCCTAATGAGCTGCGCCTTAGTCGTTGGTCCATTGCTGAATGGAATGAAAGAGGAAGAAGGAGAAGAGAGAGAGAGAGAGAGAGAGAGAGAGAGAGAGAGAGACACGTTATCTTCCTGCTGTGAACACAGTGCCGCATCGGCCTGGCTCCGGCCGAGCTCGGTCTGGGTTCAATCATCGGCCCTACCTTGTCATTAGGGAAGCCAAGAAGAAGAGAAGTTGTGGGTTGACTCGTTATCGAGTCAGCTAGGTCGAGTTAGGCATGGGCCTAACCTGGGTCTAGCTGAAGTTCTAGCAAGGAGAGAGGGAAAGAATGGAAGAGAAGAGACGTAGAGAGGATGAGGGAAGAAGAAGAAAGAGAAGAAGAAAGGAGGCGGTGGCTGTTTCAGTCCTACTGAGTCAACTCGGTTGGCTTCAACTTGAATCCAAGTCATTGTAGAGTAATTGTTGCTTAGTGAGCAAGTGGTGACTAGGATGGCCCAATTACTATTGTTGCCTGATCAACTTGGAAGAAAGAAGAGGAAGAAGTATAAGAAGGAAGAGAAATAGAAAAGAAAGAAAGGATAGGGAGATTGGGAAGCTGGGTTAGTGGCTCGCCCGTGACTTAGTTAAGGCATGGTCTGTGCGAAATCAATGCTCCACTTCAGCTCATCAGGTAATCTTTTGCCCTAGCATGAATTTGATTAATCTTGAGATGTTTTATATGGGAACCCGTGTTGAGTTGACTCAATTTGAACAATGAGTTCAGTTGGCGCATCCAAATTGTGTAGAGACTTATTATTATTTTCTTGAAACTAAGCTATATCCATAGTAAACTCAATTTTGAACTAAGTTAATTAACAGGGTTAACTCCCTTAGGTTTGGGAGTCACTGAGTTGGTTAATTAATAGTAGCTTTTGAGTCAACAGTGTAATAATTGGTCTTAATTTGTACAGGCCGAGTTGAACCGAGTCAACCTAAATAGTATGAGTTAAAACTAAGAATGTGGGAATTCTTACTTTGAAATGATCAAAACTATATTATTGTATCGAATCCCATATATATTAATCTCCATACAAGTGTTCGATTCTTTCTAAAATAAATATTAGCTAATGTGCAATTATTCGAATTAGCTGTATATTTAGGGTTGGATTTGATCGTGATTAAATAGTTGCATCCTAAAACCACTCTTGAATGGAAGTCCAATTTAAAAGGTAAGGATCACCCTTCAAGCTTTTCTTCATCTTGATAGTTAGCTTGTTCATTCATCTTTGTTCAACTATCTTCTTAATTGCTTAATTTGATTCATCACTCTTATTAATTTAATTTCTTATAAATGATTGATGATTTAGAATTAAATTCAATATTTGAACATGCGATGTGATTTAAATACTTCTATTCTGATTTAAAATAAATGCTTCAAACATGATTGCACTATCGATATTAGATGTAATTTAATTTGTTATATGTGATTACTTTATAAAATGCTTGAAGGTCCTCGAATTAGTGGTCATTGTGTCTAATAGGCTAAAAGGAATGTTTGGTGTCGATTTACCATCTCATGAATCAATTGGGCCCCTGTGGCTTTTAGGGAATAATCCCTTCTGATTGGATCATTAAATTGAACATTTGGCCCTTACGGCTTTGATGAAATATTTACCCTATGAGGCTTTAATAGTTTATTTTATATAACTTTGTGGTGGTATGTCTCACTTGTGGAACTATAATTGGCCACTAGTTGAGTAGGTTACCTTTAAACATCCTATTTGTTAGTCTTGTGAGCCAGAGATGGTAGAATAGGACACTATGCCTGAGCAGTCAGCCTATGTTGGGTAACAAACCTCCCGTAGTGACCTTTGAGCTTTCCTAAATTGATTGTTTGAAATTGAAATAATAATGGTTGGGCTAATCATGCATTGTCATGGCATGCGGTCTTTTTCGGGTGGTTAGTTCTCCCTAGGCGTACCTTTATGTACTTTTCCAGGCAACTAGTACTCCTTGCGTGATCTATATATTATTATGGTCTTTTTCAGGTGGTTAGTTCTCCTTGGGCGTATCTTTGTGTACTTTTTTAGACGACTAGTCCTCCTTGGGCAATCTATATATTATTATGGTCTTTTTCAGGTGGTTAGTTCTCCTTGGGCATACCTTTATGTACTTTTCTGGGTGACTAGTCCTCCTTAGGTGATTTATGAAAAGGCCTAGCTATATGTCCTAGAGGGGGGTGAATAGGACTATGCCAAATAAAACTTATAACAGCGGAATTAAAAAGAATATGATAGCCAAAATAAATCACAATGCAGGAAAGTAAAACAACCTTAAAAACTAGATCTTGAGAGGTTAATACAAATGTTGTTCTAAGGACAACCTTTCACCAAAAACCAGAGTTTATGGTAGGACAACCTTATTTCTAGAAAGATCTTTGTATCAAATCTCAAACCAAATAGGAATACAGAAATAAGCACAAACTGAAATAAATTGTAATCACAAATGTATTGTTCTAGGGACAGCCATACACCATAAAAATGGCAGGGCAACCTTGCTGGAACAACTTTAAAGGAAATTGAATTGCAAGCAGATAAAGGAATAGCAGAAAGTAAATTCTAAATTATTACAAAATTCTCACAATGCTTGAATAAATGATTACAACATTCACCACCATATATACATCCCACAAATAAATAATTAAAGATTAGAAATGTAAATCATTCAACCACAACACAAGGGATTATAGTGGTTCACCTGTGTGTTCACCAACTGTTAAACAACAGCCACACAGAATGCTACTCCACTCCTAATATCCTCACACAGGGGATACTAGCGTTCACTGACAAAATAGGTTTTCACAGGTTCACCCAAAACCTTTACAATTGTGTCTTTGTCTTTGGGCTTACACAATTAAAAAACCCCACTTCTGAGTTTTCCTGGTTCTCCTCAGATAACCAATATAACAAGATTTTTCTGGCAAATCTTGAAAGAAACCAAAACAGAAAGGAATTTACAATTAAATGTAAAATACCTGATTATCTCCTTAGTTGTAGTAGCCCGGTAGAACCAAGTTAGAGTAAATGATTGAATGTCCAAGTTCAATGTCCAGTACTCAATTACTATGGTTCTAGTTCTAATAGATTTTAAATTAAACCAAATAGGGCTTACCTTAATTGATTTGGGCTTACCTTAATTGATTTTGATTCCAAAGAAAGGGAATAACAATTCCTCTTATCAAATTAGATTGAAATAGCAGAAACAAAATCAATTAAATAAAGCTAAAGAAAGAGAATATTAAATAAGCACACTTAGCTTAGATGGAGCACAAAATTATCTCTCAGAAGTTTGATGAAGATTGGCTTAAATAGATTAATTAATTCCTTGAATTCTTCTGAGATTCGTGCTCTATTTATAGGTGAGAAGATCGCATTTTCGACTGGTCTAGGGAGCTCTTCGACTAGTCGAAGAAGTAACGATTTGACTTTCAAAAAAAATGACGGTCGTAGGTCACCTTTGACTAGTCGAAGTCGTAATCTTACCGTCAGATTTTGAGTCAAAAATGATTCGAACCTGGACACTGCCCCGATCGTCGGCAGATTCTCGGACCGGTCGAAGCCAGAAAATATCCAAATTTTATAACAAAAATTGGGCGCGATAAGCTTTAGATCCGATGTCTACGAAAGTGTCTTGGTTGAAGGTCTCCTTGAGGCTTGTGTTGGTCGTGAGGTTGTCTTGTGAGCTTTGCTTGTTCATGGATGTTGATCTTAGAAAGAGACTAGTCGAAGACCACGTAATAAACTTACTTCAATTTATATATTATTATGGACTTTGGAGTCTTGAGCGTAAAATTTTCTAAGTGACTAGTCCTCCTTGGGTCGATATTATGGTCTTTTTTGATGGTTAGTTCACGGTTCCTTACGACCTCCTTGGGTGATCTATAATGATTCTCCTTGGGCATACCTATAATCAAAGTTCCTTGGGCATACCTAAGACGCTGACAACGAAATTGAAGTATAAAATATCCGAATTTTATAACAAACTCACGATCCATGATCAAAATTCAATGTGTACGGTTAATTTATGGTCGAGCCACGAATTTTCGGATTGGAACTTGGTCTTGAAGCAAAATTAGGACTAGTTAAAGTAAAAGATCTTGGACAAGTCTTGCTTTGGTGAATTCGGAGCATCAAATCCATGCAAACTCATGTGACATATACATATGACTTATGTATCCAAAATGACCTACTTTTAAGGTCAGCCTACGGTCAATCAAACCCCAATCATGAAGTAAGGACATTGAAACATTAGGAACAAGTGACCTTGAAGTCTAAGCCTTGAAGTCTTGAAGTAATTCAATCTTGAAATCTTGATGTAGCTCAACCTTGAAAGTGTCTTGAGTTTTTTTTAAGAACTTCCATCACTTGAAGTCTTGCATTCTTGAGTCTTGTTTGTTGTGAGCAATGAAACTCGTGCTATAGTTGTCATTCCAAGGTTGATCTATTTGTACTTGTGAGCTTTGCTTGTTCATGAATGTTGATCTTAGCAAAAAGAGCTTCACTTATGTAAGTTATATGTGTACTATGATTGAAATTTTGCACCACAAATTTGACAACCATGATTATTTACTATGGGATATAAACTATAGCACTTACAATTTATATATTATTATGGTCTTTGCCATGTGGCTAGTTCTTCTTGAGCGTACCTTTGTGTACTTTTCTAAGTGACTAGTCCTCCTTGGGCAATCTATATATTATGGTCTTTTTCCGGTGGTTAGTTCTCCTTGGGTGTACCTTTGTGTACTTTTCAGGTTGATTACCTCCTTGGGTGATCTATAATCATAGTCTTTTCCGGGTGGCTGGTTCTCCTTAGGCATACCTTTGAGTACGTTTTTGGGTGACTAGTTTACGTTTTTGGGTGACTAGTTCTCCTTGGACGACTTTTTACCAGCTGGATATGCATCCCTAGGTCTGTGAGCATGTGCATGCATCCATGCATTTAAACAAGATTATCTTGTGTGATTTATTTAATGAATATGTATCTGATGAACCTTATTTGATTCCCATAATAATCATTATGTAATGTTTGTTATATACTGTCTCTGATAACTATGCTTAATTATCTTGATGATGCAATAAATCTTGGGGGTTATACCTCACTGGATAGCTATTGACGCTATCAAACCGTACTTAGTGTGCAGGTGACGTATATGACGTACATGCTGGCATTTATATGGAATAGGAGGAGCCAAATGATCTCGTGACTCTCTATTCTTGACTTCATTTGTATTAAATTATAATGTCATGTTTTGTAAAACATTAAGACATTGGTTTGTATAAGTTTACGGGCAACTACTAGAATATTTGATTTTGCATATTTGGACTCCCTCTTATACTTGATTGCTCATATTCCGCTAAACTTTCTAACTCTGATAAAAGAAAAAAAATGTACGTGAAATTTGGATGTTTTCAAAGGTTAACGCTCGGGTTTTTGGAACATGAGAAGTGTACTTGAGTTTCGGGAACCGAGGTGTTACATAATCAATTGTCACAATGGGCACTACTTCTGACCTTTAGAACAGAATATGAACCCGAAAACTCAGACCAGATCTTAGACTAGTGTTATGGGTAAAAATGGACTGAGCAGATGAACAGACTCGAAGACTATGGATTGCTTGAGGGCTGAAAAATCACCCCGACCTCACCCTCGGGTACCAACATGGGCGTCGGAGGTTGGGCTGGACCTCGACCTTAAGAACCAACTTTGGAATTCAGCCTCAGGAACCAACTTTGGAGGTCGGCATCCTATACCAACCTCGGCCTCAGGATAGAAATACATTTACAATATATTAAGATATGATAGGATTATCCTCCGAGATACTCCTCGAGGATATCGGGAAATCAATCACAACACGTCCAAAGGAAGATATCTTTCGCAATACACATCCACCATAGAAAGGCATTGCTGTATACAACATTGCCCCCAAAAGGCTATAAATAAGGACTTCACCTACGGAGAAAGGTATACATACAACACTCGACTCTTCTACTATTCCTGAAAGTCTATATCATGATGTAGGCATCGGAGGGTCCCCGACCTTAATCGGCATCCCCAATGTCTTTTTTTTTTTCCATTAAATCATAGGTACTCTGACTAGTAAGAGGTAAGGCAAGATCGACCAGATTTCTACATCAACAGTTTGGCGTCGTCTATGGGAACGACATCAAAGTTGTTCCTGCTTTACTAGAAAATCACAATGGCGAAAGGAAGAAAGAAAGCTCTGGTTACCATTACTGCAACTGCTCTTGTATTAGCGGAACAATCCGTAAACCAAGGAGATCCACCTTCCTAACTCTAGGCTGATTCTACACCTTCAGGCTTTGCGCAACGGTCCCAAAACCGAGGAGGTTGGTTCATATCTCTGGAACATCAAGTCAAAGCATTGACCAGTAACAATAACCGAATAATGCAAATTTTAGATAGACGAAACCTACTTCCTGACCTAGGGATAGATGCACGCGTAGCCACTGAGGTCTTTCCACCACCCTATGCACCAGTTGATTCACAGAGAACCAAGCAACATCTTGGGCAGCCAAGCCATGCACTCTCCCACATCTCGAGAACCACCATGCCCATCGACCCCAACTTACGTCACACATTGGAGCAGAAGAGAAGTGAAAAGACTCCCAAGGTGGTACCTAAGAATGAGATCGATCCTCTGGAAGACAGAATGTCACGCCCTGAACTCAGAAACTAGGCTCATAAAATTCCCGATCATCGAATCCGGTGCCGACAGCCTCCGTAGTACCCCATTCTCGGCTCCCGGCACCCATATACCAGGTTCCGATCCTGGAATGCTACGAGGAGGATTTCTAATAATCAATTTGATTCATAATGAGCATAACCATAAGCATAACCCACGAACAATAACCACAAGAATACCATCACAAAATCCACTATGATCAAAAACTTTGAGTACAAGGCGTATGAAGAGAAATACAAGATAGTGATAATAACAAAAACTCCAGAAGCTTACCTGCATGCTCCAACTACGGTGAGACTACAACTACGTCCCGACCTCACCTGCACGTATCAATCATGCATAAGCTTATAAAAAGTTTAGAGGGTGGTGTAAGTGTGTGCGCAATATGAGAGTGCTCAGAATGCAAGGTTAGAGTAATGTGGAATCATGCTGATGAGTACATGAATGCAACCAGCCTTACCAAGGCTATGCGGTGCAAGATATAGATGTTATCGGTCATGTCAAGACTATGCAATGTAAGATATAACTCAAGTATGTCAATCCTCATCATATATCAGTACAGTTCTCATTTAGGATAATCACCGGGGTTTGGTACACTCCAAATGGTACTGTTGCTCTCCCAGCCGCACAGTCCAAGTGAGCGTAAGAAACCTCACCATCCACCTGGCCAATAGTCTGTCAATACCTATCAGGCACGTCGATAATGGACCCATTCACGAGCTAGTTAGACTCAGCCTAGTATTGCCCCCTACCCTCGGGCGAGTAAGGCCACACCCCTTTCCAACCGATCACGACACCTCATAGATCCACTCGGTCTTGACGTTGGAGTCATCTTCTGGTACTATCGGGGTTAGGGATTTTCACCTAGGGATATCTATGGCGCCCCAATGCTAGAATCAGTATTTTCGGTATCTAATACGGCCATCCACGAAGTGTCTGTGGAGCCATGGCCCTGATGTCACTAGGGCGTACAAGGATCACAGCAAACAAATGCGATATGAATGAATCACACTGTCCAATCATGCAACAATCCTGTGTATACCACGTGCTCATGTGGGTAACTCCTATCAGTGAGTCCCCTAAATAATCTGCCCAATGGCATATGCTATGATCAGTCACTACTCATATCAAGCATACATATGATGCATATGATATGAATCATGGAACTATACTAAGCATGTTATAAGATGACAAACTATCAACAAGTATAGGCCTATCAATGGGCCCTAAGGAGAGTTACAATGGGGACATTTAACCAACATTGTACTTACAATGTGGGCGTTAAACCATCATTGCTCCCAAGTCATAGCCCAACATAAATATCATTCCATAAACCATGATGGGATTACATTCAACGGACTTGTGTACGTCCCAGTGGGCCTCGACCCGTGGACCTCGAATACATCTAATGGGCCATATCATGTGGGCCTCATATATATCAAAGTGGGCCTCAACAATGGGCCATAAATATGGTAAGTGGGCCATACCACATGGGCCACACTAATAGAGGGAGTGGATATAAAACATACCAAGGGGGGGTCCCACATGGGGCCCGCCATACATTTATTTTCCAGCCAACCTGTTGATATGGTCATACAAACCTGGGCCTATTGAAATGTTTATTTTTCCACCCACCCTGGGCCCACCATAATGTTTATTCTCATCCAATCTGTTCATAAGGTCACGTGGACCTTGAGCCCCCCGTGATATTTATTTATCATCCAACCTGTTGGGGAGGTCACACGGACCAGGGCCCACTGCAATGTTAATTTACCGCGAACCTATTAACAGGGCCACATGGTCAGGGAGGGCCCACCATAATGTTTATTTTCCACACAACCTATTAATAAGGTCACGTGGACCTAGGGTGGGCGTGGGGCCCACCGTGAACGTGGTTCACAAATCCCGTCCACCCATTATGTGAGTCCCACTTGGCTGAGGGTTCAGACCAAGTTTCAGCCGCGTCCAAATTTTAGGTAGGCCCCACCAAGTGGTTTTATATGTTTAGGCATGTCTTCACATTACTTTAGATGGTATGGCCCACCTGAGTTCCGTATACGGTTGATTTTTGGGATATCCCATAATCCAAAGGGAGTGTGCCAAATGCACGATGTGGATGATCGAAACGCATCATGGTGGGGCCCACAGCTGGGGCCGTGGGTCCCTGCCAAGCCGTCCATCCACCAAGCAAGAAACGCGCCTACGGCGCTGCAGAAAGCAAGTCATTGCACACTGCAGACTATATATTTTTTTGTTTTTCTTTATTTTTCTGGGGTTTTTGATAGGTGGGGCCCGTCTCCGATAAATTCGGCCCAGCCACTCACTCCTACGGCTCAAGACAAGCCAAATGAGTTTATTATGCGGTATGATTTGGCGAGTAAACGAGATCCAGGTGTGTTTTAATGGCAAACACCACTATTTCCTATGGTATGGCCCGCTTGATCATCAGATTGATCTCATTTTCTGGCTCAACACCTAAAAAGATCTGAGAAAATGGATGGACGACTTGGATTGAAAACATACATCAAGGTGGGGCCTGCATAAGCGGCCCTCCCCAAGCTTATGAACCAAGCTAATATTTGTGTTTGTAGTGACGTCCAGCGTCCTTGGACGCGGGACGGTCTGGACAGCACATGCAAGGTGGGCCTTGCTCAGGTGGCCACCAAATGATGGATGGTGTGGGCATAATGCATATATAAAGTGGGCCCCACCTACGGATGGCTTAGAGAAAATACATGATTCATGGTGGGGGTCCATCTGGGTGGGCCACAAGGCCATATCATCTCATACATTAAAAAAAAGGAAAGAGAGAGGGAGAGAGAGATTGAGGGACATACGTGCATGGAGGGCTCCACCACTATGAGCCTTCCCATCCATATTTTCAACCATACATCAAATGGGTCCCACTACATGTGGGCCAACCGATCAAAATCAACGGTGGAGATCCTTTCTCCACCGAAATGAATGGTCTAAATGACCATATTTATGCAAGGAAAGTAAACATCATGATGGGGTCCATGGAGAATGACCCCATCATGGAATGATCATGAAATCAAGGTGGGCCATCATCCACATCAAGGGTCCAAAATGAGATCCTTACCATTGATCGGTAGGGCTCACTTGGCCCATCATCAAAATAAGAAATCTACACCTATAGAATCACCCACCGTCCGATCTTCTTGGTCCGTTGGAAAGCCGACTTCCTTGTGCTTCGCTTTGATGGAGGGAGATGAGAGATGAATGGCTTGGATGATAGGTTTTTGGGATGGAAAGTGGGCCACATAACTCACTTTCTCTTTTTCTCTCCTTGGAAAATTGTGGATGTGTGAAGCTTGTTGGTTGCTTGGGATTTTTTTGAATTTGACGAAGAGAGATGTGTGATGGTTGAGAGAAGTGATGGGTGATAGATGTGAAGTATACTTGACATGTATGAGTGTGTAAGATAGAGGGTGAGAAAGAGTTGACTTGTAATGTTGCTTGACTTGTGAAAAAAGAAAGTATGGGCTACTTGTACTTGACATGAAATGATTGATTGACTTGATTGATGGGACATGTCGTAGAGATTCTCTCGAAGTTCGCAACGTGTGTCATTTTCCTCGAAATGCACGTGGGCACACATCTTCTAACCTGAGTATCGGTTCGGTACGCGAGTCGCGACGTTGGAATCATGGCGACGGTGCGGTCGCTATGATATAAGTTCTGGTTCGAGCCGACTTTGGCATGCGGGACTCGGCTTAGGATCGTGCACAAATGTTGGATACGGGTCGATAGTTACCGAAATTTGACCGGTAGGATCGCGGAAGCCTACAGAATGGTACGGTCTAGGTTACAGGTCTTACAACTCTCCCCTCCAAATAAAAATTTCATCCTCAAAATTTGCACAATCATCGCAACTAGTCATAACTCATAATAGAAAGGAGAAACAAGGCATTGTCATATAAAATTGAAGACAACATACAATCAATCATTAAAGAGATGAGGATAACGCTCTCAAATCTTGGCTTCGTGCTCCCAAGATGCCTCATCAACAGAATGGTGACCCCACTGAACCTTCACCATGGGAATGACCTTGGTCCGGAGGACCTGTTCCTTTCGATCAAGGATACAAACAGGCTGCTCAATGTAAGAAGCATCCTCACGAACCTCCAAAGGCTGCCAATCGATAACAGGAACTATGTCTGACCCACACTTCCTCAACATAGAGACATGAAAAACGTTTTGGACGCCAGACAATTGAGGTGGTAAGGCAAGCTGATAGGCTACAGTGCCAATGCGCTCAGTGATCTCGAAAGGTCCTATGAATCTCGGGGCAAGCTTGCCCTTTGCTCTGAATCGAACTACGCCCTTCATGGGTGAGACCTTGAGATACACATGGTCCCCTACATCAAACTCCAAGGGACGACGCTGGCAATCAGTAAAACTCTTCTGCCGGCTCTGAGCTGTGCACATCCTCTGTCTGATGATATCGATAGCCTCTGATGTCTCCTACACAAGGTCGGGACCTAGGAGGCGCTGCTCTCTAACCTCGGTCCAACAACTCGGAGATCTATACGGTCTGTCATACAATGCCTCAAAAGGAGCCATGCCAATGGTCACATGATAGCTATTGTTATATGCAAACTCAGTCAATCGCAGATGCTCATCCCGGCTACCCCTGAAATCAATCGCACAGGACCGAAGCATATCCTCAAGGATCTGGTTGACCCTCTCGGTCTGGCCATCGGTCTGCGGATGATACGCGGTGCTGAGCTGCAAAACAGACCCCATCGCTCTCTGAAAGCTCCCCCAGAACTGAGACGTGAACCTCGGGTCTCGGTCAGAAACGATCGAGACTGGAACGCCGTGTAGTCTCACAATCTCCTCGATGAATAACCTCGCAAGCCGGTCCAAAGGCCAAGTCGCACGAATCACAAGAAAATGTGCCGACTTATCATGCGATCAACGACAACCCAGATGGCGTCATGACCGCGCTGAGTCCTCGGTAAACCCATGATAAAATCGGTAGATATATGCTCCCACTTCCACGTCAGGATGCTCAACTGCTGTAATAGACCAGAGGGTCTCTGATAATCGGCCTTGACATGTTGGCATGTGTCACAGTCGGCTACAAAACTGACAATCTAGCGCTTCATCCCCACCCAGAAATTCTGTCTCCTCATATTACGATACATTTTCGTCGAGCCAGGGTGGATAGAAAGACGCGATCGATGTGCCTCGGTCATAAGATGTCTATGTAACTCTAGAATATCCGGGACACATAATCAGCCTCTGAAGCGAAGTCTACCATCAGAACCAATCTGCAAATCTGTCTGACTCTCAGATGCTGCCTCTGTTCGGTAATCCTATAACGACTCATCTGTCAGCTGAGCCTCGATCACCATTGTGACAAAAGAGGGTTGAATCGATAGGCTCGATAACTGAATGATAGAAGATTACAGACCAAAATCAAAGTCGTACTCTACTATATCCTCAAGCATCCTCCACTCCTGAATCATCATATGTGCTACCAGGCCTCGTGGTTGGCAGCTGAGGGCATTTGCCACCACGTTTGCCTTGCCTGGGTGGTACTGGAGCTCGAAATCATAATCCTTCAGAAGCTCCATCCAGCGTCTCTGCCTCATGTTCAGCTCAGACTGAGAGAATAAGTACTTCAAGCTCTCGTGGTCAGAGAAGAGCTCGAACCTGACTCCATAGAAATAGTGTCTCCACACCTTTAGTGTGAAGAAGACTGCTGCCAGCTCCAAATCATGCGTGGGGTAGTTCAGCTCATGGACCTTGAGCTGACGAGATGCGAAGGCTACATGTTTGCCATGCTGCATCAGAACAACACCTAAACTAATACGTGAGGCATCGATAAATACAACGAATCCATCACTCCCAGAGGGAAGAGTGAGGACAGGAGCGGATGTCAGACGGTCCTTCAGCTCCATAAATGCTCGCTCGCATGCATCAGTCCAAACAAAATCTGCGCCCTTCTGAGTTAACCCGGTCATTGGGGCAGCAATACGGGAGAAGCCCTCAATGAAACGCTGATAATAGCCCGTTAAACCAAGAAAACTACGGATCTCGGATACAGTCATGGGCTGGCCCCATAGACGCACTGCCTCAACCTTCGAGGGGTCCACTACGACACCCTCCATCATCACCACGTGACCAAGGAACCACACCTTCTCCTGCCAAAACTTGCACTTCTCCAGCTTCGCATATAACCGGTGGGCATGGAGGGTCTACAAAGCAATCTTCAGATGTTGCATATGATCCTCACGGGTCCTCGAATATATTAGAATGACGTCGATGAAGACCACAACAAACTGATCGAGATATGGATGGAAGACCTCGTTCATCAACTACATGAAGACTGCGGGTGCATTAGTCAGTCCGAAGGACATGACCTGAAACTCAAAATGACCATAACGCGTCCTGAATGCTGTCTTTAGGATGTCCTCCTCTCAGACACGAATCTGATGATAACTGGAACGTAGGTCAATCTTCGAAAAGAACTGTGCACCTTACAGCTGATCAAATAAATCGTCTATCCTCGGGAGTGGGTACTTGTTCTTAATCGTGACTCGGTTGAGCTCGCATTAATTGACAAAGAGCTTCAACGAGCCATCCTTCTTCCTAACAAAGAGTACTGGCTCTCCCCAAGGCGAATTGCTCGGACGAATGAATCCCAACTCACACAACTCGTCCAACTGACGCTGCAGCTCATGCAACTCCATCGGTGTCATACGATACGAGACCTTCGAAATAGGAATGGTACTGGGCACAAGATCGATCTGAAACTCAACATGCCGATAAGGCGGCAACTCCGGAATCTCCTGAAACACGTCGAGGAAATTACAGACCACTGACAACTGATCAATACACAAGGCAACGGGCTCGTCAACTGCACTGGACATAAAATATGACAACGGCTCTCCTCTAGGCTCGACAACGAACTGAAACTGCAGCAAGCCTGGTATGCAGAATGTGACCGTCCTCACGTAACAATCCAAGATAGCGTAGTACTCGGCAAGCCAATCCATGCCCAAGATAACGTCAAAGTCTGACATTGGCAGAACAAATAAGTCAGCGGGCAAAAAGATGTCACCGACTAAAACAGGGCAAGACGAATAGAAACGGCCCAACACTGTAGTCTTCCCCAAGGGTGTCGATACGGTCAATCCCTCGCTAGCAGACTCGGTCAGCAATCCAATCGATCAGCAAAAATCTTCAGACATGAATGAGTGTGAAGCACCGGAATCAAATAATACGCGGGCGATGCATGAAAAGATTAGTAGTATACCCTCAACGACTCCTCCGGAAGTCTGCGGGTCCTGCTGAGCCGCATAGAATCTAGCATGAGCTGGCTGGGGAGGTACCTATCCCCTCTGAGGTCCCCGTGCCGCCGCCGCCTCGTAGCGGCCCCCGTACCTTTCTTGTCTCTCGCCACTGGGGCCTCGACGGCTGAGGTGGCTATGGTCGCTGTTGATGGGGTCGCTGCTGCGCTGGAGGCTGCTGTGGCCCTCTCGACTACTGCAGATGAGGGTGAGGGTACTCAGACAGGTGGTGCCCTGTCCCACCACATCCACAACAAGCCCCTGTTTGGGGTGGCGCTGAAAGTGCTGCTGGGGCTCCTAGTACTCTAGCAGGTAGGTGGCTCTTGTACTTCTGTGGCCGTCGATGCTGTTGGGAACTACTGGAGGGGGCCTGCCTCTTCTGACCCCTCCTCTGACCTCGATCGGCCTGCGTGCTAGCTCGCTCAGTCTCATAATCTGAGCTCTCCGCACTACTACCTAGAAAGTCGGGAGCTCATGCCCAATAACACAGCCTAGAAGGCCGTAACGTAAGCCGTTCTCGAAACGGCGGGCCTTTCACCCCTCATCATCAACCATATATGGCGCAAACCTTGATACCGCCACGAAACAGGCTGCGTACTGCATCACGATCATGTTCCCTTGCACCAGAGTCTCGAACTCCAGTGCTCTCTAACGTCGAATGTGGTCAGGGAAGTACTGCTCCTCAAATCGGTCGATAAAGTCCTCCCATGTTCAGACATGATCAGGTCCTACGATGCGGGTAACAAAGGTCCGCCAATGCTCAGTCTCGCCCTGGAAAAGGAATACTGCCAATCGGACTTGATACTCGGTCGTACATGACATAGTATTAAAGATCTTCTCCACATCGGAGCACCATCTCTCAGCTACAGTCAGATCTGGCTCACCCTGGAATCGCGGAGGATCAAGCTGTCGGAACTCTCAAAGTAAGGCGCTCGGACGCTCTTGCTCTGCCCAAACTAGAGAAATAACTGGGCGTCTACCCTGCCCCTGAAGCGCAGCAGTCACAACCTACAACATCTGCTGTAACTGCGAGGCACTCACAGGCACGGTCGGATCCGCACTGACATCAGGCAGAGGAACATCATCCTCAGGCAGGGGAGTAGGGATCTCTGGCGGTGGAATGGGAGGCACAGGTGGTAAAGCTAGAGCCTCAGGTGGTGGAGCGGGAGTCGAACAGGTCACTCGCCTGCGCGGCATGTCCTATAGGAAAGATAAGGCGCCAATCAATCTTGAGAATCGCACATTAGGGAATTCAATTGGAAGGCTTCGCACTCGGAATCTAATTATTCTAAACTCATAGGAAATATGTGATGTTGTTCTCGGTTATTCCCAAGTTATGCTCTGATACTAACTTTTGTCACGCCCCAAATTCGGAAACCGGGCTCACAAAATTCTCGATCATAGAATCTAGTGCCGACAGCTTCCGTAGTACCCCATTCTCGGCTCCCGGCACCCATATACTAGGTTCCAATCCTAGGATGCTATAAAGAGAATTTCTAATAATCAATTTGATTCGTAATGAGCATAACCATAAGCATAACCCATGAACAATAACCACAAAAACGCCATCACAAAATCCACTATGATCAAAAACTTTGAGTACAAGGCATATGAAGAGAAATACAAGATAATGTTAATAACAAAAACTCCAGAAGCTCGGCTACATGCTCCAACTGCGGCGAGACTACGGCTGTATCCTGGCGTCACCTGCATGCATCAATCGTGCATAAGCTTATAGAAAGCTTAGAGGGTGGTATAAGTGTGTGCGCAATATGAGCGTGCTCAGAATGTAAGGTCAGAGTAATGCGGAATCGTGCTGATGAGTACATGAATGCAACCAGCCTTACTAAGGCTATGCGGTGCAAGATATGGATGTTATTAGTTATGTCAAGACTATGCAATGCAAGATATAACTCAAGTATGCCAATCCTCATCATATATCAGTACAGTTATCATTCAGGATAATCACCAGGGTTTAGTACACTCCAAATGGCATTGTCGCTCTCCTAGCCGCATAGTCCAAGTGAGCATAAGAAACCTCACCACCACCTGGCCAATAGTCTGCCAATACCTATCCGGCACGTCGATAGCGAACCCATTCACGAGCTGGTCAGACAGCCTAGTATTGCCCCCTAGCCTCGGGCGAGTAAGGCTACACCCCTTTCCAACCGACCAGGATACAGTGGGAGACGCGGCCTCCTGGTATTTGGCCCTCATGCGCTCATATATCCACTCGGTCTCAACGTTAGAGTCATCCTCTAGTACCATTGGGTTTAGAGATTTTCACCCAGGGACATCTATGGCGCCCCGATACTAGAATCAGTATTTCTGGTATCCAATACGGCCATCCACGAAGTGTCTGTGAAGCCACGACCCTGATGTCACTAGGGCGTACAAGGATCATGACAAACAAATACGATATGCATAAACCACACTGTCCAATCATGTAACAATACTGTGTATACCACACGCTCATGTGGGTAACTCCTATCAGTGAGTCCCCTAAATAATCTGCCCAATGGCATATGCTATGATCAGTCACTACTCATATCAAGCATACATATGATGCCTATGACATGAATCATGAAACTATACTAAGCATGTTATAAGATGATAAACTATCGACAAGTATGGGCCTATCAATGGGCCCTAAGGAGAGTTACAATGCGGACATTTAACCAATATTGTACTTACAATGTGGGCGTCAAACCATCATTGCTCTCAAGGCATAGCCCACCATAAATATTATTTCATAAACCATGATGGGATTACATTCAACGGACTTGTGTACATCACAATGGGCCTCGACCCATGGACCTCGAATACATCTAATGGGCCATATCATGTGGGCCTCATATATATCAAAGTGGGCCTCAACAACGGGCCATAAATATGGTAAGTGGGCCATACTACAAGGGCCACATGTATATCAAATGGGCCACACTAATGGAGGGAGTGGATATAAAATATACCTGGGGGGGGGGTCCCACATGGGGCCCGCCATACATTTATTTTCCAGCCAACCTATTGATATGGTCATACAGACCTGGGCCCATTGAAATATTTATTTTTCCACCCACCCTGGGCCCACCATAATGTTTATTCTCATCCAATCTGTTCATAAGGTCACGTGGACCTTAAGCCCACCGTGATATTTATTTATCATCCAACCTGTTGGGGAGGTCACACGGACCAGGGGCCCACTGCAATGTTAATTTTCCACCCAACCTATTAATAGGACCACACGGTCAGGGAGGGCCCACCGAATGTTTATTTTCCACATAACCTATTTATAAGGTCATGTGGACCTGGGGTGGGCTTGGGGCCCACCGTGAACGTGGTTCACAAATCCCGTCCACCCATTATGTGAGTCCCACTTGGCTGAGGGTTCAGACCAAGTTTCAGCCGTGTCCAAATTTCAGGTAGGCCCTACCAAGTGGTTTTATATGTTTAGGCATGTCTTCACATGACTTTAGATGGTATGGCCCACCTGAGTTCCGTATACGGTTGATTTTTGGGATATCCCATAATCTAGAGGGGGCGTGTCAAATGCACGGTGTGGATGATCAAAACGCAACATGGTGGGGCCCACAGCTGGGGCCGTGGGTCCCTGCCAAGCCGTCCGTCTGCTAGGCGCAGACGCTGCCTGCAGTGTTCTGCAGCAGCAGCGTCAGCTGCTGCAGACTATATATATTTCTTTATTTTTCTTTATTTTTCTGGGGTTTTTGATTGGTGGGGCCTATCTCCGATAAATCCGGCCCAACCACTCACTCCTACGGCTCAAGGCAAGCCAAATGAGTCTAATATGTGGTATGATCTGGCGAGTAAAAGAGATCCAGGTGTGTTTTAACGGAAAACACCACTATTTCCTATGGTATGGCCCGCTTGATCATCAGATTGATCTCATTTTCTGGTTCAACGCCTAAAAAGATCTGAGAAAATGGATAGACGACTTGGATTGAAAACATACATCAAGGTGGGGCCTGCATAAACGGCCCTCCCCAAGCTTATGAACCAAGCTAATATTTGTGTTTGCAGTGACGTCCAGCGTCCCTGGACGCTGGACGGTCTGGAAGCACATGCAAGGTGGGCCTTGCTCAGGTGGCCACCAAATGATGGATGGTGTGGGCACAACGCATATATAAAGTGGGCCCCACCTATGGATGACTTAGATAAAATACATGATTCATGGTGGGGGTCCATCCGGGTGGGCCACAAGGCCATATCATCTCATACATTAAAAAAAAAGGAAAGAGAGAGGGAGAGAGAGATTGAGGGACATACATGCATGGAGGGCTCTGCCACTATGAGCCCTCCCATCCATATTTTCAACCATACATCAAATGGGTCCCACTACATGTGGGCCAACCGATCAAAATCAACGGTGGAGATCCTTTCTCCACCAAAATGAACGGTCTAAATGACCATATTTATGCAAGGAAAGCAAACATCATGATGGGGTCCATGGAGAATGGCCCCATCATGGAATGATCTTGAAATCAAGGTGGGCCATCAGCCACATCAAGGGTCCAAAATGAGATCCATACCATCGATTGGTAGGCCTCACTTGGCCCATCATCAACATAAGAAATCTACACCTATAGAATCACCCACCGTCCAATCTTCTTGTTCGTTGGAAAGCCGACTTCCTTGTGCTTTACTTTGATGGAGGGAGATGAGAGATGAATGACTTGGATGATAGGTTTTTGGGATGGAAAGTGGGCCGCACAACTCACATGCTCTTTTTCTCTCCTTGGAAAATTGTGGACGTGTGAAGCTTATTGGTTGCTTGGGATTTTTTTGAATTTGAGACAAAGAGAGGTGTGATGGTCGAGAGAAGTGATGGGTGATAGATGTGACGTGTACTTGACATGTAAGGGTGTGTAAGAGAGAGGGTGGGAAAGAGTTGACTTGTAATGTTGCTTAACTTTTTGAAAAAGAAAGCATGGGTTGCTTGTACTTAACATGAAATAATTGATTGATTTGATTGATGGGACATGTCGTAGAGATTCTCTCGAAGTTCGCAACGTATGACGTTTTCCTTGAAATGCACGTGGGCCTACATCTTTTGACCTGGGTATCGGTTTGGTGCATGAGTCGCGGCATTGGAACCATGGCGACGGTGCAGTCACTATGATACAAGTTCTGGTTCGAGCCGACTTTGGCATGCAAGACTCGGCTTAGGATCGTGCGCAAATGTCGGATACGGGTCGATGGTTGCCAAAATTTGACCGGTAGGATCGCGGAAGCCTACGGAATAGTACAGTCTAGGGTATGAGTCTTACACAGAACTCAAGGAACTACGAGGTCAGGTCGACGATATGTGCCAAGCCTACTGTGCCCAAATGCCAACCTCCATCGAGGCTATGCTGGAGGAGACCGAGCCGCTATTTACTGACGACATTATAAGAGCCCGACTCTCGCTAAAATTCCAAATCCCACAAATTGCCCCATACTCTGGGTCTGGGGACCCGACCGAACATTTGGAATCATTGAGGGCATGGATGGAGCTCCATGGCCTGTCGAGCCTTCTACCTAACTTTGTCGGGGATTACATGAAAATGGTTTAGGCAGCTAAAGCCAAGATCCATAAATTCCTTCACACTGCTCGATAAAGCTTTCATCACTCAGTTTATCGGTGGGAAAGACGGGAGAAAACCATCGACCCACCTCCTTACGATCACTCAGAGGGAGGACAAACTGCTAAAAGACTACGTCATCCATTTTAATGTTGAAGTTGTCCAGGTCGATGGCTATTCCGACTAGATAGCTTTGGCCGCCATGGTGGCCGGCCTTAAATGTGGAAAGTTCTTCTTCTCTATTAGTAAGAAGCCCCCAACTACCCTCACCAACCTACTTAATCGAGCTCAAAAATATTTCAATGCCGAGGAGTTCATTAATTCACGAAGAGTTGCTTGAGAAGGAAACAATTTAGCTAAGGATGGAAGGAAGGGGAGCTCTCTACCACTAATGTCAAAAGAAAAAAAGAGGACGACCAAGACCGAGGCTAGTGTACCTTGACATCAGATACTATGAAGCGCGTCAACTGACTGACCTACTCGACTAAGAGCGACCTTCCTTTTTAAAAGAAAAAAATGTGCTCATGATTCTACTATTATGTTTTCTAGTGCTTTATGAGCTTCTATAAAAAAGAACTTCCCTAGGTTAGGGGAAGAAAATTCTTTTAAATGATTTCTCGACTATTCGAACTATATGGTTTACCGAGGACATTATTTAGTACAAGGAAAAAGTAGTCCTCAACCAGTCGTCCGACCCTTAGAGAAGAGGTTAGACTACTAATTGGCAACACTATTCGGACTACACGACTGACTACGAGGGCTTCCCTTAGTGTAAGGGAAGAAAGTAATCCACTGTGAATTTTACTATGAAAGAACCTCCTTAGGTCATGGGAGGAAAGTTTCTTTCAATTCTCTACTATCCGACCTTACGATTGACTATGAGGACTTCCCTTAGTATAAGGGAAAAAATTTCTACTACTGAGTGCTCGGCCTACTACTATGGGAATGATTGAGACTTCTATCAGTTGAAGGGAAGAAAAGTTCTTCCTATTAATTCTACCGTACGCGATCTACCACTAAGCAATCAACTTATCAATCTTATCCCTACTCTGTCCGACCTCTCGACCTCCCTACCTCTTCGACACAAGTTATCACACAATATCAGTCCACACTAACTTACTTCCCAAGCTCCTGAGGAAGTAGGGGTCTATTGTTATGGGTAAAAATGGACTGACCAAATGAATAGACTCGAAGACTATGGATTGCTTGAGTGCCGTCACCCCGACCTCGCCCTTGGGTACCAACATGGGCCTCGAAGGTCGGCCTCAACCTCGACCTCGGGAACCAACTTTGAAAGTCGGCCTCGGATATCGACCTCGACCTCGGGATAGAAATACACTTGCAGGATATTAAGATAGGATATTATTATCCTCCGAAATATTCCCCAGCGATCTTGGGAAATCAATCATGACATGTTTAGAAGAAGATATCTTCCGCAATACGCATCCACCATAGAAAAGCATTGTCATATACGACACCACCCCCAAAAGGCTATAAATAAGGACGACTCCTATGGAGAAAGGTACAAATATAACACCCGATTCTTCTACTACTACCATATGTCATCACTTACACATCGGAAAGTCCTTAGCCTTAACCGGCACCCTCAATGTCTTGTTTTATTTTCTATTAATCACGGGTACTCCGGCTAGAAGGAGACGAGGCAAGATCAACCAAATTTCTGCGTCAACAACTAGTAATATATCATGTCCATTAATGGTCCAGATCTCTATCCAAAATTGGTCATTAATTTATGGAATTGGCCTAAATTAATAGAATTACACCGGATTAAATAGGCCTCGATCATGGCCATGCCTCAGTGAGTATAATAGGGCCCAAACACCAGGCTAAGCCCAAGTGCTGAATGGGCCAGATGAATAGCCAGAACTTTTCAATGAATAGGCGAAGTCCAATAACCAGGCCCAAGTACCAAACGGGCGCAACTACCATACCTGGCTCTAATATATACTCCCAAGAAACTTAAATACTTACAGCCTAAATATGGCCTAGATGTAACACCAAAGAACGGTCTAGATTTCGCCCCATGGGGTTGAATGAGATCTATGGGTTGAAGCCGGGCCCAATAATGATCAAAACCATTAAGAATGAAATATAAAAATTAAAAAATAAAAATAAATAAAAGTTCTAATATTTGACCGTACACTTGGACAGATTAAGATCCCATTATAATGATCGAATCGCCAAGGATCGTTGCAACTAGGGATTACAATTTTGATGATTATATCTTTAATGACTAGAAAAGGCCAGTCATCCTCAAGACCAGTTGTATCGCCCCATATTGGATTGAAACAGTAAAACGACCCGTCATCCGTCAACCTATCTTTCTGCAGTGATCAATAACATTCAATAACAACCGTTGATTGCCTTAATAGCTCTCATCAAGGTTGATCCTACTATAGCTACCAAAATAGATTGTATAAGACTGCCGTGTGGAAACGTACGTTGTGTATGCTGATGCATATAAGACATCTTGATAACGGTAACCATCCATTGCTAATCGGATATTTTTAAAATCGGAGCTAGACCTATCCAGGTCCAAAAGTAGCAACTGGAAGCACTGCCATTGTCTTCAAAGCTTGATGCATGCAAGGCCATTCCACTGCTGCCATGTAAGAGGCGCTGTTTCTAATTTCTTATCCCCAATGATTACATGAGATATGGCCAAAATCAGCTGAAAATTATCGTGATTGGATCATAGCAAATACCATGTATAAGGACTGTAGATTTCTGAAGATCATCGATGCATCCAAATCATAGGATTTTGGAGGCTAGAAGGGCCGAAACTTGCACCTACTGATGTAGCATTGATATGGACTTCATGAATTTGATTCTTCCTTATTTTCATAATATTTAATGGCACTATAGAGATGAAAAAGAACTGCAAAACATAAAAGAAGCTTGGGAACGAAGATGTGAGTGTGGAATTTGATTCTTTATTATTTCCATAATTTTTAGGAAAAATGAAAAAGAAGTGGCTCGAGAAGTTTTTAATGGTGGACCGAGTTCAATCACCACTCTTTCCTGTGGGGTAGTCCACCGGTGGGCTAGTGACCTAAAATGAGCTGGAAAATGGATAGATGGCATGTATAAAACACATACATCATGGTGGGCCCATAGCACCAACCAATACCGACCTGAGCACTGAAGGGGTCACTACCGAAATTGAGCCCCCTGAAATAGGGGTGTCAACTGGGTTAGCCGTCACAATTCTAGGCTGGGCTTGGGCTTAAATTTTAAGCCTGATTATATACAGGCTGGGCTTAGACTAGAAAGTCCAAAAGCCGGACGGCCTGCCCATCCCTCTAGGGTTTACAAAATGTCACTTCCAAGATGGATTGGGTGCAGCAGGGGTATATCTTAATGCGCGAAGCCTTAATCATGGGCCCATCTTGATGTATGTGTTGTATATCGATATCATCCATCCATTTCATCAGCTCATTTTAGGGCATGGCCCATAAAATAAGGCAGATCCAAATCTCAGGTGGCCCACACTAGAGTAAAATAGGGTTGATTGAACACCCACCACTAAAAACTTCCTAAGGCCCACAATAATGATTATTTTCCATCTAACTTGTTGATAATGCCTCACTGACCTGTATGAAGGGAAGAAAAAAATAACAGCTTGATCCAAAACTTTTGTGGCACCTGAGAATATTTTAATGATGGGAGTTCAATCCCTACTGGGTGGTCCACCTGATGTTTGGATCTACCTCATTTTTAGGGCCATGCCTTAAAATAGGCTGGTAAAATGGATAGACAGTGCAGATATACACCACATAATTAGGTGAGCCCAACAAGGCCTCACCCACTTGGCTGTCACCCTGCCTCACCTAATCCGCATCCCATTATAATCTGATGGACTCATGGGGCATTATTTAACATTAATAAATATGAAAACAGAAGAGGTTACTGACTTGAGTGGACCTAGGGAAATTATTTTTGTAAAATTCATTCCAATGAAAAGTGATCATGTCACCCCATGTTAAGCATACGGCCTAAATTTCAGCCCTATCCATTTGTTGTACCCTCTTTTATGCCGCTCCCATGGAGCCAATTAAAGAGAGACATGTATAAGGTTGTGAGATGCATAGTTTATCTAAAATCAATTGAGATACCCCAAGAGAATTTTGCGGGTATACAATTGACGTCTATTATGCTATGCCATGACATTCATAAAGTGATAGTAGACGAGCGGAACATGAACAAGTTAGCAAGAAGACTTGGAGTGGTTATCTATATCGGTGGGAAGCTAAAAAGTAAAATGCTCCAAGGAGAAAGTAGTGCCGAAACAATTATAGTAACCGTCAGAACGTGAGAAGCATCTAAAAGATCAAATAAGGCTATAAATATCAATTGATTTTAGCAAAGAAAATCGTCTTATACTAACCAAACCAAATCAAATCTATCTTTCAATTATCCTTATCAGTTATTTACATTTCTTAGTATAATCATTATATTTATCAGTTAGTTACATTTCTTAGTGTAATCTTTATATTTACCGGCTATTTATATTCCTTAATATAATATATAACAGTAATCAAATAGTTATTAACTTTATCTGTAATTCGAGTATACACTCATACACTATATTTAATTTGAATATCAAGCGAAGTTCTTCATCAAGAGAGGCGTTCTGTGATTGTTCTTTGCAGCCGAATGGAAGATTTTTCCTTTTATCTTTTCTATACTGAAGAGAAAAGTTCCTTACGTATGGAAGGCAAAGACGTGTGACCCTTTTTCAGATAACAAACCATATCATTTGACTATCACTTGATCATATTAAGCAACACTGTGCAAGTAGCAAAATAGGCGAATGATCTTATTAGAAGTACTCGGTCATATACGGTTAATTTTCAATCTATCTACTTATCTTAATACTTGGAGTCATGAATTGTTCTATTTGAATTAAGCCGTAGATTCAACTTTGGCATGCCCGAACTAATCACGCGACCGAGATTGAAATAGCAACAACACATTTTTCTACTACCACATGATTGGAAACAATGTATAAGGCAATGATCACCCTCCAAATTGTTTCCCTTCATATAACCCAACTTAAGCTGATTTTTGGGTCCCAAAGCTAAGTTCTAGTAAGGTATATAATGATTAGAGTGGATTTCATATGATCATCAAAGTATGCCCGTAAATATTAAGGGTTTTCGTATCTGTCTAAAACTATTTCCTTAGTGTGGCATGCCAAAATGGTGGGTCACGATTTTTGGCAATGTTACACATCTAATGATCAGAGTTCTCATCTATACATCAAGGTGGACCTAAAAACTAAAGGGGGAGTGTTCCAAGGAGTGTGACTTGCTGTACACATGTCAAGCATCAAGAATTGGATGAGTTGTTGTAGAGTCTTCGAAAATAGTGCTGGCGGGTGTCCATGTAAAGTCCACCCCATCCATTAGTTGTGTCACACTATGCTAGGCACAATGCTCAAAATCCAGCCCCATTCGTAATTAGAGTAGGCCATACAATTCCAAACAATATACAAGGCAAGCTCAACCTCCAAACACTTTCACTTGGTCTGCCCCACCTGAATCACAGATGGACCTGAATTTTAAGGCCACAAACCTGTTAGGTTTATAAAATGTCCCTTCTAAGAGGGATTAGGTGTGGCAGGGGTATATCTTAATGCATGAAGCCCTTATTATGGGGCCCACCTTGATGTATGTGTTGTATATCGACATCATCCACCCGTTTTTCCAGCACATTTTGTGGCATGGTCTGAACAATGAAGCAGGCACAAATCTCAAGTGGACCACATTACAGCAAAATAGTGGTGATTGAAGGCCACTGCTACAAAATAGTGGTGATTTAGGGCAAGTCCTTTCGCTAGGGAGTTGTCGCATACACAACAAGCATATAGTCATAGTAAATAATCATGTTAGACACAAATCTAAATTCCATACGTATTCAAATATTTCAATATGTACATAGAATACACAATATTCAACATAGCTCATATATAATCGTAAAGCGAAACAAATGACACATTTTGCATGTGAAATAGCACCTACGCCAAGAATAAATCATTAACCGACATTGAAAGCCTTGAAAACCATAACCTATATGTCTATAGTCCACACCTTATGCCATAGAAGCGTAACGAATTTGATAGAGACTCTAAGTCTTCGTCAACGATGGAATGACAACTATAGCACGAGTTGAGTCAGCTATTTCACTACTAGCGACAATTGAAACCCTAGAACAGATTAGGGTTAGGTTTTCTTACCTAAGAACGAAGTCAGATCGTTGGAATAACGATTTGGTAGTGATGGATAGGCACGTAGAATTACAGAATACAATCCCAGGAAAAACTCCTAGTCACTCACTCACCCTCTCTCTCTTTCCTTCTCTTTCTTCTTTCTTCTCCCTCTAGGTTTTCTTAAATTCGTATGGGATGAGAGAGAAGGGGTTTAAGGTCCTTATATAGGCTCAGAACTAACGAAAATAGCCCTAGGGCCTTGGTATACTTAGGTTATGTCTAAAGAGTGTTGTTTCAGTTCAACGGAGCACTTCCGGAGCCCCCCCTTGAGCCTAAGGTCGGACTTAAGCTTCCTTATGTTGGATTTAGGTCAAGCTGAGTTTTCGGTCCGATTGGGTTTACAGATTGCCCGTGGCGAACCAGTTTCAGTTCAACAGTCCACGATCACCGATCAGGGCTACAAGTACACTGACCTGTTGTTGAGGGTCAAATATTGCATATCAGACCCTAGTTACTGCTTGAATTTACGAACATAATATTATTTAATAGTCTGATTTAATCGTGTTTGTAATGCAGGATGTGATGACAAGCTGAGACTGAAAAAAGGTGCTAAATGCATGGATTTGACGCTCCGAATTCACCAAAGCATGAGACGGACCCCAGGGGACCAAGATCGATGAATTTACACGCCAGAGATCCGAGAAAATCAAGAAATTGAAGCTCAAGTAGCCCGAAATTGGTCCAGAATGCAAGATCACAGTGTTCCCACTATCCGCTTGGCTCAAAACTCCATACGTGGCTTCAAGACCATAAATTAACCGTACACATTGAATTTTGACTGTTGGATCCTTGTGGAAGCAGCCCAACGGACAGATCAGCCCATAAATCACTCATCTGGGGCCCGCTGATATCCAGATATACTTCAATTTCGTTGTCAGCGTCTTAAATTGGATGGGGAAAAGGATGGACGGTACAGATTTCTCACAAACATCACGGTGGACCCCGCATGTACAACGCATGTACATGGGGTACTTGTTGACCGCGCCGCACCGGACGGTCAGCCGGTCAGCGCGGGCGCTGACCCGCGCCATCTCCCACCCGGAGACAGCGGACGAACAGCGTTCGTCCGTTTTCGAGTAGTGGGCCCCATCCATTGCCCATACGGGAAATCCAAACCGTTCATCAGGCTTAAAGGGGCCCACTTATCACATCCTAGGTGTCCTTTTGGACCTATGCTCGTTTACGTACGCGGATTGTGATCAAACACAAGATTAACAATACAATGCAAAGTTTCGTGGGCCACACCGAAATCACTTCAATCTCGTCATTCCTTAACGGTTTTTCACAAGGATCACAGTGAACGGAATGGATTTCTCAACAGAAAGCCAAAATGGACCCACCGACATCTCAGCGTCAGTTTGAAACGAAGATCCGCATCCAGGAATTGCGGGAAGCAATGGGTCACAATCATTGATCGTTTGGGTGATTCGGACCGTCCATCAGGAGCCCATGGTCCCTCTCACTCATGCCTAGGTGTCGGTATTTCAACAGAAGCAGCTATCAGATTTCGACCTTCAAAACGTAGGATGGACGGTGTAATACAAATCTCTGTGGACCACACTGAACTCAATATAAACTGGCCATCATCGACTGGTTTTGTGTCCTGAAGATAATGGACGGATTGGATTTCTCAAAATATCCCATTCATGGGTCCCACTGACATCACAGCGAAGAGAAGAAGGGCCTCTGTTTGTAACATCCGGACGCTGCGGTCCGTTTAAGAAGCTTGGCGAGGATCGGTCCGTCCATCTGGACCGTCCAAACTTCGTCCATATCCCCACCGACCACTTTCAAGAGGTCTGTCTGGATCAGATTCCAGACAGGATTCCCAGATCTCGGTTTTGTCAGTTGTAGCATATAAAGTGACTATCTCCTTACTCAGGACTTTGCGTATCCCGGAGTCCGGTTTTGTTGTGGACGAGCTGCGAGAGAATTCTACTCCACAGGCAGAAGTCTTCTATAAAAGAGAAGAAAAGCAAGAGAGTCGGGGGATCTGACTTGGGAGGCTGGAGTTGGGACGTGGAGCACAAGGAGAGAGAGAGAAAGAGTTAGGATTTATTTAATTTTTATTTTTTCTATTTTCTTTCTATGACTTACATGGAGATCAGGCCATCCATGTCAGGCTAAAACCCCTTAGCTAGGGCTAAGGGGTGAAGCTTGTAGTGTGATGGGAGACTTTGTTTTCGGCGTTTAATTAATTTTTATTTACACTAAACTAATGCTAATTTTAGTTAATTAAGGGAATGTTTTCAGTCTTTAATGGTCTGTTGTGACTGAAATTATAATGGGTCTGCAATGGCTTTGAGCATGTTCTTTTCCTCTTTATGTTTATGACGTCAGGAAGCCCTGTTGTTCACCATCGTCTCCTGGGCATGGTCGGATGACGGTACCCTTCCTAACCTTCATGACATGTTGATTGGTTGGTAATTAGTTTAATTATGTTGTTTGCTTTATCTCCTAGGCATGGTTTGGTGATCGAATCCATTCTAATTCATATACCTCTCATCTCTTAAAAATTTATCAACGGCAGTTTAGTAAATTTTCCTGATTTTTAATCCAGGCATAAGATCTCCCTGATCTCTACAAGTGGATCCTCTGAATCCCTAGTTTTCCACTTCTGAATTCTCTTAAATTTTAGTTTAATTATTTCACCATTATTCCTCAAATCATAATTGGTTTAGATTTCATCTTAGCCTAGTTCTAGATCTGGTTATTTTCAGATAACGTACGGGTTTCAGTCCCTGTGGATTCGACCTCGGTCTTATCGAGTTTATTACTACATCACAACCCTATACTTGGGGAGTGAACAAGTTTTTGGCGCCGTTGCCGGAGACTAACGGCTACGATTTTCTGAAATTAATTAGATTTAGAGTTAGTTTAAGATTAGGATTTTACTAATTTTAATTTTTAATTTTGTTTTCTATTTTGATTCATAGAACTAACATATTTCCTATTCTGTTGGTTGTTAAGATAGAACTTCTAATTTGGTAAACTCTTTCTGATTTTCTAGATTTTCTAACTCTTTAGATTTGGTTTGCTTTAGAAATTTCTTCTATTTAGAAACTAACTTATTTTGTTTTGTTTTGCAGGTCTTTAGCTTAGAGACTCCAATTTGGTAACTTCCTTCCAACCCTCTCTTTCTTTCTAGATTCATATTTTCTTTCTTAGGATTAGGTTTAGGATTTGATTAAGGGCTGCGAGTGTTTCATGCCCAAGTGGGCCCGTGACGACACTCGACGTCGCTTGACTGAAGGAGGATTAGTTGAGGGGTTGACTGTCCATCGCAGGATTAGACACCGCTCGAATTCCCCTGAGTTAATTGAGGTTATGGCTGCAAATCAACCTCAAGCACTACCTCAACAGATGGATGAGGAAGTACATGATGAGAATGAGGTGCTTCAAGCACCCCCGCCTCGTACCTTATGAGATTATTTACAACCGGCGGGGGTGAGTACGCCCTCATGCATGGTTTTTCCTAAAAACACAGGATAGATGGACATCAAGCCTGGAGTTATCCAACTCCTTCCTAAATTCCATGAGCTTGAATCAGAAAGTCCATACTTACATTTGAAAGGGTTCGATGAGATTATAGCCACCTTATACTTTCCCAATGTATCCGAGGATACAATCAAGCTGAAACTCTTTCCTTTTTCCTTGAAAGAGAAGGCTAAGACGTGGTTACATTCACTGCGTCCTAGATCCATTGGCACATGGAATGATTTGCAGAGGGAATTCATTAAGAAATTTTTTCCACACCATAAAACGATTACCCTTAGAAAAGCAATCATGAACTTCGCCCAAAAGGAAGATGAAACATTCTACCAATGTTGGGAAAGGTTCAAGGATCTTGTCAGTTCATGCCCACAACACGGTTTTGAAATGTGGCGCATTACAAATTTTTTCTATGATGGACTGACATCTTCCATGCGCCAACTAGTCGAGACAATGTGTAATGGAGAATTCATGAATAAAGAAGTCAACGAGGTATGGGATTACCTCGATAGACTTGCCGAAAATGCACAATCATGGGACCATTACCTAAAATCAAACACCACGCCTAGGCTAACGCAATCTAAGGAGAAAGGTGGAGTATATCTCTTGAAAGAAGAGGATGATGTAAATTTTAAAGTGACTAATCTCATGCGAAGAGTCGAGGCCATGGAAGGAAAGAATGATAAGGTTAATGAAATTGTTTGCGGCATCTGTGATTGCAACATTCACACAACTGAAAATTGTCCTACCATATCTGCCTTTCGAGGAGTGTTGAATGAGCAAGCTAATGCCGTAAATAACTATCAAAGACCTTTCAATGGATCTACCTCCAATACATACAATCTGGTTGGAGAAATCATCCAAATTTTAGTTGGAGGAATGGACAAATCGCTACCCCCAAAGTTTCTTTAATCAAAATCCAAATCGTGGGAAACCTCAAGAAGAACCTGTTCAAAATTCCATACAAGAGCCGATCTGCAAAGGCGTGGACTTAAAGACTTTATGCAAAAAAATAGATTCACGTATGACGGTTATAGAAAAGGGGATGCTTCCCGCACAACCGCTCCCTAATCCTAAACCGCAATACGAGATAAATGATCCCAAAGCTCTTCAATCAAATGGGACACGCTAAATCCATCACCACTCTTAGGAGTGGGAAGATCATTGATAAAACCCTTCCAGGTTAGGCCCGAAAAGCCTCAAGAACCAGAAGAGAACAATAATGATGGATCTAGTGATGTCCCACAAAAATTAGAACCGGAACTTTTAGAGAAGCCAGTTGCTCCGTTCCCCCAACGGTTGGTTGCACCAAAATGTCTTTCTAACTCTCAGGATATTCTGGAGGTGTTGAAACAAGTGAAAGTCAACATTCCTCTACTTGATGTCGTAAAACAGTTCCTTTATATGCAAAATTTCGAAAGACCTATGCACGACCAAAAGACGGAAAGCATTCAAAAGAAGATCTTCTTGACCGAGAAAGTGAGTGCCATCCTCAAGCAAGACGTGTCCGCAGAAATTCAAAGATCCCAGAGCCCAACCATATCATGTGTAATCGGGAACCATCGAATTGATCACGCACTTCTTGATTTGGGAGCGAAGCGTCAATCCGATCCCCTACTCAGTATACAAACAACTTAGGATTGGGTGAGTTAAAACCTACCCTAACCACACTACAACTTGCCAATCGAACTGTTCGTGTACCAAGAGGGATTATTGAGGATGTGTTAGTCCAAGTTGATAGATTTTACTACCCTGTGGATTTTATCATCCTGGACACCGAACCTATCAACAACATGAGCACTCAGATTCCCGTCATTCTTGGTCGCCCATTCCTTGCCACATCAAATGCAATCATCAATTGCAGGAATGGTGTCATGACTATGTCTTTTGGAAATTTAACATTAGAGTCAAACATCTTTTTCAATAACGGCAGCAACGCAGAGGATGATGACGATGTCCACGACATTAACATGATCGATACTTTCGTGGAAGATAGGACACCCCTTACCTTATCCTCTGATCCTCTAGAGACGTGCTTGGCCCACTCCCATGAGTTTGATGATGATATGATTAGGGAGACGTGTTCCTTGCTTGATACTGCACCGGTACTTGAAGTCAACCGATGGAGGCCACAATTTGAAGAATTGCCACAAACTGATGTAGTGCCTCTACCGTCTAACCTCAAGGCACCGAAGCTTGACCTAAAACCTTTGCCCTCTGATTTGAAATATGCCTATTTAGGTCAAGATGAGACTTACCCGGTGGTGATCTCTGCCCACCTGGAGAAAGAACAGGAGAGTATGCTCATATCTACTCTCATTGAGCATAAAGGAGCCCTAAGATGGACGATCGCGGACCTCAAAGGAATCGACCCCTCGATTTGTACTCACCACATATATCTTGAGGATAATGCGAAGACCGCTCGGCAACCACAACGTAGACTAAATCCAAACATGAAGGAAGTGGTTAAGGCCGAGGTTCTTAAACTATTGGATGTGGGTATCATATATCCTATATCTGATAGTCAATGGGTAAGTCCAACTCAGGTGGTTCCTAAGAAGTCCAGAATCACCATCGTAGCCAATGCTAATAATGAACTCGTGCCAACTAGAGTCACTACTAGTTGGAGAATGTGCATTGACTACAGAAAGTTAAATACCGTCACAAGGAAGGATCACTTTCCTTTGCCCTTCATCGATCAAATCTTGGAAAGGCTAGCTGGTCATTCCTATTACTGTTTCCTTGACGGGTATTCGAGCTACAATCAGATTGAAATCGCCCCTGAGGACCAGGAAAAGACCACATTTACATGTCCCTACGGCACCTTTGCCTACCGAAGGATGCCATTTGGACTATGTAATGCTCCTGCCATCTTTCAGCGATGTATGCTGAGTATCTTTTCTGATATGGTGGGGCAATATCTAGAGGTCTTCATGGACAATTTCTCTGTCTATGGTTCATCTTTCAGCAAGTGCTTGGAAAGCCTTAAATGTGTTCTGAAAAGATGTGAAGAAAAGAACTTGGTACTTAATTGGAAGAAGTGTCATTTCATGGTTCATAAGGGGATTGTCCTTGGACATATCATCTCGTCTAAGGGAATTGAGGTAGATAAGGCAAAAATCGATCTTATCTCTAACCTGCCTCCACCCAAGAACATCAGGGACGTGCGATCCTTCTTAGGACACGTAGGATTTTACAGGCAATTCATAAAGGACTTTAGTCTCCTCTCTCGTCCTTTATGTAATCTTCTTCAAAAGGATGTTCTATACGAGTGGACTGACCAATGCCAGGAAGCTTTCACCAAGCTTAAAGGCATGTTAACCACTGCACCCATCATGCAGTCACCCGACTGGAGCCTTCTTTTTGAGCTTATGTGCGATGCTTCTGATTATGCTCTTGGAGCGGTTCTAGGCCAGAGAAAAGATAAGAGGCCCTACGTCATCCATTACACGAGTAGGAGTTTAAATCCTACCCAAGTGAACTACTCAACTACGGAAAAGGAACTCTTAGCCGTAATGTTCGCCTTGGACAAATTTAGGTCCTACCTGATCGGATCCAAGATCATTATCTATACAGATCATGCGGCACTGAAGTATCTTCTTTCTAAGAATGATTCTAAGCCCCGCTTGATACGATGGATCCTTCTACTCCAAGAATTTGATTTAGAAATTAAGGATAAAAAGGGAGTAGAGAACGTAGTGGCCGATCACCTTTCTCGCCTTAATACCTCTGATTCCCTTTAGGTGACCCATATCAATGGCATGTTCCTTGATGAACAACTGTTCAGAGTCTCCCATTCACCTTGGTTCGCTGATATTGCTAATTATCTTGCTACAAGTTCCATACCGATACATTGGACTGCGCAAGATAAGAAGAAATTTTTCACCGAGGTGCGCAAATTCTTCTAGGATGATCCATACTTGTTTAAATATTGCCCAGACCAAATCTTGAGGAGATGTGTGCCAGACGATGAGCATCAGAGTGTCATCTCCTTCTGTCACTCACAGGCCTGTGGTGGTCACTTTTCGGCAAAAAAGAACACAGCCAAGATTCTGTAGTGTGGCTTCTATTGGCCCACTATGTTCAGGGATACTCATGAGTTTTGCAAAGCTTGTGAGCGTTGTCAGAAATTGGGAGCATTGTCCCGTCGAAATATGATGCCCTTGAATCCCATTCTTATCATAGAGGCATTTGATTGCTGGGGCATCGATTTCATGGGACCATTCCCCCAATCTTATGGGAATTTATATATTTTGCTTGCCGTAGACTATGTCACTAAATGGGTCGAAGTGATTCTGTGTCGAACTAATGACCATCGCATGGTCATTAAATTCCTGAAAGAAAACATCCTTTCCCGATTCGGAACGCCTCAAGCCATCATTAGTGATGGGGGCTCACACTTTTGTAATAGGCCATTCGAGAGTTTAATGAATAAATACGGTATCTATCATAAGGTGAGCACCCCATACCACCCACAGACAAGTGGGCAAGCTGAGATTTCTAATAGGGAGATCAAACACATTTTAGAGAAAACGGTTAACCCTGATCGTAAGGATTGGTCAATTCGATTGACCGATGCCTTATGGGCTTACCGTACTGCTTTTAAAACCCCTATTGGAATGTCTCCCTTTAGACTTGTCTATGGGAAGGCTTGCCACTTACCTGTGGAGTTGGAACATAGAGCCTACTGGGCGATCAAAAATTTAAATTTTAATCTGAACAACGCTAGCTCGCTACGCAAACTTCAAATAAATGAACTTGAAGAAATCCGGAACGACGCGTATGAGAACTCGAGAATTTACAAGGACAGGATGAAGGCGTTTCATGACCAACATATTCTACGAAAATCATTCACGCCAGGTCAGAAAGTCCTTTTGTATAATTCTCGATTACATCTCTTTCCGGGTAAGCTTCGATCTCGTTGGACCGGCCCTTACATTGTTGTTACTGCTTATCCTCATGGGGCCGTTGAGATAAGAAATCCCGACAATGGCAAGGAGTTTAAAGTAAATGGACATCGCTTAAAGCCATTTGTCGAGAAATTTGATTCAGAGGACATGTCCATGCCTCTGACTGATCCTGTCTACCAGGACTGATCTCCTAGTCTGATGGAGGTATAGGTAGGTTTATCGCTTTCTTAGGACTAGGGTAGTTGCTGTAGTTGTCTGGCTGAAGACGTTAAACTTAGCGCTCTTGGGAGGCAACCCAACTTTTTAATTCATTTCATATTTCTAGTTAGTTAGCTCAATGTTTGTGGGTAACATTACTGTAAACCCTCATGAGACTACAACTCGTCCACTAGGGGTAACCTAGGGGTTTAAAGGCTTGTTGCATATGCTAAATGCAATCGAGAGTACCTACGAAAGTGGTATAGGTAGGATTTTATTTTTGTTAGTTTTATGTTGCTTTCTCTCTCGTGCTGATTGGATTCCATGCTGTGATCTTTTGGAAAGCCTCTTGATTCTCCGTCCAGGTACTATTTTCCGATCACTCCTCTTTTCTTTTCGTTGTCCCATGTGCATTGCATGTTTACATCTTTTACATTGAGGACAATGTAGATTTTAGGTTGGGGGTAGGAGATTAGGTAACCTAATCAGTGTTTTTCTTAGTCTTGAGCAAAAATTGTGAAAATTTTTTAAAAATTTTTCTGGACTTTCTAGTGACTTCGAAGTGATTTCGACAGCCATCTTGAATTTAGAATTACAAGATAAGTGATGTTGGTAATTTGTGACTCTTAGATTCCGTTCTTTATTAGATTTCACAGTTAAAATCGAATTGTTAATCTATGATTAGAGGTTTTAAACATTGATTGAGTCATGATTTCACAAGACATATCTTGCTTGCACATTAAAGTTCAATTCGATATTAAAGGATTAACTTGGTGACCACTAAGCTTGAAAGGAACCAACCTGAGAAATTGAAAGGATTGGGCGAATGGTCTTCACCATAGGTTTGCTCCCTATAGGTGTAGATTTAATTCCATATGGATAATATGTGAAAAAGGATGGGTGTACAGTCTTCACCATAGGTTTGCTCCCTACAGTTGAGGATGTAATTCCCCTTCTTGGCGTTACTTCTAAATAAAAAAAATAAAAATAAAATTAAAATTAAAAATCAAAAGCTAAAAGAATGAAAATCTTAAATAAGGTTTTGGTTGTCCTGATTTCTCTTGTTGGTTACCAATGATATCAAGAAATAACGGATTGAATCTTAATGATCGATAAGCCGAGATTACACCATACACTCATGGAACTCAATGTTTTGAATTTTTCTAATTGATTAATGAATACTTTGAACTTGATTATGAAGTTTACCATGTGCTTGAGTCTAGGAGAGAATAATGCCCAACATTCATGAATCTTAAGATTTCTCATTTCTGGATTGTTTTTCAAAATATCACTCGGCTTCACAAGAATTGTCGTATAATTCTCAACTTAATTTTCGTATATTTTGCTTGGGACTAGCAAAATGCTGGTTGGGGGTTGTGTTGAGGGTCAAATATTGTATATCAGACCCTAGTTACTGCTTGAATTTACTAACATAATATTATTCAATAGTCTGATTTAATCGTGTTTGTAATGCAGGATGTGATGACAAGCTGAGACTGAAAAAAGGTGCTAAATGCATGGATTTGACGCTCCGAATTCACCAAAGCATGAAACGGACCCCAGGGGACCAAGATCGACGAATTTACACACCAGAGATCCGAGAAAATCAAGAAATTGAAGCTCAAGTAGCCCGAAATTGGTCCAGAATGCAAGATCACAGTGTTCCCACTATCCGCTTGGCTCAAAACTCCATACATGGCTTCAGGACCATAAATTAACCGTACACATTGAATTTTGACCGTTGGATCCTTGTGGAAGCAGCCCAACAGACAGATCAGCCCACAAATCACTCATCTGGGGCCCGCCTGATATCCAGATATACTTCAATTTCGTTGTCAGCGTCTTAAATTGGATGGGGAAAAGGATGGACGGTACAGATTTCTCACAAACATCACAGTGGACCCCGCATGTACAACGCATGTACATGGGATACTTGTTGACCGCGCCGCACCGGACGATCAGCCGGTCAGCGCGGGCGCTGACCCGCGCCATCTCCCACTCGGAGACAGCGGACGAACAGCGTTCGTCCGTTTTCGAGTAGTGGGCCCCATCCATTGCCCATACGGGAAATCCAAACCGTTCATCAGGCTTAAAGGGGCTCACTTATCACATCCTAGGTGTCCTTTTGGACCTATGCTCGTTTACGTACGCGGATTGTGATCAAACGCAAGATTAACGGTACAATGCAAAGTTTCGTGGGCCACACCGAAATCACTTCAATCTCGTCATTCCTTAACGGTTTTTCACAAGGATCACAGTGAACGGAATGGATTTCTCAACAGAAAGCCAAAATGGGCCCACCGACATCTCAGTGTCAGTTTGAAACGAAGATCCGCATCCGGGAATTGCGGGAAGCAATGGGTCACGATCATTGATCGTTTGGGTGATCTGGACCATCTATCAGGAGCCCATGATCCCTCTCACTCATGCCTAGGTGTCGGTATTTCAACAGAAGCAGCTATCAGATTTCGACCTTCAAAACGTAGGATGGACGGTGTAATACAAATCTCTGTGGACCACACCGAACTCAATATAAACTGGCCATCATCGACTGGTTTTGTGTCCTGAAGACAATGGACGGATTGGATTTCTCAAAATATCCCATTCATGGGTCCCATTGACATCACAGCGAAGAGAAGAAGGGCCTCTGTTTGTAACATCCGGACGCTGCGGTCCGTTTGAGAAGCTTGGCAAGGATCGGTCCGTCCATCTGGACCATCCAAACTTCGTCCATATCCCCACCGACCACTTTCAAGAGGTCTGTCTGGATCAGATTCCAGACAGGATTCGCAGATCTCGGTTTTGTCAATTGCAGCATATAAAGTGACTATCTCCTTACGCAGGACTTTGCGTATCTTGGAGTCCAGTTTTGTTGTGGACGAGCTGCGAGAGAATTCTACTCCACAGGCAGAAATCTTCTATAAAAGAGAAGAAAAGCAAGAGAGTCGGGGGATCTGACTTGGGAGGCTGGAGTTGGGACATGGAGCACAAGGAGAGAGAGAGAGAAAGAGTTAGGATTTATTTAATTTTTATTTTTTCTGTTTTCTTTCTATGACTTACATGGAGATCAGGCCATCCATGTCAGGCTAAAACCCCTTAGCTAGGGCTAAGGGGTGAAGCTTGTAGTGTGATGGGAGACTTTGTTTTCGGCGTTTAATTAATTTTTATTGTAATGCTGATTTTAGTTAATTAAGGGAATGTTTTCAGTCTTTAATGGTCTGTTGTGACTGAAATTACAATGGGTCTGCAATGGCTTTGAGCATGTTCTTTTCCTCTTTATGTTTATGACATCAGGAAGCCCTGTTGTTCACCATCGTCTCCTGGGCATGGTCGGTTGACGGTACCCTTCCTAACCTTCATGACATGTTGATTGGTTGGTAATTAGTTTAATTCTGTTGTTTGCTCTGTCTCCTGGGCATGGTTTGGTGATGGAATCCATTCTAATTCATATACCTCTCATCTCTTGAAAATTTATCAACGGCAGTTCAGTAAATTTCCCTGATTTTTAATCCAGGCATAAGATCTCCCTGATCTCTACAAGTGGATCCTCTGAATCCCTAGTTTTTCACTTCTGAATTCTCTTAAATTTTAGTTTAATTATTTCACCATTATTCCTTAAATCATAATTGGTTTAGATTTCATCTTAGCCTAGTTCTAGATCTGGTTATTTTCAGATAACGTACAGGTTTCAGTCCCTGTGGATTCGACCTCGGTCTTACCGAGTTTATTACTACATCACAACCCTATACTTGAGGAGTGAACACCTGTGTATGAAATTTTCCTTAATTCGAGGGTGTATTTGGGTCAGATTCTGACGGTCAGAATCCTTATATTTAGCCCGCAAGCGACACGACTCAGATCACTTAAATTCGTATTTCATTTCTAAATATATTCACGTTTCTCACACACTTTGCTCTGGGCTCAAGTTATCCGTTTCTGGATACTATCTGGATTTGATTTCTGAGATGGTTGTCAAGCCCAGCAAGGCGATCCTAAGCACTTAGTCTCGTAGTCATCGAACTTTCGACGTGAGGTTCAGATCCGATACGAAGTTTCAATGTGCTCCCAAGAGAAACCGAGAATAGAGTTTGATCTTAGATTTTAGGGTAACCTAGCGTCAATGATTCTACAAGTTTTGGGTCTTACAGATCATATTTAAAGTGATTAGTACTGATTTCGCATGTAATCTAGTTTAACACTAGTTAATCCTCATCTAATTCCTAAAGGATTTGATCCTGAATGATTTCTGCTTTAGGTGGTATCGGGTCTTTGTATGGATTTTTTTCGAAATGTTACAATCTACCCCTCTTAAAGAAAAATTTCGTCCTCGAAATTAGTACCTTTTCGTACTCCTCGAGAATCTGAGGGTAGTTCTTTCTGGCCTCGGGCTCTGTCTCCCAAGTAGCCTCTTCCTCAGTGTGATGCGTCCACGATACCTTCACAAGTGGGATGACCTTGCTACGCAACACCTGCTCCTTCCTATCCAGAATACGCGTTGGACGCAGTACATATATAGCGTCCTTGCTCAACTGTACCTGCTCCCACTTGATAATGTGGGAAGGATCAGGAACATTTTTCTTTAGCATAGATATATGAAATACGTTGTGCATGCCCGCAAGTGGTGTCGACAAATCATGACGGTATGCCACCACACCTAATCGGTCTAATATCTGGAATGGGCCAATGAACCGCGGTGTAAGTTTCCCCTTCTTGCCAAACTGAAGAACTCCCTTCATAGGAGAAACTTTAAGAAACACATGATCTCCAACCTCGAACTCCCTTCATAGGGGAAACTTTAAGAAACACATAATCTCCAACCTCGAACTCCAGCGGTCGCTGCCACGTATCGACATTGCTCTTCTGTCTGCTTTGCACTGTAAGAAGTCGACACCTGATAATGTCGATCTTCTCTGAGGTCGCCTGTACTAACTCTAGGCCAATCAAACTGCGTTTGCCAACCTCTGCCCAGTAATGCGGTACTCGGTAAGGGCGCCCGTACAAGGCCTCGTAAGGAGTCATGCCAATACTCACCTGAAAGCTGTTATTGTAGGCGAACTCTGCATACAGGTGACAGTCATCCCAACTGTCCTTGAAGTCCAAAACACAAGCCTGCAGCATATCCTCCAAAATCTAATTCACTCACTCCGTTTGCCCGTCGGTCTCTGGGTGGAATGCGGTACTGAACTTCAACTTCACACCCATCACTTCCTTGATACGAGTCCAGAAGATGGATGTGAATTGCGTGTCTCGATCCGACATGATCTCTAGAGGAACTCCATGTAGACGCACTATTTCTTTGATGTACAATCTAGCCAAGTCGTCTGCCGAGTTCGAAACTCTGATAGGGAGGAAATGGGCCGATTTCGTTAACCGGTCCATAATCACCCAAATAGAATCATGTCCCTTCCTCGTCTTCGGTAGCCTTGAGATGAAATCCATGGAAATGAAATTCCATTTCCATTATGCTATGGGCATGGGCTGAAGCAGTCTAGGAGGTCGACGATGCTCTACCTTGACCTGCTGGAAGATGAGACAACGGGACACATAATCTGCTATGTGGAGCTTCATGTTGTCCCACCAATACGATCTCTTCATATCTCGATACATCTTCGTGATTCCAGGATACATTGCCAATTTCGAACTATGTGCAACCTCAAGGACTTCCTGTCTCAAGCCATGAAGATTTAGGATGCATAGGCGGTCACGGTAACGTAAGCCCCCATCCGTACCAACGCTCCACTCGGGGTCCTCATCGTCGCTAGCCTGCTCTCGAAACTCAGACAATCGTCCATCGTCCTTCTGGGCCTCAATAATCCTATCGTTAATAAGTGACCGCACACGAATATGCGCGATGCTCTCGAACGGCTCCTCCACAGTGAGTTTCTGCTCGAATCTCGCACAAACTCTACCATACCCCATTCTGTCACCATTAGCGGAGCCGCAAACTTTATGGTCTTCTTGCGGCTCAATGTGTCAGCTACAAGGTTAGCCTTGCCCGAATGGTAGGAAACCTCGAACTTGAAGTCCTTCAAGGTTTCCACCCATTGGTGCTGCGTCATATTCAAGTCCCGCTGAGTAAATCTATACTTAAGGCTCTTATGGTCGCAAAAGAGCTCGAACTCCTCTCCATAGAGGTAATGTCTCCAGAGCTTTAATACAGATATGACCGCTGCTAACTCAAGGTCAAGCGTAGGGTAATTCTCCTCGTGTTTCCTCAACTGTCTCGAGGCATATGCAATCACCCTGTCCTTCTGCATAAGGACACAACCCAAACCAACTCGAGACACATCGATGTAAATCGTATACTTGACCCCTTACTCTAGCAATATTAGCACAGGAGTAGACGTCATTCTGTCCTTCAGCTTCTGAAAAGCTACTTCCGCCTTCTCATTCCAGGCGAACTTCAGATCCTTTTGAGTTAACTGAGACAAAGGTCTGGCTATCTTTGAGAAGTCCCAAATGAAACGTCGGTAATAGCCTGTCAGGCCCAGAAAACTCCTCACCTCAGTAACCGAACCAGACTGCTTCCTGTCCTGAACTGCGGCTAGCTTAACAAGGTCCATCACTATCCCTTCCTTGGACACCACATGTCCCTGGAACTTGACTTCCTCCTGCCAGAAGTCGCACTTCTTGTACTGTGTAAACAACTGGTTCTTCCTAAGAGTATCAAGGACCGCTCTCAGGTGCTCCTCGTGATCTTCCTAATTCGTGGAGTATATCAGGATGTCATCTATAAACATGATGACGAATCGAAAAAGGAACAGCCAAAATACCCTGTTCATCAAGTCCATGAACACGGCCGATGTGTTCGTAAGGCCGAACGACGCCACAAGAAACTCATAATGTCTAAAACAGGTCCTGAAAGCCATCTTCTGCACGTCCTTATCCCTGACGTGTAACTGATGATACCCTAACTGTAGATTGATCTTCGAAAAATAGCGTGTCCCCTTTAACTGATCAAACAGGTCATCAATCATGGGCAAGGGATACCTGTTCTTCACTGTCACTTGGTTCAGTCTGCAATAATCAATACACAATCGCAGTGACCGTCCTTCTTCTTTACGAACAACACTGGTGCTCCCCAAGGGGACACACTAGGTCATATGAAACTGGCCTCTAACAGACCATCGTTTTGATTCCTCAGCTCCTCCATCTCACATGGAGGCATGCGATAATTTTGCAATGAAATAGGTATCGCACCAGGCATAAGGTCTATGGTAAAGTTGATCTCATGGCGAGGAGGCAATCCAGGAATCGTCTCAAACACATCTGCAAAATTCTGAACTACAGGCGTGTCTACAAACGTCGGACTATCAATACTCTTCAACGAAGAAGCATAATACCTCAACCGGGAAGTGTGATGACCTGAACTGGGAAAGAAAAGGCTGTGCCCATAGGTCCATGGGCTGTCACCACCCTAGTCTCGTAATCGATCTCTGCTCGTATTCTAATGAGCCAGTCCATACCGAAAATAATGTCATAATGAAATAGGGGAACGATGATCAGGTCGACTAATATCGTCCTGTCTCCTAAGTCTATCGGGCAGCCCTCGTACATCCTGGTAACGTAAGAGAAGGTCCCTGTGGCGGTGATGACCCTTACTCCCTTCATAGGAGCAGTGTCCAACCCCAATCGCTTGACTACCGTACATGATATCATAGAGGTAGTGGACCCAGTGTCCACCAACAAGAAGATTGAAGTACCTTGGATCTATGTCGTGATCTTAAAAGCCACCAGTGCTGCGTCTATTGTCTCGGATGCCTCAGCTGTAAGTGAGTGCACATGAGCCTGCTGTAGACGGTTCGGCTGTGAAACCATGGGCCGTTAAGGCAGCCTAAATCGGGGTGCCGGTGGATGAAATGAGGGGTGTGCAGGTGCAGTCCATAGGGGTGGATTCGATAGAACCTGAGGGCAAGGGCGGTCGATTCTCTGGGGCTGCGAAAATCCACTGTCTCTCATACATGTGAAATAGCTCTCCGCAGCATGACCTGGTCTCCCACAATACATACAGGTCACACCAGGTCACCTCATCAGAACTAGTGGCACCGTGATCCTGGGAGGAGAATCGGTACGGGACCTCTTGCCAAGGAATGGCCTGCTTGGCATATCTGGTCGTGGCCTAGGGATCATAGGCCCACGAGAATGTGACAATCGATCCCAGTCCTATTCTGTTCACATAGACATGTGTACTAGCTCAGCATAGGAGGGTATGCTAGCACAACACATCTTCGAGCGAATATCAGGTCGCAGGCCCTCGAAAAAATGCCGCATCCACATCTGTGCGTCAACAAGTATAGTAGGGACGTATCGGCCCAACTCCGTAAACCAGTGCTCGTACTCTGTCACTGACATGCCTCACTGTTTGAGGCACAAGAATTCATTCTCCTTCTCATGCCGGTACGTAAGGGGATAGTACTTCTCATGGAAGCGGTTCTCAAATGCTGCCCATGTCCATACATAGTTAACTGCAATGGTCCGTAGGACATTATCCCACCACAAGCTGGCCTCCTTCTCAAATATGAAGGTTACCAACTCGACCTATTCCAGCTCTGTACAGTGTAGCATCCTCAGCATCTTGCAGATGCGGTCCAGCCAATATTTAGCCTCCTCGGGTCTGTAAGAACCCGTAAAGGTAGGGGGCGTAAGCGCTGGAATCGCTCGAGAAGGCCACTTGTACCGAAGTTCCCCATAAGGTATACAACAGGAGCAAGTAAAGTCACACCCTCATCCTGAGCGGAAGGCCCTACAGTCTCAGCAGGGTAGTGGAGAGGGTGCATGAAAATGGAAGAGAGAACTCTTGGTGAGGCGATTTAAGTGAGGGATATGGGGTTTTTAAAGAAAAGGAGAGCTTGGAGTGGTAGTTTGTGAAGGAGAGGCGTCATAGGGGATTTTAAACGAAAAATCCTGCATCAGTGGGCCACACAACCCCAAAAATATGTCTGCTCGAGCCGGCCAGCCCGGCCAGGCCCGTTTGGCGGCGAGGCCTCGCCAAATCGGCGAGGCCCTCACCGGTCTCTGGACTTTCTGGTGAGGGCTTGCCCTTTGGGCGAGGTCCTCCTACCCCCTGGACTTCAAATGTATGTGGGTCCCACCCTGGATCCCCGTGGAAGAGTCCCGTTTAGCCCCCGACTCCGCTTTGATTCATTTCGGGTCCTCTCGGGTGTGTTTCTGATGTACAGCTACACAGTATTGAGAGCTGAGAAGAGGTGATTTACTGTCTAAACCCGTCGATAAATGGTCTAGGAAAGATCTGGGGTCGCCTCAAGTGATCACGGAGGTGTACGGACTCGATCTCGGCGATCGATATTGATGAACTTCGTCAATTGGCGAAATCGGGAAAACCTAAGCTTGTACCTACATTTTTCTCGCACCCACCTATGTCGAAAAGTGTCAGCGTACGTCGTGTGACCATAACCCAGGTCCGGTTTAATCCAAATCATTCTCTGATACCAACTTGTAATGCCCTGAAAATTGGGGGTCGAGTAGCAACTCAACTCCCGAGTTCTAAAATATCACTTATGCAACATATATGATTATGATTAAATGTTGTCCGTGTTAGTGCGTTAATTATGAGTGGGATTATACCAAAACAGTAATTCATACTCCAGATCAATTAATATAATGCAAGCAGAAGATTAAAAGATGTATATATAGCCGTGTATGAGCCAAAAGTTCACGATCGGTCTCCAGAGTATGAATACATTATTGAGTCACCATATACATGTAATAGTTTAAAAATCAAAATGTCAAAAAATAGTTCAACTACAATGAGAAGCCCTGTAGTCCCGTCGATCGGGATGGCTTAAGCGAAATTGTCGGAGAACTCCATATACAAGAACTCGTCCTGATCGTTATAGTAATTAGGTCCGCCTCCTGAGTCGCATCGTCATCTGCAACTAAGACAGGGTCTGGCAGGGTCTGGTGGGTGTTCACAACACTATCCCAAAACGTAGGAGTAAGTGATCGACTCAGTGGAATCATAGAGCAAAGATTAACATATTATCAATTCAGTTAAGCAGTAATGATAAAGCAGACATATTAGACATTCCTAGATACTCTTATTAATGCAATGATGAAATGTATTTATGATGCATGCCCTCACCTACACTTCCTCGTATGACACCATCTTACGGTCGTAACATGATTTTCTTCCCTCTGTGCTCTTCAACCCAAGGCACATGCAGTGCGATGTTATGAGCATGATTATCGAGTTATTATTAGTTCCTTTCATACAGCAGGATTGAGAATCTAAGGTACCTCCCTTATATCATTCCCAAACAAGGATCCATTCTAGGGTTGTCAGTCCCAGTAAATCTCATATGATGTTGTGGTTCTAGGTCACTGGAATGGGCTCGTCGCCTGATTAGTGCAGGCCTAGTTTATACTCTTATTGCTACGGAAGGGTCGTCGCCTCCACGTAGAATCAGAGTACGCTCGAGGTCACTACAAAGGGCTCATAACCTGATCAGTGTAGGCCGACAGCTAGAATACAGTGTCCTATACTACCATATTCCGCTCATGAGCCTGGGTTGCTCACTGGTCACTACGGGGAGGCTATTGCCCCAGCGTAGGCTGATAGCTCAACCACGGTGTCCCATACCACCACGTCCGGCTCATGAGTCTTAGTGGATCGAGGTACCAAGGTTAAACGGGATTTCACTGGTGAGTTTGGTACCTTAGGTTCAGGTAGTGGCGTCCATATATGGTGAACATACATCGGGTCAATCGGGTTACTTGACGAGCTCGACTAGCCCGAGCACACGACAAGTTGAACGACATGAAGTGCGTAAGCACTCTGCATGGCCTAACCATTGTCGCCACCTGAAGTACGGCCCGGATTCGCTAAGCACGTCTCATGTGGTGAAACAACCTCAACCACCTAATCAGGATCGGTTACCAATTGCCTGGACTATATCATAGTCCTAACCTTATTCCATTTCAACAGGTAATCATAGGAGACAGTCACAGCAGTAATAAACGAATAATTCTATTCTTGCAATCATATGAGCATGTTGTGAAGTACAACACAAACATGATTTCACTCACATTCATTTCATAAATAAAACAGATATCATAATGTAAACATACATGGAGGAAATCATACACATAATTAAGGTAACCGAGAAGCATATCTTAATCCTCATACAATGTATTCCTTAGTAACCACTAACTTACTCAGACATTTCTACAATCACTTAGACTACACACATCTTCATACATGTTGTATGTTGGTTATGCATGTATTAGGCCAAATCCTTTTACTAGGGAGTTGCCCCATATACCACACACATATACCTAAGGCGGATAATCATGGCATGCACGAATCCGGGTTCCATACTCATTTAATCATTTTCACAAACACGTAAGCTACACACTTTAACATATATAGCGTATATTGGCCATGGCGTGATTTAGGGCAAGTCCTTTCGCCAGGGAGTTGTCGCATACATAACAAACATATAGTCACAGCAAATAATCATGTTAGACAAAAATCTAAATTCCATACGTATTCAAACATTTCATGTAACACCCCAGATTTTTGCCAACTTGGAGATAGACGTCCTTAGGCAATGGGTCGATCCGAACACCTTATTAACTTGTCAAAACTCAATCCCAAAGTCAAAAATCGCTTTTTAACCCTTTTCCTTCACAAATCTCACCTCGCACCACCTCGTTCTTTAAATCTTTCTAAGTACTTTCACATTAGACACAAATCTTAGAGTTTAGGTGATGTAGAACAATACTCAAAACTCAAAGTAACCTTGTAGAATCATTGACGAATAGGTTATTTAGAAACATCAGCCTCTCCTACCCTAGGACCTTCTTCTATTGTAATTAGGGCGTGATTTAGTTAAGTGTTAATTCTTTGAACCACCTTCTATACAAATACAAATTACCAAAGGCCCGAGTATCACCTTAGACAGAAATCTTATAGGAATAAATCCTTTAGAAATTAGACAAAGTTAACGAAGTGCTAAACTATATCACATATGAAATCCGCACTAATCACTTTAAATCTGATCTGCAAGACCAAAAACTTATAGAATCAGTGATGCTAGGTTACCCTAAAATCTAAGATCAATCTCATTACCCAGTTGCTCTCGGGAGCATCACGAAACTCCGTATCAGATCTGGACCGCACGTCGAAAGTCCAATTAACGCGAAGTTAAACGGTTAGGATCGCCTTCCTGGGCTTGACTACCATCTCAGAAATCAAATCCAGATAGTGTCCCAGTGCTATTCGCTTGAGCCCGAAGTGAAGAGTGTGAGAAACGTGAAATTAATTAGAAATAAAGTTCAATTTTAAGTAATCTGAGACTTGTCACTTGCGGGCCTGATATAAGAAATCAGACCGTCAGAAATTGATCCAAACACACCCTCGGATCAGGGGAAATTTCATACACAGGTCAGTGTACTTGTGGCCCTAATCGAATTCCGGTGGACCGTTGGTGGCCCAGTGCTCACACGGTGATCTCAGAATTCGATCGGGCCGAAAATGTAACTCGACCTGGATCCAATATCTGTGAGCTTAAGTCTGACCTTTGGCTCAAGGGGGGCTTCCAGAAGTGCTACATTGAGACGGAACTGTCCATATTTGGACATAACCTAAGTATACCTTGGCCCTGGGTCTAATTTGGTGAGTTTTGGGCCTATATAAGGACCTTAAGCCCTCACTCTCTCATCCCATACGAATTTGAGAAAAACCTAGGAGAGAGAAGAGAGAAAAGATAGAGAAAGTATGAGAGAAGTGGGATCATCTTCCTGATACTCTATCCCCCTGCTATACGTGTTTAACCATCGCTATCTAATCACTTTTCCGGTGATTCCGGCTTCATTTGTAGGCAAGAAAACCTAACCCTAAGCTATTTTAGGATTTTCAAGAGTGTAGGTAATGGAATAGCTGACCTGTTTCATGATTCAGGTTGTCGTTGTGCCGTAGACAAAGGCGTTGGGTTCAAACTGGTTTCGGTTCAAGTTTACCGACAAAAGGTGCGGACTTTCGATGTATAGGTTATGGTTTTCAACGCTTTCAATGTTAGATAATGATAGATTCATGATCTGGATGCTATTGCACATGTACAAAGTGTTGTCCGTTTCATTTTTTTGTTATACGTTAACTATGTTGAATATATTGTATTCCTCGTATTTGTAAAAAATACCGTATATGTATGAAATACCGATTTGTGCTTGCCATGATTAATTGTTGTCTAGGTATGCTAGATACATGTGTATCAACTTCTGGGTGAACGGATTAGCCTAACACCTATTATATTAACATACGTCGTGTACGTACTAGTTGTAGCCTAAGTGTTTGCAGAAATGTTCAAATGAATATGGAACTATGATTTATACTTGCCATGACTATTGGTCGTGAATGCATAATCGTGGTTCATGTGGTAATCCTTTGTGAAAGGATTCGCTACGACTTGTGTTTTAATTAGTATATTATAGGTATGTTGGAATGTGTAGTCTAAGTGTTTGTGAAAATGTTTGTATAGATATGTACTTAATCTAGTAGTGCCTTGAGTAGGTGTTGAGATAGGATTCTCAACTACCTTAGTGATGTGTATGATTTCCTTCATGTAAGTTGTTTAGTTTAATCACTTACTGGTTTATGAAACGTATGTGTTTGGATTTCTTGTTTACATTGTATTTTATAACATGCTTGTTAATTTGTTTGAATTACTTGTTTATTTAATTCTGCTCTGACCACTTCACATGTTTAAGTTGTATTCCATAAAATCCGTGATGGGTGATGGGGGAGTAGTGTAACGATTCCGTGCAACAGCCCTGGCAACCCTAAACGGACAATATTGAGTATTTGATTGTATGATTTGAAATCTTGATCCATTATTGCCTTAACTGTTCCGTAATGGAATGTGATTGGGGCTATTGTATAGTCTAGGCAATTGGTAATGGGATTAAATTCATGGCTGAGATTCATTCGCCACGTGAGATGTGTTTGGCAAACCCGAGTTGTACTTCGGTTGGCGATAGTGATTGGCCACGCAAAGTGCTTATGCACTTCATGTCGTTCAACTTATCGTGCGCTCGAGCTAGCCGAGCTCGTCAAGTAACCCGATCTGTCTAATGTATGTTCACCATTTTTGGACACTACCGCTTGAACCTAAGGTACCGAACTTACCGGTGCAACCCCATTAACCTTGGTACCTCGATCCGCTAAGACTCATGAGCTGGGCATGGTAGTATGGGACATCGTGGTCGAGCTGTCGACCTACGCTGGGGCGATGTGCCTCTCCGTAGTGACCAGTGTGCAACTCGGACTCGTGAGCCGAATACAGTGGTATGAGACACTGTATTCGAGCTGTCGGCCTACACTGTTTTGATGGGTGATGGGGGAGTGGTCTAACGATTCCGTGTAACAGCCCTGACAGCCCTAACTATACCCGATGTAGTGACCTCGAGCATACTCTGAATCTACAGTGAGGCAACGAGCCTTCCCATGGTAAATAGAGTATAAACTAGGCCTGTATTGATAAGGTGATGGGGGAGCGGTGCAACGAGTGCGTGTAACAGCCCTGACAGGCCTTTACAACGACCTAGAACCACATCATCGTATGAGAGTATCTAAGACTGATGACCCTAGAATGGATCATTGTTTGGGAATGATATAAAGGAGATACCTTAGTTTCCCAATCCTGCTGTATGAAAAGGACTAATAACAACCCGATAATCATGTTCATATCGCACTGCATGTGCTTGGAAGATGTGGAGTACTGAGGGATGAAAGCATGCCGCAGACGTAAGATGGTGTCGCATGAGGGAGTATGTTGGCGAGGGCATGCATCATTATCGTATCTCATCCTTGCATTAACAAGAGTATTTAGAATTGTTTGATTGTACTACTTTATCATTACTGCTTGACTGAATTGATAACATGTTAACCTATGCTTTATTGTTCCACTAAGTTGATCACTCACTCTCACGTTACGGGACGGTGTTCTGGACACCCACCAGACTCTGTCTGATTGCAGATGGCGACGCTACTCCTAAGGTGGAGCCGGACTTTGTGACGACGAGGATGCTTTCTCGTATGTGTTGTTTTCTGGCGGCTTCATGTGAGTCGTGCCTTGATCGACGGGGTTACAAGGGTTGACTAGATGCCCTTACACTTGCTATTTAGTATTGAATCGCACATGTATATTCATTATGGTCGATTTTGGAAAGTATACATGTATTATTTAACCTGGTAACATTATCACACTCTGGAGACTTACCTTAGTTTATATATTTGATATATCTATCACAGTCTTTCGCTTGCAATTTAACTGTCTCTGGAGTATGATATGCTGTTTTGGTATAATCTCATTCATGTTTCAATGCTCTCATCATAATCATCATTATCTATGTTGCATAAGTGATGCGTTGGAACTCGGGAGCTGAGCTTTGCTCGACCCCCGATTTTCAGGGCGTTACATTTCAATACGTACATAGAATACACTATATTCAACATAGCTCATATATAATCGTAAAGTGAAATAGATGACACATTTTGCATGTGAAATAGCACCGACGCCAAGAATAAATCATTAACCGATATTGAAAGCCTTGAAAACTATAACCTATACATCTATAGTCTGCACCTTATGTCGTAGAAGCGTAACGAATTCAATAGAGACTCTAAGTTTTCGTCAAAGATAGAATGACAACTTATAGCACGAGTTGAGTCAGCTATTTCGCTACTAGCGACAATTGAAACCCTAGAACAGATTAGGGTTAGGTTTTCTTACATAAGAACGAAGTCAGAATCGCCGGAATAGCGATTTGGTAGTGATAGATAGGCACGTAGAATAGCAGAATAAAATCCTAGGAATAAACTCTTAGTCGCTCACTCACCCTCTCTCTCTTTCCTTCTCTTTCTTCTTTCTTCTCCCTCTAGGTTTCCTCAAATTCGTATTGGATGAGAGAGAGGGGGTTTAAGGTTCTTATATAGGCCTAGAACTAACGAAAATAGCCTTAGGGCCTTGGTATACGTAGGTTATGTCCAAAGAGCGTCTGTTTCAGCTCAACGAAACACTTCTGGAGCTCCCCCTTGAGTCTAAGGTCGGACTTAAGCTCTCTTATGTTGGATCTAGGTCAAGTTAAGTTTTCGGTCCGATCGGGTTTGCAAATCACCCGTGGCGGACCAGTTTCAGTTCAACGATTTATGATCACCGATCAGGGCCACAAGTAACTACCTGTGTATGAAATTTTTCCTGATCCGAGGGTGTATTTGGGTCAGATTTTGATGGTCAGAATCCTTATATTTGGCCCGTAGGCGACACGACTCAGATTACTTAAATTCGGATTTCATTTCTAAATATATTCACGTTTCTCACACACTTCGCTCCGAGCTCAAGTTGTCTGTTTCTGTATACTATCTGGATTTGATTTCCGAGATAGTTGTCAAGCCCAGCAAGGCGGTCCAAAGCGCTTAGTCTCGTAGGCATCGGACTTTCGACGCGCGGTACATATCCGATACGGAGTTTCAATGTGCTCCCAAGAGCAACCGAGAATAGAGTTTGATCCTAGATTTTAGGGTAACCTAGCGTCAATGATTCTACAAGTTTTGGGTCTTGCAGATCGTATTTAAAGTGATTAGTACTGATTTCGCATGTAATCTAGTTTAACACTAGTTAATCCTCATCTAATTCCTAAAGGATTTGATCCTGAATGATTTCTGCTTGAGGTGGTACTCGGGTCTTTGTACGGATTTTTTTCAAGACGTTACAGGAACCAACTTTGAAAGTCGGCTTCGGATACCGGCCTCAACCTCGGGATAGAAATACACTTGCAGTATATTAAGATAGGATATGATTATCCTCCGAGATATTCCCTAAGGATCTCAGGAAATCAATCATGACACGTTTAGAGGAAGATATCTTCCGTAATATGCATCCACCATAGAGAGGCATTGTCATATACGACACCACCCCCAAAAGGCTATAAATAAGGACCCACCTATGGAGAAAGGTACAAATATAACACCAAATTCTTCTACTACTACTATAAGTCTATGTCATGACTTAGGCACTGGAGAGTCCCTGGTCTTAACCGGCACCCTCGACGTCTTATTTTATTTTCTATTAATCATAGGTACTCCGGCTAGCAGGAGATGAGGCAAGATCAACCAAATTTCTGCATCAACGACTAGTAATAGATAATGGCCATTAATGGTCCAGATCTCTATCCAAAATTGGTCATTAATTTATGAATTTGGCTTAAATTAATAGAATTACACCGGATTAAATAGGCCTCGATCATGGCCATGCCTCAATGAGTATAACAGGGCCCAAACACCAGGCCAAAGCCCAAGTGCTGAATGGGCCAGATGAATAGCCAGAACTTTTCAATGAATAGGCGAAGTCCAATAACCAGGCCCAAGTACCAAACGGGCGCAACTACCATACCTGGCCCTAATATATACTCCCAAGAAACTTAAATACTTACAGCCTAAATATGGCCTAGAGGTAAGACCAAAGAACGGTCTAGATTTCGCCCCATGGGGTTGAATGAGATCTACGGGCTGAAGCCGGGCCCAATAATGATCAAAACCATTAAGAACGAAATATTAAAAAATAAAAATAATAATAAACTTTTAAAAAATTGTTCTAATATTTGACCGTACACTTGGACAGATTAAGATCCCAATATAATGATCAAATCGCCAAGGATCGTTGCAACTAGGGTTTACAATTTTGACGATTATATCTTTAATGACTAGAAAAGGCCAGTCATCCTCAAGACCAGTTGTATCGCCCCATATTGGCTGGAAACAGGAAAACGACCCGTCTTCCATCAACCTATCTTTCTGCAGTGATCAATAACATTCAATAACATCCGTTGATTGCTTTAATAGCTCTAATCAAGGTTGATCTGCCGTGGAAACGTACGTTGTGTATGCTGATGCATATAAGACATCTTGATAACGGTAACCATCCATTGCTAATCAGATATTTTAAAAATCGGACCTAGACCTATCCACGTCCAAAAGTGGCAACTGGAAGCACTACCATTGTCTTCAAAGCTTGATGTATGCAAGGCCATTCCACAGCTGCCATATAAGAGGCGCTGTTTCTAATTTCTTATCCCCAATGATTACATGAGATGTGGCCAAAATCAGCTGAAAATTATCGTGATTGGATCATAGCAAATACCATGTACAAGGACTGTAGATTTCTCAAGATCATCAATGCCATCCAAATCATAGGATTTTGGAGGCTAAAAGGGCCGAAACTTGCACCTACTGATGTATCATTGATGTGGACTTCATGAATTTGATTCTTCCTTATTTTCATAATATTTAATGGCACTATAGAGATGAAAAAGAACTGCAAAACATAAAAGAAGGTTGGGAACGAAGATGTGACTGTAGAATTTGGTTCTTTATTATTTCCATAATTTTTAGGAAACTCTCGAAATTAAAAAGAAGTGGCTCAAGAAGATTTTAATGGTGGATCGAGTTCAATCGCCACTCTTTCCTGTGGGGTAGTCCACCTGAGATTTGGATCTGCCTTATTTATGGGCTAGTGACCTAAAATGAGCTCTAAAATGGATAGATGACATGTATAAAACACATACATCATGGTGGGCCCATAGCACCAACCAATACCGACCTGAGCACTGAAGGGGTCACTACCGACATTGAGTCCCCTGAAAATAGGGGTGTCAATAGGCTGGGTTAGCCGTCAGGATTCTAGGCTGGGCTTGGGCTTAAAATTTAAGCCTGATTATATACAGGCTGGGCTTTGACTAGAAAGTTGAAAAGCCCAACGGCCTGCCCATCCCGTTAGGGTTTACAAAATGTCACTTCCAAGAAGGATTGGGTGCAGCAGCGGTATATCTTAATGCGCAGAGCCTTAATCATTGGGCCCACCTTGATGTATGTTTTGTATATGGACAGCATCCATCCATTTCATCAACTCATTTTAGGGCATGGTCCATAAAATAAGGCAGATCCAAATCTCAGGTGGCCCACACTAGAGGAAAATAGGGTGATTGAACACCCACTGCTAAAAACTTCCTAAGGCCCACTATAATGTTTATTTTCCATCTAACTTGCTGATAATGCCTCATTGACCTGTATGAAGGGAAGAAAAAAAAAAAAAAAAACAGCTTGATCCAAAACTTTTGTGGCACCTGAGAAGATTTTAATGAAGGGAGTTCAATGCTTACTGGGTGGTCCACCTGATGTTTGGACCTACCTCATTTTTAGGGACATGCCTTAAAATAGGCTGGTAAAACGGATAGACAGTGCAGATATACACCACATAATTAGGTGAGGCCAACAAGGCCTCACCCACTTGGCTGTCACCCTGCCTCACCTAATCCGCATCCCATTCCAATCTGATGGACTCATGGGGCATTATTTGATATTAATAAATATGAAAAATAGAAGAGGTTATTGACTTGAGTGGACCTCGGGAAATTATTTTTGTAAAATTCATTCCAACCAGAAGTGATCATGTCACCCCATGTCAGGCTTACGGCCTAAATTTTAGCCCTATCCATTTGTTGTACCCTCTTTTATGCCGTTCCCATGGAGCCAATTAAAGAGAGACATGTATAAGGTTGTGAGATGCATAGTTTATCTAAAATCAATTGAGATACCCTAAGAGAATTTTGTGAGTATACAATTGACGTCTATTATGCTATGCCATGACATTCATAAAGTGATAGTAGATGAGCGGAACATGAACAAGTTAGCAAGAAGACTTGGAGTGGTTATCTATATCGGTGGGAAGCTAAAAAGAAAAATGCTCCAAGGAGAAAGTAGTGCCGAAACAATTATAGTAACCGTCAGAATGTGAGAAGTATCTAAAGGATCAAATAAAGCTATAAATATCAATTCATTTTAGCAAAGCAAATCGTTCTATACTAACCAAACCAAATCAAATCTATCTTTCAATTATCTTTATCAGTTATTTACATTCCTTACTGTAATCATTATCTTTATCAGTTATTTATATTTCTTAGTGTAATCTTTTACATTTACTTGCTATTTATATTCATTAATATAATCTATAAAAGTAATCAAGTAGTTATTAACTTTAGCTGTAATTCGAGTATATGCTCATACGCTAGATTCAATTTGAATATCAAGCGAAGTTCTTTATCAAGAGAGGCGTTCTGTGATTGTTCTATGTAGTCGAATGCAAGAAATTTTCTTTTATTTTTTCTGTACTGAAGAGAAAAGTTTCTTACGTATGGAAGGCAGACATATGACCCATTTTCAGATAACGAACCATATCATCTGACTATCGCTTGATCATATTAAGTAATACTGTGCAAGTAGCAAAATAGGAGATTGATCTTATTAGAACTCGATCATATACGGTTGATTTTCAATGTATCTACTTATCTTGGTACTTGGAGTCGTGAATTGTTCGGTTTGCATTAAGCTGCAGATCCAACTCTGACATGCTTGAACTAATCACGTGACCGAGATTGAAATAACAGCAATACATTTTTCTACTACCGCATGATTGGAAACAATGTACAAGGCAATGTTCACCCTCCGAATTGTTTCCCTTCATATAACCCACCTTAAGCTGATTTTTGAGTCCCAAAGCTAAATTCTAATAAGCCATATAATGATGGAGTAGATTTCATATGATCATCACAATAGGCCCATAAATATTAAGGGTTTTCGTATCTCTCTAAACTATTTCCTTAGTGTGGCATGCCAAAATCACGGCTCACGATTTTTGGCAATGTTACACATCTAATGATCAGAGTTCTCATCTACACATCAAGGTGCGCCTAAAAACTAAAGTGGGAGTGTTCCAAGGAGAGTGACTTGCCATACACATGTCAGGCATCAAGAATTGGATGAGCTGTTGCAGAGCCTTGGAAAATGGCGCTGGAGGGTTTCGATGTAAAGTCCACCCCATCCATTAGTTGTGTCACACTATGCTAGGCACAATGCTCAAAACCCAGCCCCATTCGTAATTAGAGTAGGCCATACGATTCCAAACAATATACGAGGCAAGCTCAACCTCCAAACACTTTCGCTTGGTCTGCCCCACCTGAATCATAGGTGGGCCGAAATTTTAAGGCCACAGCCTGTTAGGGTTTATAAAAAATATCCCTTCTAAGAGGGATTAGGTGTGGCAGGGGTATATCTTAATGCATGAAGCCCTTATCATGGGGCCCACCTTGATGCATGTGTTGTATATCAACGTCATCCAACTGTTTTGCCAGCTCATTTTATGGCATGGTCTGAAAAATGAAGCAGACACAAATCTCAGGTGGACCACATCACAGCAAAATAGTGGTGATTGAACGCCACTGCTAAAAACTTTGTAATGCCCAGAATAATGTTTCTTTGCCATCCAACTTGTTGATAAGGTCTCACCGACTTAGATGAGGGGAAGACAAACAATATAGAAGCGTGATCCAAAACTTTCGTAGCAACTGAGAGGATTTTTAATGATGGGAGTTCAATCTCCACTGGGTGGTCCAATGAGGTTTGGATCTACATCATTTTTAGGACCATGCCCTAAAATGAGCTGGTAAAACAGATGGACAGCGCAGATATACACCACATAAATCAGGTGAGCCCTACAGGGCCTCACCCACTAGGCTGTCATCCTGCGTCACCTAATCCGCGTACCATTCCAATCGGTTGGACTCACCGGGCATTATTTAATATTAATAAATAAAAAAGATAGAAGAAGTTGCTGGCTGGAGTGGACCTCAGGAAAGAATTTCTATAAAATCCACTCCAACCATCAAACATGTCACCTCATGTTAGGCTTACAGGCCAAAATTCAGCCCCATCCATTTTTCCACTAGACCACATGATTGGAAACAATATAGAGGAAAATGTTTACCCTCCAAATTATTTTCCTTCGTATAGCCTACCTTAATAACCGAAGGGACTGATGTTTGTATCCCAAAGCTAAGTTCTGGTGTGGTATGTAATGGATGGAGTGAATTTCATTTTGGCTATGTAAATATCAGTTTATTCTCTTTCCAAATTATTTCCCTCCGTGCCACCTTCTGCCTGATTCACGAGTCACTCTGAATTTTTGGCAATGTTACAAATCTAATGACCAAGAGTTCCCATCGACGAATCAAATCAAAGTAGGCCCAGGAAAATAAAGGGCGAGTGTACCAAAGAGATTGACTTCACGTACACATGTCAGGCATAAATGAGTTGTTGCAGAAGTCTTAGAAATGGGGCCGGCAGATGTTGATGTAAAATCCACCCCCATTCATCAGTTGTGTTACGCTATATCAGGCGCATGCCTCAAAAAATAACTCCTTTATGAATTAGAATAGGTCATATTAATGGAAACAATTTACAAGCGCTCACGCTCCAAACAGTTTTCCTTAGTTTGGCCCACTTAAATCACAGATGGACCTGAATTTTAAGGCCGAATACCTAAAAATTTATGCGGCATATAATAGTTGGAATGAATTTTATATAATCATCACAGCAGGTCCTGTAATAATCAAGGATGGATGTTTGTCTTGCGACAGTTTATGTTGGTGTGTGCCACCGATATCACACTTAAGACTAATGTTTTGACCATTAGTGTAGATTGGGACTACGCATCTAATGGTCAGAGTAGATTTTACATGCACATGACAATAACCCCTTAAAAAATCAAGGAACTGCCTCCCCTTATTTTTTTTAATTTCGTTTTTGCGCAGCAAGGCCCAGGCGTAGGCCGGACTCCATATAAAAGCTCGGGCCAACCGAACAGAGCTTGGCCCACCCAACCCTGCTCATTAACACCTTGCCAGAAAACATCGCAGGAAGACACTCATTATAATGCTATATGGAGGTCCAAAAGTCAAAGCTATCCTTTGTTGAATTTAAATTGAAGAAAGAAGAATCAAATAATAGCTGACGTCACAGACCACTCACCTATTGTAAATCATGGCAATTAGTGAACGGTCCACAGCTTGTAACACGGCATTTTCGTACCTCTAATTGAGTACCATACACGTGTCAAATTAGTGCGGTGATCCGAAAGGACGCGGATTGCAACCTACACCATCGGTCTCCAACCGGGAACAGACAACAATTTTGAGTGGCCACCCTTAAGTAAGGGTCTTATCCACACTATCCATCCATTTTTTTTCCTATAGGCAGTTCCAAGGCCCTTTGTAGATTATACAATGGGGATTAAACTCTCACCGTTGAAAATTTCTTGAGGCCAATAGAAGTTTTGAATGGAGTTGATATTTGTATTTTTTCTTCATCAATGTCCACGTAACTTTATAAATAGGTTGGAAGGCAAATAAACAGCACCAAGGGCCCTAGAAAAGTTTCAATAGTGAGAATCTTGATCACCGCTGCTTCTTATGGTGTGGTCCACTCCAGCCTTGGATGTGCCTCACCACATGTAGCGGTGATAAAGATTCTCATAGTTAGAAACTTTTTTAAGCCTCATTTTAATGTTTATATGCCATCCAACCTATTTATAAAGTAATGTTGGCTCTTTTTATGGTTCTTAAAAAGTTTTTAAGTGTAAAAATTTAATCCCCTTTGTATAGTCCACTTCATCCTTCAAGTTGCTTCATTTTTGGGCTTATCCCTCAGAGTGACATGAAGAAATGGATGGGCGGTGTAGATAAGACCACATCACCGTGGCCACTCAAAGTTGCTGCCCATTCCAAGCGAGAGGACGTGGATAGACAGGGTGGGGTAGCACACAACCGTAGTCCGATCAACAGGCATTTTACTGTCTGTGCCATTCATAGGACAGATCTGCCATTGATACGTCTGTAACAAATTATTTTATTACAAAATCCTAACCAACTTATAAAATATAAATACACCTTTTTCATTGATTGTGATCCCTTGTGATGCTCATTCTCTAGCGTCCATTTATATGCCACCAATCAAAGGGTTAGGATTGTGCAGAGAATATGATTTCTGAATTATGACCCATGTCCTAATCAACCCATAAGACTGTTTCGTTTCGATCTGGTCCATAAATGCCACGCCTGAAATACTAAAATTGGAGGGATAATACCTCGCATGCCTACCAAAGAGCTGAATTTGTGAGAATGACAACAAAAATCAAGAGAAAATGACCACTGTAGACAAAACCTTTTATCCAGCGGTTTCTACGAACGAATACAAACTTAAGTTACCAACTTACACGAGCGGACAGCGACTTTGAGGACGAAACCACCCCTCCTTTTCACTGCGAAGACGAGCGCTGACGCTCCTCCAACTAAGAGTGGTACGAACGGCTTAGAAGAGATAAAAGTTACATGGTACAGCTATCTATTTATTGTATCCACAACGTTCATCCATATTTCGAGATCATTTCGGAGCATTATTCAAAAAAAAAAAAGAAAAAAATCATATCCAAAGATCAACTGGACCACACCACAAAGAGCACTGGAGAAATTGATTTTCACCATTAAAATTTTTCTTGGGTCCACCATAACATTTATTTTCCATCCAATCTATTCGTAAGGTCACAAAGGCCTGGATGAAGAAGAAAAACAAATTTCATAATGATCCAAAACTTCTGTAATCCCTAAAAGAGTTTCAATGGTAGACGTTCAATTCCCCACCGCCTTTTACAGTGTGGTCCATTGATAGCTAGATCTGTCTTATTTTTCATCTCAAGCCTTAAAACGAGTTCTCCAAATAGATGAACGGTTTGGATATAACACATACCTCATAATGGGACCCACAAAAATCGGTGGGGATTACATCAAGGAAAAAAAAGAAACAAAACCAGCGTGTTGGATCGATTGGGTCCAAGCTGGACCTAAAGCTACGGATTATAACCGTAGCATAGGTGTAAGCTATACAACTTTTCCACATTTTATTTTTATTTTTTACATTGAGAACTTTATTCTACCTACATTTTTCTCCAATAAATAAATAAATAAATAAATATATATATAATAAAAAAATTCTCTTTTTGTTTTTTCCATTTATTTCTTTGTTCATTTAAAAGGAATATCTTTTAAACCAAAATTAGTTACCTGACGTACCACATATGATTTTGCTGTAGGAGAAGCTACTTTAGCCAACCAACCTATTTATTTTCCAAGATTCCATCAAGTCGATGGTCGAAAATACATTTCATTCACTTCGCTATCAATTTCAATCACTTCGCAATCAAACTAGAAATTGAGCAGGGCAAACTTGAAATTGAGTGGACAAATTGAAAATTGAGTGAGGCAAGGTAGGAATTGAGCGAGGGAACCTAGAAATTGAGAGAGGCAAGGTAGGAGTTCAGTGAGGGAATCTAGAAATTGAGCGAGGGAAGCTAGAAATTGAGCGAGGCAACGTAGAAAATGAGTGAGGGAACCTACGATTTGAGTTAGGAAACCTAGAAATTGAGCAAGGGAAATTAGAAATTGAGCGAGGGAAGCTAGAATTTGAGCGATGGAACCTAGAAATTCAGCGAGACAACCTAGGATTTGAGCGAGGGAAGCTACAAATTGTGCAAGGGAACCTAGAAATTGAGCGAGGCAACTTAGGATTTGAGCAAGGCAACATAGGAATTGAGCGAGGGAACCTAGGAAATGAGAGAGGCAACGTAGAAATTCAGCGAAGAATCCTAGGAATTGAGCGAGGTAAGCCACAAATTAAGTGAGGGAACTTAGAAATTCAGCGAGGCAACCTGGGATTTGAGCGAGGGAAGCTAGAAATTGAGCAAGGGAACATAGAAATTGAGCGAGGCAAGGTAGAAATTCAGCGAGGAAACCTAGGATTTGAGTAAGGCAACCTAGGAATTGAGCGAGGAAAGTTAGAAATTGAGCGAGGAAGCTAGAATTTGAGCGAGGGAACCCAGAAATTCAGCGAGGCAACATAGGATTTGAGGGAGGGAAGCTACAAATTGTGCGAGGGAACCTAGAAATTGAGCAAGGCAACCTAGGATTTGAGCGAGGCAACATAGGAATTGTGCAAGGGAACCTAGGAAATGAACGAGACAACGTAGAAATTCAGAGAGGAATCCTAGGAATTGAGTGAGGGAACCTAAAAATTAAGCGAGGGAACCTAAAAATTCAGCGAGACAACCTAGGATTTGAGCGAGTGAAGCTAGAAATTGAGCAAGGGAACCTAGAAATTGAGTGAGGTAAGGTCGGAATTTAGCGAGGCTACCTAGGAATTGAGAGAGGCAACATAGGAATTGAGCGAGGGAAGCTAGAAATTGAGCAAGGCAACCTAGGAATCGAGCGAGGCAACCTAGCAATTGAGTGAGGGAACCTAGGAATTGAGCGAGGCAACCTAGGATTTGAGCAAGGCAACGTAGGAATTCAGCGAGGCAACGTATGATTTAAGCAAGGCAACCGAGGGAACCTAGGAATTGAGCGAGGAAAGCTACAAATTGAGCGAGGGAACCTAGAAATTGAGCGAGACAACCTATCAATTGAATGAGACAACCTAGAAATTGAGCGAGGGAAGCTAGAAATTGAGCGAGGGAACCTAGAAATTCAGCGAGGCAACGTAGAGATTGAGCGAGGGAACCTAGAAATTAAGTGAGGTAAGGTAAAAATTCAACGAGGAAAACTAGGATTTGAGCGAGGCAACCTAGGAATTGAGCGAGGGAAGTTAGAAATTGACCGAGGGAACCTTGAAATTCAACGAGGCAATGTAGAAATTCAGCGAGGCAACCAACAGTTTGAGCGCTAGTTAAATCATCAACAAAGATGAGAACGACTTTTTTGAGAGACTATTTGTCCTCTCACAGATAGAAGAATAGATAGAACAGAGAAGATTTCTATATCTTTCTTCATAGATATAATATAGAAGAGAGATCCCTCACTTAATTTATATGTTGCCTTGCTCAATTTCTAGTTTTCCTCGCTCAATTCCTAAGTTGTCTCGCTCAATTCATAGGTTGTCTCGTTGAATTTCTGCGTTGCCTTGCTCGATTGCTAGGTTGCCTCGCTCAATTCCTAGGTTCCTTCATTGAATTTCTAGCTTCCCTCGCTCAATTCTTAGGTTTCCTCGCTCAATTTCTAGCTTCCCTTTCTCAATTCCTAGGTTCCCTCGCTCAATTCCTAGGTTTTTTTGCTCAATTTTTAGGTTGCCTCGCTGAATTTCTAGCTTCCCTCGTCAATTCCTAGGCTGTCTAGCTCAATTCATAGGTTTTGTCGCTGAATTTTTAGCTTCCCTCGCTCAATTCGTAGGTTGCCTAGCTGAATTTCTACGTTGCCTCGCTCAATTGCTAGATTGCCTCGCTCAATTCCTAGGTTCCTTCGCTCAATTTATACATTGCCTCACTGAATTTCTAGGTTCCCTCGCACAATTTATAGCTTCCTTTGCTCAAATCCTAGGTTGCCTTTTTGAATTTCTAGGTTCCCTCGCTCAAATTCTAGCTTCCCTCGCTCAATTTCTAACTTCTCTCGCTCAATTCCTGGGTTGCCTCGCTCAATTCCTAGGCTTCCTCGCTGAATTTCTACCTTGCCTTGCTCAATTTCTAGGTTCCCTCGCTCAATTTCTAGCTTCCCTCGCTCAAATCCTAGGTTACCTCATTGAATTTCTAGGTTCCCTCGCTTAATTTCTAGCTTCCCTCACTCAATTCTTAGGATTCCTTGCTGAATTTCTACGTTGCCTTGCTCATTTCCTAGGTTCCCTCGCTCAATTCCTACGTTGCCTCGCTCAATTTCTAGGTTGCCTCGCTCAATTTCTAGCTTCCCTCGTTCAAATCCTAGGTTGCCTCGCTGAATTTCTAGGTTCTCTCGCTCAAATTCTAGCTTGCCTTGCTCAATTTCTAACTTCTTTCGCTTAATTCCTAGGTTACCTCACTCAAATCCTAGGTTTCCTCACTGAATTTCTACCTTGCCTTGCTCAATTTCTAGGTTCCCTCGCTCAATTTCTAGCCACCCCTGCTCAAATCCTAGGTTGCCTCGCTAAATTTCTTGGTTCCCTCACTTAATTTCTAGCTTCCGTCGCTCAATTCGTAGGATTCCTCGCTGAATTTCTACGTTGCCTCGCTCATTTCTTAGGTTCCCTCGCTCAATTCCTACGTTGCCTCGCTCAAATCCTAGGTTGCCTCGCTTAATTTCTAGGTTCCCTCACACAATTTGTAGCTTCCTTCGTTCAAATCCTAGGTTGCCTCGCTGAATTTCTAGGTTCCCTTGCTCAAATTCTAGCTTCCCTCGCTCAATTTCTAACTTCTCTAGCTCAATTCCTAGGTTGTCTCACTCAAATCCTAGGTTTCCTCGCTGAATTTCTACCTTGCCTCACTGAATTTCTAGGTTCCCTAGCTCAATTTCTAGCTTCCCTCGCTCAAATCCTAGGTTGCCTCGCTGAATTTCTAGGTTCCCTTGCTTAATTTCTAGCTTCCCTCGCTCAATTCCTAGGATTCCTTGCTGAATTTCTACATTGCCTTGCTCATTTCGTAGGTTCCCTCACTCAATTCCTATGTTGCCTCGCTCAAATCCTAGGTTGCCTCGCTCAATTTCTATGTTCCCTCGCACAATTTGTAGCTTCCCTCGCTCAAATCCTAGGTTGTCTCGCTGAATTTCTAGGTTCCCTCGCTCAAATTCTAGGTTCCCTCACTCAATTTCTAACTTCCCTCGCTCAATTCCTAGGTTGCCTAGCTCAATTTCTAGGTTGCCTCGCTTAATTTCTAGATTCCCTCGCTGAACTCCTACCTTACCTCACTCAATTCCTACCTTGCTCCCCTCAAATTTCAATTTGCCCACTCAATTTCATGTTTACCCTGCTCAATTTCTAGTTTGACCGCGAAGTGATTGAAAGTGATCGCGAAGTAAATGAAATGTATTTTCGACCATCGACCGGATGGAATCTTGGAAAATAACTAGGTTGGTTGGCTAAAGTAGCTTCTCCTACCCCAAAATCATATGTGGTATGTCAAGTAACTAATTTTAGTTTAGAAGATATTCTTGTTAAATGAATAAAGAAAGAAATGAAAAAAAAAAAAAAAAGAATTTTTTTTTTTTATATGCATATTGAGCGATGGACTCGCAAGCTTCCAAGAAACTTCAGAAGCCATGCAGATTGAGTAATGAAAGATAAGCTTCATTATCCCAGTCTTTCACACCTAAATGTAAAATCTTGTTAAAGTTATGAATAAACCAAGGGCTTCTCACCGCAGATATAGTGTCACATGCCGGACTAAATCTTTCGTAAGGATATCTTAGGATCACTGGAAGGACTAGCATTTTGGATAGAAAAGCACCTGTCTTAAACGAAAGGAGGAAATCTCAATTCATAGTTGTGCCCTCTGCAGTTGGAAATGGAAATAATCAACCATGGTCCATAATGATGCAAAGAAGCACACTGGCGTTCAATTTGCTTAACTTCATGGTCATTTCCATGCATTTCACAGTCAATTCCGACGATTCTGTTTAGATTCACGGTCATTTCGATGCACTTCACGGTGATCATTTCCATGCATTTGACGGTCAATCCTGGCGATTCCGTTTCTAAGTTTTATCGGGTTGGTGTTTGTATAACTCAACCCCAAGACCAAACCCGATACATCCTGCCCAAGCCCAACCCAATGTCGGGTGGGTCACAAGTTGGTCACAAGTGGGTCACAGGTCCCAACTTTTAGTCCTAAAATCATATATGGTACGTCAAGTAACTAATTTTGGTTTAGAAGATATTCTTGTTATATGAATAAAGAAAGAAATGAAAAAAAGGAGAGAAATTTTTTTTTTATATGCTTATATATACATATTTATATAAATATGTGTTAGAAAAAAATGTAGGTAGAATAACATTCTAAATGTAAAAAAAAAAAAAAAAAAAAATAAAAAGAAAAGTACACAGGATACAGCTATAGCTACGGTTATAATCTGTAGCCATAGCCTTTTGTTTGAATTGGGGATTAATCGCGGATTCCATGATCCATCCCCAAATCATACAACCAGCTGCAGTGGAATCGCGGAATCCGCGATTCATCGCCGATTTTTTTTTTTCTGTGAGATTTTCATTGCTTCTGTGGTCCCCACCATGAGGTTTGTGTTATATCCAAACCGTCCATCTATTTGGTGAGCTCATATTAAGGCTTGACATGAAAAATAAGACAGATCTAACTATCAAGTGGACCACACCGTAAATGGCAGTGGGGAATTGAACGTCTAACATTGAAACCCTTTTAGGGGTTACAGAAGTTTTGGATCATTATGAAATTTGTTTTTCCTCTTCATCCAGGCCTTTGTGACCTTATGAATAGATTGGATGGAAAATAAATGTTATGGTGGGCCTTACAAAATTTTTATCGGTGAAAATTAATTTCCCCGTTGCTCTTTGTGGTGTGGTCCAGTTGATCTTTGGATATGATTTTTTTTTTTTTTTTGGATAATGCTCTGAAATGATCTCGAAATATGGATGAACGTTGTGGATATAATAAATATATAGCTGTGGGGCCATGTAGCTTTGATCTCTTTTAAGTCGTTCATACGGAGTGTCAACGCTCATCTTCGCAGTGAAAAGGAGGGGTAGTTTCGTCCTCAAAGTCGCTGTCTGCATGTGCTAGTCTAAGTTGGTAACTAAAGTTTGTATTCCTTCATAAAAACCGCTGGATAAAAGGTTTTGTCTACAGTGGTCATTTTCTCAAAAATCAACCTATGATGATGCCTTCATGGGGACATACCACGGCGATGACTGATAACTCACTTTAGGTGAAAATCCAATAGGCATCAGTTCACGACTTTCGTTAAAAGCCACAATCCTAAGAAAAATCCAACTTGTTCATTTCGCGTATCTACTGAGCAATGTCATCATTGATTCTTCTTTCTCTTCTTCTTCTTCTTCTTCTTCTTCTTCTTTTTCTTTTCCTGTTTTCTAATCTACCCTTTAATGATTATACTAGGGAAATCACTGCTTATTCGAACTCTCTTACATGTCACATGGGCCAACTAAGAAGATGCTCATCGTTTTACCAGTTAGCCCCAATTCTACATGGAATACACGAATTTTCAATATTGATATGTGATGTCGTTGTTGGATCATCCAAGTCATTGTGAAAGCCATATGTGTGATTGCAAAAGATCATGCTATGCATCGAAAATGGGGATCAAATAAACTAAATAGTGTACCTTGTTAAGACGTTATCACAGGAGACTTAATGTCTTAGTCTTCTGCACCTTTCACCTTTAGAGAAGCCATTTGATGGGAATTCTTGCTTCTGTCGTGTGTAGGATTGGGGACCCAGCCTTATTTTATAGTTTTAGAGGGTTTAGGAGTTTGAAACCCATTGAAACTCCTCTCCCTATGGCTCCACATGAATTTGATAATCGCAGATCAACTAAAAAAATAGTGTGTTTATCACAGTTGTATCACACCACCCCTTATATAATAGTAGATACATCACAACTTAGTGATGTCCACTGGTACTCTCGATCACACTATCCAACCCTTAGGACAATTTAGACCATTGATCGTCAAGGCCCACTTTATAAACTTCTTACATTCTCCCACTTAGGCCACAATAATCAATGTCAATAATTAAACTTTGACAAACATGTTTTAATTTGAAGAAACATTCAAATGGTTAATCAATGTAATTGTTGGATAATACGAGCAATGCTATAACAATCTGGTCTAACAAGACCATTTGTATTATATCATGGTAGCCATCACAACATTTAATCTAAGCGAAGTAAGACTAAACGTGGTTATAAATACTATCGGTTTTAACGACATAAATTAGAAACTAGGAAGTGTGATATAAGGATTGCACACATATTGTGATAATATGTGTCTATTCTTAAGAGGTCCCAAAGCTTTTAAATGTCTCCAACGAGACATGACTTTAGTTCTACTTACTCTAAATAGATTGATCATATATATAGAGAAGTAGAAATAAATTTTATATCAGAATTATTAAAACTTTATCAAATGAGATTTGTTCAATATTTATGAAAATAAAACACGCTTAATTCCCACTAACTGAAATATTCGTGGGATCGATGACTTATATGGATGTTACATGCTCTTGAAATGGCATGATAAGGAGCTCTTTAGTAAGCGAATCCACAATCATTTACTTAATGCTGATGAATTCGACAAACACTTGATGATTCTGAACCCTTTCCTTTATAACAAGATATTTGGTGTACATGTATCGACCTGGATGAATGCTTATTGTTACTAGAGAAGAAAATCACAGTTGAATTCTCACAAAATATTCTTAATGGTTTTGGGATAATCTCTAGTACCTACAAACCTAAGAAGAAACGATGTAACCACAATGCTCGCTTAGATGCCTCATGACATGCAATGAATTCAGCTTTCATGGTGGATGAGGTTGTGGTTGATTATTTCACACTTTTTCGAGACATAGTCCCACCGACCATTATAAAGATATTGTCTGAGGTGGACTTCTTTGTACCAACACAGCCAGCATAATCTGAGTATCCAACCAACTATAAATGATCAGATCTTCTGTATGTGAGTATGAAGTCCTTTGTTGTAACGCCCTGAAAATTGGGGTCGAGTATAACTCAACTCCCGAGTTCCAACGCATCACTTATGCAACATAAATAATGATGATTAAATGTTATCTGTGTTAGAGTAATAAATATGAGTGAGATTATGCCAAAACAGTAACTCATACTCTAGATCAATTGTATAAAGGTAAGCGAAAGACTGAACTGTATATATATGTATGTAAAGAAATAAAATCATTTCATTCTCCAGAGTATGAACCCATCTGAGTCACCATATACATATGTCTGTTTTATGATCAAAATGTCGAAAATTAAACTAAGGAGTAATCCTTGCAAGTCCCGTCGATCCTGGCAGCCTAGTCGAAGCGGCCAGAGTACTACATGTATGAGAACTCGTCCTGGTTCTCATTATAGTCTGGCTCTGCCTCCTGAGTCGTCGGCTCATCTAAACCTGAGACAGAGTCTGGTTGGTGTGCGTAACACCATCCAGTAACGTGGGAGTTAGTAGCTAACTCAGTGGAACAATAAAGCATAGGTTAACATGTTATCAATACAGTCAAGCAGTAATGATAAAGTAGTAAAATCAAACACTCATAACTACTCTTATTAATACAAGTATGAATGTAGTCATGATGGATGCCCTCACCACACCCTCCCTCGTGCGACACCATCTTATGTTTGCGGCATGCTTTCATCCCTCAGTGATCCACATCTTTCAGGCATATGCAATGCATGATGAGCATGATTACCAAGTTTTTATTAGTCCATTTCAAACAGCAGGATTGGGAAACTAAGGTACCTTCCTTGTATCATTCCCAAACATGATCCATTCTAGGGTCGTCAGTCCTAGTTAATCTCAGACGATGGTGTGTTTTCTAGGTTACTGCAAAGGCTGTCAGGGCTGTTACGCACAAAGGTTACACCACTCCCCCATCACCTCTTTAACGATTCATCATTATACAGAAACAGGCTTAGTTCATACTATCTACACTGCGGCAAAACTCTTCGCCTCACCTTAAATTCAGAGTATGCTCGAGGTCACTACAAAGGGCTGCCAAGGCTATTACGCACAAAGGTTACACCGCTCCCCCATCACCTTATCAATGTAGGCCGACAGCATGAATATAGTGTCCCATACCAACAAAATCGGCTCACGAGTCTAGTTGCTCACTGGTCACTACGGGGAGGCACATGGACCTAGCGTAGGCCGACAGCTCAACCACGGTGTCCCATACCACCATGCCCGGTTCATGAGTCTTAGCGGATTGAGGTACCATGGTTAACAGGATTCCACTGGTAAGTTCGGTACCCTAGGTTCAAGTAGTAGCGACCAAACATGGTGAACATACATTAGACATATCGGGTTACTTGACGAGCCTGACTAGCTCGAGCACACAATCAATTGGATGATATGAAGTGCATAAGCATTTCGTGTGGCCTAACCACTATCACCAACCAAAGTACGACTCGGGTTCATCAAACACATGCTACGTGGCGAAATGAATCTCAACCATGATCTCAAGTCCGGTACCGATTGTCTGGACTATAAACATAGCCCTAATCACATCAATTATAGATAGTTTAAGCAGTAATGATCAAGATTCAAATCATACAATCAAAGTCTGATATTATCCGCTTAGGGCTGCTAGGGCTGTTGCATGCACTCGTTGCACCGCTCCCCCATCACCCTTCACGAATTTTTATGGAATACAGCTTAAACATGTGAAGTAATCAGAGCAGAATTATATAAACAAGTAATTCAAACATGTTAATAAGCATGTTATAAAATACAATGCAAACAGGAAATTCAAACACATACGTTTCATAAGTAAGTGGTTAAACTAAACAAACAACATGGAGGAAATTATATACATTACTAAGGTAGTTGAGAATCCTATCTCAACACCCTTATACATTACAATTTACTAACTACTACTCATACAGACATTCCAACAAATATTTTAGATTACATACATCAACATACTTGATGTATGTTGATCATGCAAGTGCTAGGCCAAATCCTTTCGTCAAAGGGGTATCGCCAACACAACAATCATATATCCATAACAATTAATCATGGTGAGCACGAATGAGAATTCTATACTCATTCGGTCATTTTCACAAACACTTAGAATACACTATTTTAACATACATAGTGTATATTAGCAAAAACATGTATTAGGGTGAGTCCTTTCGCCAAACAAGTATTTTACGCATATATAATATATTTATACAGTGAATAATCATGGCAAACACATGTCCAAAATATATATGTATACGGTACTTTCTACAATACACTATTTCTACATACATAATGTATATTAGCAAAACATGTATTAGGGCGAATCCTTTCACCAAATAAGTATTTTATCTATGTATCATATATTCATACGACAAATAATTATGGCAAACACATTTCTAAAATTTATACGTATACTTTATTTTCTACAAATACCTAGAATATCTAAAATTCCATATTCTCCATCTTTAATCGAAATGGAAAACAAACAGCACTTTGTACATGTGCAATTGCATACAGATCATGAATCTATCATTATCTGACATTGAAGTGTTGAAAACTGTAACCTATACACCTAAAGTCCTCACCTTATACCATAGAATCGCAACGGATCAGCTAGGTTTTCCAAGCTTCCGTATCCGGTAGTTTGGTAGCCTAAAGAATGAAATAGGTTAGCTATTTCATAACCTACAACCAACACACCCCAAAACAGATTTAGGGTTAGGGTTTCTTACCTCAAAATGAAGTCGGTATCGCCGGGAAAGCGGCAAGAACGGAGTGGTGGAGCTAGGGTAGGGATAGGAAACAGTAACAGGGAGATTCTCCCACTTCACTCACTCTCTCTCCCTTTTCTCATTTCTCTCTCTAGGGTTTTCCTCAAATTCGTATGGTTGTGAGAGAGGGTGTTCTAAGGTCCTTATATAGCCTAAAACCTCTCAAAACTAGACTTGAGGACAAGGTATACTTAAGTTATAACCAAAGCAGCGTTATTTCAGCTCAACGGAGGATTTCTGGTGGGCCTCCTTGAGCCAAAAGTCGGACTTAAGCTCACTAACCTTGAATCTACGTGGAGTTAAGTTTTCATCTCAGTCGGATTTCCAAATCATGCGTGGCGGACCAGTTTCAGTTCAACAGTCAGCGGGTCTCGATCCGAAATTTCAAGTACATTAAATATTTATGAAAATTTTCCTGATCCGAGGGTGTATTTGGGTCAGATTCTGATGGTCTGGTTGCTTACAAATTGACCGCAAGTATCAAGTCTCAGATCACTATTCCAGATATTTATTTTATAAAGGAAACATGAGTTTTCACACTCCTTTACTCTGGACTCAAGCGAACAGCCATGGGACATTGTCTGGGTCTGATTTCCGAGATGGTTGTCAAGCCCAGTGAGGCGGTCCTAAGTCCTTAACCTCATATTATTCAGACTCCCGATGTGCGGTCTAGACCTGATACGAAGTTTCAATGTGTTCCTGAGAGCAGTTGGGTAATGAGTTTGATCCTAGATTTTAGGGTAACCTAGCGTCAATGATTCTACAATTCTTGGGTCTTGTAGATCGTATTTAAAGTGATTCAAACGGATTTCATGGCTAATCTAGTTTAGCACTTAGTTAACTTTGTCAAATTCCTAAAGGATTTAATCCTAAGTGATTTCTGGTCGAGGTGGTACTCGAGTCATTGTACGGAAATTTAGGAGTCGTTACATTTGTTCTTTGTAGGTAGCGCTACACTTTCTTTACAACTATCAAATGTTACATTTTTGGATTAGATAGATACTTGCTTAACATTCCAACTGCAAAGGTAGTATCTGGTCATGTGTAGACTTGAGTATAAACTAAGCTCTATAATATTAATGCATATGGAAAATTCTTCATTTGATTCTTTTCCAAATCATTCTTTGGACACTGGAACTGGCCAAATTTATCACCATTTACAATGGGTGACTATCCAAGAGCATAGTTTTGCATGTCATACCTTTCAAGTACCCTATTAATATAAGCCATCTATAATAGGCTAAGCAATCCGCATGATCTGTCACAACATATCTCAATGCTGATCACATAAGAGGTGTCACCAAGGTCCTTTATCTCAAATATTTGAGATAGGGATTTCTTGGTATTGCTCAATATCCTGATGTCACTGCCACCAAACAAAATGTCATCAACATATAAAATAAATATGACAAACTTACTCCCATTTATTTTTATGTAGATACATTCATTTGAAATGTTTACTATAAAACTATATGAGGAAATCACTTCATGAAACTTCAGGTATCACTACTATGATTCCTGTTTCAAACCATGGATGTATTTTTTTTAGCTTACAAACCATATGTTCTGAGTCATCGGCTACAAAACATTTAAGTTGTATATATATATATATATATGTTCTCATTTAAACCCTTATTGAGAAATGCAGTTCTTACATCTATCTGATGTAGCTCCAAATCCATATGAGCCACAAGAGACATTATGATCTTCAATGAGTCTTTCTTAGATACTGGTGAGAACGTCTCCTTAAAATTAATGCCTTCACACTGGTTAAAACATTTGGCAATAAGTCTGACTTTATATCTTTCGATATTACCCTTGAAGTCCCATTTGGTTTTAAATACGGACAACTAAACAAGATTCCATACTTTATTGTCTCTTATGAAGTTCAACTCATCCTTCATAACATTAATTCAACGAGAAGGGTCAACACTCCTTTTGACTTGTGTAAAGGATTCAAGATAATTTTCCACCACTATGTCAAACTCATGTTCCTACAGATATACGATGCAATCATCTCGATTCATAGGTCTCCTCTCTTTCAGATTTTCCTAATGGCTCACCCTCTTAGATGTTATTTTTATTTCCTTCATCAATGGATTGTATGGGAGGTTTATCGTGATGATCTGTAGTGAGTACAGGCTCAGTTATAGGATTTATATATATATCCACATGATCTGAAATGACTATGGTGGGAGTTACAGTCCTTTGTTCCTCGAATAAAAAATTCTTAATGTTCATGCTCCCATTGTTTTCAATGTCCTCAATGAATCTAGCATTTCCATTCTTAGTAATCTTGATAGAGTGGGAAGGACAGTAGAATTGATAACATTTTGACCTTTTCGGGTATCCTATAAAGAAATAACTTATGGTTCTGGGATCGAGCTTTCGTTCATACGGGTTATAAACTTTGGCCTCAGTAGGGCATCCCCAAGAATGAAGATATTGGAGACTTGGCTTTCTCCCATTCCACAACTCAAAAGGGATTTTACTTACCGCCTTACTAGGGACCCTGTTAAGGATATGGACTGCAGTTTTGATCACATCACCCCATAGAGATTCTGACAATGTCGAATTGCTTATCATGCTTCACACAATGTTCATAAAGGTGCGGTTGCGTCTTTCAACCAAACCATTCTGCTCTAGAGTCTCAAGCATGGTGTACTGGGTGACAATGTCACAATCTTGAAGGTATCTAGTGAATGACCCTGGATTGTGACATGATTCGTCATATCTGCCATATTATTCACCACCACGGTCAAACCCAACGACCTTAATCTTGTTGTTGAGTTGATTTTTAACTTCGGCCTTATAGATTTTAAAAGCATCCAGGGCATCTGATTATTCATTGATAAGATAAAGGTAACCGAAATGAGAGTAGTCATTTATAAGTATAATAAAGTATTTGTGTCCACTCCAAGATGTTGTAGGGAATAACCCACAAATGTCCGTGTGTATAATCTACAAGAGTCCTAAACTCCTTGTACCCTTCTTTCTGGTTCTAGTCTGCTTACCTTTAATACAATCAACACATACTTTATAATCGGAGAAGTCTAGAGAATGAAAATCCTTTTTTGCACAAAATTATTCAATCTCTCATGAGAGATATGGCATAATAGCGTATGCCACAACATGGATGAAGTTTCATTGTTCAGTATCCACTTAGATCCTACTTTATTTCCATGCAGGGCATTCACATTATAAACGTGTGAGGCATTTAAGTCTAGTTGATATAGATTGTTCATCATAGAGTCGCCGCTAATTTTAATTGAATTAAAGTAATCTTTTATTCTCAAATTGAAAAGAATAACCTAATTTATCAAAACGAGAAATAAAGATCAAAATACTCCTTATAAAAGGCACACAAAATGTATCTACTAGTTTCAATAAATGACCTGACCCTAACCTATGCCGACAGACTTACTTTGCCTCTTCATCTACTTTAACGCCTTGCCTATATATATTGAGCATTCTACATCGTTAGTGGCCTGCTCTGTAGCAAGTCATGCATAAAAGTACATATGTGAATAGTTGTTCCCGAATTTATCCACCAAGAATCAACCAACACAACAATTAGATTTGATTCAATATAGACCAAAATCGAATTATAACCATTCTTTACGGGCCAATACTGGTACTTTATACAATCTTTCTTTTGATGGCCCAACTTATCGCAAAAGAAGAAATTGTTATTTTTAGCCCACTTATTACTCGATCTATTTCTAGGTTGATTTTCATGATTTCCAACTAGAGGACTTGTGGATCCCTTAGAACCATGTTTTCTTTTTCTCTTTCCTTTATGTTCATGTCCATGTTCTGATGTTACAAGATTAATATTGTGTGCTTTGCCTAGTGTCTTAATCCTATCCTCCTCTTAGACACGCTGATAAATCAGTTCGTTCAACATTCATTTATCCTTTAGAGTATTATATTTCACTAGGAACGTACTGTATTGAGAAGGTAAGTTATTCATGACCAAGTGAACTAGTTAGTCATCTATAATTTTCAGGCCAAAAGGGTGGATCTTAGATACTACTTCAATCTGCTTTATAATATATTCACGAAGTTTCCCTTTTTAACATAGGATGAGTGGGTTAATTTGTTCAGTAAGAAACCCACACCACATACTATAGTTGAGAAGGGTTTCCCACGCCTTAAAAAATTCATAATCATATATTGGGCCCACCTAGATGTGATTCACAAATCTATCCCCAATCATTATGTATGTTCCACTTGGATGAGGGGTCAGACCAAGTTTCAGCCGCATCCAAAGCTCATGTGTGCCCCACTAAGTGCTTTTATATCTTTTAGGATGTCTTCACATAATTTTAGATGTTATGGCCCAACTAAGTTTCATATACAGCTTATTTTTGAAATATTTTATAACCTAAAGAGGATACATCAAATGCATAGTGTTGACGTTCTACACACATCATGATGGGGCCCACATAGCTTGACCTCACGGGAAGTTCTTATGAGGTCGACCTTATAGTACCATTTCCCTATTTAGGTAACTCCATGGCTGTTACATGTTGAGCATCAAATATTACATATTCTCTCCTATTTATATCTTGGTTTTATGAATATGATACGACTTAAAGGTATATTTTATGAATGTTTGTGTTGCAAGGTGAATCTGAGAGCATGGATTGAAAAGAATGTTAAAAGCATGGATTTGAGGCTCAAGAATCATCAAGCCAAATGTTGGATCTTAAAAGACCAAAAATGAAGAATTCACATGCCAAAGATCTAAGTAAACCAAGTACACAAGATGAAGAAAGGACTTGAAAGATCACAGAATCTATAGCAAAAAACAAACAGGTTCAGTCCGATCGAACCCATGTTCGGTCCAACTGAACTTGCACAAAATAGTCCAGCAACGAACGATGGAATTTAGAGCTAATTTGACACAACCGATGAACAATTCGGTCCAACTGAAGAGAGGATTCGGTGTGACTGAAAGTGTACAAAAAGCTCCAGCGATGAAAGGAGTTAATTCGGTTCGACCGAAGATTAATTCGGTCCAACTGATGACTTAAGTTCGGTCCGACTGAGCTCAATTCAGTCCGACTAAAATTGGGCAACCGCTGAAATAGAAACCTTTCCAAAATCAGACTCGACTTCATATTCAACTTCGGTCCAATCGAAGTGTAACTCGGAAAAGTAGCAGCTGCGTAAATTGAGGCAGTTTCCCAATCGGATTGCGAAAATTTTAAGTTGGTGCGTAAGGTGGAGCTTTACAACTATAAATATGAGTCCCTAGGGCATTCCTAAGGATCAATTAGGGTTTAAGGAGTGGAGCAAAAGGATGGAGAGCTGCCGTCAAGAGTCGTTCTTCTTCTTCCTTAGTTATTTTTATGCTTTGTTTAAGAGTTCTTAGTTCAATCATGTATATGGTTGGCTAAACCTCTTAACTAGGGCTAAAAGGTGAAGCTTGTAGCATGATTAGGATGTTTATCTTGATTTGATTTAAGGTTACATTGAATGCCATTGATTTCTAGTTGATTGTAAGGAATATTTTCAGTTTTTAATTGTTTATTGTGACTCAAATTATAGTAGAGTCTACGATAGCTTTGAATATCTTCTTTTCCTATTTGAAATTTATGGATTGGTAAATCTTGTTGTTCGTCATCATCTCCAGGGCATGGTTGGGTGATGAAATCCTTCCAATCCCCACAATTCTCTTCTATTGAGGCTAGATCAATGAGAAGTCCATAGATTTGATCATCTCTCTTTCCAATTGGATAAGATAGGACTCTGATTCCAATTGGATCTCTTGAATCAAGTGAGGTAGCATCCCAAGAGCTACAGGTGGATCCTTGGCACCCTACTTCCACCTTTAAATTTATAAGTTTTAATTACCTTATTTAAAATCACTCTCTCAAGGATTTCAGATTTAATTTTACATCTTCTTCTAGTTCTATTTCTAGTTACTTACAAAAACATATGAGTTTAGTCCCCGTGGATTTGACCTAGGTCATACCGAGATTATTACTACATCGCGACCCTACTTGGGGTTGTGAACAAGTTTTTGGCGCCATTGCTGGGGACTACGATTGTGTTTTTCTGAATTTAATTAGTTTCAAAATTAGGTTAAGATTAGGATTAACTTTTTATGTTATTCTTAAGTATGGAATTTTTCTGCTTTATTTTTATAATATAACTTTGTTCTCTATTTTTCAGGATCATAACCTAGCATCTTCTATCTGGTAACTTCATTCTAACTCTCTCTCTCTCTTACTTCTTAATTGCTATAGTTTTCCATTCCTAAATTTTAGGTTCAATTCTGTACTTGAATGCTAAGAGTGTTTCATGCGCAAGTGGGTCCGTGATAATACTCTACATCTTTTGAGTGAAGGAGGATTAGTCGAAGCGTTGCCTATCCATCACAGGATTAGACACCACTTGAGATCCTCAGAGTCAATAGAATTAATGGTTGCTAATCAACCTGCAATTCAACCTTAACCTCCAGTTGAGGAGGCCTAGGATGAGAATGAGGTGAATCATGCACCCTTGCCTTGTACTTTTCAAGACTATTTACAACAGGCGGGGGTGAGCACACATTCCTGTATGATTTTTTCAGAAAATACAGAAAATATAAATATCAAGCCAGGAGTGATCCAATTCCTTCCAAAGTTCCATGAGCTTGAATCTGAAAGTCCATATCTACACTTGAAATAGTTTGATGAGATAATAGCCACTTTATATTTTTCTAATGTGTCTGAGGACATGATCAGGATTAAACTCTTTCCTTTCTCCTTAAAAGAAAAAGCTAAGACGTGGTTGCATTCACTACGTCCACGATCTATCAGAAGATGGAATGTCATGACAAGGGAGTTCATAAAGAAATTCTTCCCATATCATAAGATGAACACTATTAGAAAGTCAATCATGAACTTTGCCCAAAAGGAAAATGAAACATTCTTCCAATGTTGGGAGCAGTTCAATGATCTTGTTGATTCATCCCCACAAAATAGTTTTGAGACATGGTGCATAACAAATTTCTTCTATGAAGGACTGACATCTTCCATGCGCCAATTCGTCGAGACAATATGCAATGGGGAGTTCATGAACAAATATGTCGATGATGTGTGGGATTACTTTGACAAACTCACTGAAACTGCACAATCATGGGAGATCTTCCCAAGACCTAACACCACTTCCAAGCCTACTCAATCTAAGGAGAAGGGAGGAATATACTTATTAAAAGAGGAAGACGATCTAAATGCTAAATTGACCAGTCTCATAAGGAAACTCGAGGCCATGAAACCTAAGAAGGATAAGGCTAAGGAAGTTGTTTGCAGTATTTGTGCTTGTAACGTTCATACAACCGAGAATTGTCCAACAATAACTACTTTCTAAGAAATATTGAACGAGCAATCAAATGCTGTGAACAACTACCAAAGGCCTTTCAAAGGACTCACTTCAAACACATACAATTCAAGTTGGAGAAATCATCTAAACTTCAGTTAGAGTAATAGACAAACCGCTACTCCTCAAGGAATCCCTAACCAATTCTTGAATCAAGGGAAACATCAAGAGGAATCAGTTTAAAATCCCACCCAAATTTAGGAGCTTATCCAGCAAAGTACTCTCCAAGCCTTACAAGAACTCACTACAGCTATACAAAAGATAGACTCATGTGTTATGGTTATGGAGAAAGGGATCCTTCCAGCGCAACCAATCCCCAATCCTAAACCACGATACGAAGTGAACCAAACTCTTCAAACCCAATAGATCAAGCCAAGTCTATCACCACTCTTAGGAGTGGAAAAACAATTGACAAATCTATTTCGGTAAGGGCTAAAAAGTCTAAGGACTTGGAAGAGGACACAGATGATAGACCTAACACTACTCCACATGAATTAGAACTGGAACCACTGAGCAAGTCAATTGCTCCATTCCCCCAGCGGTTGATTGCACCAAAACCTCTTGCCAACTCATAGGATATTCTAGAGGTGTTGAAATAAGTGAAGGTCAACATCCCTCTTCTGGATGTTGTGAAATAAATTCCTTCATATGCCAAATTTTTAAAAGACTTATGCGCAACCAAGGGTCTGTAAAATATCAAAAAGAAAATTTTCCTAATAGAGAAAGTAAGTGCTATCCTCAAGTAAAGTGTGTCATAAAAATATAAAGATCGAGGTAGCCCAACTATCACTTGTATAATTGGGAATCACCAAATTGAGAACACACTTCTTAACTTAGAGGCGAGCGTAAATCTGATCCCTTACTCGGTCTATGAACAACTGGATCTAGGTGAATTAAAACCCACCCAGGCCACATTACAACTTGTTGATCGCTCAGTTCGTGTACTAAGAGGGATGATTGAGGATGTATTAGTCCAAGTTGATAAATTCTACTATCCAGTAGACTTTATCATCTAGGATACTCGGCCCATTGTTCACAGCCCCAAGTGCAAGGTCGTGATGTAGTTATAATCTCGGTCAGACCGAGGTCGAATCTATAGGGACTAATCTCGTGTGTACTCTGAATTTAACTAGAACTAGAACTAGAAGAAGATGAAAACCTAAATTTAGAATATTTGGGAGTAATTGTGAGAGATTTAATGAAAAACTTAAGAAATTCAAAGGTGGGAAACTATGGTTTCCAAGGATCCACTTGTAGGTTCTTGAGATGCTACCTTGCTTGATTTAAGGATGAAGAGATTTGTTAGATCTCCGAACTTCTCATGGATCTAATCATCAATGGATGAGAGTTGTGAGGATTTGGAAGTGATTCCATCACCTAACCATGCCCAGGAGACAAGGCAAACAACAGGATCTACCAATCGCACAACCAGTCATGAGAGAATTGTGAAGGTTAGGAAGGATTCCATCATCCTACCATGCCAAAAGGACGATGATGAACAATAGAATTTTCTAATTTCACAATCTCAATTCAGGAAAAGAAGATATCTCAAGCTATCGCAGATCTATTATAATTTGTCACAACAAACCATTAAAAACTAAAAATATTCCTTCATAATCAAACTAGAATCTAAGAGAGTTTAACAAAATAAGAATCAATACAAAGCAAACCCAATCACCCTACAAGCTTTACCTCTTAGCCCTAGCTAAGAGGTTTAGCCAACCATAGACATGATTGAACTAAGAACTCTTAACAAAACAAAAAGATCAATTAAGGAAGAAGAAGAAAAACTCTAGGACAGCAACTCTACCCTTTTGTTCCACTCCTCAAACCCTAGAAGATGCGTAGGGATGACCTAGGCACTCCTATTTATTGTTGTACATCACCTCCTTTCACACCGAGTTGGAAATTTCCAGAAATCGCCTTAAATTTAGGCAGTCCGCGCAAAATTTGTGTAACCCTCAACTAGTCAGAAACCATCCTCGACTGGTTGAGGGCCACCTTCGACTGGTCGTGGACCACCATCGACTGGTGGAAGATCGTACGAATTTAGAATCTAATGTTGCTGAAGTTCGAGTCAAAGTTTCCTCGACTAGTCGAGCAGGAGCCTCAACTAGTCTTGCGAAAGCCAGGACTAGTCTTGCAGGTGCCTGGACTAGTCCTGTGAAAGCTAGGACTAATTGAGCAGTAGCTAGGACTAGTCGAGGATCACAGAAATTTACTTCAAAACATCTATTCTCTTCATTCTTGACTTAATTTTCTTGGATCTTTGGCATGTGAATTCTTCATTCTTAGTCGTCTAAGATCCAATCCTTGGCTTGGTGATTCTTGAGCATTAAATCCATGCTTTTATCATCTTTTTCAATCCAAGCTCTTAAATTCACCTTGCAACACAAACATGATTAAAATAGAACATTAAGCATTATCATGTTCATAAAACTAGGTAATAAATGAGGTCTAATATGTAATATTTGACCCTCAACACAATCCCTAACCAGCATTTTACTAGTCTCGAGCAAAGTATGCAAAAAATGAACTTTAATATGCAATGTTCAAACCGTTTTTAGAAAACAATCTTTTGTGTAATCAAGTATGAATGAGTAGACTCAAGATGAGAACGTGAGATTTTGAAAACCTAGAGTCGAATCACATAAGCAATCAATTAAATAAGTTCTTTATCCATTAAGTGATCAGAGCATAATTTGTATATCAAGTTTTTCAATGTGTGTAGTGAAGATCAACTTACTTTCTATAAGGAAACCATTACATCATATTAGATATGTTTACCATATCGAGATTAATTGAGAACTTAAGTACTAATTCTGAACTTATCCATTTTTCTTCTTTTTCCAGTTTTGGATTTTGTATCGACGGTCAATTTTTTTATTCATTCTTTAACAGACCTTGCATTATTTTTGCATTCTTTTCCAGTCTTTTCCAGTCTTTTCACCATACATGACCTTTTTGTCGATCTCACTGTTTTTAAACTAGTTCTTTTCATCTTTTAAGGTGGATAAAATTCTCCAGACTTGATTCTCACCATCTATCAATGATTCACATACTAACAATCAGAAATTATAGCATTATTCATAGAAAACAATTTGAACGTGTCTTGTGATTTGGATTAACATGATATTCAAACTTCCTCTTAATCAATTGAGCGCAAGAACTATAATTGATATATTACTTAGATGACCAAACTCCAATAATTCATACTCAAAACATTCTTATATACACAACTTATCGCTTTCCAAACAGATAAACATTTGAAAATTTTTCAAAATTTTGCAAATTTCGGTCAAAATTGGGAAAACACTTATTAGCTTACTTAATCTCTCATCCCCAACCTAAAATCTACATTGTCCTTAATATAAAAGAAGTAAGCATGAATTGCAAAAGAGACAGTGTAATTGAAGGAGAAGTGATGGAAAGATAGTAGCTGATAAAGAAATTTTGAGGCTTTTCTAATGATCTCAGTGCGAAGATAGGTTAGCACAAGGATTAAACTAACAAAAAACAAACTATCCTAAAACAACGGAAAATAAACTATCTAAAACAACAGAAGTAAACTATCCTAGATAGCAGAAAGCAGTAAACCTAACCACACCTTTGTCAGACTAGGAGGTCAATCTTCGAAAACAGGATCAATCAGAGGTATGGACACGTCCTCTAAATCAAATTTCTCAACAAATGGCTTTAATTGATGTCCATTTACTTCGAATTCACTTCCATTGTTCGGATCTTTTATCTTGATGGCCCCATGAGGATAGACATTAGTAACAGTGAAAGGATTGGTCCAATGAGATCAGAGTTTGCTCGGAAAGAGATGTAACCGAGAATTATACAAGAGGACTTTCTGACCTGATGCGAATGATTAGTGAAGAATGTGTGGGTCATGAAACACTTTCATCTTGTCCTTGTAAATTCTTGCATTCTCATACGCATCATTCCAGATTTCTTCGAGTTCATTCAATTGAAGTTTGCGTAGCGGGCCAGCGTTGTCCAGATTGAAATTCAAAATTTTAATCGCCTAGTAGACCCTGTGTTCGAACTCCACAAGTCAGTAGCAAGCCTTCCCATCAACAAGTCTAAAAGGAGACATTCCAATAGGGGTTTTAAATGCAGTATGGTAAGCCCATAAAGCATTGGTCAATCAGAATAACTAATCCTTTCGATTAGGGTTAACCATTTTCTCTAAAATGTGTTTGATCTCCCTATTGGAAATCTCAACTTTTTTACTTGTTTGTAGGTGGTATGGAGTGCTCACCTTGTGAGAGATGCCATATTTCTTCATTAAGTTCACGAACGACCTATTATATGTGAACCCCCATCACTACTGATGGCTCAAGGCATTCCGAACTGGAAAATGATGTTCTCTTTAAAAAACTTAATGGCCATTTGATGGTCATTGTTCCGGCATGGAATCACTTCGACCCATTTAGTGACATAGTCTACAACAAGGAAAATATATAAATTTCCTAGCGATTGGGGGAATGGTCCCATGAAATCAATGCCCCAGCAATCAAATGCTTCAATGATCAGAATGGGGTTTAGAGGCATCATATTTCGACGGGACAATGCTCCCAACTTCTGACAATGCTCACAAGCTTTACAAAACTTATTAGTGTCCTTGAACATAGTGGGCCAATAAAAACCATACTGCAGAATCCTGGTCGTGGTCCTTTTAGAAGAAAAGTGACCACCACAGGCCTGAGAGTGAAAGAAGGAGATGACACTTTGGTGTTCATTGTTTGGCCCACATCTCCTTAAGATTTGGTCTGGGTAATATTTAAATAAATATGGATCATCCCAGAAGAACTTACGAACCTCATCGAAGAATTTTGTTCTTATCTTGCACAGTCCAATGTGTCACCATGAAACCTGTGGCAAGATAATTCGCAATATCAGTAAACCAAGGTGAATGGGAGACTTTGAACAATTGTTTATCAGGGAATATATTATTTATATGTGTCATCTCAAGGGAATCAGAAAGATCGAGGTGGGAAAGATGGTCAACCATTATGTTCTCTACTCCCTTTTTATCTTTTATTTTCAAATCAAATTCTTAAAGTAGGAGGATCCATCTAATCAGGTGGGGCTTAGCATCATTCTTAGAAAGAAGATAATTGAGCGCCGCATGATCTCTGTAAATGACAATCTTAGATTCGATCAAGTAGGACCTAAATTTGTCCAAAGTGAACACTATGGCTAAGAGTTCCTTTTCCATAGTAGAGTAGTTCACTTCGCTAGGATTTAGAGTTTTACTTGCATAATGAATAATGTAGGGCTTATTTTATTTTCTCTGGCCTAAAACTGCCCCAAGAGCATAGTCAGATGTGACGCACATACGTTGAAAAGGAAGGCTCCAGTCGGGTGGCTGCATGATTGGTGCAATGGTTAATATGCCCTTGAGCTTAGTAAAAGCTTCCTGACATTGCTCAGTCCACTCATATGGTACATCCTTTTGAAGTAGATTACATAGAGGATGAGAGAGGTGACTAAAGTTCGGCGTGTCTAAGAAAGGATCACATGTCTCGTATGTTCTTGGGTGGAGGTAGGTTAGAGATAAGATCAATTTTAACCTTATTTACCTCAATTCCCTTGGACAAGATGATGTGTCTAAGGACAAGTCCCTTATGAACCATGAAGTGACACTTCTCCCAATTTAGTACCAAGTTCTTTTCCTCACATCACTTTAGCACATTTTTTAAAATTTTCAAGCATTCGTTGAAGGATGGACTAAAGACCGAGAAGTCATTCATGAAGACCTCTAAATATTACCCTACCATGTCAGAAAAAATACTCAATATGCATCGCTAGAAAGTGGCGGGGGCATTACATAGTCCGAATGGCATCCTTCGGTAAGCAAAGGTGTTAAAAGGACATGTGAACGTGGTCTTTTCTTAGTCTTCAAGGGTTATCTCGATCTGATTGTATCCCGAATATCCATCAAGGAAATAGTAATCGGAATAACCAGCTAGCCTTTCCAAAATTTGATCGATGAAAGGTAAAGGGAAGTGGTCCTTCCTCATGACAATATTCAACTTCCTGTAGTCAATGTTCATTCTTCAACCAGTAATGATTCTAGTTGGCATGAGTTCATTATTGACATTGGCTACGATGGTGATTCCGAACTTCTTGGTTACCAACTGAGTTGGACTCACCCATTGACTATCAGATATAACTTAAAAACCTCGGCCTTAACCACTTCCTTCATGTTTAGATTTAATCTACGTTGTGGTTGCTGAGAGGTCTTCACATTATCCTCTAGATGAATGTAGTGATTACAAATCAAAGGGTTAATTCCCTTGAGGTTCACAATTGATCATGCAAGGGCTCCTTTGTGCTCAATGAGAGTAGAGATGAGCATACTCTCCTGTTATTGCTCAAGATGGGAAGAAATTACCACTTAGTATGTCTCATCTTGACCTAAATAGACATATTTCAAATAAGAGGGCAAAGGTTTTAGCTCAAGCTTCGGTGCCTTGAGGTTAGACAGTAGAGGCACTACATCAGTTTGGGGCAGTTTTTTAAATTGTGGCCTCCACCTGTTAACTTCAAGTACCAGCACAGTATCAAGCATGACACCCATCTCACTAATCATCTAAATCATGGGAGTGGGCCAAGCACGTCTCTAGAGGGTCAAAGGGTAAGGTTAGAAGTGCTTTATCTTCCACAAAAGAATCAATTAGGTTAATATCATGGAACTCGCTTCATCCTCTGACTGTTTGCTTGTGTTAAAAAAATATTCAACTCCAATGTCATATTCCCAAAAGACATACTCATGACTCCATTCTTGTAATTAATGATTGTGTTTGAAGTGGCAAGGAATGGGCGACCAAGAATGATGGAAATTTGAGTGCTCATGTCCATGATGGGTTGAGTATCCAGGACGATAAAATTTACTGGATAATAGAATCTATCAACCTGGACCAACACATCCTTGATTATCCCTCTCGGTACATGAATTGAGTAGTCGACAAGTTGTAATGTAGTTCAGGTGGGTTTCAATTCACCCAAACCTAGTTGTTTATAGACCGAATAAGGAATCAGATTTATACTCGCTCCTAAGTCAAGAAGTGCATGCTCAATCTAGTAGTTCTCAATTACGCAAGCGACGATTGGGCTACCGAGATCTTTGTTTTTCTGTGGAACATCTTGCTTTAGGATGACACTCACTTTTTCAGTTAAAAAGATTTTCTTCTGAGTATTTTGCCGTCTTTTGGTCGTACACAAGTCTTTCAGAAATTTGGCATATGAAGGTATTTGTTTAACTGCATCCAGTAGAGGGATGTTGACCTTCATTTGTTTTAGCACATCTAGAATGTCCTGAGAGTTAGAGAGAGGTTTTGATGAAACCAACCATTGGGGAATGGGCCAATTGGCTTGCCTTGAAGTTCCGGTTCCAATTCTTATGGAGCAGTGTTAGGTCTATCATTGTTGTCCTCATCCGGGTCCTTAAGTTTTTCAGCCCTAACTAGAATGATTTTGTCAATGGACTTCCCACTCGAAAGAGTGGTGATAGTTTTAACTTGCTACATCTGATTTGAAGAGCTTGTATCACTTATTCTGTATTACAGTTTAAGATTGGGGAGAGGTTGAGTAGGAAGCATCCTCCTTTCTACAACCATAACACGTGAATCCATCTTTTGCATAAATTTTATAAGTTCTCTTATTGCTTAAGTAAGCTCCTGAGTTTGTGTGGAATTTTAAACCGGTTCTTCTTGAGGTTTCCCTTGATTGGGATTTGATTGAAAAAACCCTCTGGGGTAGCAGTTTGTCCATTCCTCAAACTGAAGTTTGGATGATTTTTCCAACTAGGATTGTATATATTGGAGGTAGGTCAATTAAAAGGTCTTTAGTAATTGTTCACGGCATTAGATTCCTCATTCAGCACCTCTTGAAAGGCAGGTATTGTTGGACAATTTTCAGTTGTATGAACATTGCAAGCAGAAATATCGCAAACAGTTTCCTTAACCTTATCTTTCTTTAGTTCCATGGCCTCGAACTTTCTTATGAGATTAGCCACTTTAGTATTAATATCATCATCCTCTTTTAGAAGGTATAATCTGCCCATTTCCTTTGATTGAGTGGGCCTAAAAGTGGTGCTTGATTTTGGGTAGGTGTCCCATGATTGTGCGTTTTCAACAAGTCTTTCCAAGTAGTCCCACACATCATCGACATTTTTATTCATGAATTCTCTATTGCATATTGTCTTGACCAATTGGCACATGGAGGAGTTAGACTATCATAGAAAAAGTGTATAATCCACCATGTTTTAAAACCGTATTGTAGGTATGAACTAACAAGATCCTTGAACTGCTCCCAACATTGGAAGAATGTTTATCCTCCTTTTGGGCGAAATTCATGATTGACTTTCTAAGGGTGTTCATTTTATGATGTGGAAAAAATTTCTTTATGGACTCCCTTATCATGTCATTCCATGTGCCAATAGATCGGGGACTTAGTGAATGCAACCACGTCTTAGCATTCTCTTTCAAAGAAAAGGGAAAGAGTTTTAGTCTGACCGTGTCCTTAGACACGTTAGGAAAATATAAAGTGGCTATAATCTCGTCAAACTCTTTCAAGTGCAGATATGGACTTTCAGATTCAAGCCATGAAATTTGGAAGGAGTTGGATCACCCCTGGTTTAATATCCATGTGTCTCGTATTTTCTGGAAAAACCATGCATGAGGGCATGCTCACTCCCGCTGGTTGTAAATAATCTCACAAAGTACGAGGTGGGGGTGTTTGATGCACCTCATTCTCATCATGGACTTCCTCAACCCTAGGTTGAGGTTGTCTTCCCAGATGATTGATCAGTTGATTGGCAATAATCACTTCAATTAACTTTGAGGATCTCGAGTGGTGTCTAATCCTGTGATGGATAGATAACCCCTCAACCAATCCTCCTTCACTTAAAAGATGTTGAGTGTTATCACGGACCCAATTAGGCATGAAACACTCTCAGCCCTCACTTTCAGATTCTAACCTAAACCTAAAAGAGAAGAAGAAGGGAATAACAATTTAGAAATATAAAGAGAGAGGGAATTAAAAAGAAGTTACCAAATTAAAAGTTCCTAAATTAAGATCCTACAAAACAAAACAAAACAAAACACGTCAGTTTCTAAAAACGGAAATTTTAAAATTAGAAAGTTTCTAAAAATAGAAATAGAAAGTTTCTAATAAGAGAAAAGGAAAGTTTTTTTAAAAAATAAATTAGTTTTTAAAATAATTCAGAAAACCCTAATCCTAAAAATAGAAACTAGAAAAACCCTAATCTTAAACTAATTCCAAAATTAGTTAATCTCAGAAAAATGCAACCACTAGTCCACGACGACGGCCACAAAATCTTGTTCACAACCCCTAGTGTAGTGTCGCGATGTAGTAATAATCTCGGTGAGACCGAGGTCGAATCCACAAGGACTAATCTCGTGTATATTCTTAATTTAACTAGAACTATAACTCGAAGAAGATGAAAACCTAAATCTGAAATATTTAGGAGTAATTGTGAGAGATTTAATGAAAACTAAAGAAATTCAAAGGTGGGAAACTAGGGTTTCCAAGGATCCACTTGTAGGTTCTTGGGATGCTACCTTGCTTGATTTAAAGATGAAGAGATTTGTCAGATCTCCGAACTTCTTATGGATCTAATCATTAATGGATGAGAGTTGTGAGGATTTGGAAGTGATTTTATCACCTAACCTGCCCAGGAGACAAAGCAAATAACAGGATCTACCAATCACACAACCAGTCATGAGAGAATTATAAAGGTTAGGAAGGATTCCATCATCATACCATACCCAAGGGACGATGGTGAACAACAAGATTTCCTAATTTCACAATCTCAATTCAGGAAAAGAAGATATCTAATGCTATCATGGATCTATTGTAATTTGTCACAACAAACCAATAAAAAGTAAAAGCATTCCCTTATAATCAAACTAGAATCCAAGAGAGTTCAATAAAACATGAATCAAAACAAAGCAAACATCTCAATCACATTACAAGCTTCACCTCTTAGCCTTAGCTAAGAGGTTTAGTTAACCATAGACATGATTGAATTAAGAACTCTTAACAAAACAAAAAGATCAACTAAGGAAGAAGAAGAAAAACTCCCAGATGGCGGCTCCACCCTTTTGCTCCACTCCTCAAACCTTAGAAGATGCCTAGGGATGCCTTGGGCATTCCTATTTATAGTTGTGCATTAACTTCTTTCGCACCGAGTTGAAAATTTCTGGAAATCGCCTCAAATTTACGCAGTCTGCGCAAAATCTATGTAACCCTTGACTAGTCATGGACCATCCGAGGGCCACCTTCGACTGGTCGTGGACTACCCTCGACTGGTCGAAGATTACGTCAATCTAGAATCTGATGTTGCTAGAGTTCGAGTCGAAGTTTACTCGACTAGTCGAACAAGAGCCTCGACTAGTCCCGTGAAAGCCAAGACTAGTCGAGCAGTACCCAGGACTAGTTAAGGATCACAGAAATTTACTTCAAAACTTCAATTCTCTTCATTCTTGACTTGGTTTTCTTGGATCATTGGCATGTGAATTCTTCATTCTTGGTCGTCTAAGATCCAATCCTTGGCTTAGTGATTCTTGAGCGTTAAATCCATGCTTTTAGCATTATTTTCAATCCAAGCCCTTAAATTCACCTTGCAATACAAACATGATTAAAATAAAACATTAAGCATTATCATATTCATAAAATCAAGTAATAAATAGGGTCTAATATGTAATATTTGATCCTTAATACCCATCGCAGATATGAGCACTCAAATCTCTGTCATACTTGGTCGCCCATTCCTTGTTACATCCAATGCTATCATCAATTGTAGGAATGAGGTCATGAATTTGTCTTTAGAAAATATGACATGGAGCTCAATATCTCTTTCAACATGAGCAGACAAGAAAATGATGATGATAAGGCCCACGACATTAATGTGATAGACTCTTTCGTAGAAGATAGAGCTCTGATGACCTTATCCTTTGACCCTCTAGAGACGTGCTTGGCCCACTTCCCCTATTTGGATGATGAGATGATTATGGGGATGCATGCCTTGCTTGATGATGTGTCAGTACTTGAAGTTAACTGGTGGAGGCCACAATTTGAAAACTTGTCGCAATTGATGTTGTGCCTCTACCGTTTAGCCTCAAAGCACCAAAGCTTAACCTAAAACCTTTACCCTCTAATTTTAAATATGTCTATTTAGGTCAAGATGAGATATACCCAGTGGTGATTTCTTCTCACCTTGAGCAAGAACAGGAGAGTATGCTTATTTCTACTCTTATTGAGCACAAAAGAGGCCTTGGGTGGTTGATTACAGACCTCAAGGGAATCGACCCTTTGATTTGTACTCAATGCATTCATCTTGAGGATAATGCAAAGACCACCCAACAACCACAATATAGATTAAATCCAAACATGAAGGAAGTGGTTAAGGCTGAGGTATTTAAATGGTTGGATGTAGGTATCATATACCCTATATCTGATAGCCGATGGGTGAGTCCAACTCAGGTAGTTCTTAAGAAGTCTGAAATTACCATCGTAGCCAATGCTAATAATGAACTCGTGCCAACTAGAGTTACTACTAGTTGGAGAGTGTGCATTGACTACAGGAAATTGAATACTGTCACGAAGAAGGACCACTTTCCTTTACCCTTCATTGATTAAATATTGAAAAGGCTAGCTGGTCACTCTTACTATTGCTTCCTGGACGGGTATTTGAGCTACAATCAGATAGAGATAGTCCTTGAAGATCAAGAACAGACAATGTTCAAATGTCCCTATGGCATCTTTGCTTATATAAGGATGTCATTGGAACTGTGTAATGCCCTTGCCACTTTCCAGCGATGCATGTTGAGTATTTTTTCTAACATGGTGGGGTAATACTTAGAGGTCTTCATGGACAACTTCTCTGTCTTTGGTCCATCCTTTAGCGAATATTTGAAAAATCTGAAAAATGTGTTGAAGTGATGTGAGGAAAAGAATTTAGTACTAAATTGAGAAAAGTGCCACTTTGTGGTTCATAATGGAATTGTTCTTAGACATATCATCTCGTCTAAGGGAATTGAGGTAGATAAGGCTAAAATTGATCTTATTTTTAACTTACCTCCACCCAAGAGCATATGAGACGTGCAATCCTTCTTAGGATATACTAGATTTTACAGATGATCCATAAAGGACTTTAGTCACTTCTCTCATCCTTTATACAATATACTTCAAAAGGATGTACTATATGAGTGGACTGAACAATGTCAGGAAGCTTTTTCTAAACTCAAAGGCATGTTAACCACTGCACCTATCATGCGACCACCCGACTGGAGCATTCCTTTTGAAATTATGTGTGATGCATCTGAGTATGCTATTAGGGTGGTGTTAGGCCAGAGAAAAGAAAAGAAGCCCTATGTTATTTATTATGCAAGTAGAACCTTAAATCCTACCCAAGTGAATTACTCTATTACTGAGAAGGAACTCTTAGCCGTAGTATTCACTTTAGACAAATTTAGGTCCTACTTGATTTGATCAAAGATTATCATCTACACTGATCCTGTGGCACTCAAGTATCTTCTTTCTAAGAATGATGTTAAGCCTCGCTTAATAAGATAGATCCTCCTACTCTAGGAATTTGATTTGAAAATATGAGACAAAAAGGAGTAGAGAACGTAGTGGCTGACTATCTTTCAAGACTTGACCTCCCTGATTCCCTTAAGCCGACACCTATAAACGACATGTTCCCTGATGAACAATAGTTTAAACTCTCCGACTTAGCTTGGTTTGCTGATATTGCTAATTATCTTGTCACATATTTCACATCAACATATTGGACTGCGCAAGATAAGAAAAAAACATTCTTTACTAAGTTTCATAAGTTCTTATAGGATGACCCATATTTATTAAAATATTACCTAAACCAAATTCTAAGGAGATGTGTGCCAGACAATAAACACCAAAGTGTCATCTCCTTCTGTCATTCTCAGGCCCGTGGTGGTCACTTTTCTACTAAAATGACCATGACCAAAATTCTGCAGTGCGGCTTTTATTGGCCCACTATGTTAAAGGACACTCATGAGTTCTGCAAAGCTTGTGAGTGTTGTCAGAAATTGAGAGCATTGTCCCATCGAAATATGATGCCACTGAATCCCATACTGATCACAGAAGCATTTGACTGCTGGGGCATCGATTTTATGGGGCCATTCCCCTAATCCTTTAGAAATTTATACATTTTACTAGCAGTAGACTATGTTACTAAATGGGTCAAAGTAATCCCATGACGGAACAATCACCATCGAACGGTCATTGATTCCTAAAAGAAAATATCATTTCCTGGTTCGGAATGCATCGGGCCATCATTAATGATGGAGGTTCACACTTCTGTAATAGGCCATTTAAAAGCTTAATGAAGAAATATGACATCTATCATAAGGTGAGAACTCCATACCACCCGTAGACAAGTGGGCAAGCTAAGATTTCTAATAGAATTAGTCAATCCGCTTGACCGATGCTTTATAGGCCTATCGTACTACTTTCAAGACCCAATTGGAATGTCTCCCTTTAGACTCGTCAATGGGAAAGCTTGCCACTTACCCATGGAATTGGAACATAGAGCCTACTTGGCTATTAAAAACTTGAATTTTAACCTAGACAATGCTAGTTCTCTGTGCAAACTTCAGTTAAATGAACTCAATGAAATCTGGAATGATGGATACGAAAACTCGAGAATTTACATGGACAGGATGAAGGTGTTTCATAACAGGAACATCCTTCGAAAATCATTCCTGACTGGTTAAAAAGTCCTTTTGTACAATTCTTGGTTATATCTTTTTTTAGGTAAACCTGATCTCATTAGACCGACCCTTTCACTGTTACTAATGTCTATCATCATGGGGCCATTTAGATTAAGAATCTAATAAATGACAATACCTTTAAAGTGAATGGATATCGTTTAAAGCTATTTGTCGAAAAATTTGAGTAAGAGGACATGTCCATACCTCTGATTAACCTTGTTTACCAGGATTGACTTCCTAGTCTGATGGAGGTGTAGTTAGGTTTATTGCTTTCATAAGACTTAGGACTAGGATAATTTACTTTCAATTGTTTAGTCGTTGTACTAACCCATCTTCACATTGAGAACTTTGGAAGAGCTGCAACTCGCCTTCTTTAGGTACTACCTTTCTTAAACTTCTCCATTCTTTTCATTGTCTCATTTGTTTTCCATACTTACATCTTTTACATTGAGGATAATGTAGAATTTAGGTTGGGGTATGGATTAGGTAAACTAATCAGTATTTTCGAAGTCTTTGAGCAAAATTTTGAAAAATTTTCAATATCTTAAACCAAAAACCTATTTGGAACGTGATAATTTATGCACTTAAGAATGTTTTGAGTATGATAAGATCAAGATTGAATTTTGAATTGTTGGAGTTTGTTCAAATAAGTAGCCTATCACTTACGGTTCTTGCACTTAATTGATTAAGAGGAAGTTTGAATATCATACTGATCTAAAACACAAGATACAATAAATTTTCTTTTGGTAAGGATGCTCGAATTTCTAATGGTTAGTATGTAAATCATTGATAGATGTTGAGAATTGAGTTTGGATAATTTTATCTACCTTAAAAAAATTGAAAAGAACCAGTTAAAAAATAGGAGATCGACAAAAAGGTCATATATGACTGGAAAAGAATGTACAGTCTAAAAACAAGAATGAATGAAATGAGACCATTAATATAAAATCAAAAAATGGCAAAAGAAGGAAAAGAGGATAATTTCGGAATCAGTACTCAAGTTTTTAATTAATCTTGATATGGTGAGCATGGCTAACATTATGAAATGATAGTATTCTCATAAGAAGTAAGTTAATTTTTACCGAGCACATTGAAAAACATGATATAGGAACTTATGCTCTAAGGAAATTGATAAAGAACCTATTTGATAGACTGCTTATATGATTCAGTTCTATGTTTTCAAAATCCCACTTCCTCATCTTAATTCTACTCATTCATACTTGATTACACAAAAGATTATTTTCTGAAAAAGGCTTGAACATTGAGAATTGAGAATTACTTCACGCATGTTTTATTCGGGACGAGTAAAATGTTGGTTGGGAAGCATGTTGAGTGTCAAATATTGCATATTATCCCTTATTTATATCTTAGTTTTATGAACATGATATTGCTTAAAGGTATATTTTATGCATGTTTGTGTTGCAAGGTGAATCTGAGAGCTTTGATTGAAAATAATGCTAAAAGCATGGATTTAATGCTCAAGAATCACCAAGCCGAAGGTTGGATCTTAGAAAACTAATAATAAAGAATTCACATGCCAAAGATCCAAGGAAACTAAGTATAAAAACTGAAGAAAGGACTTGAAAGATGGCATAATATGTAGTAGAAAACAAACAGATTTGGTCTAACCGAACTTGCACAAAACAGTCCAACAACGAACAATGAAATTCAGAGCTAATTCGGCACAACTGACGAACAATTCGGTCCGACCGAAGAGAGGATTCGGTGCAACCGAAAGTGTACAAAAAGCTCCAGCGATGAAAGGAGTTAATTTGGTTCGACCGAAGATTAATTTGGTTCGACCGATGACTTAAGTTCGTTCCGGCCGAAATTGGGCAATTGCTAAAATAGAATCCTTTCCAAAATTGGACTTGAATTCATATTTGACTTCGGTCTAACCGAAACGTAATGCGGAAAAGTTGTGGTTGCGTAAATTGAGGTGGTTTCGCGATCAGATTGCGAAAATTCCAAGGCGGTGCGTAAGGTGGAGCTTCACAAATATAAATAAGAGTCCTTAGGGCATTCCTAAGGATCATCTAGGGTTTAAGGATTAGAATAAAAGGGTGGAGAACCGCCACCAAGAGTCTTTCTTCTTTTTCCTTAGTTGTTTTTATGCTTTGTTTAAGAGTTCTTAGTTCAATCATGTCTATGGTTGGCTAAACCTCTTAGCTAGGGCTAAGAGGTGAAGCTTATAGCATAATTGGGATCATTATCTTGCTTTGATTCATGTTTATGTTGAACTTCATTGATTTCTAGTTGATTATAAGGAATATTTTCAGTTTTCACTGGTTTATTGTGACTTAAATTATAGTAGAGTCTGCGATAGCTTTGAATATCTTCTTTTCCTATTTGAGATTTATGGATTATTAAATCCTGTTGTTCACCATCGTCTCCAGGGCATGGTTGGGTAATGGAATCCCTTTCAATCTCCACAATTCTCTTCCATTAAGGCTAGATCAATGAGAAGTTTAGAGATTTGATCATCTCTCTTTCTAATTAGATAAGATAGGACTTTGATTCCAAATGGATCTCTTGAATCAAGTAAGGTAGCATTCCAAGAGCTATAAGTGGATCCTTGGCAAAATTTCAGTTTTATGTCAAAGTTTTGATTTTTTAATCTCATTTTATCTTCAAAATTTCAATTCTTTCGAACTTCTCAAATTTTTTAAAATGTTTTTTTCCGAACTTGTCAATTCTTATCAAACTTCTCAATTTTTTTTTTCAAAATACAAAATCTCAATTTCTTTTTCAAATATTTTCATTTACAAAGTTGTCAAAATTTTCACAATTTTTTTAATCTTTTCAATTTTTTAAATCCTTTCAAATTTATTTTTCAAATATTTTCATTTTCATTTTTTTTTAAATCATAGTTTTTTTTTTTTTTTTCAAAATCTCAATTTTTCTCAAACATTGTTAATTATTAAAAAAAAATAAATTCTCAACGATTTTTTTAATCATTTTTTAAACTTCTCAATTTTCTTTTTCATGTGATATTGCAAAGCATTTAAATATTAGTTTTAAAGAAAAAAAATAATAATAATTTATAGTCAATTGATATAAAAAGAAAATAATAAAAAATCGTTGCGGTTAATCAATTGATAAAAAAATAATCTTAAATACAAATAAATACAATTTAACCACTGAAATTATATTTTAAAAAATAATTTATTTTTACCCTAACAAAAAAAAAAGAATATTTGGTTAGGGTAAAAATAAATTTACGACGGACCATGAATCGTCGTAAAAGCAGCAAAAATCCGTCTCTAAATATTTTTTGTCTGTAATTTGCGAGGATCAAAATTCATCACTAAATCCCGCCACTTTTGACTGCCAAAATTTCTAAAAAAAATGTTGCGTAGGACATTTCTATTAGCGACTGACTAACCCCATCGTTAAACCAAGCCTTTTTGCAACAGACGAAATCTATCGCAAATTCTGTCGCAAATTTGTGATTTTGGCATAATGATTTCATTCTATGTTTTTTATTTTGATCTATAAAAGAGATTTTGAATAAGAAAAATGATTTCCACACTATTTCTCTGTATTAACAAGATAGACTTTAAGAAAATCGGTTATATCAGTCTAGGAGATTAGAAACTAAGGATCTTAAAGCCATACCACTTCTTTTCTTCACATCTCTTCAGCACCAATTTCAAGTGCTCAAGGAACTCATTGGAGGAAGAAAGAAAGATGGTGAAGTCCTCCATAAAGACCTCTGAAAACTTCCTCACCATGTCAAAAAAATAATAATAAAAAAATCAACATGCATCACTGAAATGTGGTGGGGGCATTACACAATCCAAATGACATCCTTTGATTAACGAAAGTGCCAAAGGGACATGTGAATGTATTCCTTTCCTGGTCCTCTAGGGCTATCTCTATCTGGTTGAAGCCTGAATACCCATCTAAGAGGAAATAATAGGAGTGACCTGCTAACCTTTCCAAAATATGGTCAGCAAAAGGTAAAGGAAAGTGGTCATTCCTTGTGACGGTATTCAACTTCCACTAGTCAATGCACATTCTCCAACAAATACTGACTCTAATTGGTATGAGTTGATTATCCTCTTTGGCTATGATGGTGATTCTAGACTTCCCAAGCATCACCTGAGTTGGACTCACCCATTAACTATCAGATATAGGGTATATGACACCCACATCCAATAACTTTAACACTTCATCCTTGACCACTTCCTTCATATTTGGATTTACACAACATTGTGGCTGTCCAAATATTTTCACATTATCTTCAAGGTGAATGTAGTGAGTACAAATCAGGGGTCAATTTGATTAAGGTCTGCAATAGTCCTTCCAAGGGCTCATTTATGTTTTTTAAGAGTAAAAATCAACACCGTCTTGTTCCTTATTCAAGTGGGAGGAAATCATCACTGGATATGTCTCACCTTGACCCAAGTTTAAGATTGAAAAGGACTAGCTATAAGTCCTAGAGGGGGGGTGAATAGGACTATGCCAAATAAAACTTATAACAGCGGAATTAAAATGAATATGATAGCCAAAATAAATCACAATGCAGGAAAGTAAAATAACCTCATAAATCTGATCTTGAGGGATTGATACAAATGTTGTTCTAAGGACAACCTTTCACCAAAAACCAGAGTTTATGGTAGGACAACCTTATTTCTAGAAAGATCTTTGTATCAAATCTCAAACCAAAGAGGAATACAGAATTAAGCACAAATTGAAATAAACTGTAATCACAAATGTATTGTTCTAGGGACAGCCATACACCATAAAAATGGCAGGGCAACCTTGCTGGAACAACTTTAAAAGAAATTGAATTTTAAGCAGATAAAGTAATAGCTGAAAGTAAATTCTAAACTATTACAAAATTCCCACAATACTTGAATTAAATGATTACAACATTCACCACCACACATACATCCCACAAATAAATATTAAAGATTAGAAATATAAACCAATCAACCATAACACAAGGGATTATAGTGGTTCGCCTGTGTGTTCACCAACTGTTAAACAACAGCCACACAAAATGCTACTCCACTCCTAATATCCTCACACAGGGGATATTAGCGTTCACTCACAAAATAGGTTTTCATAGGTTCACCCAAAACCTTTACAATTGTGTCTTTGTTTGTGGGCTTACACAATAAAAAAACCCCACTTCTGAGTTTTCCTGGCTCTCCTCAGATAACCAATACAACAAGATTTTTCTAGCAAATCTTGAAAGAAACCAAAACTGAAAGGAATTTACAATTAAATGTAAAATACTGATTAACTCCTTCGTTGTAGCGGCCAGTAGAACCAAATCGAGTAGATGATTGAATGTTCAAGTTCAATGTCCAGTACTCAATTATAATGGTTCTAGTTCTAATATATTTTAAAATTAGACCAACTAGGGCTTGCCTTAATTGATTTTGATTCCAAAGAAAGGGAATAACAATTCCTCGTATCAAATTAGATTGGAATAGTAGAAACAAAATCAATTAAACAAAGCTAAAGAAAGAGAATATAAAATAAACACACTTAGCTTAGATGGAGCACAAAATTATTTCTCAGAAGTTCGACGAAGATTGGCTTAAAATGGAATAATAAAATTGCTTGAATTCTTCTGAGTTTCGTACTCTATTTATAGGTGAGCGAGATCGCATCTTCGACTGGTCTAAGGAGCTCTTCGACTAGTCGAAGAAATAACAATTTGAAAAAAATCGGGCGCGATAAGCTTTGACAGTTCTACGACTGGTCGAAGGCCTCCTTCGACTGGTCGTAGGTCACCTTCGATTGGTCGAAGGTCTCCTTCGACTGGTCGAAGACCTCGTAAATTATCGCTGGACTTTGAGTTGAAGAATTACGACTGGTCGTAGAAGAAGTCGACACTGTTCCTTCGACTGGTCGAAGACCTCCTTCGACTGGTCGAAGACTAACAGATTTTATCCGAAATTTGTAACAACCTTACGACTGATCGAAGAACTTCTTGGACTGGTCGAAGCAGAGCTAGGACTAGTCGAAGAAAGCCTAGGACAAGTCCTCGAACAGCCCAAAAACAAGTGTTATATACATATGACTTATGTATCCAAAATGGCCTACTTCTAAGGTCAACCTATGGTCATTCAAACCTCAATAAAGAAGTAAGGACATTGAAAATATTAGGAACAAGTGACCTTGAAGTTTAAGCCTTGAAGTCTTGATGTAGCTCAACCTTGAAAATGTCTTGAGTTCTATAAGAACTGCCTTGTACTCTTCTTGTAGTCTTGCATTATTGAGTCACGTCTTGAGAGCAATACTTGAAGTCAAGGTTGATCTTTGTACTAGTAATCTTCACTTGTTGTGAGCTTTGCTTGTTATGAATGTTGAACGTTAGAAAGAGCTTCACTAATGCAAGTTATATAACAGATGTTTTTGTCACCACTAATTTTGACAACATACTGGGGATATAAACTATAGCACTTACAATCTCCCCTTTGTCAAATTAGTGACAAAACACATAACAAGATATAATCAAAGTAGTTAAAGCAACATAAACCAATTAACTCTAAGCTTACTGCAAAGTTAAATCAACATGTAACATTTAGCAAGTTATTAAATCAACATTACTCAACATTACTCCCCCTACCAAACATACTCCCCTTAAGTAACATAACCATTCTCCCCCTTTTTGTCACAATATGACAAGGAAAAGAACAATATAAAGGGATATGAAAGAGGAAATATGATGAGAGAAGAGATAATAGCAGTAAAATAGAAACTGTCAACTCAAAATAAGCATTTTTTGTCACAATCCAGCATAAAAGAAAAATAGAATCCAATTCCAAATTGGATGACGAAGTGCGAAGATTTAAAGTTATTACAAACCAAAAAAAAAACATATAAAGTAGTCAGAATTAGAACTAGAAGACGGAGCAGGAATAGAGGGATCAAGTTGGTGCATGCCCTTGTTCAATCGCTTAAGGTATTTCGCATGTACTTGAATTGAGAATCACGAGTAACAGACATGTTTTCCAGCTTTTTCATTCAAATTCTCAACTTTTCCCTCCAATGCACTAGACGTGCATCAAAATCGAGATGGTGTAAAATCTGGATCATTTGTTGAATCAGAATCCAGTTCTTCAAAGATATCATCCATATTAATATCATCCCCTGCTTCTTCATGACCAGCACCTCTACCATCACCACCTTGTTCAGGAAGTAATTCCAGCTTCATCTTATTGAGATTAGAGTTGTTGAAAATCAAATGATGGATAGGTGCCTCATTGATTGGCATATCGACCAACATATGTGTAGCTAATACAGTCATTAAATAACCAAAAGGGATGTCACTATGACCAGGATGAAGTCGAAACTGAAGAATGAAATGACAGATTAAGGATGGCAGACAAATCTGAGTACCACTGGAAATAGCATGAATAATACGTACCATAAATGAGGTCAAGTCAGTTTTATTACCTGACCGAGGATACAGATTAGACACAGATTCTGTGAAGTACTCTGTATTTGGGTAACAAATACCTTGCGGGAAGCGCATCCCCTTTTTTAGTCCAGTGAACATCCATGTTACACAAGTCTCTAGTGAGCATTCTTTTTTCAGATACAGAGGGTTTATCAGTCAAATTATGAATAGAAATACACTCATCATTCACTGGAATATCCATAAGGGCTGAAATTAAATGACGATCAATTTCAAATGGCCCTTCATTAGTAGATATTTTAAAAGTTAAATTATCCAATGAGAAGTCACTAATACATGTAAACATGGATATAGCAATGGACCGGTATGCAGCCCACCCCAATGCAATAAGTTAACCCAACCTACATCTTCAAGCAAAGGAAGGATATCAAAAGGAGTAATATGATTAACATCAACAGGATGTTCAACAATAACATTACGAGCTCTAAGGTCTATAACACCAGATGGATCATTAGTAGGCTCAAGAAGATGACGTTTGGTCAATCTTGAAGAAGAAGAAGGACCACGGGAAGTAGATTTTCGACTTCTAGAAGCCATATGCAATAAAAATAATAAGGAAATAAGGAAATGCAAGAGATTGAGAAAAGGGTTTACTCAAAACAGATTTTTTAAAATCAAATCCCCAAATCTCAATGAAATCTTAAATAGAAAGCTTCAAGATAGACAAGAAAGCAATCTAGACACTGATTTGTAAGAAAAACATAAATGGAACACTAACCTTGAAGAACGAAAATGGTGGGTTCGACAGGTCGACGCTCGGCTTCTTAGAAAGAAAAGATGAAATGAGGAAGAAGGCAAAAAATCTCCAAATTTAAGTGATTTCCGAGATCTACGACTGGTCGTAGGTATCTACGACCGATCGAAGGTCGACTGGTCGAGTATACTCTCGACAGGTCGAAGGAAGTCCAAAATTACATATTTCTTACAATTTTTTAAAGAAAATGGATTTACATCTACCAAATATATACATTATGATACATATAGGCATAAATAATCATTTTGAAATACACATGCCAAGATCAAATTTCATCTTATTAAACCTGATTTTATCAAGAGGTTTTGTGAAAATATCACTCTCGATCTTGAGGAATATATTCAAGAGATATAACTTTTTCTTCTACCGGTTCCGAATATAATGAAATCTAATGTCAATGTGCTTAGTACGAGAATCTTTGAATAGGATTTTTTGAAATATTTATTGCCTTTGGAATTATCACAATGCAATAACATAGAATCCTGTTTAATTCCATAATCACTTAGCATTCGTTGCATCCAAACAAGCTGTGTACATGCATTACCAGCTGCGATATACTCAGCTTCAGCTGTTGAAAGTGATATAGAATTTTGTTTCTTACTAAACCAGGAAACTAAACAATTTCCAATGTAAAAGCAACCACCACTGGTTGATTTTCTATCATCTAGATTACCAGCCCAATCAGCATCTGAGTACCCAGCAAGTTGAACATTAGTCTCATGAGGATACCAGAGACCAAGATTTATAGTACTTGCAACATATCTAATAATCCGCTTAACAGCAATCAAGTGAGATTCTTTTGGATCAGATTGAAATCTTGCGCAAATACCAACACTTAGAGATATATCAGGTCTACTAGCAGTTAAATATAGCAAACTACCAATCATACTCCGATAAAGTTTTGAATCAACATTTTTACCATTCGTATCTTTTAAGAGTTTCAGTGTAGTACTCATAGGAGTATCGAAATTCTTGCCATTCTCGAATCCAAATCTCTTAATTAGATTCAAGGCATACTTAGATTGAGAGATGAATATTTCTTCAGGTTGTTGCTCAACTTGCAAACCAAGGAAATAAGTTAATTCCCCAACCATGCTCATTTCAAACTGAGATTTCATCAAGTCTGCAAACTCAGTAGTCAAGTTAGTACAAGTTGATCCATAGATGATATCATCAACATAAATTTGTACTATTAAAATATGATCATTATGTTTTTTAACAAATAGAGTTTTATCAACAGATCCCATTTGAAAATTGTGACTTAAAAGAAATTTTGTTAGTTTCTCATACCATGCCCTAGGTGCTTGTTTTAATCCATAAAGTGCCTTTTTAAGCCGATACACATGATCAGTATTTTTGGGATCTTCAAAACCCATTGGTTGTTCAACATATACTTCTTCATGTAAATCGCCATTTAGAAAAGCACTTTTCACATCCATTTGATATATTTTTATCTTTCTAAAACATGCAATGGATATAAATAGTTTGATAGATTCAAGACGTACATATTGGTGCAAAAGTTTCATCAAAATCAATTCCTTCTATTTGAGTATAACCTTGTACCACTAGTCTAGCCTTGTTTGTAATAATATTTCCACATTCATCCGACTTATTTTTGAAAATCCATTTTGTTCCGATGATGTGTTTATCTTTAGGTCTTGGTAAGAGATACCAAACATCATTTCTTACAAATTGATTAAGTTCTTCTTGCATAGCAACAATCCAGTTTTCATCAGCAAGAGTTTCTTTTACATTGGATGGTTCTATTTGGGATATAAAACATACATAATTACATAAATCCTCAAGTTTTCTATGGGTGCGAACACCCGTTAGAGGGTTTCTAAGAATTTGAGTGGTTGGATGATCTTTAATAGTTCTCAAATCAGATTCAGTTTGATTTGATGAAGTATTGGGTTTATCAATGATTAGAACTTCATCATTATCTGAATTAGAGATTGGCTTATTTAAGTGATCATCAATGACTACACTGATAGATTCTTGAATCACGCCAGTTCTTTTGTTCAGAACCCTATAAGCACGACTATTTAAAGAATATCCTAGAAAAATCGCTTCATCACTCTTTGTATCGAATTTTTCCAAATTTTCACGATCACGTAAAATATAGCATTTGCTTTGCCAAAAACTCGAAAGTATTTGTGAAGAGGCTTTTTGTTGAACCATAATTCGTAAGTCGTTTTATTATTATCTTTGCTAGTATAAACTCGGTTAATAATATAGCAAGTCTACATTTGTATTCTGACTTGACCCAAAGATTTTTAGAGAGCTTCATGCTATTCAACATGACATTAGCCATTTCTTGAAGAACTCTATTCTTTCTTTCCACAATTCCATTTTGTTGTGGAGTTTTGGGAGCTGAGAATTCATGTAATATTCCATGATCATCAGAACTTCTCAAAATTGCTATTCTCAAATTCAGATCCATGATCACTACGAATCTTATTGATTTGAGAAGATTTTTCAGTTTGAATCCTTTTGAGAACTTTTCTTACTTCTTCAAGGGTTTCAGATTTATCCTTTAAGAAGACTACCCAAGTGTATCTGGTAAAGTCATCAACTATTACCAGAATATACTTTTTACCACCACGACTTTCCGTTCTAGTAGGTCCAATTAGATCCATGTGAAGAAGTTCGAGTGGTTTTGATGTGGTATTTGAATTCACCTTTTTGTGTGAGTTCCTTGTTTGTTTGCCTATCTGGCATTCACCACATATTTTATCTAATTTCTGAAGTTTGGGTAAACCTCTTATAAGTTCTTGATTGCTCAATCTATATAAATTTCGATAATGAACATGTCCAAGACATTTGTGCCATAAATCAGTCTCGTCTATATGAACCATGTAACATGTTTGATTAGATGAGCTGGATTCGCTAATAATATAGCAATTTTCAGACGTTCTACGTCCAGTTAATATTACAGAACCCTTATTATTCAGTATCTCACAGTTTTGATTAGAGAACCGAACACAATGGTTACTATCACATATCTGAGATATGCTAAGTAAGTTATGTTTTAGGCCTTCAACATATAAAACGTTTTTAAATACAGGAAGATTAAAAAGTTGAACCGTACCTTGGCCTATAATCTTGCAGTTGCTACCATCTCCAAATGTGACTGAACCATCAGTCATATCTTTTAGATCCGTGAATAAAGCTTTGTCACCTGTCATATGTCTAGAGCATCCACTGTCTAGGTACCATTTTGAATGACTTGTTGCTTTGAAAGCAATGTGAGCAACCAAGCAGGTGACTTTTGGAACCCATTTCATAACAGTTTTGGGTTTAGGAACATAGTTGGTCTTCTTTTGTTTATAGTTATAAGTATAACCTAAAGAGTTAGATTTTAGGAGCTCCTTGAGTAAATCTACTATCTTTTCAGCTAGTGGATTTCGTTTCTGGTTAAAGTTGATATGACTGCTTCTAGGTTTTTGAAAAGTTTTTGAATTTTTTGAAAAACCTTGATAAGTATTTTTCCCTTTTGAGTTTGAGGACTCTCCTTTCACAAACATAGGAGGAGTATACTTTTGTTTAGGAGTTACATTTTTATCATAGCCCAACCCGGATAGATCGCCACATTTTCTTGATCCGGATAAAAGTTTTTCTAACTTTGGATCACCTTGGGCATATTTCCATGTGTCCTTTTGACTTAGAAGAGAAGATACTTCCTTTTTGAGATTTTCAATCTCAGATTTCAAATCAATAATTAAAGAATTTTTGAATTCCAAATCGCATTTTGTTTTTTCAAAACAATCTGAAATTTGTGATTTTTCTAAGACAAGTGATTCAAAACATTCTTTGAGTTTAGAAAATTTTTCTTTTGAAGTTTAAGTTTGATAACAATTTTACAACTTTCTTTATATAGGGCATTGTAAGCATCTTGAAGATCATCTTCATTTTCACATTCACTATTCAGATTTTCTTCACTTGTTGAGTCATTATCTGAAAATGTGAATTTGACTAGAGTCATAAGTGCTTTAACTTCATTCCCTAACTCAGTTTCAGAATCTTCTGATTCAGAAGAAGCTTAGAATCGATGATTCATCCCACGTAGCCAACATACTCTTCTTCTTGGGTTTGTCCTTTTTGGGACATCTATTTGCCAAATGCCCATATTCTTGTGATTGTAACAACATTGACTATCTTTCAAAGATTTTCGAGATTTTGATCTAGACTTCTTTTTATCGTTTGATTTTGGAAATCAACCCTTTTCTTGCTTTTAAAAATCTTGTAAAATTTCATAGCCAAAAGAGCCATATCATCTTGAATCGTAATTTTCTTCTTGAATTACATTTAGAGGATTTTAGAGCAATCGATTTATTTTTTGGAGCTTTAAAGTTTAACTCATAGGTTTGTAAAGAACCAACTAGTTCTTCTACCCTCATATTATCCGTATACCACGAAGTTCTGGATCGCGGTTACTTTAGAATTGAACTGTTCGGGAAGTGAGCGTAATATCTTTGCACACACTTTACTTTACGGGATTTTATCGCCAAGACCCACATTGAGTTTACAATGTCATTTAGTCTAGTGTAAAAGTCCATAAACATCTCATTTTCCTCCATATGAATTTCTTCAAATTTGGTTGTAAGGAGTTGGACTTTAGACTTTTTACAATTGAAGTACCCTCGTGTGTCATTTCTAGTATATCCCAGGCTTGTTTCGCAAGTATCACAGATATGATTCTTTTGAACTCATCCGGTGATAGTGCATAAGTAATTGCATTTAGTGCTTTAGCATTGGCACTATACTCACTTTTCTCGAAGAGTGGTCCATAAATAATAGCAAGGGTAGACATAGTTTTTGAACCGTCACATTCAGTTACTTCAATGGTAGGAGTTTTCCATTCGGTCACTGTGGCTCGCCACACACTCTCATCCATTGATTTTAGAAAGATTCTCATTCTGGCTTTCCAATAGGCATAGTTGGAGCCATCAAATGGTGGAGGCCTCGTGGTGAAAGGCTATCAAAATTTGACATCTTTTTAAATAGCTTAGATCGTTAGCTCGGAAATAAATCCAAATAAAAGCAATAAGAACGAGCTATTAGGCTCGATAACACTTGAAAAGGCCTAGCTATAAGTCCTAGAGGGGGGTGAATAGGACTATGCCAAATAAAACTTATAAATGTGAATTAAAATGAATATGATAGCCAAAACAAATCACAATGCAGAAAAGTAAAATAACCTCAAAAATCTGATCTTGAGGGATTGATACAAATGTTGTTCTAAGGACAACCTTGCACCAAAAACCAAAGTTTATGGTAGGACAACCTTATTTCTAGAAAGATCTTTGTATCAAATCTCAAACCAAAGAGGAATACAGAATTAAGCACAAATTGAAATAAACTGTAATCACAAATGTATTGTTCTAGGGACAGCCATACACCATAAAAATGGCAGGGCAACCTTGCTGGAACAACTTTAAAAGAAATTAAATTTTAAGCAGATAAAGTAATAGCTGAAAGTAAATTCTAAACTATTACAAAATTCCCACAATACTTGAATTAAATGATTACAACATTCACCACCACACATACATCCCACAAATAAATATTAAAGATTAGAAATGTAAACCATTCAACCATAACACAAGGGATTATAGTGGTTCGCCTGTGTGTTCACCAACTGTTAAACAACAGCCATACAATATGCTACTCCACTCCTAATATCCTCACACAGGGGATATTAGCGTTCACTCACAAAATAGGTTTTCACAAGTTCACCCAAAACCTTTACAATTGTCTCTTTGTCTGTGGGCTTACACAATAAAAAAACCCCACTTCTGAGTTTTCCTGGCTCTCCTCAGATAACTAATACAACAAGATTTTTTTGGCAAATCTTGAAAGAAACCAAAACTGAAAGGAATTTACAATTAAATGTAAAATACGATTAACTCCTTCGTTGTAGAAACACGGTAGAACCAAATCGAGTAGATGATTGAATGTTCAAGTTCAATGTCCAAGACTCAATTATAATGGTTCTAGTTCTAATATATTTTAAAATTAGACCAACTAGGGCTTATCTTAATTGATTTTGATTCCAAAGAAAGGGAATAACAATTCCTCGTATCAAATTAGATTGGAATAGTAGAAACAAAATCAATTAAACAAAGCTAAAGAAAGAGAATATAAAATAAACACACTTAGCTTAGATGGAGCACAAAATTATTTCTCGAAGTTCGACGAAGATGGCTTAAAATGGAATAATAAAATTGCTTGAATTCTTTCGAGTTTCGTACTCTATTTATAGGTGAGCAGATCACATTTTCAACTGGTCTAAGGAGCTCTTCGACTAGTCGAAGAAATAATAGATTTGAAAAAAATCAGGCGCGATAAGCTTTGACCGTTCTACGATTGGTCGAAGGCCTCCTTCGACTGGTCGTAGGTCACCTTCGACTGGTCGAAGGTCTCCTTCAATCTGGTCGAAGACCTCAGTAAATTATCATTTGGACTTTGAGTCGAAGAATTACGACCGGTCGTAGAAGAAGTCGACATTGTTCCTTCGACCGGTCGAAGACCTCTTCGACTGGTCTAAGCCTATGATTTTATCCAAAATTTGTAACAACTTACGACCGATCGAAGAACTTCTTGGACTGGTCGAAGCAAAGCTAGACTAGTCGAAGAAAGCTTAGGACAAGTCCCCGAACGCCCAAAACAAGTGTCATATACATATGACTTATGTATCCAAAATGGCCTACTTCTAAGGTCAACCTATGGTCATTCAAACCTCAATAAAGAAGTAAGGACATTGAAAATATTAGGAACAAGTGACCTTGAAGTTTAAGCCTTGAAGTCTTGATGTAGCTCAACCTTGAAAATGTCTTGAGTTCTATAAGAACTGCCTTGTACTCTTCTTGTAGTCTTGCATTCTTGAGTCACGTCTTGAGAGCAATACTTGAAGTCAAGGTTGATCTTTGTACTAGTAATCTTCACTTGTTGTGAGCTTTGCTTGTTATGAATGTTGAACGTTAGAAAGAGCTTCACTAATGCAAGTTATATAACAGTGTTTTTGTCACCACTAATTTTGACAACATACAGGGATATAAACTATAGCACTTACATAATGTCTTATCGACACTTCCCACTTGAAAACTATGACTAAGTAAGAATTTAGGTCAATCTTCGGTACCTTAACACTAGACGGTAGAGGCTTTGAGTCAGTTAGAGGTAATCATTCAAAAGCAGGCCTCTACCAATTAGTTTCAAGTACCGACATCGTATTAAGCAAGGTATCCATCTCCCTAATCATGTCATCATCCAAATCAGTGGACTGGGCCATGCACGTCTCTGAAGTGTCAAAGTACAAAGTCAAAAGTGACTTGTCTTCCACGAATGCATCTATCATGTAAATTTCGTAGGCGTCATCACCATCCTCTTGTTGTTTGCACATATTGAACACATTTAGCTCAAGTGTCATATTCCCAAAGGACAATTTCATAATTCCATTCTTACAAGTGATAATGGCATTTGATGTGGCTAGGAATGGGTGGCCAAGGATGATAGGAATCTGAGTGTCAACATTAATGATGAGCTACGTATCCAAAACAGTAAAATCTACTAGATAGTAGAATGTATTGACTTAGACAAGCACGTCATCTATCATCCCTCTCAGTATACAAATCAAATGATCAATGAGTTAGAGTGTGGTCTTGGTGGGTTCTAATTCACTTAGACGAAGTTGTTCATAGATTGAGTAGGGGATTAAATTCATACTTGCCCTCAAATCAAATACAACATGCTCAATCTAAAGGTTCCCAATCTCACTTGAGATACTTGGGCTACTAAGATCTTTGTATTTTTGCAGCACATCCAAGGGCTCCTTTATGTTATCTGGGAGTAGAAATTAGCATACTCTCTTTTTCCTCATCTAAGTGGGAAGAAATCACCACAGGAAATGTCTCATCTTGAGCCAAATAAGCATATTTAACATCCGCAAGAAAAGGTTTCAGGTCAAGCTTTGGTTCCTTGACACTAGATGGTAGAGGCTTTGAGTCAGTTTAAGGTAATCTTTCAAATTCAGGCCTTCACCAATTAGTTTCAAGTATCAGCATAACATCAAGTAAGGCATTCATCTCCCTAATCATGTCATCATCCAAATCAGTGAAGTGGGCCAAGCACGTCTCTAAAGTGTCGAAGTATAAAGTCAAAAGTGATTTATCTTCCACGAATGAATCTATCAAGTTAATTTCATAGATATCGGCATTCATATTTTGTCTACATCTCTCATGTTATTAAATAATATTGAAGACATTATTTATGCCATAAGCGTCATATTCCTAAAGGATAGTTTCGTAATTTCATTCTTATAATTGATTGTGACGTTTGATGTAGCTAGGAATGGTCGACCGAGGATGATAAGAATCTGAATGTTAGCATTAATGATAGGCTATGTATCCAAAATAATAAAATATACTAGATAGTAGAATTTATTGACTTAGACAATAACATCCTTTATCATTCCTTTTGATATACGAATCGAACGATCAGTAAGTTGGAGTATGGTCTTGGTGGGTTTTAATTCACCCAAGCCAATGTCACACCCAAACTTGGAAAACGGGCTCACAAAATTCTCGATTGCCGAATCTGGTGCCGACAGCTTCTGTAGTACCCATTCGCGACTCCTAGCGTCCATATGCCAGATTCCGATCTTGGGATCCTACAAGTAGGATTTTCAGTATGAATTTTATTTTTTTTTGAAATGGAGCATAACCACAAGCATAACCAAGTCACAAAACAACATCACCACATATCCACTATATCAAAACTTAAGTACAATGATGAAAGGGAAATACATATGTCAAAAATCAAAACTCCAGAAGACCGCTGCATGCTCCAAGCTCAACGCTGCTGTAACTTAATGCCACCTGCATGCATCTATCATGCATAAGCTTATAGAAAGCTTAGAGGGTGGTGAAAGTGTGTGTAAGGTAAGTGTTAAATATACAATAAATCATATAAATCATACATCATCGGGATAAGAGGAAATAATAACAAGATCATGAATCATACGACATCAGAGTAAGTGGAAGTATACTGGTAAGTCCATGAATGCTATCAGCTGTACCAAAACATGTAATGCAAGGCATGAATGTTATCGGTCATACCAAGGCCATGCGATGCGAAACATAATAAGACAATAACAGATGCCGAGGATGCAATGCAATATGCAAATCCTAACGAGTCACGAATACCATCAACCTCATCTAGGCCATATAAGTGCAAAAATATAGTAACCCAAAATGCTAAGTACTGTGGATGCAATGTAATGTGCAGTGCGAATGAAATGACCATACAGGAACGTGAAGTCGGGATGATAGTACATAGTATCGCAGGCTAGGGATCCACCACAAGGGACTTCTATCCAAACCAGTCCCATACCTAAATTTGGATAGTCCAACTCAATGTGGTAAAATCCTGATCTCAGGTTAGTCGCGCGCCTAACCGAAATCTTGACCATGCTAAGGTACACGTGATAAATAGTTACACACTACTAGCCTGAGTGGATAGTGAATGAATGAATGAATGGATGGATATGCAATTCCTACTCAATAAGTCCACATATCAGTATGGTTGCTCTCTGGGGAAATCACCGGAGTCTATTATACTTCACACCGACTTCCTCCTCCCTAGCTACACAGCCCCACGAGTGAAAGAGACCTCATTATCCGCCTAGCCAACAGTCTGTCAATACCTACTCGGCTCATCGATAGTGGACCCATTTACAAGTTGGTCATACTTAGCCTAGCTTATCTCCTTCACTCAGGCGGATAAGGCCACACCCCCTCCCAACCAAGTATGAAACGATGACATGATGGAGACACGGCAAACCACCTCATGGTATTCGGCACTCGCGAATGCATAACTCCTCATGTCCACACTCGGCACAGACGTTGGGGTACCTCATGGCCTCGGAGATTCTAGGATTTTTACCCAAGAACATCCTAAGTGCCCACAGTGCTAGAACCAAGTATTTTTGGTGTCCCATTTAGCCATCCACGATGTGCCTGTGGAGACCATGACCCTAATGTCGCTAGGGCATGCAGTGAATCACGACACATAATGCGAAATGCATGAGTCACACTGTCAGTCATGTAGCAATCTCACACATACCACGCGCTTATGTGGGGCACCCCATCTTATAAGGAGTCCCATAAATATCTCAACCCAACGGCTTATGCTATGATCAAACATTTCTCATATCAAGCATACATATGATGCGTATGCGCATGAATCATAGAAGTGTACTAAGCATGTTATAAAGTAATGAACTATCCTTACACCGAAGATGGGCCTAGATGGCCTATGCGCAACCAATATGGGCCTATCAATGGGCCCAAGGGAGAGTCATAATGTGGACATTTAACCAACATTATTCTTACAATGTGGACGTCAAACCATCATTATTCCCTAGGCATGGCCGGCCATAAATGTCATTACATAAACCATGGTAAAATTATACATTGCAATGGTCTTATATACATCTCATTGGGCCTCAACCCATGGGCCTTAGATACATCAAATGGGCCACATCAATGGGCCTTATGTACATTGTAATGGGTCATATCCCATGGGCCTTCAATACATCACAATCGGCCTCAACCCACGGGCCCTAATACATCACCATGGGCCTTAACCCATGGGCCCCCAAATACATTACATCAAGGTGGGCCTCAACAATGGGCCTAATACACCTTAAGGTGGGACTCAACAATGGGCCTCATACACATCAAGGTGGGCCTCAACAACAGGCCCCATACACCTCAAGGTGGACCTCAACAACGAGCCTCACAGATGAGCCATAAATATATCAAAGGTGGGCCTCACCAAATGGGCCACACCAATGGGCCTAATCACATGGGCCATATGCATATCAAATGGGCCACACCCAAATACAAGTGGTGGTAATGATTTCCACCATTAAATTCCTAAGGCCCACCATAATATTCATTTCCCATCCAATTTGATTATAAGGCCTCATAGACCTGAATTAAAAGGAACGACCAATATCATATTTGGTCCCAAACTTAGTAGCCCAAGGGTCTTAATGGTGGACCTTCAAACCCACTACTTTCTATAATGTGGTCCACCTATTCCTAGATCTGTCTCATTTTTGAACTCAAGCTTTAAAATGAGCTTTCAGGTGGTTGGATGACTTGGATATAACACATGCATCATGGTGGGGGGTTCACATGAACCATGGATCTGATTCATCCTTTAGCTCATGCCCAAAAATGAGCTTGCAAAATGGATTGACGGTTATGATGCAACACATGCATCATGGTGGGTCCCACCGTACAGGCATGGATGGTGTGGATAGAACACATACATCATGGGTCCACTAGCCGTCCAGTAGCCCAGCAAACGGCTGGACGACATGGCAAAACACATACATTTAGGTGGGTTCCATCTGGATGGTGTGAATAAGACACATACTTCACTGCAGGTCCCATGTGAGGCCCACCATAATATTTATTTGCAATCCAACCCACTAGTAAGGTCACACGAACCTGGATGAAAAGGAAAAATAAATTTCATCTTGATCCAAAACTTCTGTGAACCCAAAAATTGGTTTCAAAGGCAGACATTCAATCCAACTGTTTCCTCTGATTTGAGCCACCTAAGCTTTGGATGTGGCTGATTTTCGGGGTGGGGCCCACTACCCTAAGGGCCAACAAGACAGACGATGTGGATATACCAAACACACATCGTGGTGGGGCCCATGGTCAATGGCCGTGGGTCTAATTGTAAGTACATGTAAATGTTCTTTTTCGATCCGAGGGTGGTCCAGAAGAAGCGCCGTTTGCTTAATATGCGCTCGACAAGAAGAATGGTGCGTCACTATTCCGTATTTATTTATTTATTTATTTTTTAATCCCATTTTCTTGCAGTTTTTCATATGTGGGGCCCGCATCAGTAGAATCTGACCCCGTCATTGGTCCACATAGCTCAAGATAAGCCAAACAAGCCCAATATTGAATATATTTTGGTGTATCAAAACATCGGGGTGGATTAAAACGATAGACACACTGTTTTAACGCCTAAAATGAAGTGGGGAAAGGAATGGACGACGTGAATTAAGTCCATACATTAAGGTGGGGCGTGTAGGAGTGGCCCACCCAATAAGCTTTGAAACAAGCTCATATTTGTGTTTTTAACATCCTGGACGTGACGTGGACAGTCTGGGCATAACGCATGCACAAGGTGAGCCTTGCTCAGGTGGGCCACCAAATGCATGGATGGTGAGGATAAGACATACACCAAGGTAGGGTCCATCCGAGTGGGCCACACGAACACATCATCACACACACAAAAATATATGAAAAAGAGAGGGAAAGAGAGAGAAAAAGAGTGGGACACATGAGATGGAGGGCTCCGCCACTATGAGCCCTCCCTTGCAAGCAATTATACATCAAGTGGGTCCTAATACAAGCGGGCCTACCAAATCAAAGATCAACGGTGGAGATTCCTTCTCCACCCAAAATGGACGGTCTAGATGACCTCTTTTCATGCAAGGAAAATAAACATCATGATGGGGCCTATGGAGAATGGCCCCATCATAGAATGATCATGAGAATCAAGGTGGGCCATCAGCCACACCTAAGGTCCAAAGTGAGATCCATACCATCAATCGGTAGGCCTCACTTGGCCCTCCATCAAAAAAAGGAAATCTAAGCCTAAAAGAGCACCCACCATTCGATCTTCTCTGTACGTTGGAACGTCGGTCTCCTTTTGTCTCACTTTCATGATAGGTAGTTTCCATCCATTCACTGGGGCCAGCCACACACTTTCATCCATGGATTTGAGAAAGATTCTCATCCTTGCTTTCCAATAGGCATAGTTTGTGCCATTAAAGGGTAGTGGCCTAGTGACAGATAGGCTTTCAAAATTTGACATCTTAATATAGCTTAGATCGTTAGCTCAGGAAATAAATCCAATAAATAAGCAATAAGCACGAGCTATTAGGCTCTGATACCACTTGAAAGGGCCTAGCTATATGCCCTAGAGGGGGGTGAATAGGGCAATGTCAAATAAAACTTAAAACAAATGGAATAATAAAAGATATAAATAACAATCTTTGAAATAATAACACTCTCAAAACATATGAAATATGAGAATGATACTAAATCAGTTCTAAGGACAACCTTACACCAAAAACCAATGGCTTATGGTAGGACAACCTTATTTCTAGAACGATCTAGAAAACACAAATGATATGGAAAATAAATCAAGAATAACTTAAAGAAATAAATCCTAAGTTATTACACCATTTAACCACACTTGCTTGAAATGAAAATTACAACATTCATCCACAAAAGCAATTCACAATACTGAAGGAATAAATGAATAAAGAAATCAAGCACATCCACAACACAACGATATATAGTGGTTCGCCTGTGTGTTCACCAATTGTTAGCTAATGCCACACGAATGCTACTCCACTCCTAATATCCTCACACGGGGGATATTAGCATGCACTATCAAAATAGGTTTTCATAGGTTCACCCAAAACCTTCACAATTGTGTCTTTTATCTCAAAGCTTACACAATCCAAAAACCCCACAACTGAGTTTTTGGCTCTCCTCGGATAACAAAACAATGAGATTTTTCGGCAAATCTCAAACAAAACCAGAGAAAGTAAATTACAAAGTAAAATACTGGATCTCTTTTGAAGTAGCCTAGAACCAATCGAGTAGATGAATGATACGTCGTTCAATGTCCAATACTCACATAAAGAATGGTTCTATGTCTAATTGATTTTAGATTAAATCAAGAAGAGCAAGGTCTATTTGATTTTGATCCCTGAAGAAGGAATATCACAAATTCCTCTTTTCTAAATAAGATTGGAATATGGATCAAAATCACAATAGAAAAATGCTAACAAAAGGAATATTAAATATGCACAATAGCTTAAAAAATAATCACAACTTATCTCAGAGTATAGCCTTAAATCGCTTGAATTGAATGGAATGGAATGAATAAACTCTAAAATTCGTGCATTATTTATAGCCTCAAAAATCCCATCTTCGACTGGTCTTAGGATCCTAGGACTGGTCGTAGCGTCAAAGATTTTGAAAGATTTCCACGGGATTAGATTTGCTATTCTCACGACTGGTCTTAGGTAGCCTACGACCGGTCGTGGACCACCTACGACTGGTCGTGAGACACCTACGACTGGTCGTGGGACTCGAGATAGGTCGCTGGAGTTCGAGTCGTAGGACTACGACCGGTCGAAGGATGAGTCGTAGGACTTCCCAGGACTGGTCGAAGAAAGTCCAGGACTAGTCGAAGGATAACTAGGAAAATCCAAAAATCTGTAATAACCTAGGACTGGTCCTGAGAAACCTAAGACTGGTTGAAGCAAAGCTAGGACAGGTCTTAAGATTTCTAGGACTGGTCTTAGAACAGTTACACCAAGTAAATTAAAATATTCGGATTATGTATCCAGAATGACCTATCATCTAGACCAACCTAAGGTCAATCTAAAGTCAAACAAACCTTGAAGTGAGATGGACATTGAAGTCTTGAAGTAGAAGCTTGAGTCGAGTTGATGGTCTTTCTCGAGCTTGGTACATTCTTGACTTGTCTTGATGAAGTCTTCTAATCTTGAACTTGATAGAAGCAAACTTGGAGTCTTCTATTCTTGTAGACTTCATTCATGACATGTCTTGCAAACATTCTTCATTTATGATCTTGTCTTGAAAACATTCTTCATTCATGATCTTGTCTTGAAGCAGTGTGTAGTCACAAACAAGAAACACAAGAAGTACAAGACATATAGGTTTTGGCACTACAAAATTTGACAACCAAAGGGATATGAAATCATAGCACTAACAATCTCCCCCTTTGTCAAATTTGTGACAAAACACATTTATAAATATAAGAGTAAAATGAAGAAAGAATCATGAGCCATCAGAGTGAAAAAAAAATACTCTACTCCCCCTAAGTGAGTAGAAACAATCAACCATATTCAAGTACTCACTCTCTCCTTTTCTCCCATTCTCCCCCTTTCCATACTATTCCATACCACTCCCCCTTTTTGTCACAAAATGACAAGGAAAGGCCAAAGGAGAGAAGAGAACACCATATGAAGAGTCAAGATTTAATTATCAAATTAGTACAAAACTTCAATATCATCAATCCAAAACATACAACCAAAGTCATCAATCGTAATAATAATACAGAATCCATCATATTCAAACCAAAAATAATAATAATAATCCACCTAATCAGATCCAGATGAAGGAGCAGGGATGGTTGGATCAATCTGATGTAAACCCCTATTAATGCGACGAAGATATTTTCGCATATATTTAAATTGCATATCATGGGCTACACTCAGGTTATCAACCTTCTCCTCCAATGCACTTAGACGTGCATCATAACCGAAGATGGATCGTAATCGAATCATTTTGGGAGTCAGTTTCAATTTCTTCAAATATATCATCCATATTTATATCAGCCTGTGGAGGAAGATCAGCAGTTTCTCCTTCATTTCTTGCTTCAGCACCTTCACCACCACCTTCATAGAATTGACCAGGAAGCAAATCCAACTTCATCTTATTTAAATTAGTATTACTAAATAAAAGATGATGAATTGGTGCCTCATTCTCAGGTAAAGCAACGAGCATATTTGTGGCTAAACAAGTCATAAGATAACCAAATGGAATATCACCATGACCCGGATGAAGATGAAACTAAATGATAAAATGACATATCAAAGAAGGTAAATAGACAATGCCGGACACAACAGAGTGCAATACCCGAACCATGAAGGCAGTTAACTCAGTTTTATTGCCTGACTGAGGATACACGTTTGAAGTGAAGATCCGGTGCAAAACTCTATATCTGGGTAATAAAAATTTTGAAGGGAGCACATTTCCTTTGTGCGTCCAATGCACTTCCATATTGCATAAATCTCTTGTCAACATTTGTTTTTCCGATTCTGATGGTTTGTCATATAATGTATGAATCGGAATACCTTCATCTTTGACAGGTATATCCATAATACCTGATATCAAATGTCGATCTATCAAAAATTTTCCTTCTCTAGTAGCAATTGAGAACGTTAAATTATCAAGGGAAAAATCAGAGATACATGCAACCATAGATTGTGCAATGGACTGGTATGCAGGCCCACCCCAAAACAAAATGTTAGTCCAGCCAACAGATTCAAGGAGAGGTGTAATCTCAAATTGTTCAATGTGACTGAGACTTACAGGACGCTCAACGATAACTTTACGGTTACGTAACTCCCATACATCATTGGGATCATCTTCGGGTGATCGAAGGTGCCGTCTTGTTATAGATATAGATCTAGATGAAGATGGACTACGAGATGTTTTCTTTTTCCCTCTAACATCCATTTTCAACAAGATTTACCAAGGAGGAAGCACAAAGAACACTAGAAGTGGTGGGTTTCTCTAGATCAGATTTTTAGAGAGGAAACCCTAAACAATCAACAAAAGACGAGATCTAGCTTATGGAATAAACAAATCAAAGCATAGAAGGCATAAATCTTCAATAAAAATGAAGAAACACGACTTATCTTGAAGAAAATCACGAACTCTCAAGACTGGTCGAGCCACGACTCGTCGAAGGAAGAAGAGAAAATAAAGAACAAAGTGATTTTCCCTAAATTATATGATGCTCACGATCTCTATGACCGGGGAGAGTAGCCCCGACCTGGCCGAGTCAGTCGGGGCCGTCGTGTATGGCAAAGGCCGGTCGAGTATCGACCAAAATAAATATTTTTATGCAGAAATTGAAATTTATACACATAAAAATTTAAAATATAGTACACTACGATACACGCAGACAAGTATATTCAATTTAAAATGCACATACCAAGATCAAATTTCATTTTAGTAAACTTACTTTTGTCGAGTGGTTTAGTAAATATATCAGCAAGTTGGACATTAGTTGGAATATATTCCAAAGAGATAGCTTTTTCTTCAACTAATTCACGAATGTAATGATACCTAATGTCAATATGCTTAGTACGCGAATCTTTGAATTAGATTTTGAAAATATTGATAGCACTGGAATTATCACAATGTAAGATCATTGAATCTTGATTAATTTCATAATCGCTTAACATGCGTTTTATCCATACGAGTTGTGTACATGCATATCCTACTGCGATATACTCAGCCACAGCAGTGGAAAGCGATATTGAACTTTGCTTCTTGCTAAACCAAGAAACCAAACAATTTCCAATGTAAAAACAACCACCACTGGTTGATTTTCTATCATTAATATTACCAGCCCAATCAGCATCAGAATACCCAGCTAATTTAACATTAGTATCAAAAGGATACTAAAGACCCAAATTAGTTATACTTGCGACATATCTAATAATTCGTTTGACAGCAGTAAGATGTGAATCTTTAGGATTAGATTGATATCTCGCACAAATACCAACGCTAAAAGCGATATCAGGTCTACTAGCAGTTAGATATAATAAACTACCAATCATACTACGATATAGCTTAGGATCTACATCTTTACATGAAGAGTCTTTTAAGAGTCTTAAGGTTGTACTCATAGGAGTATCAAATTTTTTACCATTTTCAAATCCAAACCTTTTAACCAAGTTTGTAGCATACTTGGTTTGAGAAATGAAGATTCCATCAGGTTGTTGTTTTACTTGTAACCCTAGGAAGTAATTTAGTTCACCAACCATGCTCATTTCGAATCTTGATTTCATCAACTCTGCAAACTCAATAGACATGTTAGAACAAGTTGATCCATAAATAATATTGTCTACATAGATTTGAACCATTAAAATCTCATTATTATGTTTCTTAACAAATAGCGTCTTATCGACACTTCCCACTTGAAAACTATGACTTAGTAAGAATTTAGTCAATTTTTCATACCATGCCGTGGGCGCTTGTTTCAGACCATAGAGAGCCTTTTTGAGACAAAATACAAGATCAGAAAGCTTGGGGTCTTCAAACCCTGAGGGTTGTTCTACATAAACTTCTTCATGTAAATCGCCATTTAAGAAGGCACTCTTTACATCCGTCTGATAAATTTTAAACTTTCTAAAGCAAGCAATGGAAATAAAAAGTCTGATAGATTCAAGGCGAGCGACTGGAGTAAAGGTTTCATCGTAATCAATGCCTTCAATCTGAGTGTACCCTTGTACAACCAGTCTAGCCTTGTTTCGTATAACATTTCCAAGTTCATCAGACTTTTTTTAAAGATCCATTTTGTTCCAATAATGTGTTTATCTTTAGGTCTAGAACAAGATACCGGACATCATTACGAACAAATTGATTAAGTTCATCCCGCATAGCTACTATCCAATTTTCGTCGAAAGAGCTTCTTTTACATTGACCTAGGTTCTATTTGGGATGTAAAACAAACATAATTGCATATGTTTTCAAGTTGTTTTGCATGTACGAACTCTAGTGAGAGGGTTTCTAAGGATTTGATTAGTTGGATGATCTTTGTATCTAGGTTCAGATTGAGATGAAGAGGTATCTTGATTTTCGATTATAAGAATTTCATCATCATCTGAACTCAGAGAAAGTGTATTCAAATGATCATCAATGACCACATTGATGGACTCTTGAATCACACCTGTTCTTTTATTTAGAACCCTATAGGCTCGACTGTTTAAGGAATATCCAAGGAAAATACCTTCATCACTCTTCGTATCAAATTTTCCCAAATTTTCACGATCTCGTAAAATGTAACACTTACTGCCAAAAATTCGAAAGTATTTGACAGTAGGTTTCTTTTCGAACCATAACTCATAAGCAGTCTTATTTTCAGATTTACTAGTATAAACACGATTAATAATGTAGCAGGCAGTATTAATTGCTTCGGCCCAAAGATTTTTGGAGAGCTTCATACTATTTAACATGACATTAGCCATATCCTGAAGCACTCTATTTTTTCTCTCAACTATACCATTTTGTTGAGGAGTTTTGGGCGCAGAGAATTCATGTGATATTCCCTGATCGCTACAGAATTTCTCAAACTGCTATTTTCGATTCGTAATCATGATCACTACGGATCTTATAAACTTGAGAACCTTTTTCATTTTGGATTCGTTTGATGATCTTCTTTACCTCATCTAGGGTTTCAGATTTATCTTTTAAGAACGATACCCAAGTGAATCTAGTAAAGTCATCTACGATAACCAAGATGTATTTTTGCCACCTCGACTCTCCGTTCTAGTTGGTCCAATGAGATCCATGTGGAGAAGCTCGAGAGGTCTGGATGTGGTATTGGAGTTCACTTTCTTGTGAGAGCTCCTAACTGCTTTGCCCAACCGGCATTCACCACATATTTTGTCTACTTTTGTAATTTAGGTAGACCTCTTATAAGTTCTCTTTGCTTCAATCTAAATAAGTTCTAGTAGTAATGTACATGTCCAAGGCGTTTATGCCATAATTCAGTCTCATCAGTGTGGACCATGTAACACGATTGAGTAGATGAGCTTGCATTACTAACGATGTAGTAGTTTTCAAAAGTTCTGCAACCAGTTAATATAACAGAACCCTCTTTATTAACAATCTCACAACCTTGATTAGAAAACTTTATGTTATGATTATTGTCACATATCTGAGATATACTCAGTAGGTTGTGTTTCAAGCCCTCAACATATAATACATTTTTAAATAAGGGAAGGTTATAAAGCTGAACCGTACCTTGGCCAATGATTTTGCAATTGCTTCCATCACCAAAAGTGACTGACCCATCAGTCCTGTCTTCAAGATCGGTGAATAAAGCTTTGTCGCCTGCCATATGTCTGGAGCATCCACTGTCAAGGTACCACTTTGAATGGCTTGTAGCTTTGAAAGCAGTGTGGGCAACCAAGCAGTCAACTTTAGGAACTCATTTCAGTACTGTTTTGGTTTAGGAGTGTAGTTGGACTTTTTCTGTCTATTGTTATATGAATGACCTATAGAGTTAAATTTTAATAGCTCCTTGAGAAGATCAATAATCTTTTCAACTAAAGGATTTTGGTTTTGAAGATTGAAGTTGGCATGACTATTTTTAGATTTTTGAAAGGTCCTTGAATTTTGTGAAAAACCTTGATAAGTATACTTTACTTTTGAGTTCAAAGACTCTCCTTTCACAAACTTAGGAGTAGTATTCTTTTGTTTAGGAGAAGTATTCTTATCATAGCCCAACCCGGATCTATCGCCACATTTTCTCGATCCGGATAACAAATTTTCTAATTTAGGATCACCTTGGGCATATCTCCAAGTGTCTTTTAAACTCAAAAGAGAAGCTACTTCATTTTTGAGTTTCTCGTTCTCGATTTTCAAATCATCAACTTGGGAGGTTTTGATTTTTAAATCACATTTGGTCTTTTCAAAAAAATCAAAAATATGAGATTTTTCTAAGACAAGAGACTCATAATCTTCTTTAAGTTTAGAAAATTTTTCCTTTTGTAATTTAAGCTTGACAAAGACAATTTTACAACTCTCCTTATAAAGGGCATTGTATGCATCCTGAAGATCATCTTCATTGTCACAATCACTATTCAGATTCTCTTCGCTAGTTACTTCATCATAATATGAAAAAGTGACTTTGGCTAGAGTCATAAGGGCTTTAACATCATCTCCCGACTCGTTTTGAGTAATCTCTCGATTTAAGAGGATTCCGAATCAAATGATTCATCCCAAGTAGCCAACATACTCTTCCTTTTTGATTTGTCCTTTTTAGGACATTTGTTAGCCAAGTGCCCATACTCTTGACAGTTGTAACATTGACTATCTTTCAAAGATTTTCGAGCTCTAAGTTTAGATTGTCTCTTATCGTTTGATTTTTGAAAATCTCCTTTTTTCTTATTTTTCAAAATTTTATAAAACCTTTTTACAAAGAGTGCCATATCATCTTCGGAATTTTCAAAGTCTGAAGTGCTCTCTTGTGGAATATTTTTAGATGACTTGAGAGCAATTGATTTTCCTTTTGGAGCATTAAAGTTCAATTCATAGGTCTGTAAAGAACCAACTAGTTCCTCAACCCTCATGTTATCCGTATCACGAAGTTCCTGAATCGCGGTTACTTTTGAATTGAACCGTTCAGGAAGTGAGCGTAGTATCTTTGCACATACTTTACTTTCTGGGATTCTATCACCAAGTCCCCACATTGAGTTTACAATGGCATTCAATCTAGTGTAGAAATCCATAAACATTCTTTTCTCCTCCATATGAATTTCTTCAAATTTAGTTGTGAGGAGTTGGACTTTAGATTTCTTGACAATTGATGTACCCTCGTGTGTCGTGTCTAAAAGATCCCATGCTTGTTTAGCATTTTCACACGAGATGATTCTTTTGAATTCATCCGGTGACAATGCCCAAGTAATTGCATTTAGTGCTTTTGCATTGGCACTACTCTCACTTTTCTGAAGTGTGGTCTAAAGAGCATAAGATATTACTTTCATTGATTTTGAACCATCTTCATCAGTTACTTCAGTGATAGGTAGTTTCCATCCGTTCACTGGGGCTAGCCACACACTTTCATCCATGGATTTGAGAAATATTCTCATCCTTACTTTCCAATAGGCATAGTTTGTGCCATTAAAGGGTGGTGGCCTAGTGACAGATAGGCTTTCAAAATTTGACATCTTAATATAGCTTAGATCGTTAGCTCAGGAAATAAATCCAATAAATAAGCAATAAGCACGAGCTATTAGGCTCTGATACCACTTGAAAGGGCCTAGCTATATGCCCTAGAGGGGGGTGAATAGGGCAATGTCAAATAAAACTTAAAACAGCGGAATAATAAAAGATATAAATAACAATGCTGAAATAATAACACTCTCAAAACATATGAAATATGAGAATGATACTAAATCGGGTTCTAAGGACAACCTTACACCAAAAACCAATGGCTTATGGTAGGACAACCTTATTTCTAGAACGATCTAGAAAACACAAATGATATGGAAAATAAATCAAGAATAACTTAAAGAAATAAATCCTAAGTTATTACACCATTCAACCACACTTGCTTGAAATGAAAATTACAACATTCATCCACAAAAGCAATTCACAATACTGAAGGAATAAATGAATAAAGAAATCAAGCACATCCACAACACAACGATATATAGTGGTTCGCCTGTGTGTTCACCAACTGTTAGCCAACAATGACCACACAATCGTTACTCCACTCCTAATATCCTCATGGGGATATTAGCATGCACTATCAAAATAGGTTTTCAAAGGTTCACCCAAAACCTTCACAATTGTGTCTTTTTATCTCGGGCACACAATCCAAAAACCCCCACAATCTGAAGCCGCTCTCCTCAGATAACCAAAACAATGAGATTTTTCTGGCAAATCTCAAACAAAACCAGAGAAAGTAAATTACAAAGTAAAATACCTGGATCTTCTTTTAAAGTAGCCCAGTAGAACCAATCAGAGTAGATGAATGATACGTCGTTCAATGTCCAATACTCACATAAAGAATGGTTCTATGTTTAATTGATTTTAGATTAAATCAAGAAGAGCAAGGTCTATTTGATTTTGATCCCAGAAGAAGGAATATCACAAATTCCTCTTTTATAAATAAGATTGGAATATGGATCAAAATCACAATAGAAAAATGCTAACAAAAGGAATATTAAATATGCACAATAGCTTAAAAAAATAATCACAACTTATCTCAGAGTATAGCCTTAAATCGCTTGAATTGAATGGAATGGAATGAATAAACTCTGAAATTCGTGCATTATTTATAGCCTCAAAAATCCCATCTTCGATCGGGTCTTAGGATCCTCAGGATGGTCGTAGGCCAAAGATTTTGAAAGATTTCCGCGGGATTAGATTTACTATTCTCACGACTGGTCTTAAGTAGCCTACGACTGGTCGTCGACCACCTACGACTGGTCGTGAGACACCTACGACTGGTCGTGGGACTCGAGATAGGTCGCTGGAGTTCGAGTCGTAGGACTACGATCGATCGAAGGATGAGTTGCAGGATTTCCCAGGACTGGTCGAAGAAAGTCCAGGACTAGTCGAAGGACAACCAGGAAAATCCGAAAATCTGTAATAACCTAGGACTGGTCCTGAGAAACCTAAGACTGATCGAAGCAAAGCTAGGATAGGTCTTAAGATTTCTAGGACTGGTCTTAGTACAGTCACACCAAGTAAATTAAAATATTTGGATTATGTATCCAGAATGACCTATCATACAGACCAACCTAAGGTCAATCTAAGGTCAAACAAACCTTGAAGTGAGATGGACATTGAAGTCTTGAAGGTCTGTATTCTCAGATGATCTTGAAGTAGAAGCTTGAGTCGAGTTGATAGTCTTTCTCGAGCTTGGTACATTCTTGACTTGTCTTGATGAAGTCTTCTAATCTTGAACTTGATAGAAGCAAACTTGGAGTCTTCTATTCTTGTAAATTCATTCATGACATGTCTTGCAAACATTCTTCACTTATGATCTTGTCTTGAAAACATTCTTCATTCATGATCTTGTCTTGAAGCAGTGTGTAATCACAAACAAGAAACACAAGAAGTACAAGACATATAGGTTTTGGCACTAAAAAATTTGACAACCAAAGGGATATGAAATCTTAGCACTAACAATCCCCCCTCTAGGACTTCTTTAGCTCTTCTTTTCAGGCACTAAATATTGATCGCAGGGAATTTAAAACATCTATCATGCCCATAGTCTATAATAGATCAATAGATTTTATGGATCAATCCCTTATAAAATAGATAAGAAATTAATCTTAGCCTTCCTAAGTATCCAAAGTGCTAAGAGTCGACAATGGATCAAAGTAAATTAAAATAAAGCTTCATTCAAACCAATATCAATAAATTTTTTGACAATTAAACAAAATACTTAAATCAATGTAAATTAAAACATTAAAAATAACTACAATCTTCACCTCTTAGCCCTGGCTAAGAGATTTAACCAACCATAGATATGATTAAACTAAACTCAAACAAAAACATAAAAATTGAAGTAGAACCAAAGGATTAGTGCTCTAATTCGTAGTTATAATAGCCTAAAACACCCTATTAAATAGAAAAACCCACACCAACTTTGAATTTAGGCACTTTTTATATGCTTCGGTCGCACCAACGATCACTTTCAGTTGCACTTGAGTTACACCGAGTCCAGCCAAATATACCTTCAGCCGGAGTTAAATTTCTCTAAAATAGGTCTGAGGTCTTTATCTCTCTTAAGTCGCACTGAACCTCCCTTCAATGGCATAAAACATGGCTTCAATCGAACCTAAGTTTCAAATTAAATTAAGTTTAACAATCACAATTTCTTATTAGACCGTTCTGTGTACATTCGGTCGGACTGAACCAACCTTAAGCAGGACCAAATAGTCTGTTATTTTTGTTATTACACTGTGTGATTTTTCAGTCCTTTTTCTCTCATTTGCACTTAGTTTTCATGGATCTTTGGTACTTAAATTCTTCATTAATGACCTCCAAATCTCCAATTCTTCACTTGGTCATTCTTTAAGCATTAAATCTTCTCTTTAGTTATTCTTTTCATCTTAGCTCTCTAAATCACCTCGCATAGGAAAACATACGTAAGTAGATTAAATAAACATACTTATGCTTATAAACCAATGAACAATAAGGAAAAATATGCAATAGTTCATACTCAATAGTTTTATAGGCCGTACGGAAGCCCACACTGCGTCGGTTAGTTAAAGTGACCAATCCTTATGATCCGGGTTAACCATTTTCTCTAAAGTTTGTTAAATATCCATATTCAATATCTTTTGGACTTGTTAGACTCTTCACAAGTCTGATAGAGTTATATCTGGGACTTGATGAAGTTTCTCATGTCCTGATTGTCTAGCCTATCACGGTCTAGATAGAACCATTGGGCCTCGGAGAGGTCAATGAAGAGGTTGCCAAGTACAAGTTCCATAGATCGTAACATCTCTTTGTCGAAGCGATGTTGACGGATCTAGTGCAATAGATTCTTTCAAGTTGCATCATAGCAAGCTGAAAGAGTTGTGGAATCAGCATGAAGGGCTGAGAGTTCCATCAGTTGGGCAGCCATCATTTGAGTTCGGAGTCAACCTTGGAGTATGCCTCTCTAAGCCGTAGGAGTTCTGAAATGACCTTAAGAACCTATGGAAGATATTCATCCGTCTTGGCTATTCAATAACATCCCTAAGGAAGGGATGAGCATCTTGGAGAAATGAGGAATGGGAGAAGGAGCCAATCCCTCCCTAAAAGATTTCCTCTAAAACTCTTAAGGATTAAGAGAAGAAATTAGAAGTCATGGCGTCAAGGCTAGTTGTTGAGGTTTCTTGTTCATGGTGTGCTACAAATCCAAGTGGCGAGTATTTTTTATATATATCAGGAGTAATAAGTGCATGTATTAGATAGGGTTCGACGGTTGGCAAACCAAAGTAGACGGCTGGGTTAGCGATTCATTTACGAGAATTTGGTGGGATGCAACAAAATAAATGAAGTTCCTTGAGCAACGTGGCATATTTACTATTGTTAAGTTAGCATATAATAGAGCATATATGAATGGAAAACGGCTAAGTGTTGAGCAACCAATTTGTGATAAAGAAATTTGGTCTACTATGGGAACATTGTTTGAACCAGTTATCTATTTTGAACATCTCTAGCCATAACCAATGGTAAAAGATTTAGTACCTGAAAAGAAAACATCCCATACCTTGCTAGAATATCAATTTTATTGATAAAAAGGGAGATTTATTTAATAACATTGCCAATCATCAACCACATTCCATGTGCAAGAAAGAGAAATAGAAAGGGAAACTTAAAATGAACAAGTGATTTAAATATTCATGCCTTCGAACTCCTCGAGGAGACGCTGCATCTTGGCCTCATTCTTCTTTTGTTTTGGTGCCCAATATGCTCCCTTTTCGATGATGATCAGTAAAAGATGAAGTAGTTGGCCATGCGGATGTTGTTTGAAGAAACCCTATTCCCGACTTCTTTCTTTGTGCCGAGATTAATTTTCTACCACATTTGGTAGATGGCGATCTACTCGTCCAAAAATGAGAGGTCTTCTTGGACGACTACATCCTTGGTAAAAAAGGAAAGCTCCCGTTCCTTGAGTTCTTCCATCAGTCTGTATGGTAAGCTTACAATGTATAAAGCATGGTGTGATTGAACTAGTGAGTCTGAACCTAGCATAATCGATCATGTCAAGACAGTTCATGAGCCATGCTTATCTTTACAAAGTCTTCCTTGGTCGATGCTTGCTAGAGGAGATAGCCATAGAGCAGTTCAAAATCAAAGGTAAGCTCGAGATAACGACATCCCATAGAATACAGACGAGTCAACTTTTAAAAGAGTTCGCCGAGCGCAGCCTTTGTCGAAGCCTCTTTAATAAAATAGTGTTCATCAAAGAGTAATGAGGATTGACAGAACTCTGCTAAGCCCTATTCAAAGATTTCCTTCAAATAACTTTCAACACCAGCAATGTAAGAAGAATGGTTGGAAGCTATGGAAGCAAGACAAAGGTATAAAGATGAGGTTAGTGTGAATTTGAATGAGGTCTAGATCAGTTTAAATAGATGATTTTTGGCACCCACAATTCGTAGAGGTTATAGGTACTAAATTGCTACATGTTCCAAGCAACTAGGAACATGTAGTGGTTAAGGCTTTAGATTCGGGATAAGCCCACGATGTCCCAGGTTTTAAGGGCCTAGTCAGTAGTTAGTTATAAACACAAAAGAATAGAAAAACTAAGTAATGAGAAAACAAAAGAGTCTCATGGCCGATTACGTTAATAAGACTTAATCATTACAAGAAATCGGTTACACCTTGAAAGAAGAAAATTATTGAATCAATGCCCTCATCTCCTTTAATCAACTCCTCAATGCAAGTAAAATAACTTCATGTTTGATAACAACCTTATGGAGTCGACCGATTGTTGTTATTTGAGCCTTAGCAACCATCACTAAGTGTTTAACCAATTTCTTTTTATGGTACAGCTCAGTATGTTTCTCTACATAAATTCTCTTCAGAGTTAGTAGTTCCGCCTCTAGAGATACTATTTTGATCTCCATCTCCTCTTGCTCAGCCTCAGACAATTTTAATTTTGCAGTGCTAGTCGAGAATTGGTTTGTAACATCCCTAAAAGAAGCCAATTGAGATATTGTTGCGGCTTGTTCTGCTTCAATACAGCTGACGATAGTGCATATCATGTGTTTT